>CM073123.1:26828294-28028294 GCA_037039145.1 Fundulus diaphanus
ATGAGGGCCGCGCATAAAAACCCGTGAAACTGATGGGAGAGCCGCTCTTGTATTATTTCTCAAAATGACGACCCTCGCAGCTTTGCGTCCTTCAGAGGAATAGAAGGCATCCAGGAAAGAAAATGTTAATGATTAGTCAGACTGAGTCTATTGTTCACCGAGCTCCTGATGGACCTGCTGCTGTCCCGCTACTGAACCCAGACACAACAGGGGTCGGAACTGGCTGGCTGCGAACCGCTAGAGGGCGCCATTGGTCAGTTTAGCGCCACCTGCTATCATTACATTTGAGGGTGGAGGGCTAAAATCCAACACACAAGCAATTAGATCATTAAAAGTTTATAAAGATTAATATCATATTGTTGCAAATGCATTAAAAATACGGTATCTATGAAACTGTAAATGTGTGTTAATATGTTACATGCATAAATAAATGTTAAAATAAGGAAATATATTTTAATATGTGTTAAAGGGGACATATCATGCTTTTAAATCCTTCTTTTTCAAAATGAAATCATTCAGTTGTGGTCTATATAAAGTGGAACTGCGATGCTTTTGTCTGAATTCCTCGTTATTCTTGCCCCAACGACCCAATCTTTTTCCCCTGTTCTGAGGTTCTTCTGAAAGCATTTCATTGTTAAGCATGTGACATCCAGATTTATTTATCTTTAAAATCTAGTGGAGCTCAATTTATAGAGAATTTGGGGAAAAGTTTGCAGGATATTAAAATATGGATGAAGCTGAATTTTCCCATCTTGTGTTCCTTATTTAGCTGATCAGCCATTTGGGTGCTTTATGGTATGTTAAAGTGCTCTACGAAAAAAAAGGTTTTGATTGATTGATTAGAAGGCTGCACAGTGGTGCAGTGGGTAGCGCCACTGTGCCTTGCAGCAAGAAGGTTCCGGGTTCAAATCCAACCCTGGATCATCTGCATGGAAATTTGCATGTTCTCCCTGTGCATGCGTAGGTTCTCTCCAGGTACTCTGTCTTCCGTTAGGTTAATTGGCTTCTCTAAATTGCCCTTAGGTGTGAGTGTGTGCGTGAATGGTTGTTTGTCCTGTCTGTCTCTGTGTTGCCCTGCGACAGACTGGTGACCTGTCCAGGGTGTACCCCGCCTCTCGCCCAGTGAAAGCTGGCGATAGACACCAGCTTTTCCATGAGGGATTAAGTGGGTCAGAAAATGGATGGATGGATTAATTCATTATCTGAAATATTTTAGTGTTCTGCTGGCAAAAATTAGCATTTAATAACCAAAATCAAGTGAGCAAACGTCTATGCCTTTAATTTACCTGCATACAGGAAAAGGACACATACACACACAGATCACAATGGTCTACCCTTACAGAGTCATAAAAAGAAGAAAAGAGGTATTTGATTTTTCTTCTCCAGTGCCAGGAACTCCTCAGGGTCAAGTTGTTCCTCTAGCCTAAATAACAACTTCCCTTTGTAACCTTGGAGTCAAAAAGCCACATTCTTCAAGGAAGAATGTGGCTAAATCACCAGTCCATAATGCCATGTAACAATAAAACAACTACACACAAACACAGCTAAATCAACCCACCTCAACCCTTTGTTAGGGAAACACTTACAAATGATAGCTGTGTATTAAATTTTCCCATTACGGTGTGACAAAAAAGAGAAAGAAAGTAAGTTAACTGTAATTGCAGTGAATGTAAGTGAGAAATGCTGATAGAAATGTATGATCAAGTTTTTTATGTAATGGGACAGATTTTAAGAATCCAGCTCATTAACATGGGCCGACTTTCAGAGTAGCTGAAAAGTGATGAAATCAAGCTGAAGTTGCATCAAAGTTGCAACTTTGTACCAGTGGCAGTGTGAAAGAAAGACTTGGACACTATAATTATTATGGTCCAAGTATATAACCGATTGCTGGGTAACTCTTACGTAAGAATTTACATCACATATTCTTCTTCTTCTTCTTGTTATTATTGTTGTTGTTGTTAAATGACTATACCAGTTAATGTACTTGGGTGTAATTAATATGGCAATATTTATACCGTGGTGTCTCATGATATTCCAGGTTTTAGGCTTGTCTTGAAGCACATTCCTAAACCAGACGATTACCTAAGTGTGTTCAAAAAAGGTATTGTTTGGATCCCTGAACATAAACAATCTGGAGCTGAAGCCTGAGGAGTCATATATGGGGAAGTGTGTGTGTGTGTGTGTGTGTGTGTGTGTGTGTGTGTGTGTGTGTGTGTGTGTGTGTGTGTGTGTGTGTGTGTGTGTGTGTGTGTGTGTGTGGTGGCGGCAGGTGTGGAGGGGGGGCCCAAAAAGACTGTGTTGTCCCGGGCCCTAGCAAAGCTGTCAGCTGGCCGGCCAGCAGGTGTATCTATTAGCGGGTTTACCACTTCCTGTAGGTTAACTAAGCCTGGTTTATCACTTAACTATGTTCTTAGTATACACCCCCAGGTCTAAATTTTGCCTGCACTTGGTTGTGTACAGTTTTAAAGTGCATAGCACTGACCTTACTTGAAGAAGGAAAACTGAAAGCTTACAAAAAGGTTGCATTTTCTGTCTAAACTTGGTCTGAATTTCTCCTGCACTTGGTTGTTTTCATCCATCCATCGTCTTCCGCTTATCCGGGGTCGGGTCACGGGGGTAGCAGCTTCAGTAGGGAGGCCCAGACGTCCCTCTCCCCAGCCACTTGGGCCAGCTCTTCCGGGGGAATCCCAAGGCGTTCCCAGGCCAGCCGAGAGACATAGTCCCTCCAGCGTGTCCTGGGTCTTCCCCTGGGCCTCCTCCCGGTGGGACGTGCCCGGAACACCTCACCAGGGAGGCGTCCAGGAGGCATCCTGACCAGATGCCCGAGCCACCTCAACTGGCTCCTCTCACGTGGAGTAGCAGCGGCTGTACTCTGAGTCCTCCCCGGATGACTGAGCTCCTCACCCTATCTCTAAGGGAGAGCCCAGACACACTATGGAGAAAACTCATTTCGGCTGCTTGTATCCGGGATCTCGTTCTTTCGGTCACGACCCAAAGCTCGTGACCATAGATGAGGGTAGGAACGTAGATCGACCGGTAAATCGAGAGCTTCGTCTTTTGGCTCAGCTCTCTCTTCACCACAACGGATCGGTACAGCGCCCGCTTCACAGCAGACGTCGCACCAATCCGCCTGTCGATCTCCCGCTCCATCTTCCCCTCATTCGTGAACAAGACCCCAAGATACTTAAACTCCAGAGACGCAATCCTAAGGCCACCAAAACGGATCCCCTCAACACCCAAATTCTCTATATATTGAGCTCCACTAGATTTTAAAGATAAATAAATCTAGATGTAACATGCTTAACAATGAAATGCTCTCAGAAGAACCTCAGAACAGGGGAAAAAGATTGGGGCGTTGGGGCAAGAATAACGAGGAATTCAGACAAAAGCATCGCAGTTCCACTTTATATAGACCCAGAAATCCTGCCCATAAAAGTTATGAACAGAATCAGTGACAAAGGGCAACCTTGGCAGAGTCCAACTCTCACTGGAAACGAGTCCGACTTACTGCCGGCAATACGGACCAGACTCTGACACCAGTCATACAGAGACCTGACAGCCCTTATTAAAGGGCCCGGTACTCCATACTCCCGGAGTACCCCCCACAGGATCCCTCGGGGGACACGGTCGAATGCCTTCTCCAGATCCACAAAGCACATGTAGACTGGTTGGGCAAACTCCTATGCACCCTCCAGGATCCTGCTGAGGGTGTAGAGCTGGTCCACTGTTCCACGGCCAGGACGAAAACGACACCAAACTTGGTTGTTTATATTATTTTAAGTGAATTTGACTTTCAAAGTTTACCAAAATCTAAAAAATGTTATTCAAACTGCATTTGCTTTGTTTTACTTTTTACTTATATTTTTCATTACATTGCTTGAGTACATGTATTTTTACAGTAATTTTCATACTTAAGTACCAGACAGTTCAGATACTTTAAGACTTTAACTCAAGTAACATTTCAGTCAGTGACTTGGACTTTTACCAAAGTCATATTTTGGAGAGGTACCTATACTTTTATTTGACTCCGAGATTTCAGTACTTTATACAACACGGCTTATCTGCAATCTTCTCATAAGGCTGCTGGAGATGTCAGGAGCTGTGAGACGCCATGTCTTCGCTTGATGCTCAACCTACCTAGGTATGTATAGTCAAGGCAATATAGCCTTCATGTTCATTTTTTCAATTACCTTTTGAGAACATTGTTTTTTGCAAATAGTATAATGCCCATCAATCTTTTTACATGTTTCATTCACAGAGTTCATAAACTGAATGTCTTCCCGTGACATTTCTTGTTTCTCTTCACTAGCTTTCTCTGGAAAATCCTGATTAAACTGCTGGATCAACAGCTCAGCGACATTGGTGATAGAGATACGATTCATAAAAACACTTTCTTACTTTTCAGGTTGATGTAGCTGTAGCTGTAGCCATTTGAAGAGGACCATTGATAACCCAGCCTGGTTCGAACGGCATATGGACCATCATCTTCACTGTGGATGATCTGCCATGGTTCCATAGCCTTTTAAACATATCATCCTATTAAGGATCCAATGTGAGCCTCTACATGTGGCAGCTGTAATTTACACAAATTGGGCAGCCTTCCCAGATCGTTCTTCACTGGAATGTTGTATGTAGACACAGGAATGTCAAAATGTGTCTAGACATGAATCTTTTCTTTAAACTCCAAATGTTGTTAATAAAGGTGTGTCAGTTTAAGGCCAGTTAATGCACATCACGTATAAATAAATGAAAGTATTCACACCCCTTAATTGTTGACAAAATGCAGTTTATTTAATTGGGATTAAATATGACAGACTAACACATGGTAGTGCATAATTGTAAAGAAGAATAGAAATATCTACCCCTCCATCAATCCCTCCATTTTCTACACCTGCTAATCCTTGCGGGGAGGATGGTGTGTATCTCCAGAAGTCACCGGGTGGGAGGCGGGGTATACCATGGACAGGTTGCTAGACAATTGGAAGAAAAAAATTTGTTGCCATTTATTTTATTTTACTTTTTCAATAAAAGTCAATTAAAATGAGTGAATATTTGGCACAGTAAATATTTGAAGAAGTGTAAACATTTTGTTGAACCACTTTTCACTGCAATGGGTTTAACTTTTTCCCATTCTTGTTTGTAAATAATTCAAGTCCAGTCAGAATGGATTTGAGAGCATCTGTGAAAATCATTTTCCAAGTTTTGCCTCAGATTCTCAATTCAACTGAGGTTTGGACTTTGACTAGGCCATTTTAAATCATGATCATACTTTGTTCTTTAGTTATGCTGTTCGTTTAGGTTTGTTGCCCTGCTGGAAGGTGAACCTCTGCCCCAGACCCACATCCTTTGCAGCTTCTAACAGGGTTTCTTCCAGGATTGCCCTGAATTTGGCTCCTTCCATTTTCCCATAAAGTCTGTCTAGCTTCAAAGTTCCCTTCTAAGAAAACAAGTCCCACATACTTCTGCAAGGCACTGTAAATCAATGACTTTATCTAATGACTTTTATCTAATGAAAAACCACATTTTGCATTTGAAGGTCTATATATTATGATCAAAATGAGACATCAATCCTCAAATTAATTTAACCTAATTATCATTAACCATGTTATTTGTTCATAATTTATGTTCTCCTTGAAATTAAATAACACACCTCCATGACCCTGGGTTTGCTAGATTATGTCAGCAAACCCTGGGACACTTTTCAAATGTTATTCGTTTCTACTTTCTTTCATGTTTTGTTTTAATCCAAATCCATGTGAAATATTAACATGTTCTAAATTTTCAACTGAGTCACTGAGACAGAGTAAAATAACTCAGATGAAGCCAGTTTTCTGGACCAATCTTCTGCCGACAGACCTAACGCTGCCTCCCTGTATGATGCAGCCATTAAACCCTTATGAATTTATAAATTTACATGTATTGTATTGTTTAGAATTATTTATCTATATTTTAATATTGATATGTGTGTAAAATTTTAGTTAAATGACAACAAATCCACAGAGACGTCTGTTCTATTTGAATTACCAAAGTTGTCCATTGTTGTTTTTTAAACAACAGCAGTTAAAAATTATTATAAGATGTTCCAAATATCACATGCAATTTCAGGGGTTACCAGGGCAACAATGTTTCCATGTTATCTCTTTGCCGTGGTTACGTTTACAAAACAAAAGGTTTTAAATAGTTGCATTTTGTTGAAACTATCCAGGATTGATCGATAAATTTGGTGCAGTGATATTTAATCACGTCAGCGCTCTGAAAGTTATCTAAAAATCTTCAGGCAACACTCAGAGTTTGACTGGGATTGAAGTGAGGGTAAGAAATCAAAACAATTCTTTAATGTCGACATTATTAGTTCAATGATTTGAAAAGTAGTTATTGAACCTCTAAAAGTCTTCACTGAATGTTTTCTACAGTTGAGTTATAGTGCTTTGCTAAAGTATTCACACCCCTTAATTGTTGACAAAATGCATTTTATTTAATTGGGATTAAATATGACAGACTAACACATGGTAGTGCATAATTGTAAAGAAGAATAGAAATATCTACCCCTCCATCAATTCCTCCATTTTCTACACCTGCTAATCCTTGCGGGAGGATGGTGTGTATCTCCAGAAGTCACCGGGTGGGAGGCGGGGTATACCATGGACAGGTTGCTAGACAATTGGAAGAAAAAAATTTGTTGCCGTTTATTTTATTTTTTTAATAAAAGTCAATTAAAATGAGTGAATATTTGACACAGTAAATATTTGAAGAAGTGTAAACATTTTGTTGAACCACTTTTCACTGCAATGGGTTTAACTTTCTCCCATTCTTGTTTGTAAAATAATTCAAGTCCAGTCAGAATGGATTGAGAATGGACTGTGAAAATCATTTTCCAAGTTTTGCCTCAGATTCTCAATTCAACTGAGGTTTGGACTTTGACTAGGCCATTTTAAATCATGATCATACTTTGTTCTTTAGTTATGCTGTTCATTTAGGTTTGTTGCCCTGCTGGAAGGTGAACCTCTGCCCCAGACCCACATCCTTTGAAGCTTCTAACAGGGTTTCTTCCAGGATTGCCCTGAATTTGGCTCCTTCCATTTTCCCATAAAGTCTGTCTAGCTTCAAAGTTCCCTTCTAAGAAAACAAGTCCCTCATACTTCTGCAAGGCACTGTAAATCAATGACTTTATTTAATGACTTATCTGATGAAAGACCACATTTTGCATTTGAAGGTCTATATATTATGATCAAAATGAGACATCAATCCTCAAATTAATTCAACCTAATTTTCATTAACCATGTTATTTGTTCATAATTTATGTTCTCCTTGAAATTAAATAACACACCTCCATGACCCTGGGTTTGCTAGATTATGTCAGCAAACCCTGGGACACTTTTCAAATGTTATTCGTTTCTACTTTCTTTCATGTTTTGTTTTAATCCAAATCCATGTGAAAAATTAACATGTTCTAAATTTTTTACTGAGTCACTGAGACAGAGTAAAATAACTCAGATGAAGCCAGTTTTCTGGACCAATCTTCTGCCGACAGACCTAACGCTGCCTCCCTGTATGATGCAGCCATTAAACCCTTATGAATTTATAATTTTACATGGATTGTATTGTTTAGAATTATTTATCTATATTTTAATATTGATATGTGTGTAAAATTTTAGTTAATTGACAACAAATCCATAGAGACGTCTGTTCTATTTGAATTACCAAAGTTGTCCATTGTTGTTTTTTTAACAACAGCAGTTAAACATTAATATAAGATGTTCCAAATATCACATGCAATTTAAGGGGTTACCAGGGCAACAATGTTTCCATTTTATCTCTTTGCCGTGGTTACGTTTACAAAACATAAGGTTTTAAATAGTTGCATTTTGTTGAAACTATCCAGGATTGATCGATAAATTCGGTGCAGTGATATTTAATCACGTCAGCGTTCTCAAAGTGATCTAAAAATATTCAGGCAGCACTCAGAGTTTGACTGGGATTGAAGTGAGGGTAAGAAATCAAAACAATTCTTTATTGTCGACATTATTAGTTCAATGATTTGAAAAGTAGTTATTGAACCTCTAAAAGTCTTCACTGAATGTTTTCTACAGTTGAGTTATAGTGCTTTGCTAAAGTATTCACACCCCTTAATTGTTGACAAAATGCATTTTATGTAATTGGGATTAAATATGACAGACTAACACATGGTAGTGCATAATTGTAAAGAAGAATAGAAATATCTACCCCTCCATCAATCCCTCCACTTTCTACACCTGCTAATCCTTGCGGGGAGGATGGTGTGTATCTCCAGAAGTCACCGGGTGGGAGGCGGGGTATACCATGGACAGGTTGCTAGACAATTGGAAGAAAAAAATTTGTTGCCGTTTATTTTATTTTTTTAATAAAAGTCGATTAAAATGAGTGAATATTTGGCACAGTAAATATTTGAAGAAGTGTAAACATTTTGTTGAACCACTTTTCACTGCAATGGGTTTAACTTTCTCCCATTCTTGTTTGTAAAATAATTCAAGTCCAGTCAGAATGGATTTGAGAGCATCTGTGAAAATCATTTTCCAAGTTTTGCCTCAGATTCTCAATTCAACTGAGGTTTGGACTTTGACTAGGCCATTTTAAATCATGATCATACTTTGTTCTTTAGTTATGCTGTTCATTTAGGTTTGTTGCCCTGCTGGAAGGTGAACCTCTGCCCCAGACCCACATCCTTTGCAGCTTCTAACAGGGTTTCTTCCAGGATTGCCCT
This sequence comes from Fundulus diaphanus, assembly GCA_037039145.1. Classification (NCBI taxonomy): domain Eukaryota; kingdom Metazoa; phylum Chordata; class Actinopteri; order Cyprinodontiformes; family Fundulidae; genus Fundulus; species Fundulus diaphanus. The sequence goes on from CM073123.1 coordinate 26,837,035, forward strand.
GAATTTGGCTCCTTCCATTTTCCCATAAAGTCTGTCTAGCTTCAAAGTTCCCTTCTAAGAAAACAAGTCCCACATACTTCTGCAAGGCACTGTAAATCAATGACTTTATCTAATGACTTATCTGATGAAAAACCACATTTTGCATTTGAAGGTCTATATATTATGATCAAAATGAGACATCAATCCTCGAATTAATTCAACCTAATTATCATTAACCATGTTATTTGTTCATAATTTATGTTCTCCTTGAAATTAAATAACACACCTCCATGACCCTGGGTTTGCTAGATTATGTCAGCAAACCCTGGGACACTTTTCAAATGTTATTCGTTTCTACTTTCTTTCATGTTTTGTTTTAATCCAAATCCATGTGAAATATTAACATGTTCTAAATTTTTTACTCAGTCACCGAGACAGAGTAAAATAACTCAGATGAAGCCAGTTTTCTGGACCAATCTTCTGCCGACAGACCTAACGCTGCCTCCCTGTATGATGCAGCCATTAAACCCTTATGAATTTATAATTTTACATGGATTGTATTGTTTAGAATTATTTATCTATATTTTAATATTGATATGTGTGTAAAATTTTTGTTAAATGACAACAAATCCACAGAGACGTCTGTTCTATTTGAATTACCAAAGTTGTCCATTGTTGTTTTTTAAACAACAGCAGTTAAACATTAATATAAGATGTTCAAAATATCACATGCAATTTAAGGGGTTACCATGGCAACAATGTTTCCATGTTATCTCTTTGCCGTGGTTACGTTTACAAAACAAAAGGTTTTAAATAGTTGCATTTTGTTGAAACTATCCAGGGTTGATCGATAAATTCGGTGCAGTGATATTTAATCACGTCAGCGCTCTCAAAGTTATCTAAAAATATTCAGGCAGCACTCAGAGTTTGACTGGGATTGAAGTGAGGGTAAGAAATCAAAACAATTCTTTGATGTCGACATTATTAGTTCAATGATTTGAAAAGTAGTTATTGAACTTCTAAAAGTCTTCACTGAATGTTTTCTACAGTTGAGTTATAGTGCTTTGCTAAAGTATTCACACCCCTTAATTGTTGACAAAATGCAGTTTATTTAATTGGGATTAAATATGACAGACTAACACATGGTAGTGCATAATTGTAAAGAAGAATAGAAATATCTACCCCTCCATCAATCTCTCCATTTTCTACACCTGCTAATCCTTGCGGGGAGGATGGTGTGTATCTCCAGAAGTCACCGGGTGGGAGGCGGGGTATACCATGGACAGGTTGCTAGACAATTGGAAGAAAAAAATTTGTTGCCGTTTATTTTATTTTTTTAATAAAAGTCGATTAAAATGAGTGAATATTTGACACAGTAAATATTTGAAGAAGTGTAAACATTTTGTTGAAACACTTTTCACTGCAATGGGTTTAACTTTCTCCCATTCTTGTTTGTAAAATAATTCAAGTCCAGTCAGAATGGATTGAGAATGGACTGTGAAAATCATTTTCCAAGTTTTGCCTCAGATTCTCAATTCAACTGAGGTTTGGACTTTGACTAGGCCATTTTAAATCATGATCATACTTTGTTCTTTAGTTATGCTGTTCGTTTAGGTTTGTTGCCCTGCTGGAAGGTGAACCTCTGCCCCAGACCCACATCCTTTGCAGCTTCTAACAGGGTTTCTTCCAGGATTGCCCTGAATTTGGCTCCTTCCATTTTCCCATAAAGTCTGTCTAGCTTCAAAGTTCCCTTCTAAGAAAACAAGTCCCACATACTTCTGCAAGGCACTGTAAATCAATGACTTTATTTAATGACTTATCTGATGAAAGACCACATTTTGCATTTGAAGGTCTATATATTATGATCAAAATGAAACATCAATCCTCAAATTAATTCAACCTAATTTTCATTAACCACGTTATTTGTTCATAATTTATGTTCTCCTTGAAATTAAATAACACACCTCCATGACCCTGGGTTTGATAGATTATGTCAGCAAACCCAGGGACACTTTTCAAATGTTATTCGTTTCTAATTTCTTTCATGTTTTGTTTTAATCCAAATCCATGTGAAATATTAACATGTTCTAAATTTTCAACTGAGTCACTGAGACAGAGTAAAATAACTCAGATGAAGCCAGTTTTCTGGACCAATCTTCTGCCGACAGACCTAACGCTGCCTCCCTGTATGATGCAGCCATTAAACCCTTATGAATTTATAATTTTACATGGATTGTATTGTTTAGAATTATTTATCTATATTTTAATATTGATATGTGTGTAAAATTTTAGTTAATTGACAACAAATCCATAGAGACGTCTGTTCTATTTGAATTACCAAAGTTGTCCATTGTTGTTTTTTAAACAACAGCAGTTAAACATTAATATAAGATGTTCCAAATATCACATGCAATTTAAGGGGTTACCAGGGCAACAATGTTTCCATTTTATCTCTTTGCCGTTGTTACGTTTACAAAACAAAAGGTTTTAAATAGTTGCATTTTGTTGAAACTATCCAGGATTGATCGATAAATTCGGTGCAGTGATATTTAATCACGTCAGCGCTCTCAAAGTTATCTAAAAATATTCAGGCAACACTCAGAGTTTGACTGGGATTGAAGTGAGGGTAAGAAATCAAAACAATTCTTTATTGTCGACATTATCAGTTCAATGATTTGAAAAGTATTTATTGAACCTCTAAAAGTCTTCACTGAATGTTTTCTACAGTTGAGTTATAGTGCTTTGCTAAAGTATTCACACCCCTTAATTGTTGACAAAATGCAGTTTATTTAATTGGGATTAAATATGACAGACTAACACATGGTAGTGCATAATTGTAAAGAAGAACAGAAATATCTACCCCTCCATCAATCTCTCCATTTTCTACACCTGCTAATCCTTGCGGGGAGGATGGTGTGTATCTCCAGAAGTCACCGGGTGGGAGGCGGGGTATACCATGGACAGGTTGCTAGACAATTGGAAGAAAAAAAATTTTTTTGCCGTTTGTTTTATTTTTTTAATAAAAGTCAATTAAAATGAGTGAATATTTGACAGAGTAAATATTTGAAGAAGTGTAAACATTTTGTTGAAACACTTTTCACTGCAATGGGTTTAACTTTCTCCCATTCTTGTTTGTAAAATAATGCAAGTCCAGTCAGAATGGATTTGAGAGCATCTGTGAAAATCATTTTCCAAGTTTTGCCTCAGATTCTCAATTCAACTGAGGTTTGGACTTTGACTAGGCCATTTTAAGTCATGATCATACTTTGTTCTTTAGTTTGGCTGTTCGTTTAGGTTTGTTGCCCTGCTGGAAGGTGAACCTCTGCCCCAGACCCACATCCTTTGCATCTTCTAACAGGGTTTCTTCCAGGATTGCCCTGAATTTGGCTCCTTCCATTTTCCCAAAAAATCTGTCTAGCTTCAAAGTTCCCTTCTAAGAAAACAAGTCCCACATACTTCTGCAAGGCACGGTAAATCAATGACTTTATTTAATGACTTATCTGATGAAAGACCGCATTTTGCATTTGAAGGTCTATATATTATGATCAAAATAAGACATCAATCCTCGAATTAATTTAACCTAATTATCATTAACCATGTTATTTGTTCATAATTTATGTTTTCCTTGAAATTAAATAACACACCTCCATGACCCTGGGTTTGCTAGATTATGTCAGCAAACCCAAGGACACTTTTCAAATGTTATTCGTTTCTACTTTCTTTCATGTTTTGTTTTAATCCAAATCCATGTGAAATATTAACATGTTCTAAATTTTCAACTGAGTCACTGAGACAGAGTAAAATAACTCAGATGAAGCCAGTTTTCTGGACCAATCTTCTGCCGACAGACCTAATGCTGCCTCCCTGTATGATGCAGCTATTAAACCCTTATGAATTTATAATTTTACATGGATTGTATTGTTTAGAATTATTTATCTATATTTTAATATTGATATGTGTGTAAAATTTTAGTTAAATGACAACAAATCCACAGAGACGTCTGTTCTATTTGAATTACCAAAGTTGTCCATTGTTGTTTTTTAAACAACAGCAGTTAAACATTAATATAAGATGTTCCAAATATCACATGCAATTTCAGGGGTTACCAGGGCAACAATGTTTCCATGTTATCTCTTTGCCGTGGTTACGTTTACAAAACAAAAGATTTTAAATAGTTGCATTTTGTTGAAACGATAAATTCGGTGCAGTGATATTTAATCACGTCAGCGCTCTCAAAGTGATCTAAAAATATTCAGGCAGCACTCAGAGTTTGACTGGGATTGAAGTGAGGGTAAGAAATCAAAACAATTCTTTAATGTCGACATTATTAGTTCAATGATTTGAAAAGTAGTTATTGAACCTCTAAAAGTCTTCACTGAATGTTTTCTACAGTTGAGTTATAGTGCTTTGCTAAAGTATTCACACCCCTTAATTGTTGACAAAATGCAGTTTATTTAATTGGGATTAAATATGACAGACTAACACATGGTAGTGCATAATTGTAAAGAAGAATAGAAATATCTACCCCTCCATCAATCCCTCCATTTTCTACACCTGCTAATCCTTGCGGGGAGGATGGTGTGTATCTCCAGAAGTCACCGGGTGGGAGGCGGGGTATACCATGGACAGGTTGCTAGACAATTGGAAGAAAAAAATTTGTTGCCGTTTATTTTATTTTTTTAATAAAAGTAAATTAAAATGAGTGAATATTTGGCACAGTAAATATTTGAAGAAGTGTAAACATTTTGTTGAACCACTTTTCACTGCAATGGGTTTAACTTTCTCCCATTCTTGTTTGTAAAATAATTCAAATCCAGTCAGAATGGATTTGAGAGCATCTGTGAAAATCATTTTCCAAGTTTTGCCTCAGATTCTCAATTCAACTGAGGTTTGGACTTTGACTAGGCCATTTTAAGTCATGATCATACTTTGTTCTTTAGTTATGCTGTTCGTTTAGGTTTGTTGCCCTGCTGGAAGGTGAACCTCTGCCCCAGACCCACATCCTTTGCAGCTTCTAACAGGGTTTCTTCCAGGATTGCCCTGAATTTGGCTCCTTCTATTTTCCCATAAAGTCTGTCTAGCTTCAAAGTTCCCTTCTAAGAAAACAAGTCCCACATACTTCTGCAAGGCACTGTAAATCAATGACTTTATTTAATGACTTATCTGATGAAAGACCGCATTTTGCATTTGAAGGTCTATATATTATGATCAAAATGAGACATCAATCCTCGAATTAATTCAACCTAATTATCATTAACCATGTTATTTGTTCATAATTTATGTTCTCCTTGAAACTAAATAACACACCTCCATGACCCTGGGTTTGCTAGATTATGTCAGCAAACCCAGGGACACTTTTCAAATGTTATTCGTTTCTACTTTCTTTCATGTTTTGTTTTAATCCAAATCCATGTGAAATATTAACATGTTCTAAATTTTCAACTGAGTCACTGAGACAGAGTAAAATAACTCAGATGAAGCCAGTTTTCTGGACCAATCTTCTGCCGACAGACCTAACGCTGCCTCCCTGTATGATGCAGCCATTAAACCCTTATGAATTTATAATTTTACATGGATTGTATTGTTTAGAATTATTTATCTATATTTTAATATTGATATGTGTGTAAAATTTTAGTTAAAGGACAACAAATCCACAGAGACGTCTGTTCTATTTGAATTACCAAAGTTGTCCATTGTTGTTTTTTAAACAACAGCAGTTAAACATTAATATAAGATGTTCCAAATATCACATGCAATTTCAGGGGTTACCAGGGCAACAATGTTTCCATGTTATCTCTTTGCCGTGGTTACGTTTACAAAACAAAAGATTTTAAATAGTTGCATTTTGTTGAAACGATAAATTCGGTGCAGTGATATTTAATCACGTCAGCGCTCTCAAAGTGATCTAAAAATATTCAGGCAGCACTCAGAGTTTGACTGGGATTGAAGTGAGGGTAAGAAATCAAAACAATTCTTTAATGTCGACATTATTAGTTCAATGATTTGAAAAGTAGTTATTGAACCTCTAAAAGTCTTCACTGAATGTTTTCTACAGTTGAGTTATAGTGCTTTGCTAAAGTATTCACACCCCTTAATTGTTGACAAAATGCAGTTTATTTAATTGGGATTAAATATGACAGACTAACACATGGTAGTGCATAATTGTAAAGAAGAATAGAAATATCTACCCCTCCATCAATCCCTCCATTTTCTACACCTGCTAATCCTTGCGGGGAGGATGGTGTGTATCTCCAGAAGTCACCGGGTGGGAGGCGGGGTATACCATGGACAGGTTGCTAGACAATTGGAAGAAAAAAATTTGTTGCCGTTTATTTTATTTTTTTAATAAAAGTAAATTAAAATGAGTGAATATTTGGCACAGTAAATATTTGAAGAAGTGTAAACATTTTGTTGAACCACTTTTCACTGCAATGGGTTTAACTTTCTCCCATTCTTGTTTGTAAAATAATTCAAGTCCAGTCAGAATGGATTTGAGAGCATCTGTGAAAATCATTTTCCAAGTTTTGCCACAGATTCTCAATTCAACTGAGGTTTGGACTTTGACTAGGCCATTTTAAGTCATGATCATACTTTGTTCTTTAGTTTGGCTGTTCGTTTAGGTTTGTTGCCCTGCTGGAAGGTGAACCTCTGCCCCAGACCCACATCCTTTGCAGCTTCTAACAGGGTTTCTTGCAGGATTGCCCTGAATTTGGCTCCTTCCATTTTCCCATAAAGTCTGTCTAGCTTCAAAGTTCCCTTCTAAGAAAACAAGTCCCACATACTTCTGCAAGGCACTGTAAATCAATGACTTTATCTAATGACTTATCTGATGAAAGACCACATTTTGCATTTGAAGGTCTATATATTATGATAAAAATGAGACATCAATCCTCGAATTAATTCAACCTAATTATCATTAACCATGTTATTTGTTCATAATTTATGTTCTCCTTGAAATTAAATAACACACCTCCATGACCCTGGGTTGCTAGATTATGTCAGCAAACCCAGGGACACTTTTCAAATGTTATTCGTTTCTACTTTCTTTCATGTTTTGTTTTAATCCAAATCCATGTGAAATATTAACATGTTCTAAATTTTTTACTGAGTCACTGAGACAGAGTAAAATAACTCAGATGAAGCAAGTTTTCTGGACCAATCTTCTGCCGACAGACCTAACGCTGCCTCCCTGTATGATGCAGCCATTAAACCCTTATGAATTTATAATTTTACATGGATTGTATTGTTTAGAATTATTTATCTATATTTTAATAATGATATGTGTGTAAAATTTTAGTTAAATGACAACAAATCCACAGAGACGTCTGTTCTATTTGAATTACCAAAGTTGTCCATTGTTGTTTTTTTAAACAACAGCAGTTAAAAATTATTATAAGATGTTCCAAATATCACATGCAATTTCAGGGGTTACCAAGGCAACAATGTTTCCATGTTATCTCTTTGCCGTGGTTACGTTTACAAAACAAAAGGTTTTAAATAGTTGCATTTTGTTGAAACTATCCAGGGTTGATCGATAAATTCGGTGCAGTGATATTTAATCACGTCAGCGCTCTCAAAGTGATCTAAAAATATTCAGGCAGCACTCAGAGTTTGACTGGGATTGAAGTGAGGGTAAGAAATCAAAACAATTCTTTAATGTCGACATTATTAGTTCAATGATTTGAAAAGTAGTTATTGAACCTCTAAAAGTCTTCACTGAATGTTTTCTACAGTTGAGTTATAGTGCTTTGCTAAAGTATTCACACCCCTTAATTGTTGACAAAATGCAGTTTATTTAATTGGGATTAAATATGACAGACTAACACATGGTAGTGCATAATTGTAAAGAAGAATAGAAATATCTACCCCTCCATCAATTCCTCCATTTTCTACACCTGCTAATCCTTGCGGGGAGGATGGTGTGTATCTCCAGAAGTCACCGGGTGGGAGGCGGGGTATACCATGGACAGGTTGCTAGACAATTGGAAGAAAAAAATTTGTTGCCGTTTATTTTATTTTTTTAATAAAAGTCAATTAAAATGAGTGAATATTTGACACAGTAAATATTTGAAGAAGTGTAAACATTTTGTTGAACCACTTTTCACTGCAATGGGTTTAACTTTCTCCCATTCTTGTTTGTAAAATAATTCAAGTCCAGTCAGAATGGATTGAGAATGGACTGTGAAAATCATTTTCCAAGTTTTGCCTCAGATTCTCAATTCAACTGAGGTTTGGACTTTGACTAGGCAATTTTAAATCATGATCATACTTTGTTCTTTAGTTATGCTGTTCATTTAGGTTTGTTGCCCTGCTGGAAGGTGAACCTCTGCCCCAGACCCACATCCTTTGCAGCTTCTAACAGGGTTTCTTCCAGGATTGCCCTGAATTTGGCTCCTTCCATTTTCCCATAAAGTCTGTCTAGCTTCAAAGTTCCCTTCTAAGAAAACAAGTCCCACATACTTCTGCAAGGCAGTGTAAATCAATGACTTTATCTAATGACTTATCTGATGAAAAACCACATTTTGCATTTGAAGGTCTATATATTATGATCAAAATGAGACATCAATCCTCGAATTAATTCAACCTAATTATCATTAACCATGTTATTTGTTCATAATTTATGTTCTCCTTGAAATTAAATAACACACCTCCATGACCCTGGGTTTGCTAGATTATGTCAGCAAACCCAGGGACACTTTTCAAATGTTATTCGTTTCTACTTTCTTTCATGTTTTGTTTTAATCCAAATCCATGTGAAATATTAACATGTTCTAAATTTTCAACTGAGTCACTGAGACAGAGTAAAATAACTCAGATGAAGCAAGTTTTCTGGACCAATCTTCTGCCGACAGACCTAACGCTGCCTCCCTGTATGATGCAGCCATTAAACCCTTATGAATTTATAATTTTACATGGATTGTATTGTTTAGAATTATTTATCTATATTTTAATAATAATATGTGTGTAAAATTTTAGTTAAATGACAACAAATCCACAGAGACGTCTGTTCTATTTGAATTACCAAAGTTGTCCATTGTTGTTTTTTTAAACAACAGCAGTTAAAAATTATTATAAGATGTTCCAAATATCATATGCAATTTCAGGGGTTACCAGGGCAACAATGTTTCCATGTTATCTCTTTGCCGTGGTTACGTTTACAAAACAAAAGGTTTTAAATAGTTGCATTTTGTTGAAACTATCCAGGGTTGATCGATAAATTCCGTGCAGTGATATTTAATCACGTCAGCGCTCTCAAAGTGATCTAAAAATATTCAGGCAGCACTCAGAGTTTGACTGGGATTGAAGTGAGGGTAAGAAATCAAAACAATTCTTTAATGTCGACATTATTAGTTCAATGATTTGAAAAGTAGTTATTGAACCTCTAAAAGTCTTCACTGAATGTTTTCTACAGTTGAGTTATAGTGCTTTGCTAAAGTATTCACACCCCTTAATTGTTGACAAAATGCAGTTTATTTAATTGGGATTAAATATGACAGACTAACACATGGTAGTGCATAATTGTAAAGAAGAATAGAAATATCTACCCCTCCATCAATCTCTCCATTTTCTACACCTGCTAATCCTTGCGGGGAGGATGGTGTGTATCTCCAGAAGTCACCGGGTGGGAGGCGGGGTATACCATGGACAGGTTGCTAGACAATTGGAAGAAAAAAATTTGTTGCCGTTTATTTTATTTTTTTAATAAAAGTCGATAAAAATGAGTGAATATTTGACACAGTAAATATTTGAAGAAGTGTAAACATTTTGTTGAACCACTTTTCACTGCAATGGGTTTAACTTTATCCCATTCTTGTTTGTAAAATAATTCAAGTCCAGTCAGAATGGATTTGAGAGCATCTGTGAAAATCATTTTCCAAGTTTTGCCTCAGATTCTCAATTCAACTGAGGTTTGGACTTTGACTAGGCCATTTTAAATCATGATCATACTTTGTTCTTTAGTTTGGCTGTTCGTTTAGGTTTGTTGCCCTGCTGGAAGGTGAACCTCTGCCCCAGACCCACATCCTTTGCAGCTTCTAACAGGGTTTCTTCCAGGATTGCCCTGAATTTGGCTCCTTCCATTTTCCCATAAAGTCTGTCTAGCTTCAAAGTTCCCTTCTAAGAAAACAAGTCCCACATACTTCTGCAAGGCACTGTAAATCAATGACTTTATTTAATGACTTATCTGATGAAAGACCGCATTTTGCATTTGAAGGTCTATATATTATGATCAAAATGAGACATCAATCCTCGAATTAATTCAACCTAATTATCATTAACCATGTTATTTGTTCATAATTTATGTTCTCCTTGAAATTAAATAACACACCTCCATGACCCTGGGTTTGCTAGATTATGTCAGCAAACCCAAGGACACTTTTCAAATGTTATTCGTTTCTACTTTCTTTCATGTTTTGTTTTAATCCAAATCCATGTGAAATATTAACATGTTCTAAATTTTCAACTGAGTCACTGAGACAGAGTAAAATAACTCAGATGAAGCCAGTTTTCTGGACCAATCTTCTGCCGACAGACCTAACGCTGCCTCCCTGTATGATGCAGCCATTAAACCCTTATGAATTTATAATTTTACATGGATTGTATTGTTTAGAATTATTTATCTATATTTTAATAATGATATGTGTGTAAAATTTTAGTTAAATGACAACAAATCCACAGAGACGTCTGTTCTATTTGAATTACCAAAGTTGTCCATTGTTGTTTTTTTAAACAACAGCAGTTAAAAATTATTATAAGATGTTCCAAATATCACATGCAATTTCAGGGGTTACCAAGGCAACAATGTTTCCATGTTATCTCTTTGCCGTGGTTACGTTTACAAAACAAAAGGTTTTAAATAGTTGCATTTTGTTGAAACTATCCAGGGTTGATCGATAAATTCGGTGCAGTGATATTTAATCACGTCAGCGCTCTCAAAGTGATCTAAAAATATTCAGGCAGCACTCAGAGTTTGACTGGGATTGAAGTGAGGGTAAGAAATCAAAACAATTCTTTAATGTCGACATTATTAGTTCAATGATTTGAAAAGTAGTTATTGAACCTCTAAAAGTCTTCACTGAATGTTTTCTACAGTTGAGTTATAGTGCTTTGCTAAAGTATTCACACCCCTTAATTGTTGACAAAATGCAGTTTATTTAATTGGGATTAAATATGACAGACTAACACATGGTAGTGCATAATTGTAAAGAAGAATAGAAATATCTACCCCTCCATCAATTCCTCCATTTTCTACACCTGCTAATCCTTGCGGGGAGGATGGTGTGTATCTCCAGAAGTCACCGGGTGGGAGGCGGGGTATACCATGGACAGGTTGCTAGACAATTGGAAGAAAAAAATTTGTTGCCGTTTATTTTATTTTTTTAATAAAAGTCAATTAAAATGAGTGAATATTTGACACAGTAAATATTTGAAGAAGTGTAAACATTTTGTTGAACCACTTTTCACTGCAATGGGTTTAACTTTCTCCCATTCTTGTTTGTAAAATAATTCAAGTCCAGTCAGAATGGATTGAGAATGGACTGTGAAAATCATTTTCCAAGTTTTGCCTCAGATTCTCAATTCAACTGAGGTTTGGACTTTGACTAGGCAATTTTAAATCATGATCATACTTTGTTCTTTAGTTATGCTGTTCATTTAGGTTTGTTGCCCTGCTGGAAGGTGAACCTCTGCCCCAGACCCACATCCTTTGCAGCTTCTAACAGGGTTTCTTCCAGGATTGCCCTGAATTTGGCTCCTTCCATTTTCCCATAAAGTCTGTCTAGCTTCAAAGTTCCCTTCTAAGAAAACAAGTCCCACATACTTCTGCAAGGCACTGTAAATCAATGACTTTATCTAATGACTTATCTGATGAAAAACCACATTTTGCATTTGAAGGTCTATATATTATGATCAAAATGAGACATCAATCCTCGAATTAATTCAACCTAATTATCATTAACCATGTTATTTGTTCATAATTTATGTTCTCCTTGAAATTAAATAACACACCTCCATGACCCTGGGTTTGCTAGATTATGTCAGCAAACCCAGGGACACTTTTCAAATGTTATTCGTTTCTACTTTCTTTCATGTTTTGTTTTAATCCAAATCCATGTGAAATATTAACATGTTCTAAATTTTCAACTGAGTCACTGAGACAGAGTAAAATAACTCAGATGAAGCAAGTTTTCTGGACCAATCTTCTGCCGACAGACCTAACGCTGCCTCCCTGTATGATGCAGCCATTAAACCCTTATGAATTTATAATTTTACATGGATTGTATTGTTTAGAATTATTTATCTATATTTTAATAATGATATGTGTGTAAAATTTTAGTTAAATGACAACAAATCCACAGAGACGTCTGTTCTATTTGAATTACCAAAGTTGTCCATTGTTGTTTTTTTAAACAACAGCAGTTAAAAATTATTATAAGATGTTCCAAATATCATATGCAATTTCAGGGGTTACCAGGGCAACAATGTTTCCATGTTATCTCTTTGCCGTGGTTACGTTTACAAAACAAAAGGTTTTAAATAGTTGCATTTTGTTGAAACTATCCAGGGTTGATCGATAAATTCCGTGCAGTGATATTTAATCACGTCAGCGCTCTCAAAGTGATCTAAAAATATTCAGGCAGCACTCAGAGTTTGACTGGGATTGAAGTGAGGGTAAGAAATCAAAACAATTCTTTAATGTCGACATTATTAGTTCAATGATTTGAAAAGTAGTTATTGAACCTCTAAAAGTCTTCACTGAATGTTTTCTACAGTTGAGTTATAGTGCTTTGCTAAAGTATTCACACCCCTTAATTGTTGACAAAATGCAGTTTATTTAATTGGGATTAAATATGACAGACTAACACATGGTAGTGCATAATTGTAAAGAAGAATAGAAATATCTACCCCTCCATCAATCTCTCCATTTTCTACACCTGCTAATCCTTGCGGGGAGGATGGTGTGTATCTCCAGAAGTCACCGGGTGGGAGGCGGGGTATACCATGGACAGGTTGCTAGACAATTGGAAGAAAAAAATTTGTTGCCGTTTATTTTATTTTTTTAATAAAAGTCGATAAAAATGAGTGAATATTTGGCACAGTAAATATTTGAAGAAGTGTAAACATTTTGTTGAACCACTTTTCACTGCAATGGGTTTAACTTTATCCCATTCTTGTTTGTAAAATAATTCAAGTCCAGTCAGAATGGATTTGAGAGCATCTGTGAAAATCATTTTCCAAGTTTTGCCTCAGATTCTCAATTCAACTGAGGTTTGGACTTTGACTAGGCCATTTTAAATCATGATCATACTTTGTTCTTTAGTTTGGCTGTTCGTTTAGGTTTGTTGCCCTGCTGGAAGGTGAACCTCTGCCCCAGACCCACATCCTTTGCAGCTTCTAACAGGGTTTCTTCCAGGATTGCCCTGAATTTGGCTCCTTCCATTTTCCCATAAAGTCTGTCTAGCTTCAAAGTTCCCTTCTAAGAAAACAAGTCCCACATACTTCTGCAAGGCACTGTAAATCAATGACTTTATTTAATGACTTATCTGATGAAAGACCGCATTTTGCATTTGAAGGTCTATATATTATGATCAAAATGAGACATCAATCCTCGAATTAATTCAACCTAATTATCATTAACCATGTTATTTGTTCATAATTTATGTTCTCCTTGAAATTAAATAACACACCTCCATGACCCTGGGTTTGCTAGATTATGTCAGCAAACCCAAGGACACTTTTCAAATGTTATTCGTTTCTACTTTCTTTCATGTTTTGTTTTAATCCAAATCCATGTGAAATATTAACATGTTCTAAATTTTCAACTGAGTCACTGAGACAGAGTAAAATAACTCAGATGAAGCCAGTTTTCTGGACCAATCTTCTGCCGACAGACCTAACGCTGCCTCCCTGTATGATGCAGCCATTAAACCCTTATGAATTTATAATTTTACATGGATTGTATTGTTTAGAATTATTTATCTATATTTTAATATTGATATGTGTGTAAAAGTTTAGTTAAATGACAACAAATCCACAGAGACGTCTGTTCTATTTGAATTACCAAAGTTGTCCATTTCTGTTTTTTAAACAACAGCAGTTAAACATTAATATAAGATGTTCCAAATATCACATGCAATTTCAGGGGTTACCATAGCAACAATGTTTCCATGTTATCTCTTTGCCGTGGTTACGTTTACAAAACAAAAGATTTTAAATAGTTGCATTTTGTTGAAACGATAAATTCGGTGCAGTGATATTTAATCACGTCAGCGCTCTCAAAGTGATCTAAAAATATTCAGGCAACACTCAGAGTTTGACTGGGATTGAAGTGAGGGTAAGAAATCAAAACAATTCTTTATTGTCGACATTATTAGTTCAATGATTTGAAAAGTAGTTATTGAACCTCTAAAAGTCTTCACTGAATGTTTTCTACAGTTGAGTTATAGTGCTTTGCTAAAGTATTCACACCCCTTAATTGTTGACAAAATGCAGTTTATTTAATTGGGATTAAATATGACAGACTAACACATGGTAGTGCATAATTGTAAAGAAGAATAGAAATATCTACCCCTCCATCAATCCCTCCATTTTCTACACCTGCTAATCCTTGCGGGGAGGATGGTGTGTATCTCCAGAAGTCACCGGGTGGGAGGCGGGGTATACCATGGACAGGTTGCTAGACAATTGGAAGAAAAAAATTTGTTGCCGTTTATTTTATTTTTTTAATAAAAGTCGATTAAAATGAGTGAATATTTGGCACAGTAAATATTTGAAGAAGTGTAAACATTTTGTTGAACCACTTTTCACTGCAATGGGTTTAACTTTCTCCCATTCTTGTTTGTAAAATAATTCAAGTCCAGTCAGAATGGATTTGAGAATGGACTGTGAAAATCATTTTCCAAGTTTTGCCACAGATTCTCAATTCAACTGAGGTTTGGACTTTGACTAGGCCATTTTAAATCATAATCATACTTTGTTCTTTAGTTATGCTGTTCATTTAGGTTTGTTGCCCTGCTGGAAGGTGAACCTCTGCCCCAGACCCACATCCTTTGCAGCTTCTAACAGGGTTTCTTCCAGGATTGCCCTGAATTTGGCTCCTTCCATTTTCCCATAAAGTCTGTCTAGCTTCAAAGTTCCCTTCTAAGAAAACAAGTCCCACATACTTCTGCAAGGCACTGTAAATCAATGACTGTATCTAATGACTTTTATCTAATGAAAAAACACATTTTGCATTTGAAGGTCTATATATTATGATCAAAATGAGACATCAATCCTCGAATTAATTCAACCTAATTTTCATTAACCATGTTATTTGTTCATAATTTATGTTCTCCTTGAAATTAAATAACACACCTCCATGACCCTGGGTTTGCTAGATTATGTCAGCAAACCCTGGGACACTTTTCAAATGTTATTCGTTTCTACTTTCTTTCATGTTTTGTTTTAATCCAAATCCATGTGAAAAATTAACATGTTCTAAATTTTCAACTGAGTCACTGAGACAGAGTAAAATAACTCAGATGAAGCCAGTTTTCTGGACCAATCTTCTGCCGACAGACCTAACGCTGCCTCCCTGTATGATGCAGCCATTAAACCCTTATGAATTTATAATTTTACATGGATTGTATTGTTTAGAATTATTTATCTATATTTTAATATTGATATGTGTGTAAAATTTTAGTTAATTGACAACAAATCCATAGAGACGTCTGTTCTATTTGAATTACCAAAGTTGTCCATTGTTGTTTTTTAAACAACAGCAGTTAAACATTAATATAAGATGTTCCAAATATCACATGCAATTTAAGGGGTTACCAGGGCAACAATGTTTCCATTTTATCTCTTTGCCGTGGTTACGTTTACAAAACAAAAGGTTTTAAATAGTTGCATTTTGTTGAAACTATCCAGGATTGATCGATAAATTCGGTGCAGTGATATTTAATCACGTCAGCGCTCTCAAAGTTATCTAAAAATATTCAGGCAACACTCAGAGTTTGACTGGGATTGAAGTGAGGGTAAGAAATCAAAACAATTCTTTATTGTCGACATTATTAGTTCAATGATTTGAAAAGTAGTTATTGAACCTCTAAAAGTCTTCACTGAATGTTTTCTACAGTTGAGTTATAGTGCTTTGCTAAAGTATTCACACCCCTTAATTGTTGACAAAATGCATTTTATGTAATTGGGATTAAATATGACAGACTAACACATGGTAGTGCATAATTGTAAAGAAGAATAGAAATATCTACCCCTCCATCAATCCCTCCACTTTCTACACCTGCTAATCCTTGCGGGGAGGATGGTGTGTATCTCCAGAAGTCACCGGGTGGGAGGCGGGGTATACCATGGACAGGTTGCTAGACAATTGGAAGAAAAAAATTTGTTGCCGTTTATTTTATTTTTTTAATAAAAGTCGATTAAAATGAGTGAATATTTGGCACAGTAAATATTTGAAGAAGTGTAAACATTTTGTTGAACCACTTTTCACTGCAATGGGTTTAACTTTCTCCCATTCTTGTTTGTAAAATAATTCAAGTCCAGTCAGAATGGATTGAGAATGGACTGTGAAAATCATTTTCCAAGTTTTGCCTCAGATTCTCAATTCAACTGAGGTTTGGACTTTGACTAGGCCATTTTAAGTCATGATCATACTTTGTTCTTTAGTTTGGCTGTTCGTTTAGGTTTGTTGCCCTGCTGGAAGGTGAACCTCTGCCCCAGACCCACATCCTTTGCAGCTTCTAACAGGGTTTCTTCCAGGATTGCCCTGAATTTGGCTCCTTCCATTTTCCCATAAAGTCTGTCTAGCTTCAAAGTTCCCTTCTAAGAAAACAAGTCCCACATACTTCTGCAAGGCACTGTAAATCAATGACTTTATTTAATGACTTATCTGATGAAAGACCACATTTTGCATTTGAAGGTCTATATATTATGATAAAAATGAGACATCAATCCTCGAATTAATTCAACCTAATTATCATTAACCATGTTATTTGTTCATAATTTATGTTCTTCTTGAAATTAAATAACACACCTCCATGACCCTGGGTTTGCTAGATTATGTCAGCAAACCCTGGGACACTTTTCAAATGTTATTCGTTTCTACTTTCTTTCATGTTTTGTTTTAATCCAAATCCATGTGAAATATTAACATGTTCTAAATTTTTTACTGAGTCACAAAGACAGAGTAAAATAACTCAGATGAAGCCAGTTTTCTGGACCAATCTTCTGCCGACAGACCTAACGCTGCCTCCCTGTATGATGCAGCCATTAAACCCTTATGAATTTATAATTTTACATGGATTGTATTGTTTAGAATTATTTATCTATATTTTAATAATGATATGTGTGTAAAATTTTAGTTAAATGACAACAAATCCACAGAGACGTCTGTTCTATTTGAATTACCAAAGTTGTCCATTGTTGTTTTTTTAAACAACAGCAGTTAAAAATTATTATAAGATGTTCCAAATATCACATGCAATTTCAGGGGTTACCAGGGCAACAATGTTTCCATGTTATCTCTTTGCCGTGGTTACGTTTACAAAACAAAAGGTTTTAAATAGTTGCATTTTGTTGAAACTATCCAGGGTTGATCGATAAATTCGGTGCAGTGATATTTAATCACGTCAGCGCTCTCAAAGTGATCTAAAAATATTCAGGCAGCACTCAGAGTTTGACTGGGATTGAAGTGAGGGTAAGAAATCAAAACAATTCTTTAATGTCGACATTATTAGTTCAATGATTTGAAAAGTAGTTATTGAACCTCTAAAAGTCTTCACTGAATGTTTTCTACAGTTGAGTTATAGTGCTTTGCTAAAGTATTCACACCCCTTAATTGTTGACAAAATGCAGTTTATTTAATTGGGATTAAATATGACAGACTAACACATGGTAGTGCATAATTGTAAAGAAGAACAGAAATATCTACCCCTCCATCAATCTCTCCATTTTCTACACCTGCTAATCCTTGCGGGGAGGATGGTGTGTATCTCCAGAAGTCACCGGGTGGGAGGCGGGGTATACCATGGACAGGTTGCTAGACAATTGGAAGAAAAAAATTTGTTGCCGTTTATTTTATTTTTTTAATAAAAGTCGATTAAAATGAGTGAATATTTGGCACAGTAAATATTTGAAGAAGTGTAAACATTTTGTTGAACCACTTTTCACTGCAATGGGTTTAACTTTCTCCCATTCTTGTTTGTAAAATAATTCAAGTCCAGTCAGAATGGATTTGAGAGCATCTGTGAAAATCATTTTCCAAGTTTTGCCTCAGATTCTCAATTCAACTGAGGTTTGGACTTTGACTAGGCCATTTTAAGTCATGATCATACTTTGTTCTTTAGTTTGGCTGTTCGTTTAGGTTTGTTGCCCTGCTGGAAGGTGAACCTCTGCCCCAGACCCACATCCTTTGCAGCTTCTAACAGGGTTTCTTCCAGGATTGCCCTGAATTTGGCTCCTTCCATTTTCCCATAAAGTCTGTCTAGCTTCAAAGTTCCCTTCTAAGAAAACAAGTCCCACATACTTCTGCAAGGCACTGTAAATCAATGACTTTATCTAATGACTTATCTGATGAAAGACCACATTTTGCATTTGAAGGTCTATATATTATGATAAAAATGAGACATCAATCCTCGAATTAATTCAACCTAATTATCATTAACCATGTTATTTGTTCATAATTTATGTTCTCCTTGAAATTAAATAACACACCTCCATGACCCTGGGTTTGCTAGATTATGTCAGCAAACCCAGGGACACTTTTCAAATGTTATTCGTTTCTACTTTCTTTCATGTTTTGTTTTAATCCAAATCCATGTGAAATATTAACATGTTCTAAATTTTTTACTGAGTCACTGAGACAGAGTAAAATAACTCAGATGAAGCCAGTTTTCTGGACCAATCTTCTGCCGACAGACCTAACGCTGCCTCCCTGTATGATGCAGCCATTAAACCCTTATGAATTTATAATTTTACATGGATTGTATTGTTTAGAATTATTTATCTATATTTTAATATTGATATGTGTGTAAAATTTTAGTTAAATGACAACAAATCCACAGAGACGTCTGTTCTATTTGAATTACCAAAGTTGTCCATTGTTGTTTTTTTAAACAACAGCAGTTAAAAATTATTATAAGATGTTCCAAATATCACATGCAATTTCAGGGGTTACCAAGGCAACAATGTTTCCATGTTATCTCTTTGCCGTGGTTACGTTTACAAAACAAAAGGTTTCTAAATAGTTGCATTTTGTTGAAACTATCCAGGGTTGATCGATAAATTCGGTGCAGTGATATTTAATCACGTCAGCGCTCTCAAAGTGATCTAAAAATATTCAGGCAGCACTCAGAGTTTGACTGGGATTGAAGTGAGGGTAAGAAATCAAAACAATTCTTTAATGTCGACATTATTAGTTCAATGATTTGAAAAGTAGTTATTGAACCTCTAAAAGTCTTCACTGAATGTTTTCTACAGTTGAGTTATAGTGCTTTGCTAAAGTATTCACACCCCTTAATTGTTGACAAAATGCAGTTTATTTAATTGGGATTAAATATGACAGACTAACACATGGTAGTGCATAATTGTAAAGAAGAATAGAAATATCTACCCCTCCATCAATCCCTCCATTTTCTACACCTGCTAATCCTTGCGGGGAGGATGGTGTGTATCTCCAGAAGTCACCGGGTGGGAGGCGGGGTATACCATGGACAGGTTGCTAGACAATTGGAAGAAAAAAATTTGTTGCCGTTTATTTTATTTTTTTAATAAAAGTCGATAAAAATGAGTGAATATTTGGCACAGTAAATATTTGAAGAAGTGTAAACATTTTGTTGAACCACTTTTCACTGCAATGGGTTTAACTTTCTCCCATTCTTGTTTGTAAAATAATTCAAGTCCAGTCAGAATGGATTTGAGAGCATCTGTGAAAATCATTTTCCAAGTTTTGCCTCAGATTCTCAATTCAACTGAGGTTTGGACTTTGACTAGGCCATTTTAAATCATGATCATACTTTGTTCTTTAGTTTGGCTGTTCGTTTAGGTTTGTTGCCCTGCTGGAAGGTGAACCTCTGCCCCAGACCCACATCCTTTGCAGCTTCTAACAGGGTTTCTTCCAGGATTGCCCTGAATTTGGCTCCTTCCATTTTCCCATAAAGTCTGTCTAGCTTCAAAGTTCCCTTCTAAGAAAACAAGTCCCACATACTTCTGTAAGGCACTGTAAATCAATGACTTTATATAATGACTTATCTGATGAAAAACCACATTTTGCATTTGAAGGTCTATATGTTATGATCAAAATGAGACATCAATCCTCGAATTAATTCAACCTAATTATCATTAACCATGTTATTTGTTCATAATTTATGTTCTTCTTGAAATTAAATAACACACCTCCATGACCCTGGGTTTGCTAGATTATGTCAGCAAACCCTGGGACACTTTTCAAATGTTATTCGTTTCTACTTTCTTTCATGTTTTGTTTTAATCCAAATCCATGTGAAATATTAACATGTTCTAAATTTTTTACTGAGTCACAAAGACAGAGTAAAATAACTCAGATGAAGCCAGTTTTCTGGACCAATCTTCTGCCGACAGACCTAACGCTGCCTCCCTGTATGATGCAGCCATTAAACCCTTATGAATTTATAATTTTACATGGATTGTATTGTTTAGAATTATTTATCTATATTTTAATAATGATATGTGTGTAAAATTTTAGTTAAATGACAACAAATCCACAGAGACGTCTGTTCTATTTGAATTACCAAAGTTGTCCATTGTTGTTTTTTTAAACAACAGCAGTTAAAAATTATTATAAGATGTTCCAAATATCACATGCAATTTCAGGGGTTACCATGGCAACAATGTTTCCATGTTATCTCTTTGCCGTGGTTACGTTTACAAAACAAAAGGTTTTAAATAGTTGCATTTTGTTGAAACTATCCAGGGTTGATCGATAAATTCGGTGCAGTGATATTTAATCACGTCAGCGCTCTGAACGTGATCTAAAAATATTCAGGCAGCACTCAGAGTTTGACTGGGATTGAAGTGAGGGTAAGAAATCAAAACAATTCTTTAATGTCGACATTATTAGTTCAATGATTTGAAAAGTAGTTATTGAACCTCTAAAAGTCTTCACTGAATGTTTTCTACAGTTGAGTTATAGTGCTTTGCTAAAGTATTCACACCCCTTAATTGTTGACAAAATGCATTTTATGTAATTGGGATTAAATATGACAGACTAACACATGGTAGTGCATAATTGTAAAGAAGAATAGAAATATCTACCCCTCCATCAATCTCTCCATTTTCTACACCTGCTAATCCTTGCGGGGAGGATGGTGTGTATCTCCAGAAGTCACCGGGTGGGAGGCGGGGTATACCATGGACAGGTTGCTATACAATTGGAAGAAAAAAATTTGTTGCCGTTTATTTTATTTTTTTAATAAAAGTCGATTAAAATGAGTGAATATTTGGCACAGTAAATATTTGAAGAAGTGTAAACATTTTGTTGAACAGCTTTTCACTGCAATGGGTTTAACTTTATCCCATTCTTGTTTGTAAAATAATTCAAGTCCAGTCAGAATGGATTTGAGAGCATCTGTGAAAATCATTTTCCAAGTTTTGCCTCAGATTCTCAATTCAACTGAGGTTTGGACTTTGACTAGGCCATTTTAAATCATGATCATACATTGTTCTTTAGTTTGGCTGTTCGTTTAGGTTTGTTGCCCTGCTGGAAGGTGAACCTCTGCCCCAGACCCACATCCTTTGCAGCTTCTAACAGGGTTTCTTCCAGGATTGCCCTTAATTTGGCTCCTTCCATTTTCCCATAAAGTCTGTCTAGCTTCAAAGTTCCCTTCTAAGAAAACAAGTCCCACATAATTCTGCAAGGCACTGTAAATCAATGACTTTATTTAATGACTTTTATCTAATGAAAAAACACATTTTGCATTTGAAGGTCTATATATTATGATCAAAATGAGACATCAATCCTCGAATTAATTCAACCTAATTATCATTAACCATGTTATTTGTTCATAATTTATGTTCTCCTTGAAATTAAATAACACACCTCCATGACCCTGGGTTTGCTAGATTATGTCAGCAAACCCAGGGACACTTTTCAAATGTTATTCGTTTCTACTTTCTTTCATGTTTTGTTTTAATCCAAATCCATGTGAAATATTAACATGTTCTAAATTTTCAACTGAGTCACTGAGACAGAGTAAAATAACTCAGATGAAGCCAGTTTTCTGGACCAATCTTCTGCCGACAGACCTAACGCTGCCTCCCTGTATGATGCAGCCATTAAACCCTTATGAATTTATAATTTTACATGGATTGTATTGTTTAGAATTATTTATCTATATTTTAATATTGATATGTGTGTAAAATTTTAGTTAAATGACAACAAATCCACAGAGACGTCTGTTCTATTTGAATTACCAAAGTTGTCCATTGTTGTTTTTTAAACAACAGCAGTTAAAAATTATTATAAGATGTTCCAAATATCACATGCAATTTCAGGGGTTACCATGGCAACAATGTTTCCATGTTATCTCTTTGCCGTGGTTACGTTTACAAAACAAAAGGTTTTAAATAGTTGCATTTTGTTGAAACTATCCAGGGTTGATCGATAAATTCGGTGCAGTGATATTTAATCACGTCAGCGCTCTGAAAGTTATCTAAAAATATTCAGGCAGCACTCAGAGTTTGACTGGGATTGAAGTGAGGGTAAGAAATCAAAACAATTCTTTGATGTCGACATTATTAGTTCAATGATTTGAAAAGTAGTTATTGAACCTCTAAAAGTCTTCACTGAATGTTTTCTACAGTTGAGTTATAGTGCTTTGCTAAAGTATTCACACCCCTTAATTGTTGACAAAATGCAGTTTATTTAATTGGGATTAAATATGACAGACTAACACATGGTAGTGCATAATTGTAAAGAAGAATAGAAATATCTACCCCTTCATCAATTCCTCCATTTTCTACACCTGCTAATCCTTGCGGGGAGGATGGTGTGTATCTCCAGAAGTCACCGGGTGGGAGGCGGGGTATACCATGGACAGGTTGCTAGACAATTGGAAGAAAAAGATTTGTTGCCGTTTATTTTATTTTTTTAATAAAAGTCAATTAAAATGAGTGAATATTTGGCACAGTAAATATTTGAAGAAGTGTAAACATTTTGTTGAACCACTTTTCACTGCAATGGGTTTAACTTTCTCCCATTGTTGTTTGTAAAATAATTCAAGTCCAGTCAGAATGGATTGAGAATGGACTGTGAAAATCATTTTCCAAGTTTTGCCTCAGATTCTCAATTCAACTGAGGTTTGGACTTTGACTAGGCCATTTTAAATCATGATCATACTTTGTTCTTTAGTTATGCTGTTCGTTTAGGTTTGTTGCCCTGCTGGAAGGTGAACCTCTGCCCCAGACCCACATCCTTTGCAGCTTCTAACAGGGTTTCTTCCAGGATTGCCCTGAATTTGGCTCCTTCCATTTTCCCATAAAGTCTGTCTAGCTTCAAAGTTCCCTTCTAAGAAAACAAGTCCCACATACTTCTGCAAGGCACTGTAAATCAATGACTTTATCTAATGACTTATCTGATGAAAGACCTCATTTTGCATTTGAAGGTCTATATGTTATGATCAAAATGAGACATCAATCCTCGAATTAATTCAACCTAATTATCATTAACCATGTTATTTGTTCATAATTTATGTTCTCCTTGAAATTAAATAACACACCTCCATGACCCTGGGTTTGCTAGATTATGTCAGCAAACCCAGGGACACTTTTCAAATGTTATTCGTTTCTACTTTCTTTAATGTTTTGTTTCAATCCAAATCCATGTGAAATATTAACATGTTCTAAATTTCCAACTGAGTCACTGAGACAGAGTAAAATAACTCAGATGAAGCCAGTTTTCTGGACCAATCTTCTGCCGACAGACCTAACGCTGCCTCCCTGTATGATGCAGCCATTAAACCCTTATGAATTTATAATTTTACATGGATTGTATTGTTTAGAATTATTTATCTATATTTTAATATTGATATGTGTGTAAAATTTTTGTTAAATGACAACAAATCCACAGAGACGTCTGTTCTATTTGAATTACCAAAGTTGTCCATTGTTGTTTTTTAAACAACAGCAGTTAAACATTAATATAAGATGTTCAAAATATCACATGCAATTTAAGGGGTTACCATGGCAACAATGTTTCCATGTTATCTCTTTGCCGTGGTTACGTTTACAAAACAAAAGGTTTTAAATAGTTGCATTTTGTTGAAACTATCCAGGGTTGATCGATAAATTCGGTGCAGTGATATTTAATCACGTCAGCGCTCTCAAAGTGATCTAAAAATATTCAGGCAACACTCAGAGTTTGACTGGGATTGAAGTGAGGGTAAGAAATCAAAACAATTCTTTAATGTCGACATTATTAGTTCAATGATTTGAAAAGTAGTTATTGAACCTCTAAAAGTCTTCACTGAATGTTTTCTACAGTTGAGTTATAGTGCTTTGCTAAAGTATTCACACCCCTTAATTGTTGACAAAATGCAGTTTATTTAATTGGGATTAAATATGACAGACTAACACATGGTAGTGCATAATTGTAAAGAAGAATAGAAATATCTACCCCTCCATCAATCTCTCCATTTTCTACACCTGCTAATCCTTGCGGGGAGGATGGTGTGTATCTCCAGAAGTCACCGGGTGGGAGGCGGGGTATACCATGGACAGGTTGCTAGACAATTGGAAGAAAAAAATTTGTTGCCGTTTATTTTATTTTTTTAATAAAAGTCGATTAAAATGAGTGAATATTTGACACAGTAAATATTTGAAGAAGTGTAAACATTTTGTTGAACCACTTTTCACTGCAATGGGTTTAACTTTATCCCATTCTTGTTTGTAAAATAATTCAAGTCCAGTCAGAATGGATTGAGAATGGACTGTGAAAATCATTTTCCAAGTTTTGCCTCAGATTCTCAATTCAACTGAGGTTTGGACTTTGACTAGGCCATTTTAAATCATGATCATACTTTGTTCTTTAGTTATGCTGTTCGTTTAGGTTTGTTGCCCTGCTGGAAGGTGAACCTCTGCCCCAGACCCACATCCTTTGCAGCTTCTAACAGGGTTTCTTCCAGGATTGCCCTGAATTTGGCTCCTTCCATTTTCCCATAAAGTCTGTCTAGCTTCAAAGTTCCCTTCTAAGAAAACAAGTCCCACATACTTCTGCAAGGCACTGTAAATCAATGACTTTATTTAATGACTTATCTGATGAAAGACCACATTTTGCATTTGAAGGTCTATATATTATGATCAAAATGAAACATCAATCCTCAAATTAATTCAACCTAATTTTCATTAACCATGTTATTTGTTCATAATTTATGTTCTCCTTGAAATTAAATAACACACCTCCATGACCCTGGGTTTGATAGATTATGTCAGCAAACCCAGGGACACTTTTCAAATGTTATTCGTTTCTAATTTCTTTCATGTTTTGTTTTAATCCAAATCCATGTGAAATATTAACATGTTCTAAATTTTCAACTGAGTCACTGAGACAGAGTAAAATAACTCAGATGAAGCCAGTTTTCTGGACCAATCTTCTGCCGACAGACCTAACGCTGCCTCCCTGTATGATGCAGCCATTAAACCCTTATGAATTTATAATTTTACATGGATTGTATTGTTTAGAATTATTTATCTATATTTTAATATTGATATGTGTGTAAAATTTTAGTTAATTGACAACAAATCCATAGAGACGTCTGTTCTATTTGAATTACCAAAGTTGTCCATTGTTGTTTTTTAAACAACAGCAGTTAAACATTAATATAAGATGTTCCAAATATCACATGCAATTTAAGGGGTTACCAGGGCAACAATGTTTCCATTTTATCTCTTTGCCGTTGTTACGTTTACAAAACAAAAGGTTTTAAATAGTTGCATTTTGTTGAAACTATCCAGGATTGATCGATAAATTCGGTGCAGTGATATTTAATCACGTCAGCGCTCTCAAAGTTATCTAAAAATATTCAGGCAACACTCAGAGTTTGACTGGGATTGAAGTGAGGGTAAGAAATCAAAACAATTCTTTATTGTCGACATTATTAGTTCAATGATTTGAAAAGTAGTTATTGAACCTCTAAAAGTCTTCACTGAATGTTTTCTACAGTTGAGTTATAGTGCTTTGCTAAAGTATTCACACCCCTTAATTGTTGACAAAATGCATTTTATGTAATTGGGATTAAATATGACAGACTAACACATGGTAGTGCATAATTGTAAAGAAGAATAGAAATATCTACCCCTCCATCAATCCCTCCACTTTCTACACCTGCTAATCCTTGCGGGGAGGATGGTGTGTATCTCCAGAAGTCACCGGGTGGGAGGCGGGGTATACCATGGACAGGTTGCTAGACAATTGGAAGAAAAAAATTTGTTGCCGTTTATTTTATTTTTTTAATAAAAGTCGATTAAAATGAGTGAATATTTGGCACAGTAAATATTTGAAGAAGTGTAAACATTTTGTTGAACCACTTTTCACTGCAATGGGTTTAACTTTCTCCCATTCTTGTTTGTAAAATAATGCAAGTCCAGTCAGAATGGATTTGAGAGCATCTGTGAAAATCATTTTCCAAGTTTTGCCTCAGATTCTCAATTCAACTGAGGTTTGGACTTTGACTAGGCCATTTTAAGTCATGATCATACTTTGTTCTTTAGTTTGGCTGGTCGTTTAGGTTTGTTGCCCTGCTGGAAGGTGAACCTCTGCCCCAGACCCACATCCTTTGCAGCTTCTAACAGGGTTTCTTCCAGGATTGCCCTGAATTTGGCTCCTTCCATTTTCCCATAAAGTCTGTCTAGCTTCAAAGTTCCCTTCTAAGAAAACAAGTCCAACATACTTCTGCAAGGCACGGTAAATCAATGACTTTATTTAATGACTTATCTGATGAAAGACCGCATTTTGCATTTGAAGGTCTATATATTATGATCAAAATGAGACATCAATCCTCGAATTAATTCAACCTAATTATCATTAACCATGTTATTTGTTCATAATTTATGTTCTCCTTGAAACTAAATAACACACCTCCATGACCCTGGGTTTGCTAGATTATGTCAGCAAACCCTGGGACACTTTTCAAATGTTATTCGTTTCTACTTTCTTTCATGTTTTGTTTTAATCCAAATCCATGTGAAATATTAACATGTTCTAAATTTTCAACTGAGTCACTGAGACAGAGTAAAATAACTCAGATGAAGCCAGTTTTCTGGACCAATCTTCTGCCGACAGACCTAACGCTGCCTCCCTGTATGATGCAGCCATTAAACCCTTATGAATTTATAATTTTACATGGATTGTATTTTTTAGAATTATTTATCTATATTTTAATATTGATATGTGTGTAAAATTTTAGTTAAAGGACAACAAATCCACAGAGACGTCTGTTCTATTTGAATTACCAAAGTTGTCCATTGTTGTTTTTTAAACAACAGCAGTTAAACATTAATATAAGATGTTCCAAATATCACATGCAATTTAAGGGGTTACCAGGGCAACAATGTTTCCATGTTATCTCTTTGCCGTGGTTACGTTTACAAAACAAAAGATTTTAAATAGTTGCATTTTGTTGAAACGATAAATTCGGTGCAGTGATATTTAATCACGTCAGCGCTCTCAAAGTGATCTAAAAATATTCAGGCAACACTCAGAGTTTGACTGGGATTGAAGTGAGGGTAAGAAATCAAAACAATTCTTTAATGTCGACATTATTAGTTCAATGATTTGAAAAGTAGTTATTGAACCTCTAAAAGTCTTCACTGAATGTTTTCTACAGTTGAGTTATAGTGCTTTGCTAAAGTATTCACACCCCTTAATTGTTGACAAAATGCAGTTTATTTAATTGGGATTAAATATGACAGACTAACACATGGTAGTGCATAATTGTAAAGAAGAATAGAAATATCTACCCCTCCATCAATCCCTCCATTTTCTACACCTGCTAATCCTTGCGGGGAGGATGGTGTGTATCTCCAGAAGTCACCGGGTGGGAGGCGGGGTATACCATGGACAGGTTGCTAGACAATTGGAAGAAAAAAATTTGTTGCCGTTTATTTTATTTTTTTAATAAAAGTCGATTAAAATGAGTGAATATTTGGCACAGTAAATATTTGAAGAAGTGTAAACATTTTGTTGAACCACTTTTCACTGCAATGGGTTTAACTTTCTCCCATTCTTGTTTGTAAAATAATTCAAGTCCAGTCAGAATGGATTTGAGAGCATCTGTGAAAATCATTTTCCAAGTTTTGCCTCAGATTCTCAATTCAACTGAGGTTTGGACTTTGACTAGGCCATTTTAAGTCATGATCATACTTTGTTCTTTAGTTTGGCTGTTCGTTTAGGTTTCTTGCCCTGCTGGAAGGTGAACCTCTGCCCCAGACCCACATCCTTTGCAGCTTCTAACAGGGTTTCTTCCAGGATTGCCCTGAATTTGGCTCCTTCCATTTTCCCATAAAGTCTGTCTAGCTTCAAAGTTCCCTTCTAAGAAAACAAGTCCCACATACTTCTGCAAGGCACTGTAAATCAATGACTTTATCTAATGACTTTTATCTAATGAAAAACCACATTTTGCATATGAAGGTCTATATATTATGATCAAAATGAGACATCAATCCTCGAATTAATTTAACCTAATTATCATTAACCATGTTATTTGTTCATAATTTATGTTCTCCTTGAAATTAAATAACACACCTCCATGACCCTGGGTTTGCTAGATTATGTCAGCAAACCCTGGGACACTTTTCAAATGTTATTCGTTTCTACTTTCTTTCATGTTTTGTTTTAATCCAAATCCATGTGAAATATTAACATGTTCTAAATTTTCAACTGAGTCACTGAGACAGAGTAAAATAACTCAGATGAAGCCAGTTTTCTGGACCAATCTTCTGCCGACAGACCTAACGCTGCCTCCCTGTATGATGCAGCCATTAAACCCTTATGAATTTATAATTTTACATGGATTGTATTGTTTAGAATTATTTATCTATATTTTAATATTGATATGTGTGTTAAAGTTTAGTTAAATGACAACAAATCCACAGAGACGTCTGTTCTATTTGAATTACCAAAGTTGTCCATTGTTGTTTTTTAAACAACAGCAGTTAAACATTAATATAAGATGTTCCAAATATCACATGCAATTTCAGGGGTTACCAGGGCAACAATGTTTCCATGTTATCTCTTTGCCGTGGTTACGTTTACAAAACAAAAGATTTTAAATAGTTGCATTTTGTTGAAACTATCCAGGGTTGATCGATAAATTCGGTGCAGTGATATTTAATCACGTCAGCGCTCTGAAAGTTATCTAAAAATCTTCAGGCAACACTCAGAGTTTGACTGAGATTGAAGTGAGGGTAAGAAATCAAAACAATTCTTTGATGTCGACATTATTAGTTCAATGATTTGAAAAGTAGTTATTGAACCTCTAAAAGTCTTCACTGAATGTTTTCTACAGTTGAGTTATAGTGCTTTGCTAAAGTATTCACACCCCTTAATTGTTGACAAAATGCATTTTATGTAATTGGGATTAAATATGACAGACTAACACATGGTAGTGCATAATTGTAAAGAAGAATAGAAATATCTACCCCTCCATCAATCTCTCCATTTTCTACACCTGCTAATCCTTGCGGGGAGGATGGTGTGTATCTCCAGAAGTCACCGGGTGGGAGGCGGGGTATACCATGGACAGGTTGCTAGACAATTGGAAGAAAAAAATTTGTTGCCGTTTATTTTATTTTTTTAATAAAAGTCGATTAAAATGAGTGAATATTTGGCACAGTAAATATTTGAAGAAGTGTAAACATTTTGTTGAACCACTTTTCACTGCAATGGGTTTAACTTTCTCCCATTCTTGTTTGTAAAATAATTCAAGTCCAGTCAGAATGGATTGAGAATGGACTGTGAAAATCATTTTCCAAGTTTTGCCTCAGATTCTCAATTCAACTGAGGTTTGGACTTTGACTAGGCCATTTTAAATCATGATCATACTTTGTTCTTTAGTTATGCTGTTCATTTAGGTTTGTTGCCCTGCTGGAAGGTGAACCTCTGCCCCAGACCCACATCCTTTGCAGCTTCTAACAGGGTTTCTTCCAGGATTGCCCTGAATTTGGCTCCTTCCATTTTCCCATAAAGTCTGTCTAGCTTCAAAGTTCCCTTCTAAGAAAACAAGTCCCACATACTTCTGCAAGGCACTGTAAATCAATGACTTTATCTAATGACTTATCTGATGAAAGACCACATTTTGCATTTGAAGGTCTATATATTATGATAAAAATGAGACATCAATCCTCGAATTAATTCAACCTAATTATCATTAACCATGTTATTTGTTCATAATTTATGTTCTCCTTGAAATTAAATAACACACCTCCATGACCCTGGGTTGCTAGATTATGTCAGCAAACCCAGGGACACTTTTCAAATGTTATTCGTTTCTACTTTCTTTCATGTTTTGTTTTAATCCAAATCCATGTGAAATATTAACATGTTCTAAATTTTTTACTGAGTCACTGAGACAGAGTAAAATAACTCAGATGAAGCAAGTTTTCTGGACCAATCTTCTGCCGACAGACCTAACGCTGCCTCCCTGTATGATGCAGCCATTAAACCCTTATGAATTTATAATTTTACATGGATTGTATTGTTTAGAATTATTTATCTATATTTTAATATTGATATGTGTGTAAAATTTTAGTTAAATGACAACAAATCCACAGAGACGTCTGTTCTATTTGAATTACCAAAGTTGTCCATTGTTGTTTTTTTAAACAACAGCAGTTAAAAATTATTATAAGATGTTCCAAATATCACATGCAATTTCAGGGGTTACCAAGGCAACAATGTTTCCATGTTATCTCTTTGCCGTGGTTACGTTTACAAAACAAAAGGTTTTAAATAGTTGCATTTTGTTGAAACTATCCAGGGTTGATCGATAAATTCCGTGCAGTGATATTTAATCACGTCAGCGCTCTCAAAGTGATCTAAAAATATTCAGGCAGCACTCAGAGTTTGACTGGGATTGAAGTGAGGGTAAGAAATCAAAACAATTCTTTAATGTCGACATTATTAGTTCAATGATTTGAAAAGTAGTTATTGAACCTCTAAAAGTCTTCACTGAATGTTTTCTACAGTTGAGTTATAGTGCTTTGCTAAAGTATTCACACCCCTTAATTGTTGACAAAATGCAGTTTATTTAATTGGGATTAAATATGACAGACTAACACATGGTAGTGCATAATTGTAAAGAAGAATAGAAATATCTACCCCTCCATCAATTCCTCCATTTTCTACACCTGCTAATCCTTGCGGGGAGGATGGTGTGTATCTCCAGAAGTCACCGGGTGGGAGGCGGGGTATACCATGGACAGGTTGCTAGACAATTGGAAGAAAAAACTTTGTTGCCGTTTATTTAATTTTTTTAATAAAAGTCGATTAAAATGAGTGAATATTTGGCACAGTAAATATTTGAAGAAGTGTAAACATTTTGTTGAACCACTTTTCACTGCAATGGGTTTAACTTTCTCCCATTCTTGTTTGTAAAATAATTCAAGTCCAGTCAGAATGGATTTGAGAGCATCTGTGAAAATCATTTTCCAAGTTTTGCCTCAGATTCTCAATTCAACTGAGGTTTGGACTTTGACTAGGCAATTTTAAATCATGATCATACTTTGATCTTTAGTAATGCTGTTCGTTTAGGTTTGTTGCCCTGCTGGAAGGTGAACCTCTGCCCCAGACCCACATCCTTTGCAGCTTCTAACAGGGTTTCTTCCAGGATTGCCCTGAATTTGGCTCCTTCCATTTTCCCATAAAGTCTGTCTAGCTTCAAAGTTCCCTTCTAAGAAAACAAGTCCCACATACTTCTGCAAGGCACTGTAAATCAATGACTTTATCTAATGACTTATCTGATGAAAAACCACATTTTGCATTTGAAGGTCTATATATTATGATCAAAATGAGACATCAATCCTCGAATTAATTCAACCTAATTATCATTAACCCTGTTATTTGTTCATAATTTATGTTCTCCTTGAAATTAAATAACACACCTCCATGACCCTGGGTTTGCTAGATTATGTCAGCAAACCCTGGGACACTTTTCAAATGTTATTCGTTTCTAATTTCTTTCATGTTTTGTTTTAATCCAAATCCATGTGAAATATTAACATGTTCTAAATTTTTTACTGAGTCACCGAGACAGAGTAAAATAACTCAGATGAAGCCAGTTTTCTGGACCAATCTTCTGCCGACAGACCTAACGCTGCCTCCCTGTATGATGCAGCCATTAAACCCTTATGAATTTATAATTTTACATGGATTGTATTGTTTAGAATTATTTATCTATATTTTAATAATGATATGTGTGTAAAATTTTAGTTAAATGACAACAAATCCACAGAGACGTCTGTTCTATTTGAATTACCAAAGTTGTCCATTGTTGTTTTTTTAAACAACAGCAGTTAAAAATTATTATAAGATGTTCCAAATATCACATGCAATTTCAGGGGTTACCAGGGCAACAATGTTTCCATGTTATCTCTTTGCCGTGGTTACGTTTACAAAACAAAAGGTTTTAAATAGTTGCATTTTGTTGAAACTATCCAGGGTTGATCGATAAATTCCGTGCAGTGATATTTAATCACGTCAGCGCTCTGAACGTGATCTAAAAATATTCAGGCAGCACTCAGAGTTTGACTGGGATTGAAGTGAGGGTAAGAAATCAAAACAATTCTTTAATGTCGACATTATTAGTTCAATGATTTGAAAAGTAGTTATTGAACCTCTAAAAGTCTTCACTGAATGTTTTCTACAGTTGAGTTATAGTGCTTTGCTAAAGTATTCACACCCCTTAATTGTTGACAAAATGCAGTTTATTTAATTGGGATTAAATATGACAGACTAACACATGGTAGTGCATAATTGTAAAGAAGAATAGAAATATCTACCCCTCCATCAATCTCTCCATTTTCTACACCTGCTATTCCTTGCGGGGAGGATGGTGTGTATCTCCAGAAGTCACCGGGTGGGAGGCGGGGTATACCATGGACAGGTTGCTAGACAATTGGAAGAAAAAAATTTGTTGCCGTTTATTTTATTTTTTTAATAAAAGTCGATTAAAATGAGTGAATATTTGGCACAGTAAATATTTGAAGAAGTGTAAACATTTTGTTGAACCACTTTTCACTGCAATGGGTTTAACTTTATCCCATTCTTGTTTGTAAAATAATTCAAGTCCAGTCAGAATGGATTTGAGAGCATCTGTGAAAATCATTTTCCAAGTTTTGCCTCAGATTCTCAATTCAACTGAGGTTTGGACTTTGACTAGGCCATTTTAAATCATGATCATACTTTGTTCTTTAGTTTGGCTGTTCGTTTAGGTTTGTTGCCCTGCTGGAAGGTGAACCTCTGCCCCAGACCCACATCCTTTGCAGCTTCTAACAGGGTTTCTTCCAGGATTGCCCTGAATTTGGCTCCTTCCATTTTCCCATAAAGTCTGTCTAGCTTCAAAGTTCCCTTCTAAGAAAACAAGTCCAACATACTTCTGCAAGGCACTGTAAATCAATGACTTTATTTAATGACTTTTATCTAATGAAAAACCACATTTTGCATTTGAAGGTCTATATATTATGATCAAAATGAGACATCAATCCTCGAATTAATTCAACCTAATTATCATTAACCATGTTATTTGTTCATAATTTATGTTCTCCTTGAAATTAAATAACACACCTCCATGACCCTGGGTTTGCTAGATTATGTCAGCAAACCCAGGGACACTTTTCAAATGTTATTCGTTTCTACTTTCTTTCATGTTTTGTTTTAATCCAAATCCATGTGAAATATTAACATGTTCTAAATTTTCAACTGAGTCACTGAGACAGAGTAAAATAACTCAGATGAAGCCAGTTTTCTGGACCAATCTTCTGCCGACAGACCTAACGCTGCCTCCCTGTATGATGCAGCCATTAAACCCTTATGAATTTATAATTTTACATGGATTGTATTGTTTAGAATTATTTATCTATATTTTAATATTGATATGTGTGTAAAAGTTTAGTTAAATGACAACAAATCCACAGAGACATCTGTTCTATTTGAATTACCAAAGTTGTCCATTTCTGTTTTTTAAACAACAGCAGTTAAACATTAATATAAGATGTTCCAAATATCACATGCAATTTCAGGGGTTACCATAGCAACAATGTTTCCATGTTATCTCTTTGCCGTGGTTACGTTTACAAAACAAAAGATTTTAAATAGTTGCATTTTGTTGAAACGATAAATTCGGTGCAGTGATATTTAATCACGTCAGCGCTCTCAAAGTGATCTAAAAATATTCAGGCAACACTCAGAGTTTGACTGGGATTGAAGTGAGGGTAAGAAATCAAAACAATTCTTTATTGTCGACATTATTAGTTCAATGATTTGAAAAGTAGTTATTGAACCTCTAAAAGTCTTCACTGAATGTTTTCTACAGTTGAGTTATAGTGCTTTGCTAAAGTATTCACACCCCTTAAATGTTGACAAAATGCAGTTTATTTAATTGGGATTAAATATGACAGACTAACACATGGTAGTGCATAATTGTAAAGAAGAATAGAAATATCTACCCCTCCATCAATTCCTCCATTTTCTACACCTGCTAATCCTTGCGGGGAGGATGGTGTGTATCTCCAGAAGTCACCGGGTGGGAGGCGGGGTATACCATGGACAGGTTGCTAGACAATTGGAAGAAAAAAATTTGTTGCCGTTTATTTTATTTTTTTAATAAAAGTCGATTAAAATGAGTGAATATTTGGCACAGTAAATATTTGAAGAAGTGTAAACATTTTGTTGAACCACTTTTCACTGCAATGGGTTTAACTTTCTCCCATTCTTGTTTGTAAAATAATTCAAGTCCAGTCAGAATGGATTTGAGAGCATCTGTGAAAATCATTTTCCAAGTTTTGCCACAGATTCTCAATTCAACTGAGGTTTGGACTTTGACTAGGCCATTTTAAATCATAATCATACTTTGTTCTTTAGTTATGCTGTTCATTAAGGTTTGTTGCCCTGCTGGAAGGTGAACCTCTGCCCCAGACCCACATCCTTTGCAGCTTCTAACAGGGTTTCTTCCAGGATTGCCCTGAATTTGGCTCCTTCCATTTTCCCATAAAGTCTGTCTAGCTTCAAAGTTCCCTTCTAAGAAAACAAGTCCCACATACTTCTGCAAGGCACTGTAAATCAATGACTTTATCTAATGACTTTTATCTAATGAAAAACCACATTTTGCATTTGAAGGTCTATATATTATGATCAAAATGAGACATCAATCCTCGAATTAATTTAACCTAATTATCATTAACCATGTTATTTGTTCATAATTTATGTTCTCCTTGAAATTAAATAACACACATCCATGACCCTGGGTTTGCTAGATTATGTCAGCAAACCCAGGGACACTTTTCAAATGTTATTCGTTTCTACTTTCTTTCATGTTTTGTTTTAATCCAAATCCATGTGAAATATTAACATGTTCTAAATTTTCAACTGAGTCACTGAGACAGAGTAAAATAACTCAGATGAAGCCAGTTTTCTGGACCAATCTTCTGCCGACAGACCTAACGCTGCCTCCCTGTATGATGCAGCCATTAAACCCTTATGAATTTATAATTTTACATGGATTGTATTGTTTAGAATTATTTATCTATATTTTAATATTGATATGTGTGTAAAATTTTAGTTAAAGGACAACAAATCCACAGAGACGTCTGTTCTATTTGAATTACCAAAGTTGTCCATTGTTGTTTTTTAAACAACAGCAGTTAAACATTAATATAAGATGTTCCAAATATCACATGCAATTTCAGGGGTTACCAGGGCAACAATGCTTCCATGTTATCTCTTTGCCGTGGTTACGTTTACAAAACAAAAGGTTTTAAATAGTTGCATTTTGTTGAAACTATCCAGGGTTGATCGATAAATTCGGTGCAGTGATATTTAATCACGTCAGCGCTCTCAAAGTGATCTAAAAATATTCAGGCAGCACTCAGAGTTTGACTGGGATTGAAGTGAGGGTAAGAAATCAAAACAATTCTTTAATGTCGACATTATTAGTTCAATGATTTGAAAAGTAGTTATTGAACCTCTAAAAGTCTTCACTGAATGTTTTCTACAGTTGAGTTATAGTGCTTTGCTAAAGTATTCACACCCCTTAATTGTTGACAAAATGCAGTTTATTTAATTGGGATTAAATATGACAGACTAACACATGGTAGTGCGTAATTGTAAAGAAGAATAGAAATATCTACGCCTCCATCAATCTCTCCATTTTCTACACCTGCTAATCATTGCAGGGAGGATGGTGTGTATCTCCAGAAGTCACCGGGTGGGAGGCGGGGTATACCATGGACAGGTTGCTAGACAATTGGAAGAAAAAACTTTGTTGCCGTTTATTTTATTTTTTTAATAAAAGTCGATTAAAATGAGTGAATATTTGGCACAGTAAATATTTGAAGAAGTGTAAACATTTTGTTGAACCACTTTTCACTGCAATGGGTTTAACTTTCTCCCATTCTTGTTTGTAAAATAATTCAAGTCCAGTCAGAATGGATTTGAGAGCATCTGTGAAAATCATTTTCCAAGTTTTGCCACAGATTCTCAATTCAACTGAGGTTTGGACTTTGACTAGGCCATTTTAAATCATGATCATACTTTGTTCTTTAGTTTGGCTGTTCGTTTAGGTTTGTTGCCCTGCTGGAAGGTGAACCTCTGCCCCAGACCCACATCCTTTGCAGCTTCTAACAGGGTTTCTTCCAGGATTGCCCTGAATTTGGCTCCTTCCATTTTCCCATAAAGTCTGTCTAGCTTCAAAGTTCCCTTCTAAGAAAACAAGTCCCACATACTTCTGCAAGGCACTGTAAATCAATGACTTTATTTAATGACTTATCTGATGAAAGACCACATTCTGCATATGAAGGTCTATATATTATGATCAAAATGAGACATCAATCCTCGAATTAATTCAACCTAATTATCATTAACCATGTTATTTGTTCATAATTTATGTTCTCCTTGAAATTAAATAACACACCTCCACGACCCTGGGTTTGCTAGATTATGTCAGCAAACCCAGGGACACTTTTCAAATGTTATTCGTTTCTACTTTCTTTCATGTTTTGTTTTAATCCAAATCCATGTGAAATATTAACATGTTCTAAATTTTCAACTGAGTCACTGAGACAGAGTAAAATAACTCAGATGAAGCCAGTTTTCTGGACCAATCTTCTGCCGACAGACCTAATGCTGCCTCCCTGTATGATGCAGCCATTAAACCCTTATGAATTTATAATTTTACATGGATTGTATTGTTTAGAATTATTTATCTATATTTTAATATTGATATGTGTGTAAAATTTTAGTTAATTGACAACAAATCCACAGAGACGTCTGTTCTATTTGAATTACCAAAGTTGTCCATTGTTGTTTTTTAAACAACAGCAGTTAAACATTAATATAAGATGTTCAAAATATCACATGCAATTTAAGTGGTTACCAGGGCAACAATGTTTCCATGTTATCTCTTTGCCGTGGTTACGTTTACAAAACAAAAGGTTTTAAATAGTTGCATTTTGTTGAAACTATCCAGGGTTGATCGATAAATTCGGTGCAGTGATATTTAATCACGTCAGCGCTCTGAACGTGATCTAAAAATATTCAGGCAGCACTCAGAGTTTGACTGGGATTGAAGTGAGGGTAAGAAATCAAAACAATTCTTTAATGTCGACATTATTAGTTCAATGATTTGAAAAGTAGTTATTGAACCTCTAAAAGTCTTCACTGAATGTTTTCTACCGTTGAGTTATAGTGCTTTGCTAAAGTATTCACACCCCTTAATTGTTGACAAAATGCAGTTTATTTAATTGGGATTAAATATGACAGACTAACACATGGTAGTGCATAATTGTAAAGAAGAATAGAAATATCTACCCCTCCATCAATCTCTCCATTTTCTACACCTGCTATTCCTTGCGGGGAGGATGGTGTGTATCTCCAGAAGTCACCGGGTGGGAGGCGGGGTATACCATGGACAGGTTGCTATACAATTGGAAGAAAAAAATTTGTTGCCGTTTATTTTATTTTTTTAATAAAAGTCGATTAAAATGAGTGAATATTTGGCACAGTAAATATTTGAAGAAGTGTAAACATTTTGTTGAACCACTTTTCACTGCAATGGGTTTAACTTTATCCCATTCTTGTTTGTAAAATAATTCAAGTCCAGTCAGAATGGATTTGAGAGCATCTGTGAAAATCATTTTCCAAGTTTTGCCTCAGATTCTCAATTCAACTGAGGTTTGGACTTTGACTAGGCCATTTTAAATCATGATCATACTTTGTTCTTTAGTTATGCTGTTCGTTTAGGTTTGTTGCCCTGCTGGAAGGTGAACCTCTGCCCCAGACCCACATCCTTTGCAGCTTCTAACAGGGTTTCTTCCAGGATTGCCCTGAATTTGGCTCCTTCCATTTTCCCATAAAGTCTGTCTAGCTTCAAAGTTCCCTTCTAAGAAAACAAGTCCAACATACTTCTGCAAGGCACTGTAAATCAATGACTTTATTTAATGACTTATCTGATGAAAGACCGCATTTTGCATTTGAAGGTCTATATATTATGATCAAAATGAGACATCAATCCTCGAATTAATTCAACCTAATTATCATTAACCATGTTATTTGTTCATAATTTATGTTCTCCTTGAAATTAAATAACACACCTCCACGACCCTGGGTTTGCTAGATTATGTCAGCAAACCCAAGGACACTTTTCAAATGTTATTCGTTTCTACTTTCTTTCATGTTTTGTTTTAATCCAAATCCATGTGAAATATTAACATGTTCTAAATTTTCAACTGAGTCACTGAGACAGAGTAAAATAACTCAGATGAAGCCAGTTTTCTGGACCAATCTTCTGCCGACAGACCTAACGCTGCCTCCCTGTATGATGCAGCCATTAAACCCTTATGAATTTATAATTTTACATGGATTGTATTGTTTAGAATTATTTATCTATATTTTAATATTGATATGTGTGTAAAATTTTAGTTAAATGACAACAAATCCACAGAGACATCTGTTCTATTTGAATTACCAAAGTTGTCCATTTCTGTTTTTTAAACAACAGCAGTTAAAAATTATTATAAGATGTTCCAAATATCACATGCAATTTCAGGGGTTACCATAGCAACAATGTTTCCATGTTATCTCTTTGCCGTGGTTACGTTTACAAAACAAAAGATTTTAAATAGTTGCATTTTGTTGAAACGATAAATTCGGTGCAGTGATATTTAATCACGTCAGCGCTCTCAAAGTTATCTAAAAATATTCAGGCAGCATTCAGAGTTTGACTGGGATTGAAGTGAGGGTAAGAAATCAAAACAATTCTTTAATGTCGATATTATTAGTTCAATGATTTGAAAAGTAGTTATTGAACCTCTAAAAGTCTTCACTGAATGTTTTCTACAGTTGAGTTATAGTGCTTTGCTAAAGTATTCACACCCCTTAACTGTTGACAAAATGCAGTTTATTTAATTGGGATTAAATATGACAGACTAACACATGGTAGTGCATAATTGTAAAGAAGAATAGAAATATCTACCCCTCCATCAATCCCTCCATTTTCTACACCTGCTAATCCTTGCGGGGAGGATGGTGTGTATCTCCAGAAGTCACCGGGTGGGAGGCGGGGTATACCATGGACAGGTTGCTAGACAATTGGAAGAAAAAAATGTGTTGCCGTTTATTTTATTTTTTTAATAAAAGTCGATTAAAATGAGTGAATATTTGGCACAGTAAATATTTGAAGAAGTGTAAACATTTTGTTGAACCACTTTTCACTGCAATGGGTTTAACTTTCTCCCATTCTTGTTTGTAAAATAATTCAAGTCCAATCAGAATGGATTTGAGAGCATCTGTGAAAATCATTTTCCAAGTTTTGCCACAGATTCTCAATTCAACTGAGGTTTGGACTTTGACTAGGCCATTTTAAATCATGATCATACTTTGTTCTTTAGTTTGGCTGTTCGTTTAGGTTTGTTGCCCTGCTGGAAGGTGAACCTCTGCCCCAGACCCACATCCTTTGCAGCTTCTAACAGGGTTTCTTCCAGGATTGCCCTGAATTTGGCTCCTTCCATTTTCCCATAAAGTCTGTCTAGCTTCAAAGTTCCCTTCTAAGAAAACAAGTCCCACATACTTCTGCAAGGCACTGTAAATCAATGACTTTATCTAATGACTTTTATCTAAATAAAAACCACATTTTGCATTTGAAGGTCTATATATTATGATCAATATGAGACATCAATCCTCGAATTAATTCAACCTAATTATCATTAACCATGTTATTTGTTCATAATTTATGTTCTCCTTGAAATTAAATAACACACCTCCATGACCCTGGGTTGCTAGATTATGTCAGCAAACCCAGGGACACTTTTCAAATGTTATTCATTTCTACTTTCTTTCATGTTTTGTTTTAA
Source organism: Fundulus diaphanus (assembly GCA_037039145.1). NCBI lineage: Eukaryota > Metazoa > Chordata > Actinopteri > Cyprinodontiformes > Fundulidae > Fundulus > Fundulus diaphanus. Next base: position 26,877,598 of record CM073123.1, read on the forward strand.
TCCAAATCCATGTGAAATATTAACATGTTCTAAATTTTCAACTGAGTCACTGAGACAGAGTAAAATAACTCAGATGAAGCCAGTTTTCTGGACCAATCTTCTGCCGACAGACCTAACGCTGCCTCCCTGTATGATGCAGCCATTAAACCCTTATGAATTTATAATTTTACATGGATTGTATTGTTTAGAATTATTTATCTATATTTTAATATTGATATGTGTGTAAAATTCTTGTTAAATGACAACAAATCCACAGAGACGTCTGTTCTATTTGAATTACCAAAGTTGTCCATTGTTGTTTTTTAAACAACAGCATTTAAACATTAATATAAGATGTTCCAAATATCACATGCAATTTCAGGGATTACCAGGGCAACAATGTTTCCATGTTATCTCTTTGCCGTGGTTACGTTTACAAAACAAAAGATTTTAAATAGTTGCATTTTGTTGAAACTATCCAGGGTTGATCGATAAATTCGGTGCAGTGATATTTAATCACGTCAGCGCTCTCAAAGTGATCTAAAAATATTCAGGCAGCACTCAGAGTTTGACTGGGATTGAAGTGAGGGTAAGAAATCAAAACAATTCTTTATTGTCGACATTATTAGTTCAATAATTTGAAAAGTAGTTATTGAACCTCTAAAAGTCTTCACTGAATGTTTTCTACAGTTGAGTTATAGTGCTTTGCTAAAGTATTCACACCCCTTAATTGTTGACAAAATGCAGTTTATTTAATTGGGATTAAATATGACAGACTAACACATGGTAGTGCATAATTGTAAAGAAGAATAGAAATATCTACCCCTCCATCAATCTCTCCATTTTCTACACCTGCTAATCCTTGCGGGGAGGATGGTGTGTATCTCCAGAAGTCACCGGGTGGGAGGCGGGGTATACCATGGACAGGTTGCTAGACAATTGGAAGAAAAAAATTTGTTGCCGTTTATTTTATTTTTTTAATAAAAGTCGACTAAAATGAGTGAATATTTGGCACAGTAAATATTTGAAGAAGTGTAAACATTTTGTTGAACCACTTTTCACTGCAATGTGTTTAACTTTCTCCCATTCTTGTTTGTAAAATAATTCAAGTCCAGTCAGAATGGATTTGAGAGCATCTGTGAAAATCATTTTCCAAGTTTTGCCACAGATTCTCAATTCAACTGAGGTTTGGACTTTGACTAGGCCATTTTAAGTCATGATCATACTTTGTTCTTTAGTTATGCTGTTCGTTTAGGTTTGTTGCCCTGCTGGAAGGTGAACCTCTGCCCCAGACCCACATCCTTTGCAGCTTCTAACAGGGTTTCTTCCAGGATTTCCCTAAATTTGGCTCCTTCCATTTTCCAATAAAGTCTGTCTAGCTTCAAAGTTCCCTTCTAAGAAAACAAGTCCCACATACTTCTGCAAGGCACTGTAAATCAATGACTTTATCTAATGACTTTTATCTAATGAAAAACCACATTTTGCATTTGAAGGTCTATATATTATGATCAAAATGAGACATCAATCCTCGAATTAATTTAACCTAATTATCATTAACCATGTTATTTGTTCATAATTTATGTTCTCCTTGAAATTAAATAACACACCTCCATGACCCTGGGTTTGCTAGAATCTAGCAAACCCAGGGTCACTTTTCAAATGTTATTCGTTTCTACTTTCTTTCATGTTTTGTTTTAATCCAAATCCATGTGAAATATTAACATGTTCTAAATTTTCAACTGAGTCACTGAGACAGAGTAAAATAACTCAGATGAAGCCAGTTTTCTGGACCAATCTTCTGCCGACAGACCTAACGCTGCCTCCCTGTATGATGCAGCCATTAAACCCTTATGAATTTATAATTTTACATGGATTGTATTGTTTAGAATTATTTATCTATATTTTAATATTGATATGTGTGTAAAATTTTAGTTAAAGGACAACAAATCCACAGAGACGTCTGTTCTATTTGAATTACCAAAGTTGTCCATTGTTGTTTTTTAAACAACAGCAGTTAAACATTAATATAAGATGTTCCAAATATCACATGCAATTTCAAGGGTTACCAGGGCAACAATGTTTCCATGTTATCTCTTTGCCGTGGTTACGTTTACAAAACAAAAGATTTTAAATAGTTGCATTTTGTTGAAACTATCCAGGGTTGATCGATAAATTCGTTGCAGTGATATTTAATCACGTCAGCGCTCTGAAAGCTATCTAAAAATATTCAGGCAGCACTCAGAGTTTGACTGGGATTGAAGTGAGGGTAAGAAATCAAAACAATTCTTTAATGTCGACATTATTAGTTCAATGATTTGAAAAGTAGTTATTGAACCTCTAAAAGTCTTCACTGAATGTTTTCTACAGTTGAGTTATAGTGCTTTGCTAAAGTATTCACACCCCTTAATTGTTGACAAAATGCAGTTTATTTAATTGGGATTAAATATGACAGACTAACACATGGTAGTGCATAATTGTAAAGAAGAATAGAAATATCTACCCCTCCATCAATCTCTCCATTTTCTACACCTGCTAATCCTTGCGGGGAGGATGGTGTGTATCTCCAGAAGTCACCGGGTGGGAGGCGGGGTATACCATGGACAGGTTGCTAGACAATTGGAAGAAAAAAATTTGTTGCCGTTTATTTTATTTTTTTAATAAAAGTCGATTCAAATGAGTGAATATTTGACAGAGTAAATATTTGAAGAAGTGTAAACATTTTGTTGATCCACTTTTCACTGCAATGGGTTTAACTTTCTCCCATTCGTGTTTGTAATATAATTCATGTCCAGTCAGAATGGATTTGAGAGCATCTGTGAAAATCATTTTCCAGGTTTTGCCTCAGATTCTCAATTCAACTGAGGTTTAGACTTTGACTAGGCCATTTTAAATCATGATCATACTTTGTTCTTTAGTTATGCTGTTCGTTTAGGTTTGTTGCCCTGCTGGAAGGTGAACCTCTGCCCCAGACCCACATCCTTTGCAGCTTCTAACAGGGTTTCTTCCAGGATTGCCCTGAATTTGGCTCCTTCCATTTTCCCATAAAGTCTGTCTAGCTTCAAAGTTCCCTTCTAAGAAAACAAGTCCCACATACTTCTGCAAGGCACTGTAAATCAATGACTTTATCTAATGACTTTTATCTAATGAAAAACCACATTTTGCATTTGAAGGTCTATATGTTATGATCAAAATGGGACATCAATCCTCGAATTAATTTAACCTAATTATCATTAACCATGTTATTTGTTCATAATTTATGTTCTCCTTGAAACTAAATAACACACCTCCATGACCCTGGGTTTGCTAGATTATGTCAGCAAACCCAGGGACACTTTTCAAATGTTATTCGTTTCTACTTTCTTTCATGTTTTGTTTTAATCCAAATCCATGTGAAATATTAACATGTTCTAAATTTTCAACTGAGTCACTGAGACAGAGTAAAATAACTCAGATGAAGCCAGTTTTCTGGACCAATCTTCTGCCGACAGACCTAACGCTGCCTCCCTGTATGATGCAGCCATTAAACCCTTATGAATTTATAATTTTACATGGATTGTATTGTTTAGAATTATTTATCTATATTTTAATATTGATATGTGTGTAAAATTTTAGTTAAAGGACAACAAATCCACAGAGACGTCTGTTCTATTTGAATTACCAAAGTTGTCCATTGTTGTTTTTTAAACAACAGCAGTTAAACATTAATATAAGATGTTCCAAATATCACATGCAATTTCAGGGGTTACCAGGGCAACAATGTTTCCATGTTATCTCTTTGCCGTGGTTACGTTTACAAAACAAAAGGTTTTAAATAGTTGCATTTTGTTGAAACTATCCAGGGTCGATCGATAAATTCGTTGCAGTGATATTTAATCACGTCAGCGCTCTGAAAGTGATCTAAAAATATTCAGGCAGCACTCAGAGTTTGACTGGGATTGAAGTGAGGGTAAGAAATCAAAACAATTCTTTAATGTCGACATTATTAGTTCAATGATTTGAAAAGTAGTTATTGAACCTCTAAAAGTCTTCACTGAATGTTTTCTACAGTTGAGTTATAGTGCTTTGCTAAAGTATTCACACTCCTTAATTGTTGACAAAATGCAGTTTATGTAATTGGGATTAAATATGACAGACTAACACATGGTAGTGCATAATTGTAAAGAAGAATAGAAATATCTACGCCTCCATCAATCTCTCCATTTTCTACACCTGCTAATCATTGCAGGGAGGATGGTGTGTATCTCCAGAAGTCACCGGGTGGGAGGCGGGGTATACCATGGACAGGTTGCTAGACAATTGGAAGAAAAAACTTTGTTGCCGTTTATTTTATTTTTTTAATAAAAGTCGATTAAAATGAGTGAATATTTGGCACAGTAAATATTTGAAGAAGTGTAAACATGTTGTTGAACCACTTTTCACTGCAATGGGTTTAACTTTCTCCCATTCTTGTTTGTAAAATAATTCAAGTCCAGTCAGAATGGATTTGAGAGCATCTGTGAAAATCATTTTCCAGGTTTTGCCTCAGATTCTCAATTCAACTGAGGTTTAGACTTTGACTAGGCCATTTTAAATCATGATCATACTTTGTTCTTTAGTTATGCTGTTCGTTTAGGTTTGTTGCCCTGCTGGAAGGTGAACCTCTGCCCCAGACCCACATCCTTTGCAGCTTCTAACAGGGTTTCTTCCAGGATTGCCCTGAATTTGGCTCCTTCCATTTTCCCATAAAGTCTGTCTAGCTTCAAAGTTCCCTTCTAAGAAAACAAGTCCCACATACTTCTGCAAGGCACTGTAAATCAATGACTTTATCTAATGACTTTTATCTAATGAAAAACCACATTTTGCATTTGAAGGTCTATATGTTATGATCAAAATGGGACATCAATCCTCGAATTAATTTAACCTAATTATCATTAACCATGTTATTTGTTCATAATTTATGTTCTCCTTGAAACTAAATAACACACCTCCATGACCCTGGGTTTGCTAGATTATGTCAGCAAACCCAGGGACACTTTTCAAATGTTATTCGTTTCTACTTTCTTTCATGTTTTGTTTTAATCCAAATCCATGTGAAATATTAACATGTTCTAAATTTTCAACTGAGTCACTGAGACAGAGTAAAATAACTCAGATGAAGCCAGTTTTCTGGACCAATCTTCTGCCGACAGACCTAACGCTGCCTCCCTGTATGATGCAGCCATTAAACCCTTATGAATTTATAATTTTACATGGATTGTATTGTTTAGAATTATTTATCTATATTTTAATATTGATATGTGTGTAAAATTTTAGTTAAAGGACAACAAATCCACAGAGACGTCTGTTCTATTTGAATTACCAAAGTTGTCCATTGTTGTTTTTTAAACAACAGCAGTTAAACATTAATATAAGATGTTCCAAATATCACATGCAATTTCAGGGGTTACCAGGGCAACAATGTTTCCATGTTATCTCTTTGCCGTGGTTACGTTTACAAAACAAAAGGTTTTAAATAGTTGCATTTTGTTGAAACTATCCAGGGTCGATCGATAAATTCGTTGCAGTGATATTTAATCACGTCAGCGCTCTGAAAGTGATCTAAAAATATTCAGGCAGCACTCAGAGTTTGACTGGGATTGAAGTGAGGGTAAGAAATCAAAACAATTCTTTAATGTCGACATTATTAGTTCAATGATTTGAAAAGTAGTTATTGAACCTCTAAAAGTCTTCACTGAATGTTTTCTACAGTTGAGTTATAGTGCTTTGCTAAAGTATTCACACTCCTTAATTGTTGACAAAATGCAGTTTATGTAATTGGGATTAAATATGACAGACTAACACATGGTAGTGCATAATTGTAAAGAAGAATAGAAATATCTACGCCTCCATCAATCTCTCCATTTTCTACACCTGCTAATCATTGCAGGGAGGATGGTGTGTATCTCCAGAAGTCACCGGGTGGGAGGCGGGGTATACCATGGACAGGTTGCTAGACAATTGGAAGAAAAAACTTTGTTGCCGTTTATTTTATTTTTTTAATAAAAGTCGATTAAAATGAGTGAATATTTGGCACAGTAAATATTTGAAGAAGTGTAAACATGTTGTTGAACCACTTTTCACTGCAATGGGTTTAACTTTCTCCCATTCTTGTTTGTAAAATAATTCAAGTCCAGTCAGAATGGATTTGAGAGCATCTGTGAAAATCATTTTCCAAGTTTTGCCTCAGATTCTCAATTCAACTGAGGTTTGGACTTTGACTAGGCCATTTTAAATCATGATCATACTTTGTTCTTTAGTTATGCTGTTCATTTAGGTTTGTTGCCCTGCTGGAAGGTGAACCTCTGCCCCAGACCCACATCCTTTGCAGCTTCTAACAGGGTTTCTTCCAGGATTGCCCTGAATTTGGCTCCTTCCATTTTCCCATAAAGTCTGTCTAGCTTCAAAGTTCCCTTCTAAGAAAACAAGTCCCACATACTTCTGCAAGGCACTGTAAATCAATGACTTTATCTAATGACTTTTATCTAATGAAAAACCACATTTTGCATTTGAAGGTCTATATATTATGATCAAAATAAGACATCAATCCTCGAATTAATTTAACCTAATTATCATTAACCATGTTATTTGTTCATAATTTATGTTTTCCTTGAAACTAAATAACACACCTCCATGACCCTGGGTTGCTAGATTATGTCAGCAAACCCAGGGACACTTTTCAAATGTTATTCGTTTCTACTTTCTTTCATGTTTTGTTTTAATCCAAATCCATGTGAAATATTAACATGTTCTAAATTTTTTACTGAGTCACCGAGACAGAGTAAAATAACTCAGATGAAGCCAGTTTTCTGGACCAATCTTCTGCCGACAGACCTAACGCTGCCTCCCTGTATGATGCAGCCATTAAACCCTTATGAATTTATAATTTTACATGGATTGTATTGTTTAGAATTATTTATCTATATTTTAATATTGATATGTGTGTAAAATTTTAGTTAATTGACAACAAATCCACAGAGACGTCTGTTCTATTTGAATTACCAAAGTTGTCCATTGTTGTTTTTTAAACAACAGTAGTTAAACATTAATATAAGATTTTCAAAATATCACATGCAATTTAATGGGTTACCAGGGCAACAATGTTTCCATTTTATCTCTTTGCCGTGGTTACGTTTACAAAACAAAAGGTTTTAAATAGTTGCATTTTGTTGAAACTATCCAGGGTTGATCGATAAATTCGGTGCAGTGATATTTAATCACGTCAGCGCTCTCAAAGTGATCTAAAAATATTCAGGCAACACTGAGTTTGACTGGGATTGAAGTGAGGGTAAGAAATCAAAACAATTCTTTAATGTCGACATTATTAGTTCAATGATTTGAAAAGTAGTTATTGAACCTCTAAAAGTCTTCACTGAATGTTTTCTACAGTTGAGTTATAGTGCTTTGCTAAAGTATTCACACCCCTTAATTGTTGACAAAATGCAGTTTATTTAATTGGGATTAAATATGACAGACTAACACATGGTAGTGCATAATTGTAAAGAAGAATAGAAATATCTACCCCTCCATCAATCTCTCCATTTTCTACACCTGCTAATCGTTGCGGGGAGGATGGTGTGTATCTCCAGAAGTCACCGGGTGGGTGGCGGGGTATACCATGGACAGGTTGCCATACAATTGGAAGAAAAAAATTTGTTGGCGTTTATTTTATTTTTTTAATAAAAGTCAATTAAAATGAGTGAATATTTGGCACAGTAAATATTTGAATAAGTGTAAACATTTTGTTGAACCACTTTTCACTGCAATGGGTTTAACTTTCTCCCATTCTTGTTTGTAAAATAATTCAAGTCCAGTCAGAATGGATTTGAGAGCATCTGTGAAAATCATTTTCCAAGTTTTGCCTCAGATTCTCAATTCAACTGAGGTTTGGACTTTGACTAGGCCATTTTAAATCATGATCATACATTGTTCTTTAGTTTGGCTGTTCGTTTAGGTTTGTTGCCCTGCTGGAAGGTGAACCTCTGCCCCAGACCCACATCCTTTGCAGCTTCTAACAGGGTTTCTTCCAGGATTGCCCTGAATTTGGCTCCTTCCATTTTCCCATAAAGTCTGTCTAGCTTCAAAGTTCCCTTCTAAGAAAACAAGTCCCACATACTTCTGCAAGGCACTGTAAATCAATGACTTTATTTAATGACTTTTATCTAATGAAAAAACACATTTTGCATTTGAAGGTCTATATATTATGATCAAAATGAGACATCAATCCTCGAATTAATTCAACCTAATTATCATTAACCATGTTATTTGTTCATAATTTATGTTCTCCTTGAAATTAAATAACACACCTCCATGACCCTGGGTTTGCTAGATTATGTCAGCAAACCCAGGGACACTTTTCAAATGTTATTCGTTTCTACTTTCTTTCATGTTTTGTTTTAATCCAAATCCATGTGAAATATTAACATGTTCTAAATTTTCAACTGAGTCACTGAGACAGAGTAAAATAACTCAGATGAAGCCAGTTTTCTGGACCAATCTTCTGCCGACAGACCTAACGCTGCCTCCCTGTATGATGCAGCCATTAAACCCTTATGAATTTATAATTTTACATGGATTGTATTGTTTAGAATTATTTATCTATATTTTAATATTGATATGTGTGTAAAATTTTAGTTAAAGGACAACAAATCCACAGAGACGTCTGTTCTATTTGAATTACCAAAGTTGTCCATTGTTGTTTTTTAAACAACAGCAGTTAAAAATTATTATAAGATGTTCCAAATATCACATGCAATTTCAGGGGTTACCAGGGCAACAATGTTTCCATGTTATCTCTTTGCCGTGGTTACGTTTACAAAACAAAAGATTTTAAATAGTTGCATTTTGTTGAAACTATCCAGGGTCGATCGATAAATTCGTTGCAGTGATATTTAATCACGTCAGCGCTCTCAAAGTGATCTAAAAATATTCAGGCAGCACTCAGAGTTTGACTGGGATTGAAGTGAGGGTAAGAAATCAAAACAATTCTTTAATGTCGACATTATTAGTTCAATGATTTGAAAAGTAGTTATTGAACCTCTAAAAGTCTTCACTGAATGTTTTCTACAGTTGAGTTATAGTGCTTTGCTAAAGTATTCACACTCCTTAATTGTTGACAAAATGCAGTTTATTTAATTGGGATTAAATATGACAGACTAACACATGGTAGTGCATAATTGTAAAGAAGAATAGAAATATCTACCCCTCCATCAATTCCTCCATTTTCTACACCTGCTAATCCTTGCGGGGAGGATGGTGTGTATCTCCAGAAGTCACCGGGTGGGAGGCGGGGTATACCATGGACAGGTTGCTAGACAATTGGAAGAAAAAAATTTGTTGCCGTTTATTTTATTTTTTTAATAAAAGTCCATTAAAATGAGTGAATATTTGGCACAGTAAATATTTGAAGAAGTGTAAACATTTTGTTGAACCACTTTTCACTGCAATGGGTTTAACTTTCTCCCATTCTTGTTTGTAAAATAATTCAAGTCAGATTCTCAATTCAACTGAGGTTTGGACTTTGACTAGGCCATTTTAAATCATGATCATACTTTGTTCTTTAGTTTGGCTGTTCGTTTAGGTTTGTTGCCCTGCTGGAAGGTGAACCTCTGCCCCAGACCCACATCCTTTGCAGCTTCTAACAGGGTTTCTTCCAGGATTGCCCTGAATTTGGCTCCTTCCATTTTCCCATAAAGTCTGTCTAGCTTCAAAGTTCCCTTCTAAGAAAACAAGTCCCACATACTTCTGCAAGGCACTGTAAATCAATGACTTTATTTAATGACTTATCTGATGAAAAACCACATTTTGCATTTGAAGGTCTATATGTTATGATCAAAATGAGACATCAATCCTCGTATTAATTCAACCTAATTATCATTAACCATGTTATTTGTTCATAATTTATGTTCTCCTTGAAATTAAATAACACACCTCCATGACCATGGGTTGCTAGATTATGTCAGCAAACCCAGGGACACTTTTCAAATGTTATTCGTTTCTACTTTCTTTCATGTTTTGTTTTAATCCAAATCCATGTGAAATATTAACATGTTCTAAATTTTCAACTGAGTCACTGAGACAGAGTAAAATAACTCAGATGAAGCCAGTTTTCTGGACCAATCTTCTGCCGACAGACCTAACGCTGCCTCCCTGTATGATGCAGCCATTAAACCCTTATGAATTTATAATTTTACATGGAATGTATTGTTTAGAATTATTTATCTATATTTTAATATTGATATGTGTGTAAAATTTTAGTTAATTGGCAACAAATCCACAGAGACGTCTGTTCTATTTGAATTACCAAAGTTGTCCATTGTTGTTTTTTAAACAACAGCAGTTAAACATTAATATAAGATGTTCCAAATATCACATGCAATTTCAGGGGTTATCAGGGCAACAATGTTTCCATGTTATCTCTTTGTCGTGGTTACGTTTACAAAACAAAAGGTTTTAAATAGTTGCATTTTGTTGAAACTATCCAGGGTTGATTGATAAATTCGGTGCAGTGATATTTAATCACGTCAGCGCTCTGAAAGTGATCTAAAAATATTCAGGCAGCACTCAGAGTTTGACTGGGATTGAAGTGAGGGTAAGAAATCAAAACAATTCTTTAATGTCGACATTATTAGTTCAATGATTTGAAAAGTAGTTATTGAACCTCTAAAAGTCTTCACTGAATGTTTTCTACAGTTGAGTTATAGTGCTTTGCTAAAGTATTCACACCCCTTAATTGTTGACAAAATGCAGTTTATTTAATTGGGATTAAATATGACAGACTAACACATGGTAGTGCATAATTGTAAAGAAGAATAGAAATATCTACCCCTCCATCAATTCCTCCATTTTCTACACCTGCTAATCCTTGCGGGGAGGATGGTGTGTATCTCCAGAAGTCACCGGGTGGGAGGCGGGGTATACCATGGACAGGTTGCTAGACAATTGGAAGAAAAAAATTTGTTGCCGTTTATTTTATTTTTTTAATAAAAGTCCATTAAAATGAGTGAATATTTGGCACAGTAAATATTTGAAGAAGTGTAAACATTTTGTTGAACCACTTTTCACTGCAATGGGTTTAACTTTCTCCCATTCTTGTTTGTAAAATAATTCAAGTCAGATTCTCAATTCAACTGAGGTTTGGACTTTGACTAGGCCATTTTAAATCATGATCATACTTTGTTCTTTAGTTTGGCTGTTCGTTTAGGTTTGTTGCCCTGCTGGAAGGTGAACCTCTGCCCCAGACCCACATCCTTTGCAGCTTCTAACAGGGTTTCTTCCAGGATTGCCCTGAATTTGGCTCCTTCCATTTTCCCATAAAGTCTGTCTAGCTTCAAAGTTCCCTTCTAAGAAAACAAGTCCCACATACTTCTGCAAGGCACTGTAAATCAATGACTTTATTTAATGACTTATCTGATGAAAAACCACATTTTGCATTTGAAGGTCTATATGTTATGATCAAAATGAGACATCAATCCTCGTATTAATTCAACCTAATTATCATTAACCATGTTATTTGTTCATAATTTATGTTCTCCTTGAAATTAAATAACACACCTCCATGACCATGGGTTGCTAGATTATGTCAGCAAACCCAGGGACACTTTTCAAATGTTATTCGTTTCTACTTTCTTTCATGTTTTGTTTTAATCCAAATCCATGTGAAATATTAACATGTTCTAAATTTTCAACTGAGTCACTGAGACAGAGTAAAATAACTCAGATGAAGCCAGTTTTCTGGACCAATCTTCTGCCGACAGACCTAACGCTGCCTCCCTGTATGATGCAGCCATTAAACCCTTATGAATTTATAATTTTACATGGAATGTATTGTTTAGAATTATTTATCTATATTTTAATATTGATATGTGTGTAAAATTTTAGTTAATTGACAACAAATCCACAGAGACGTCTGTTCTATTTGAATTACCAAAGTTGTCCATTGTTGTTTTTTAAACAACAGCAGTTAAACATTAATATAAGATGTTCAAAATATCACATGCAATTTCAGGGGTTACCAGGGCAACAATGTTTCCATGTTATCTCTTTACCGTGGTTACGTTTACAAAACAAAAGGTTTTAAATAGTTGCATTTTGTTGAAACTATCCAGGGTTGATTGATAAATTCGGTGCAGTGATATTTAATCACGTCAGCGCTCTGAAAGTGATCTAAAAATCTTCAGGCAGCACTCAGAGTTTGACTGGGATTGAAGTGAGGGTAAGAAATCAAAACAATTCTTTATTGTCGACATTATTAGTTCAATGATTTGAAAAGTAGTTATTGAACCTCTAAAAGTCTTCACTGAATGTTTTCTACAGTTGAGTTATAGTGCTTTGCTAAAGTATTCACACCCCTTAATTGTTGACAAAATGCATTTTATGTAATTGGGATTAAATATGACAGACTAACACATGGTAGTGCATAATTGTAAAGAAGAATAGAAATATCTACCCCTCCATCAATCCCTCCATTTTCTACACCTGCTAATCCTTGCGAGGAGGATGGTGTGTATCTCCAGAAGTCACCGGGTGGGAGGCGGGGTATACCATGGACAGGTTGCTAGACAATTGGAAGAAAAAAATTTGTTGCCGTTTATTTTATTTTTTTAATAAAAGTCGATTAAAATGAGTGAATATTTGGCACAGTAAATATTTGAAGAAGTGTAAACATTTTGTTGAACCACTTTTCACTGCAATGGGTTTAACTTTCTCCCATTCTTGTTTGTAAAATAATTCAAGTCCAGTCAGAATGGATTTGAGAGCATCTGTGAAAATCATTTTCCAAGTTTTGCCTCAGATTCTCAATTCAACTGAGGTTTGGACTTTGACTAGGCCATTTTAAATCATGATCATACTTTGTTCTTTAGTTATGCTGTTCATTTAGGTTTGTTGCCCTGCTGGAAGGTGAACCTCTGCCCCAGACCCACATCCTTTGCAGCTTCTAACAGGGTTTCTTCCAGGATTGCCCTGAATTTGGCTCCTTCCATTTTCCCATAAAGTCTGTCTATCTTCAAAGTTCCCTTCTAAGAAAACAAGTCCCACATACTTCTGCAAGGCACTGTAAATCAATGACTTTATTTAATGACTTTTATCTAATGAAAAACCACATTTTGCATTTGAAGGTCTATATATTATGATCAAAATGAGACATCAATCCTCAAATTAATTTAACCTAATTATCATTAACCATGTTATTTGTTCATAATTTATGTTCTCCTTGAAACTAAATAACACACCTCCATGACCCTGGGTTTGCTAGATTATGTCAGCAAACCCAGGGACACTTTTCAAATGTTATTCGTTTCTACTTTCTTTCATGTTTTGTTTTAATCCAAATCCATGTGAAATATTAACATGTTCTAAATTTTTTACTGAGTCACCGAGACAGAGTAAAATAACTCAGATGAAGCCAGTTTTCTGGACCAATCTTCTGCCGACAGACCTAACGCTGCCTCCCTGTATGATGCAGCCATTAAACCCTTATGAATTTATAATTTTACATGGATTGTATTGTTTAGAATTATTTATCTATATTTTAATATTTATATGTGTGTAAAATTTTAGTTAATTGACAACAAATCCACAGAGACGTCTGTTCTATTTGAATTACCAAAGTTGTCCATTGTTGTTTTTTAAACAACAGCAGTTAAACATTAATATAAGATGTTCCAAATATCACATGCAATTTCAGGGGTTATCAGGGCAACAATGTTTCCATGTTATCTCTTTGTCGTGGTTACGTTTACAAAACAAAAGGTTTTAAATAGTTGCATTTTGTTGAAACTATCCAGGGTTGATTGATAAATTCGGTGCAGTGATATTTAATCACGTCAGCGCTCTGAAAGTGATCTAAAAATATTCAGGCAGCACTCAGAGTTTGACTGGGATTGAAGTGAGGGTAAGAAATCAAAACAATTCTTTAATGTCGACATTATTAGTTCAATGATTTGAAAAGTAGTTATTGAACCTCTAAAAGTCTTCACTGAATGTTTTCTACAGTTGAGTTATAGTGCTTTGCTAAAGTATTCACACCCCTTAATTGTTGACAAAATGCAGTTTATTTAATTGGGATTAAATATGACAGACTAACACATGGTAGTGCATAATTGTAAAGAAGAATAGAAATATCTACCCCTCCATCAATCCCTCCATTTTCTACACCTGCTAATCCTTGCGGGGAGGATGGTGTGTATCTCCAGAAGTCACCGGGTGGGAGGCGGGGTATACCATGGACAGGTTGCTAGACAATTGGAAGAAAAAAATTTGTTGCCGTTTATTTTATTTTTTTAATAAAAGTCGATTAAAATGAGTGAATATTTGGCACAGTAAATATTTGAAGAAGTGTAAACATTTTGTTGAACCACTTTTCACTGCAATGGGTTTAACTTTCTCCCATTCTTGTTTGTAAAATAATTCAAGTCCAGTCAGAATGGATTTGAGAGCATCTGTGAAAATCATTTTCCAAGTTTTGCCTCAGATTCTCAATTCAACTGAGGTTTGGACTTTGACTAGGCCATTTTAAGTCATGATCATACTTTGTTCTTTAGTTATGCTGTTCGTTTAGGTTTGTTGCCCTGCTGGAAGGTGAACCTCTGCCCCAGACCCACATCCTTTGCAGCTTCTAACAGGGTTTCTTCCAGGATTGCCCTGAATTTGGCTCCTTCCATTTTCCCATAAAGTCTGTCTAGCTTCAAAGTTCCCTTCTAAGAAAACAAGTCCCACATACTTCTGCAAGGCACTGTAAATCAATGACTTTATTTAATGACTTTTATCTAATGAAAAACCACATTTTGCATTTGAAGGTCTATATGTTATGATCAAAATGAGACATCAATTCTCGAATTAATTCAACCTAATTATCATTAACCATGTTATTTGTTCATAATTTATGTTCTCCTTGAAATTAAATAACACACCTCCATGACCCTGGGTTGCTAGATTATGTCAGCAAACCCAGGGACACTTTTCAAATGTTATTCGTTTCTACTTTCTTTCATGTTTTGTTTTAATCCAAATCCATGTGAAATATTAACATGTTCTAAATTTCCAACTGAGTCACTGAGACAGAGTAAAATAACTCAGATGAAGCCAGTTTTCTGGACCAATCTTCTGCCGACAGACCTAACGCTGCCTCCCTGTATGATGCAGCCATTAAACCCTTATGAATTTATAATTTTACATGGAATGTATTGTTTAGAATTATTTATCTATATTTTAATATTGATATGTGTGTAAAATTTTAGTTAAATGACAACAAATCCACAGAGACGTCTGTTCTATTTGAATTACCAAAGTTGTCCATTGTTGTTTTTTAAACAACAGTAGTTAAACATTAATATAAGATTTTCAAAATATCACATGCAATTTAATGGGTTACCAGGGCAACAATGTTTCCATTTTATCTCTTTGCCGTGGTTACGTTTACAAAACAAAAGGTTTTAAATAGTTGCATTTTGTTGAAACTATCCAGGGTTGATCGATAAATTCGGTGCAGTGATATTTAATCACGTCAGCGCTCTCAAAGTGATCTAAAAATATTCAGGCAACACTGAGTTTGACTGGGATTGAAGTGAGGGTAAGAAATCAAAACAATTCTTTAATGTCGACATTATTAGTTCAATGATTTGAAAAGTAGTTATTGAACCTCTAAAAGTCTTCACTGAATGTTTTCTACAGTTGAGTTATAGTGCTTTGCTAAAGTATTCACACCCCTTAATTGTTGACAAAATGCAGTTTATTTAATTGGGATTAAATATGACAGACTAACACATGGTAGTGCATAATTGTAAAGAAGAATAGAAATATCTACCCCTCCATCAATCTCTCCATTTTCTACACCTGCTAATCGTTGCGGGGAGGATGGTGTGTATCTCCAGAAGTCACCGGGTGGGTGGCGGGGTATACCATGGACAGGTTGCCATACAATTGGAAGAAAAAAATTTGTTGGCGTTTATTTTATTTTTTTAATAAAAGTCAATTAAAATGAGTGAATATTTGGCACAGTAAATATTTGAATAAGTGTAAACATTTTGTTGAACCACTTTTCACTGCAATGGGTTTAACTTTCTCCCATTCTTGTTTGTAAAATAATTCAAGTCCAGTCAGAATGGATTTGAGAGCATCTGTGAAAATCATTTTCCAAGTTTTGCCTCAGATTCTCAATTCAACTGAGGTTTGGACTTTGACTAGGCCATTTTAAATCATGATCATACATTGTTCTTTAGTTTGGCTGTTCGTTTAGGTTTGTTGCCCTGCTGGAAGGTGAACCTCTGCCCCAGACCCACATCCTTTGCAGCTTCTAACAGGGTTTCTTCCAGGATTGCCCTGAATTTGGCTCCTTCCATTTTCCCATAAAGTCTGTCTAGCTTCAAAGTTCCCTTCTAAGAAAACAAGTCCCACATACTTCTGCAAGGCACTGTAAATCAATGACTTTATTTAATGACTTTTATCTAATGAAAAAACACATTTTGCATTTGAAGGTCTATATGTTATGATCAAAATGAGACATCAATCCTCGAATTAATTCAACCTAATTATCATTAACCATGTTATTTGTTCATAATTTATGTTCTCCTTGAAATTAAATAACACACCTCCATGACCCTGGGTTTGCTAGATTATGTCAGCAAACCCAGGGACACTTTTCAAATGTTATTCGTTTCTACTTTCTTTCATGTTTTGTTTTAATCCAAATCCATGTGAAATATTAACATGTTCTAAATTTTCAACTGAGTCACTGAGACAGAGTAAAATAACTCAGATGAAGCCAGTTTTCTGGACCAATCTTCTGCCGACAGACCTAACGCTGCCTCCCTGTATGATGCAACCATTAAACCCTTATGAATTTATAATTTTACATGGAATGTATTGTTTAGAATTATTTATCTATATTTTAATATTGATATGTGTGTAAAATTTTAGTTAAATGACAACAAATCCACAGAGACGTCTGTTCTATTTGAATTACCAAAGTTGTCCATTGTTGTTTTTTAAACAACAGCAGTTAAAAATTATTATAAGATGTTCCAAATATCACATGCAATTTCAGGGGTTACCATGGCAACAATGTTTCCATGTTATCTCTTTGCCGTGGTTACGTTTACAAAACAAAAGGTTTTAAATAGTTGCATTTTGTTGAAACTATCCAGGGTTGATCGATAAATTCGGTGCAGTGATATTTAATCACGTCAGCGCTCTGAAAGTGATCTAAAAATATTCAGGCAGCACTCAGAGTTTGACTGGGATTGAAGTGAGGGTAAGAAATCAAAACAATTCTTTATTGTCGACATTATTAGTTCAATGATTTGAAAAGTAGTTATTGAACCTCTAAAAGTCTTCACTGAATGTTTTCTACAGTTGAGTTATAGTGCTTTGCTAAAGTATTCACACCCCTTAATTGTTGACAAAATGCAGTTTATTTAATTGGGATTAAATATGACAGACTAACACATGGTAGTGCATAATTGTAAAGAAGAATAGAAATATCTACCCCTCCATCAATTCCTCCATTTTCTACACCTGCTAATCGTTGCGGGGAGGATGGTGTGTATCTCCAGAAGTCACCGGGTGGGAGGCGGGGTATACCATGGACAGGTTGCTAGACAATTGGAAGAAAAAAAAAAATTTTGCCGTTTGTTTTATTTTTTTAATAAAAGTCAATTAAAATGAGTGAATATTTGACAGAGTAAATATTTGAAGAAGTGTAAACATTTTGTTGAAACACTTTTCACTGCAATGGGTTTAACTTTCTCCCATTCTTGTTTGTAAAATAATTCAAGTCCAGTCAGAATGGATTTGAGAGCATCTGTGAAAATCATTTTCCAAGTTTTGCCTCAGATTCTCAATTCAACTGAGGTTTGGACTTTGACTAGGCCATTTTAAATCATGATCATACTTTTTTCTTTAGTTATGCTGTTCGTTTAGGTTTGTTGCCCTGCTGGAAGGTGAACCTCTGCCCCAGACCCACATCCTTTGCAGCTTCTAACAGGGTTTCTTCCAGGATTGCCCTGAATTTGGCTCCTTCCATTTTCCCATAAAGTCTGCCTAGCTTCAAAGTTCCCTTCTAAGAAAACAAGTCCCACATACTTCTGCAAGGCACTGTAAATCAATGACTTTATCTAATGACTTTTATCTAATGAAAAACCACATTTTGCATTTGAAGGTCTATATGTTATGATCAAAATAAGACATCAATCCTCGAATTAATTTAACCTAATTATCATTAACCATGTTATTTGTTCATAATTTATGTTCTCCTTGAAATTAAATAACACACCTCCATGACCCTGGGTTGCTAGATTATGTCAGCAAACCCAGGGACACTTTTCAAATGTTATTCGTTTCTACTTTCTTTCATGTTTTGTTTTAATCCAAATCCATGTGAAATATTAACATGTTCTAAATTTTCAACTGAGTCACTGAGACAGAGTAAAATAACTCAGATGAAGCCAGTTTTCTGGACCAATCTTCTGCCGACAGACCTAACGCTGCCTCCCTGTATGATGCAGCCATTAAACCCTTATGAATTTATAATTTTACATGGATTGTATTGTTTAGAATTATTTATCTATATTTTAATATTGATATGTGTGTAAAATTTTAGTTAAATGACAACAAATCCACAGAGACGTCTGTTCTATTTGAATTACCAAAGTTGTCCATTGTTGTTTTTTAAACAACAGCATTTAAACATTAATATAAGATGTTCCAAATATCACATGCAATTTCAGGGGTTACCAGGGCAACAATGTTTCCATGTTATCTCTTTGCCATGGTTACGTTTACAAAACAAAAGGTTTTAAATAGTTGCATTTTGTTGAAACTATCCAGGGTTGATCGATAAATTCGGTGCAGTGATATTTAATCACGTCAGCGCTCTCAAAGTGATCTAAAAATATTCAGGCAGCACTCAGAGTTTGACTGGGATTGAAGTGAGGGTAAGAAATCAAAACAATTCTTTATTGTCGACATTATTAGTTCAATGATTTGAAAAGTAGTTATTGAACCTCTAAAAGTCTTCACTGAATGTTTTCTACAGTTGAGTTATAGTGCTTTGCTAAAGTATTCACACCCCTTAATTGTTGACAAAATGCATTTTATGTAATTGGGATTAAATATGACAGACTAACACATGGTAGTGCATAATTGTAAAGAAGAATAGAAATATCTACCCCTCCATCAATTCCTCCATTTTCTACACCTGCTAATCCTTGCGGGGAGGATGGTGTGTATCTCCAGAAGTCACCGGGTGGGAGGCGGGGTATACCATGGACAGGTTGCTAGACAATTGGAAGAAAAAAATTTGTTGCCGTTTATTTTATTTTTTTAATAAAAGTCAATTAAAATGAGTTAATATTTGGCACAGTAAATATTTGAAGAAGTGTAAACATTTTGTTGAACCACTTTTCACTGCAATGGGTTTAACTTTCTCCCATTGTTGTTTGTAAAATAATTCAAGTCCAGTCAGAATGGATTGAGAATGGACTGTGAAAATCATTTTCCAAGTTTTGCCTCAGATTCTCAATTCAACTGAGGTTTGGACTTTGACTAGGCCATTTTAAGTCATGATCATACTTTGTTCTTTAGTTTGGCTGTTCGTTTAGGTTTGTTGCCCTGCTGGAAGGTGAACCTCTGCCCCAGACCCACATCCTTTGCAGCTTCTAACAGGGTTTCTTCCAGGATTGCCCTGAATTTGGCTCCTTCCATTTTCCCATAAAGTCTGTCTAGCTTCAAAGTTCCCTTCTAAGAAAACAAGTCCCACATACTTCTGCAAGGCACTGTAAATCAATGACTTTATCTAATGACTTTTATCTAATGAAAAACCACATTTTGCATTAGAAGGTCTATATATTATGATCAAAATGAGACATCAATTCTCGAATTAATTCAACCTAATTATCATTAACCATGTTATTTGTTCATAATTTATGTTCTCCTTGAAATTAAATAACACACCTCCATGACCCTGGGTTTGCTAGATTATGTCAGCAAACCCTGGGACACTTTTCAAATGTTATTCGTTTCTACTTTCTTTCATGTTTTGTTTTAATCCAAATCCATGTGAAATATTAACATGTTCTAAATTTTCAACTGAGTCACTGAGACAGAGTAAAATAACTCAGATGAAGCCAGTTTTCTGGACCAATCTTCTGCCGACAGACCTAACGCTGCCAACCTGTATGATGCAGCCATTAAACCCTTATGAATTTATAATTTTACATGGATTGTATTGTTTAGAATTATTTATCTATATTTTAATATTGATATGTGTGTAAAATTTTTGTTAAATGACAACAAATCCACAGAGACGTCTGTTCTATTTGAATTACCAAAGTTGTCCATTGTTGTTTTTTAAACAACAGCAGTTAAACATTAATATAAGATGTTCCAAATATCACATGCAATTTCAGGGGTTACCATGGCAACAATGTTTCCATGTTATCTCTTTGCCGTGGTTACATTTACAAAACAAAAGGTTTTAAATAGTTGCATTTTGTTGAAACTATCCAGGGTTGATCGATAAATTTGGTGCAGTGATATTTAATCACGTCAGCGCTCTGAAAGTGATCTAAAAATCTTCAGGCAACACTCAGAGTTTGACTGGGATTGAAGTGAGGGTAAGAAATCAAAACAATTCTTTAATGTCGACATTATTAGTTCAATGATTTGAAAAGTAGTTATTGAACCTCTAAAAGTCTTCACTGAATGTTTTCTACAGTTGAGTTATAGTGCTTTGCTAAAGTATTCACACCCCTTAATTGTTGACAAAATGCAGTTTATTTAATTGGGATTAAATATGACAGACTAACACATGGTAGTGCATAATTGTAAAGAAGAATAGAAATATCTACCCCTCCATCAATTCCTCCATTTTCTACACCTGCTAATCCTTGCGGGGAGGATGGTGTGTATCTCCAGAAGTCACCGGGTGGGAGGCGGGGTATACCATGGACAGGTTGCTAGACAATTGTATTATTGAAGGTATTGAAGGTTTATATGGTTTACATGTTATGATCAAATTGAAACATCAATCCTCAAATTCATTTAACCTAATTTTCACTCAACCATGCTTTTTGTTCACAATTTATGTTCTCCTTTGCAATAAAATAACAAGCCTCCTCCATGACCCTGAGTTTGCTGGACTAGGTCACCGTGTGTGGCAGGACACTTTCTAAATTTCATTTCTCTTTTCTGTCTTTCATATTTAGTTTTAATCCAACTCTGTCAGATGTGAAATAATCAATAACATCTTCAACATTTTCAACAGAGTCACTGAGACAAAGTAAAAGAATTTAGATAAAGCCAGTTTTCTGGACCAATCCTCTGCCAACCGACCTAATGCTGCCTCCCTGTATGGTGCAGCCATTACACCATATACTAATAGTAATATAGTAATATCATCTTTATTGTCATTGAAACATACATTGAAACATACATTACAACGAAATTTGTAATGTAAACTCTGCTTTTAACCCAGCATAAACGCTGATATCATGTAGCATCCATATTAAGGTAACGGCAGCTCTTAATTCGGCATGATTAAAACTTGACTACATGTTCTTTATGGGATTTTTAAAGGAGTGACATGCTCCAAAATACAAGATTAACTTTACAAAAAACATTGTCTTAATCTATAAAACAACAGCAGTCACATTAGGTTTGGTCCAAGGATTTCTGAGCAGGCTGCTATTCCACCAGAGGATGGCTCATTTATTAAAATAAAAAAACCCAGAACCCAGAGTTAGTTTCCTATAAGGGCATGTTTTGACAATGGGGAGAGGAGATGTGAGACAATATGGCTGACAGCGTGGCTAGTTGATGATGGAATCGGGTTTATAGACACTAATGTCCTGCAAAATGATACGGTTATTTCACCCCGATACATTTGAAACATTTCTAGTTTACAGTTTAAAATATTTACACTGGTCAAACCCAGATGGTTGTATTTAACACTGATTACAAAATCCTTTTAACACACTTTTGATTTGTTAAACGTTGAATCTGAAAGTGGGTATCATGAGCAGGATCAGCCGCTTACCGAGGCGGCCATTCATTCAGGAAACAACGCTGATAAAAGATTTAAGTTTATTTAAATAGATTTTCTATTTATGCAGATATGAGGAAAATGTCTCTATGTGGAGAAAAATGGTTTATTCTACCTCTTTGGAAACACAACTAACAGTGTTTTGGGTGAGAAGGCACACAAAATGTTTCTTGGTTGATATCGGCTTAGTTTAGGACAGTTCAGTTAAAAAACAGGACATTCAGAGGTTTTTATTTAGGACTCCAATAAAGCCTGGATAACTGAAATAAAGGCCCGTTGTGCTCATACAGAAGGACGCGTATTCAGTTGTTTTTCCTGTTGACTGCTGTCTGGTTGTATGGCTGTTTATTTATTATGTTTAATGAGTAAAATTTCAATATGGATATTAATAATGGTGGTTTAAAATCTTCACGGTTTTATTTCAGAATCATACCTCCTAGATGTTTGAAAGCAACCTTCGGTTCTCTTTGACTCTCCTCCAGTTTCAGCCTGTTTGGTGGGGATTTCTTCCACTAAAGAAGAGGGTCCCAGTCATGATGACCAAGGAGGGAGCAGGTCCAAGGATGGAGCAGCCTAATGCAGAGGTCAACATGGCTGGACCAGGAGAGCAGCAGCCCGACCAGACCACGGCCCCCCTGAGGTGTTTTGGTTGGAGGCCAGCCGTACCGTTCCGTCAGCGCCTCTCTCAGTTGGTCTTTAGTACATATCCTTTCCCGATGGCTTCAGTCGACATTTGCTAAAACCAATAACGCTTTTCACCTCTGACCTGTCTAACACTACTTTACATTTTCAGACTAATCAGTTTAAAAAATTGGCCCAGTGTGTGAGCCTCAACCTCAGTTGTAATGAAACTGTTTCATTTTGTTTTGTCCTTAACTTCTGACACTGGGTTCACCTGCATCTCCATCCTGATCATCCTTATCAGCTGCGTTGTTCATGGAATTTTCCAGCCCTGCACAGAGGACCACCTGCTGCATGATGTGAGACCTGAACTAATTTAGCCACATGTAACCAAGAACTGTTGTCACTTCCTGTCTGTAAAGCAGGATGTTTCCTTCTTTCCAACCAGATTTTGGTATACTTTGTCTTTACCTACTTCCTGGTGGAGATGCTGCTCAAAGTGACGGCACTGGGCCTGACGGCCTACCTCCAAAACAACTGGCACAAGTTTGACGTCTTCATTCTCTATAGAGAGTTAGTGACCCTCTAATCCTCATGCCGATTCTGTGTTGCAGATACAAACTTGACTGAAATAAAGTAAATAAAACACAAAACCCTGCATTTCCTCTCCTCAGGATCCTGAATTTCTCTCTGAAGGCGTTAGGGTTCCACGTGGAGATCTGCTTCGTGCTCACCCCATTGCGACTGATCAGCAGGGTAGACGGTAGGGTTGCCAACTCAGCACTTACAGAATACGGGACAGCTCTGAGCGTGGGAGGCATTCTCAAATAACGTCACATTTGCCTGGAGACAGCTCGACAGCAACTGCAATACCAATCATTTTGGTAGATGACGACGTTCAGAGAGCTTCATTTCTACATGCTTCACTTGAGAAACCCAGGATAGAACAGCTTAAGAGCTTAATGCAAAAAGTAGACTTAAAAACGTATTTTCTAAAGTCACAAAGTCAATCATCCAGTACCAATAATCAGACACCCATCTCACCTTCACACACATCCTCCGCAAACACACAGTCAAGATCCCCATTCTTGTGAGAGAAAAGTGACTTGCTCCATGCAAACAAGCCCAACAAGGAAACCACCACACTGATACAGAGGCCACTTCTAACCAAATAAACGTAACCTACCTGCACAGACTCCACAGTCATTGGTATCAGATCTGGACAAGGGTTGGCTCCTTCTCACTAACGAAATGTAGAGAGCACATATGTCTTTGGTCAGATTCCCCCGTAAAGTCCTCTCGCTTGCAAGCTCGTATCCAACACTGACATTTCTCCGCAATCCTCCAGGGTTTTGGAAAAATCAATGAAAAACTCCCTTAATATGGTCACAATCATCATATCCTGAGTCCCTCCAGCAGATACCAACGCAGCGGTGTTCTGTTGTTGCCATAATATGTCTGTTGAGGTGATATTTAGGACGGATCTGTTCACTGTTTGACGGATACAAGTAAACTATTCCAGCTTTACCGCTCAATGTTTGAATGAATCTAATATCCCTGCTGCGCGTGCACACTGAGCTGTTCTACATGTAGTAATTTGACATATTTTTATGCCCCTGTCACTACCCGATCTGTACCAGTAGCTCGATCTACACCATTAGCTCCTTTGCGCATGCGCAAAGAGACAAACTTCCGGCTCGCCGTTGATTGCGCTTTGTTAGTTTAAAAGGCCCAGAATAAAAGTATTTACATCCTTTCCTACAAAATGCTATGTTTAACTTTATAACAACTGTCATTGTTTTCTATGACAAATGTATAGTATTATAGAATAACTTGACTGAGCTGTAACGCATTTATGCCGTCAATGCGCCCTTTGGTGGACCCATCACAAACAATAGATGACCTTGTTGTTATGGTAGCCACATCATTTATTTCTTGCAAAAACATAACTGCAGGTGATGAAAGACTGCAAACGGATCAATTCTTTGATCAACACTTCTTTGTGCACCTGTATGGTCCACAAGAACAAATACTATCAGTATGCAACATCAACTTTCCTGGTTAATGGTAGAGTACAAATTGGCTTGCAATACAACAACAAATTTTTAGAAACACTGTCTATTCTTTTCAACCTGTTTTCTTATATAACCATATTGTCAGATGTGATCAGGTTCATTCTTATGTGACAAGGTCAGCTAATGGTGGTCAGATGATGTTACCATGTCAAAAATCAAATGCCTTAAAGAGAACAATTATTTATCGTGCCATCAGTTATTGGAATAATTGCCCACTGAATATACATGAACTGAATAGTAAAGTATCTTTTAAATATTACTTGAGAATGCATTATTTAAATTTGTGAGTAGTGAATTAACATATTTACAGTATGAAATTGAGAATTAATGTAATAGATATGAATGTAATAACTTATTCAGAATGATTTCTGATGACATCTATAATAATGTCTACAATATTAATTGTTAAGTGATTATTGTTTTGTCTTGTGGACTCCAGGAAGACTAGCTCGTCCCACTTTTGCAAACAGCTAATGGGGATCTTTTTAACAATAAACACTGACGGAGTGCACAGTTAAGTACAGAGAAAGTAAAATATTCAAATGAATTTAAATTGACGTGATCATTTTGCATGCTCAGAGCAGTCAAAGCATCCAATGAAATAAGATTTAACCCTATTTTTCTGCATTTTTGTTATTCCCTTTAAATTATGCAATATTCACACAAATACGAAATACAAAAAGAAACATCCCACCCAAAATGAGATAAAAGAAAAAAGTAAGAAAAGCGAAAAAATGTCTTGCACACATGCGCAAAAGAGCCGACGGTACGGATCGTGCTTCCGGCACGGATCGGGTAGGGACAGTCCCTTCCCATCCGTTTGAGACACAAAGCTGCACCAGTCCTTTTTTCTTTTCTTGTTCTCTTTTTTTGTTGCAAAATTACAAAATACAGAACAAAGATAGGGCAAATTGTACATTTATCTCAAATCAACTTAATATCGGCTCAGATTAAGCCAGATAATGACTCTCTTTTAAAATTAGGAGCCAAGATTATAAAACAGAACACCAACAAGACAGCAGCAAACAATTAAAGTGTCTTTGGGACATCAAACATAACATATTTGAACACTTGAAGTGTTTCACATATAAAAAGAGAAAGCATCATCTAACATAACTAAATAAAATTAGGCAAAGGGCAATCTCATATAAGGTTAAAATGTTCCAAAGGTGAATATAATTAACCTGACTTCCGCCAGATGCATATCGCTCCGCCTAGCTTCACTCACATACATCTGGGACACCGCCGGTAGAGAATGATTTCTCCAACCAAATTTATGGTCTGGCCAATCAGGACGCAGGGCTGGACTTTCATAGATGTGACGTAGTGGAGACGCGACCATGACGTGAGAAGGTTTTGATAGCAATGGTGGCTCGTCGAGGAAGCAAGCGTTAACATCGATGCTGCTATTTCTTCCGTGTTGTCCAATCTACCTAATATTGTTTCATTAAAAGAACATCAGAGAACGGCTCTGAAGGCTTTTGTTGGTGAAAACGATGTTTTCACCCTTCTCCCGACCGGATTTGGCAAGTTTTGTTTTCCGGGGCAAGTCCGCGGCGGACGCGGAAGCGCCCCGGAGCAGTTAGCGGTTAGCGCTAACCATGTTAGGAGGCCTTTAGTCCTCAACGCGGTCGGCCCGGGATCGACTCCGACCCGCGGCGCTTTGCCGCCTGTCTTCCCCCCTCTTCCTGTCAGCTCACTGTCAATAAAACGCATGCCACTAGAGCCGCAAACACATTATTATTATTTTTAATTTTTTTTTCTGCGTCGCTATCATCAGCGTCACGGGTTAGCTTCGGTGTGAGTGGTTGAAATAGCACGTCAATAAAGATGACAGACAAGTGGCTTATCCAATCATATGCAAGAATTTTTAATAAGGCCCAGCCTTCTGTAAAGGCAATTCCTATGGAGGTGTCCCAGATGTATGTGAGTGAAGCTAGGCGGAGCGACATGCATCTGGCGGAAGTCAGGTTAGAATATAATTGCATTGCTTGTTTCATTTTAACCAGTTTCACGGACTTCAAAATCGTTTTTCCAATGATTAAATGTGGGGTTAGTTTTGAGATACCTACATCTATAATATAACATAATATAAAAAAGTTTCCTAAATACTCAAGCGATTTGTTTTCATTTTCTAATCCAAATAATACAGTTGTATCAGATAGTGGGGACAGTACCATGTTCTTAAGATTCACCCAGCTTTGGAGATCCATCCAGAAATGAAGAATCAGATCACAGAAGAAAAATAAAGGTTCATCGTTTCTCAGACAAAATACATAACATTCTGTATTTAAATTGAACTTAGATGCCAAAAACTTGTTAGTTGGATATATTTCATTGATTATTTTGAATTGCATCTCTTTAGCGTTTGGAGGAAGTAGATAGGTAATATAATTAGTTCTTATTTTAATAATCTGATCCGTTGTGAGATCATTTAAAATATAGTGTCTTCTAAGTGAATTTGGGAAGCATTGTTTGAACAGGAAAGACCTTAACATCTTATTACCTTTATCATCACGGATCTGAATTCCTTCAATCTTTAATGACCTCAGTACTGGGGTAGTGTCCGACTACAATACATTTTCTTTTACAAAAGATCCAAACGAACTAGGTATAGATTTCGACCGTTCATTAAACAAGTTTTTGGGGCAATTTAGGTTGTACTGGGCACAACAACGTTCATGATCTAAAAGGTTCCCTTCTGAATCCATCAAATTACTAACTGACCAGATGCCTTTAAGGTACCACTCCCTTTCAAAGACTGCCTTCCTGTTGACCAATACATATCTCTTGTTCCAAATGGGAATGTTGCGTGGAGTGAAGTTATGTTTTTAAATTAATTTCCAATATAATAACACTTGCTGATGAAACACGGAGAGTTTGACTTGCAAAGAATTACAGCTAAAGTCACAGTGCAAAAGAAAATCTATTCCACCAATTTTGTTTAAATAAAATTGGGAAATATGAACCGGAATGAATCTGTATTTTTAAGGATGGCTTTCAGCCATTCATTATATAAAAATAAAATAAGATTTAAACCTCCCTCTTCCAAGGACTTAACTACATCTTCTATCCTTATGTAATGGCATTTATTACTCCAAATCAGTTTTAATAGAATATCATTATTCTGGATTAAATCCTTTGAAACTGGCAGAGATGAGGCAGTGTAAATTGTTATATTTTAGACAATAACGCTCTACTGAGATGTCTCTTATTAATTAATTGTTTAAGATAGATTTGCAATTTTCCATTTTCTTAACAAAGTTCAAATTCTCATTCATCATCTTATCTTTGGAGAGAAGTAAACCTAAATATTTACCTCTGATTTAATATTTATATTATATAGGGATTGCAATGTTGGATTGTGTAAAGGCAATAGTGCACACTTGCTTAAGTTTAATGTTAAACTTGAAATGGTAAAAATGTTTTTAATACATCTAAATCTAGTGGAATTTGTTCTTATTTTTTAAAAACAGAGTGGTATCATCCGCTAATTGGCTAATTTTTATTCGTTAATTTAGCATTGAAATATCTTCTATATCACTCTTCTGAGTTAACTATTGAAATTATGCGATTAATCACAATTTAAATTTTTAGTCGTTTGACAGCACTAGTTCCTGGGATTTTATTCGGGGACATTTTGCGTCTAATTTGTCAATCCTGAGGTCTGATTCACATGAATTTTTGAAGTCACTATCAATTTGTGGAGTAAATTCTTTGATTTGATCCAATATGGAAGCATCACTATCTAAAATAAAGTTGTAGAGTAAAACTGATATATCTCTTTTTCAATGATCTCTGGAGCTTTACATTCTGTTCCGTCGATCAGGAGATAAGATACAGAATTTTTCTACTGTCTACTTTTTTCTAGTCTGCAAAAATATGTAGACCCCCCCTCCCCCCCTCTCCTAACCATTTGGTCTTTTGATCTTTTAAAGGTGCCTTTTGCTTTTTCCAAATAAAGTTTATCTAGCTGGTTTTTATCCTGGTTACTATCTTCCAATGAGCTACAGCACTGGGAATATCCTGCAGTATGTTGGTTTCATACTCTATTCTTTCTCTCTGTAGTTCTTTGCTAAAATAAATGGAGAACTCTGATTTTAAATTTAATAAATTACGATTTCTTTATATAATTTTTCATCCCTTTCAATACTATAAATAATTTCCCTCACCTTTGAACAGTAGTCCCCATAAACCAAAACACTTGGACTAAGTTTCCAGTAGCTCTTGTTATTGTATGTTCCTGCGGAGGCAAGGCAAGGCAAATTTATTTGTAAAGCATATTTCAGTACAAAGACAATGCAAAGTGCTTTACATGATTAAAATATAGGAAAATAAAAACAGAATAAAATCAAGATGGAATAAAATGTAGAAAAAATAAAACAAAATAAAACATGGGAATACTATAAGCAACTATTAAAAACAGTGGGACGACAAACTTGAACTAATGATGTTTCAGTAAAACAGTTTAACTAGAACAGTCAAAGGAAATCCTAAACAAATGTGTTTTAATCTTGATTTAAAAGAACTCAAGCTTTCTGCACGGAGGGTTCTAGTGTTAGGGTTATACAGCAATGGTCTGAGAGTGGTGCTTTAGAAATGGATACAGTTGAAACAAGCCGGGATATTTCACAACTAACAAGCTAGTTATCAATTCTAGATTTGGTATTACCATTTGGTTTAAACCATGTGTACTCTTTTGTATCGGGATTTATATTTCTCCAAACATTGCTATAAAATTACGGATAATCTCGTTTTATTGCCCTCCTGATTTATTGGAACCATGACTAAACAACATCCTGTCTCCCCAATGGTTAATCCAGAACCTTTCATCCACTTCTGCAGATTGAGTTTCTTGTAACAAAAAACAGTGACAGTTTTGCCTTTTACAAAACAAAAAAAGGGCCTTTCTTTTCACAATCTCCTTGATGCCCCAAACATTTAAAGAACGGAATGAAAACTTGGTATACATAACAAAAACAGTGAATTGCAGGCTGCAGTCAAAATATTGGAATTGAGTGTCAAATCTAGGACACTTATACAAAGCAAACTACTTGAGTACTAGTTAAAGCCTAAATTAAATAAAAATAACTCAATTGTGTTGAAATAATTTGCTGACATATTGGTCACCCCCCCCCCCCCCCCCCCCAGTTCAAAAAAGCTATCTGCGCTCCTGGTTGTCAGTATGACTATAGATAAGATGTATAAATTCAGTCCATTAACTGCTAGCCAAATATTCTCCAGTGATCGGTCTGTCTGCCAATTGGTGTGGTGTCCATACATTCATCTGATATTTAATGCCTACAGTAGAAAAATATTCTGTACAACTGCTGCATTTATACTAAAAACAGGCGTAAAGGTTGTAGCCATCATAAATAATCCTAATAAGATTGTAACCAATTTTTAAATCAACAGTGAGATTAAATCCCAGGAATTTATGTGATGCCATTCCGTCAATGAAACTTGCATTCAGTAGTAAAGCTGAGTAGACAGAGACCCATAAAAAGTCTGTAAATCAAGTAAGACAAAGAGCCTGAACCCATTCTGTGTTCACCTCTGCAGAGATGCGACAACTGGTGTCCATGCTCCTGGACATCCTGTCCGTGCTGGGAAACGTCCTCATCCTCAATATCTTCGTCATCTACATCTTCGGCCTGTTCGGGGTCCAGCTGTGGGCGGGGGACCTGCCCTACCGATGCTTCCTGGAAGAGGACACTGCAGTGTAAGAAACATCATCATTTCATTACATCTGCAGGAAAATATTCAGTCCATGAATTCATTCAGGAATTTAAAACTTTGAGAATTCTTCCTGATATTTCCTAAAGACCAAATAAATAAATGTGGAGTTTAGTGAGAATTGTGAACAGGCCCAAAAGGGCAGCAGTCCAATAAACAAATCAGAAAATAATTGTTACAATATGTCATTATTTTAATGAAACCAGAAATAATATGTTTACATGAAAGGGAAAAAAATATTTTAAATGTTTAAATAATGTATTATTATAGAATAATGGTTATATGTGAACATTTCCATTATTTGAATTGTCTGCATGTTAAAATCATATATAATTATCTCTTTATTGATTCAATTATTTTACAGTTGGGCAAAATGAAACTATCACTGCAACTTCCCAGACTCTGCTCGCTTCATTATCTGTCAATTTCAGACCAATCATCTTTAACTATCTTTAAATTAGTTTATGATAAATGTGTTTATCATATACTAATAAAACATTTTGAACAGTGTAAATAATATTAAATAGATTATTGCATGTATAACTGTTTAGGTTATTCATTAAATTAATTATTAAGTATTTAGGTGTCAACCATATTGATTTTGAAGTATTATATTTTACAATCTTAAAAAAATCATTATTTTTTTTAGATTCCTGGTTTCATACTGCGCTACCGTGTGAAAATAAAAAAAAATGTCAGAGCGTGCAAATTTTTGT
Source organism: Fundulus diaphanus (assembly GCA_037039145.1). NCBI lineage: Eukaryota > Metazoa > Chordata > Actinopteri > Cyprinodontiformes > Fundulidae > Fundulus > Fundulus diaphanus. Next base: position 26,908,779 of record CM073123.1, read on the forward strand.
TTCATCTTAAATAAGAACAAATCTGTCAAAAAATGTTAAATACAACTTTTAATGATCTTTGTCCATTCTTATTGCCAGGACATAGGAAATTTGCCTGAGTAAAATGCACTGAAATTGAAGAACTTTTTTTGACTCGGACCAAACGTTATCTGTTTAAGTAAATTTCACTCAGACAAATTTATTGTGTCTATACAGTATTCAGATTTTTGGACATGCATGCCCCTTGTAGTATTCGGTTCAGTGCAATATTTTGCGATTTGGTTTTATTTGCAGTTTTTTAAAAATCTCTTCAAAAGAATACTGTGCACAGTAGGTAGCGGTTGGGGTCTCTTCAGCTGGAAATGTTTGTTCTGATGCATTGCAGCCTTTTCATGGCGTTCATCTTTAATGTGCTTTTATCCACCCAGGCTGTATAACAGGAGCCTGAGTCCGTACTATGTGTCCTTGCCTGGCGAGAGAGCTCCTTTCATCTGTTCTGTCGAGAAGACAGGCATGCGGCACTGCGGGGGACATACCTCCTCTCCGTGAAAACGGGAACACCTGTTTGCTGGCTGCTCCCCAGCATAATCCGACAGGACCCCTCGGGGCCAATGTTAGCGGCTGTGTTAACTGGAATGCGTACTACAATGTGTGTCGTTCCGGAGGACAAAACCCGAACTTGGGCTCCATCAATTTTGACAACATTGGCTATGCCTGGATTGCCGTTTTCCAGATAAACTATCTGTGTTACAAGAGATTTTTCCCCCTCGTCATCTACAGCTTCATGACAACAGAGCAGTGCTCAGGCTGCTGTAGTTATGCAAAAAACTATTTGCTTTACCAAGGGAAGCTTTATATGTATGAAGCCTCCCTTGATTTTTTTAGGCGAATGCAGCTAACCGCTGTCAAGGCCTATTGTAATCAAAGGGTTTCTTATTATTCCATTGCCTCCAAGAACGGCTTTTTAGAGGTCTAAACATGCATGAAAACTCAAACTTTATTAAAAGTTGTCCACTCGGTAAAATCGCAAGATTTTAATGTAATTAAAGATGGGTGTGGCCAAATTGCTCTACAGGGCCGCCAAAAGAGTTGGACCAAACCATAAGCTGTAGATTTGAACTTTGGTATATAGATCACTCAAAATCATGAAAAGGCCTCTTGGGGGTATGCCTTAAAACCAACAGGAAGTCAAAGGGTCCTTTTTGGCCGTTTTTGACATCTACACCTCTCAAACCTTAACAAACTCCTAGGGATTTTGAGCTATCGTCTTCAAATTCGCTCAGTATGCAGTCAAGGCACTGGGGATTAAATGTTATCAAAATGGTGGCAATGTATAGGAAGCGTAGCCACAGCTCAAACATTACCTACTCGCCAAAACATTTGAAACATTTTAATTCTCGGATAAAAAGGTTGAATTGAACAAAAGCTGGTATGATGGATCCCTTTCAGGTGCCCGACGATCCTTTGTGTGTCAAAGTCTGACATCATCAAAGTCACGCCCCTTCAGAAGAGGAAGTCACTTTTTTCGCTTGGTGCTTCTTTGACCTCCTTGACCCAATCAACTTGAAACTGCCTCAAAAGACAAATAACATGTTGGTCTCAGATCCTTTAGAGCACAGTTTTCACTGGAGGGTGTGGTCATGGCGGCGTGGCAAAGTTTGGCTCTAATCTCCACAATTTCCATCTGGGGTCCGTTCTTCGTACGTTGCTTAAAACATCCAAGATCAAATGACACATCCAAGATGATTTCATCCGGCTAATCATGATCCGGCTAACTGGGTTCTTCGAACACACCTGTTGTTTACGATTAGTATGGCTGGATTGAGTTATCTGAGACAACTGCGCGTTCATGCATTTGTTTAAAAGGGGAAATGTATCGATAGTAGAAACATTGATCAGCAACGCTGCTATTGGCTGTTCAGCATGGCCAAAGAATGCCCACAGTTTTTCTCCCAAGCAGAACAAGAGCTTGGAAGGTTATGCCGAATTTGAGTCATTAATTAAAACACCTCAAAATCTGTTAAAGCCAGGAGAGAGGGCTGGCAAAAAGCAGCAGACAAATTAATGCGTAAATACTGTCCATGGTAGATGTTTCTATCACTTTCTACAGTATGAATTTTTGCATTTTAATAATCTCATATTTACTTTGTTCTTTTATGTCAGAGCCTCCACGGGACCCACTAGAACATGGGGACAAGTAAAAGTGAAATTCAAGAATATTCTACAAAATGGTAGCCTTTAATTATTATAGGCTACTTTATTTTAAAAAGGCACTTGTTATGTCAAGAGATCCAAATTTCAGTGTCATTCCTTAGACACGGGAAGTAAAGGACATGTGCAAACTGGGATTTTTCACAAAAAAAATCTTTATCCATAAAAAATGAAAAATTTCCTTTTCCAAGTCATCCACAGTTTACACGGCAAAACTGTATTGCTCCGTGGCTAGATAATCCATCCATAGTTTTTTCTAATACAATATACGGCTCGACAGGAAGCAAGCCTTTCAAAGTAAACTAAACTTCACAATAAAATGGCCCGAACAAATCTTCTTACTGAATAGGATACAAATAAAAAGCAAACCATCATACAAATAACTTAAATATTTTAGATTTATGGCTCCAACACCACTTTTTCCTCTTTAAAAGCCACTGTTAAATGATGTGTTTGTCTGTTTATAACAGCCACCAAGAAAATCTCTCTACAATTACACTGTCGCGCTGCGCTAAAGGATCCTGTCTATTGAGCAATACGCGATTAATTCGAAAAACTCTGCAAATTATTCTTGCACCTTCCGCAACAGGTTGCAGTCGTAAAAATGGACATGGCTACGGCAGACCTCCCTATCTCCTCCGCTTATACAGCCGTGATCTAATCTTGTTTACATGAAATAAGCCTGCTCTCGAGCAGGCTTGAGCTGGCGCACATGTTGCTATGACAACAAGTGCAGGATGTCTTTCGAAGAACCAAACGATCCAAGATGATGCCAAATCGTCAACAATGAAATCCTGCTAACTGAGTTAGCGACGTACGAAGAACGGACCCCTGATCTGCACCAAATTCACTATAATGGATCTTAGTCCAGGCCCCAAAAGATATGTAGTGAAACAAGTGGTGGGCATGGCCTAATCTCTCCACAGCGCCACCTAGTAACACTAAAAGAATCAGCCCCAAGCCATGCTTTGACTGAAGGATTGTGACATTTATTACACATACATTAATTCTCAGAACCCACAAAAAAGTCTCTTGGACCGATGGTCCAAGCCCAACAGGAAGTCGGCCATTTTAGGTCAAACCCACCATTTTGTCTTTTTTCTCATATTGTTTCAGAGCGAACTCCTCCTAGAGCTTTGTACTTAGAGACTTCAAAATCACTCAGTGTAGTCTTAAGGCATTGGGAATCAAAAGTTATGAAAAGCGTTTTGATGCATCAAAGTATGTGGGTGTGGCCAAGCCTCAAAATCTGACTTCTCGCCATAAAAGACAGAATTATAATAACTTCCACAGTGAAGTTCTCTGCAGCGTGACACTTTCTAAGAGTCATCTCACAGACTGCATTCATCTGTACATTGGATGACATCAGTTTAGCCCCACCCTCTGAAGTGATTCTTCACAATAACTTGATCTATCCTCCCTCCTAACTGGAGCAAGAAGATTTTTCATGGTTGGGATTAATTAATTCTGCTTTTATATATATATATATATATATATATATATATATATATATATATATATATACAGTGTGAGATTTGCAAAAAAAAACAGAGGGGGGGATAATTTCAAAAGTTGTATTAATGAATCAAAGTTTTATTAATAATGGTTAGCTAGCAGGTGCTCTTTCAGGTAGCTAGCAAGATCCAGTAGGTTAGACTTTTGTTTTTAAACTTGCACCATCTACTGTCGGGACTCAGGAGTGGGTATTAATTTACTTTAACTGCTTTGAGCAGAAAATGTAATAATACTCTTTAAATACAAACAACAAAATTAATTTACAAATGTGAAGGACACAAGACATGTATTAATATCAATTTTGAATAATCCATCATATTCAGGGGTTAAAGCAAAAACAATCAATTTGACTGAAAACATTTTCTAGTCAGCCCATATATTCCCGGGCCGTGGACGTCATGCCACCTTAGTAACCTCATTTGCTTATTGTAACAAGTCCTCTTTAACCAAATCTGACAGTTCCATTGACAATTCCTGTCTCTCTCCCACCTTCCAGCTTCAGAGCCTTTGCACCATCAAGGACAGCCCTCTGCATAATCTCCTTCACTTTCCACATCCATAACATCACCTGGTTAACTTTCATATTTGCAGCATCAACCAAGTTCTTCCTTCGCACTTTTGCCAAACCGGTCCACAGTCCACTCACCTTTCCACTTTACAATTTCAAAACCCTCCATAAACTGCAGCTAATTCAAAAGACAGCAGCTTGCATCATTACATCATCTTCTTCACACCTGTGCATTAACTCTACTGTAACATTCAATATAAATCAATCCTATATACTCTGTGTCCCCACCTCTCGCTCATTGACTGCTGGAGATGGTCAACAGCCCCTCCACGACCTTCTTTGTTACAGAAAAGCGCAGGTGGAATAATATTTATGATTTTTTTTTTACTTTTTCCGAATCAGACCCAGTCAAACCGGGACATCGTTTCACATTCCGACCCTCTTTTTTCTTCTTAAAAAAAAGCGCGTCATGCTAAATTAGCCGAGCTACAGCGTTACTCTTTCAGTTTTAAATAAAACATAACAGCAACAGACACACTTACCGAGGGAAGTTGTTGTCAGCTGTTTTATGCACTGAACTTTCTGACCTGCTGGTTTACATAAATCCAAAGAAAACCTTTGACTACCGCTACTTTCATTCATGCATCTGTGGTCAGTTTGAGATTTTCTTTTAAAAGTAAAAATGATTGAACACCGATAAACCTCAGACTGGTAGATTTCCGCTTTGCAAAGACCCGCCCTACTCTCCTTCTGATTGGCTAATGTCCTAGCTCTGCCAGATTTCATTGGTTAAGCGCAGCTTCTGTTTAAAATCTTGAATACAAAGTCTACACGGAACATTTTGCGCTCATTTTCCAAATGACGAAAGTCCCTCACAGCGACGGAGAACATTAAACCCCTGATAATATTACTTATTCAGATCAGAAGGGGGAGGAATGTATCCCCCCCAGGGATAAAACACAAATGACCAGAGGGGGGGACGTCACAACCAGAGGGGGGGAAAATCCCCCCCATCCCCCCCAGCAAATCGCACACTGTATATATATATATATATATATATATATATATATATATATATATATATATATATATATATATATATATATATATATTAACCATTTGAGACCCTCGTAATATTGTTGAGATGCTGGTTATAGGTTATAAGAAAGTTTCATTTCTCTTTTGCTATTGCAGATTTTCATTTCCTTTTTTGACTTTTTTATTCAGCAAGTCTTCAACTTTTATATGTTCTGTCTGTTTCCTGCAGGCTGTTTCTCTGGAAGGCTGGACAGACATCATGTACTATGTGATGGACTCATACTCCTACTGGAGTTGTATCTATTTCATCATCCTCATGATTGTAAGTCAATTTATTTAGAGTTTTGTTTGCAATTAAGATTTTTTAAACTTCACAAAACCTTAGGAACTGGACTAATTTGAAAAGAAGTGATGTTTTTATCAATATAACTAGCCTCGTGAGACCATCCTGATCTCGCGAGCTTTCAAGGTTTCACTAGCAGATCAGTCTGGCTACTCTCCGTTAAAGAAAATTTGGAGCCGTTCACCAAACGAACGTCCAATCAGCGTTGGCTTTGAGGCGGGTTGAGGTGTGACGCAACGAGAAAGGTGACAGTTCAGTCTAAATAACATGGCGGCTTCAGCCGATGAAACTAGCGTTAGCGTGGCTATCGAGCAAGTTTTATCGGAATTACAGAGTATTTCTTTGCTGAGCTAACGAGCCTTTACCTGCAGCAGCAAGAGTAGCTTGGCTTGTGGTTGTTATTTCGTCGTGGCTCGTAACAGAGCGACGACGAAGCATGTTGACGAGTACGTCATATGCTTCTTTGATCTGATTGGTTTATTTGGCCCGTCTATCACCAACATAGGCCAATCAGCTAACCAGTATTTTCGCCCCTTCCCAAAATTACTTCAACGGAAGGTTTCCAGATGGATATGCGGAGCAAATCCATCTGGCGCAGTCAGGTAACAATATAACTGCAATTTCCTCCCTTTTTAGAGATACAGTAATGCTTTTTTATACAAAGAGATTACCTAATTGCTTCGATAATTTAACTTAAACTTTAATGAAGCTTTTCTGAAATTTAAAGTCTGTAAACATTTGAATGAACCCATCAGAAGTTTCTTCCTGATTCAAGGGAGTGGTTCTTCTCCACAGTCACAACATGCTTGCTCAAGATGAGAACCACTGCAAAGTCCTTGGCAGCATCAGAAATATTCTAATCATAGCTCCTGTCCCCTGGGCTTTTTCTTGAGGTCAACAGTAAAGAAGCTATTATTTCTGGAAAGAAAAAAAATCTCCACGGAGAAGTGTTGAAAAGCAGAACGCAGGTGGAGAAAGACCAGACACCAGGTTCACTATGACATCTTTAAAGAGAGACTTTACAGATATAACTTAAAACTGAAAAATGGAAGGGAATTGTTCTTCTGAGATCATCAACTAAAACATTAATAATGCTCATGCCTTATTTGCAACGGTCGACAGGTTAACAGATGCCCCTGTGTCTGTGGCCTCTGAACTCCACTCCACCAGAGCCTGCAATGAATTTGCTAACTTCTTTGCTGAGAAAATCCAAAAGATTAAAGGAGCAGTCTGTACATCCATATCATGTTCAGAACCAAAGCTGTCTTCAACTAGAACTGATCGTGATAAAGTGTCTCAATTCAGTCAAATAAACTACAAAAGCTTAGAAGACAGTATTCACCAGCTAAGTTCCTCCTCCTGCTGCCTTGAGGTTCTACCCACAGTTTTCTTAAAGAAAGTTTTCCCTGTCATAATGTCTGATTTGACTCAGATAATAAACACGTCTCTTCTGTCAGGTGTTTTCCCCCAGTCTCTAAAAACAGCAATTATCAAACCACTATTGAAAAAGAACCGTTTAGACAATATACTACTGGAGAACTATAGGTCCATCTCGAACTTCTCTTTGATCTGTAAGATTATTGACAAAGCTGTGTTTCAACAATGAAACACCTTCTTAACAACGACCAGTCGCTTTGGCGTTTTACAGTTACTGACTGTGGAAGAACCCCAGTGCTAGTATTATTGGACCTCAGTGCAGCATTTTATGCTGTCGATAACTCCATTCTGTTAGAGCGCTTGGAAAACTGGGTTGGCCTCTCTGGTACAGCTCTCAACTGGTTTAAATCCTACTTAAAGGACAGGGATGTTTTGTGTTAGTAGGTAACTTTACATCCCAGACAACAAAAATCATATGCGGGCTTCCCCAAGGGTCCATCCTGGGTCCCCTCCTATTAAATATCTATATGGTCCCTCTAGCTCAGATCATAAAAGACAACATCAGTTACTATGCAGACGACACACAGCCCTGCATCACCATCACACCAGGCGACTATGAACCCATTCAAGTACCGAGTAAATGCTTTGAAAAAATCAATGCATGAATTTTTTGGACCGATAGAGGAGCAATAAAAAGTTAGCACACAGCTTCAGCTGCTTCAGCTAGTAACCACTGATCAGGCCCAAACTCTGGGTGTAGTGATGGACTCAGATCTGAACCTCCAAAAGCATCTTTACAAGCTCAGCCTTTAAAGGACCAATGTATCAGCAGGATCCTGAAAAACGAATCCATGTGTTTACCTTTAGTAGAATTGATTACAGTGTTTTCACAGGTCTGCCAAAAAAAGTTGATCAGACAGCTGCAGCTGATCCAGAACGCTGCTGCCCGCGTCCTCACTAAGACTAAGAAAGTAGAGCACATCACCCCAGTTCTAAAGTTCTTACACTGGCTCCCTGTATCTCAGAGAATAGACTTTAAAAAAACTCTGATAGTCTATAAATCACTGATTTAGCACCTAAATACATCACAGACTTATCAGTGTATCAACCATCCTGACCACTCAGGTCTTCTGGCTTCCGCCTACTCTGCATTCCCAGAACCAAACACGAAGAAGCAGCATTTAGTTCCTATGCTCCACTTATGTGGAACAAACTCGCCGAAAACTGTAAAAGTGCTGAAAGCCTGAGTTCTTTTAAATCAAGATTAAAAACACATTTGTTTAGGGTTGCCTTTGACTGTTCTTGTTAAACTGAAACATCATTAGTTTAAGTTTGTAGTCCAACTGTTTTTAAAATCATTTATATTTGCTTTTAGTTTCTGTCATGGTTTAGTTTTGGTCTGGCTTTTTTCCTGTTATTTTCCAGTTCCTCCTCCTCTCACTCAGCTCACCCTCCACTCCCTCAGCTCTATCCGGTCCCTCTGCTCCTGCACCCATCTTCAACCTCCAGTTCCAGTCCAGTACAGCCTCTCTGGTTTCCTTCTTCCACAACTCATCCTCATTCAATAAAACTCATTTAACGAAACTCGGTGTGTGTGGTTGTGTTCGGGTTCATCAGAACTCATGACAGTTTCTATTTCCATGTTTTATTTAGTTTCATTTTTTCTACATTTTATCACAACTTGCTTTTATTCTGTTTCATTCAAACACACGTATTATACAGGTCCTCACCTGGGCCGTGCCCACATAAAGCCAGGTAAATATAAATACACATATTATACAGGTCTTCACTTAGTCTATCACTGACAGAGGCCTGCTGCTTTCCAGGGTCTTGCTTGGGAGTAAAACAGTGGGATAATGGCACTAAGAAATGAGTAGTATCCAGCATTGCCGGTAGTATCAAGAACTATCACCTGCGGAGAAGGTCACCTGTGGTGCTGCAGCAGCAAGATATTGACAATGAGATATGTCCTATGTAGGCTATAGGCTAATTACATGAAATAAAAGGAAACCGTGTGACATAACAATAACTTAAAAAACGTGATTCTTTGAATGTTCACTGGTGAAATCAACGAAACTAACACAGTTAGCAGCTAACATTCAAAAGTTAAATAGCCTAGCCTTACGAACACTGAACGTTACACTGAACAGGAACATGTGATAAAAAGAGTGATTCATGGTTGAGAATAAATGAGTTACTGAAATAAACTAGGTAAATTTAGTTGCTCACCTTGCTTTGAAACAACTTCCTTGACTGATCTGGACAAAGCACCAAGTAGAAGATACCTGACTCAATCTAATATGCAGCACTGTGCGTTTTGTGTTGATCGTGCAATGTGCCCATAGCAATCCAATCAATCCAATCCACTTTATTTATATAGCACATTTAACAACAGACAAAGTTTCCAATGTGCTGTACATAACAAAAAATAAAATAAAAATAATCCAATTAAAAAAAAAACTAAAAGGACACAAAGGACCACACAACTAAGCGGTGTTAAAAGCCAAAGAGTAAAAGTGGGTCTTAAGACGAGACTTATAACACTCCACCGTAGAGGCAGTCCGTACATGGAGGGGCAAAGCATTCCAAAGTTTAGGGCCAACTACAGAAAAGGCTCTGTCCCCTCTCGTTTTTAGCCTTGTCTTAGGCACTATTAACTGAAAGATGGCCCTCAGACCTCAGAGCACGTGCCGGAGAATAAATCTGGAGGAGGTCAGTGATATATTTAGGAGCCATCCCATTCAAGGCTCTAAACACAAACAATAAAATCTTAAAATCAATTCTAAACCGAACAGGGAGCCAGTGCAAAGACGCAAGAATTGGTGTAATATGTTGATATTTTCTGGTCCCCGTCAAAAGACGAGCCGCTGCATTTTGGACTAACTGCAGACGGGAGAGAGCTCGTTGGCTAATGCCTGAATAAAGTGCATTGCAGTAGTCCAGACGGCTAGAAATAAAACCTGCTCGAAGAGGTTAAAATATAAAAACGGTTTAACCTTAGATAAAAGACGAAGATGATAAAAACACGATTTTAAAACGCTATTTATCTGTTCGTTCAGTTTAAAATCGCTATGGTGACATAGCAAGTGTGAAACAGTGCCAAAATTCCCTAGTGGCCAAGAGTGGTTTCACAGGGACTTGACTGCGAAGGTTTTTTTTCTTTTTTATTTCACTTAAAGTCAATAACAATATATATAAAATAAACAAATATGCCAGGAGGTATGTCACAATAATCAAATACAGTCAGGAGGAAAGACAAACAAATTGACAAACATATGCGCTGGGGAGTGTCATATATATATGTGTATGTATTCTACAAATAAACATATCTTCTACAACATTAAGTTGTCCAGAATTTTTAGTTGGAAACAGATTGCTATGGTTTTTTGTGTCTTCTGATGAGAAGAGAGTTGAATAGAGTGAAAATATTGCTTGATTTCTATTAAATAAACATTAAAGTTTGGCTTTTTTTTTAGAAATTTAAATTTATGCAAGTGAAATTTGGCCAAGATAATTAAAAGATTCATAAGGAAAGGTTTGGGAAACATTTTACTTTGCAGTTGAAAGCCAAATAAAACGTTTTTCCAATAAAGCTGAAAGTTTTTTAAAATATTTGAATCCACATAGTCACAAAAGTGTTGCCAAAAAGTCTTAGAGTATGGGCACAACCAGAACAAATGTGTAATAGATTCTGGGAGAAGGTCACAAAAGGTGCAGTTTACAGGAATATCAGATTTAAACTTTTTTAGGTAGTCTTTGGCGGGATAAATCCTGTAAATGAGTTTGAATGAGACTTCCTTCACCTTGTTAGTGAGGAGAAAGTGATTAGGTAACAGCCAAGTATGTTCCCAGGACACATCCGTCACAAAACGGTTCCAATATGGTACAACAGCGGGAACAGACGCCACCTCTCTCTGACAGAGGGATCTCATTGACTTATTGTTCTTACGAAGAGATGAGGTGAGACATATTTTTCCAACAGGAGAGTCCATGGGAGTCAGAAAGGGAGATGAAGAAGAATTGAGTCTTGGCCTCTGTCTGTATAACATGCAAATCCCAGATGAAATAGCTCCAAAAACCTTTGCATATTCTCCAGAAGAAGTAGGAAGGTTAAATTTAGAGATAAATCCCTCATAATTCAATAAAGTGCCATTGTCATCGAACGGTTGATCAACCAGACTAATGTCATGACTGAACCACGAATCCAAAAACGATGATCTTTTCTTGTGCAGGATGTCCTTATTGTTCCAAATAAAGTACCGGTGAGGCGAAAAGTTGTGCTTGTAGATAAGTGACCATGACAAAAAAGCCTGCCGGTGAAAATTAGAGAGTTTGATAGGAAGTTTACATACATCAAAATTACAAACCAGGAAGAAGGTTAAACCCCCAAGTTTTGAAAAAATGTAATACGGAATAGTATTCCATATAGAAGTTTGAGATGCGAAGAACTGGCGAATCCAATTTATTTTGAAACTGTTATTTAAGGTGGAGAAAGATAAACAGTTAAGCCCTCCATTTTCATATGAGTTAATTAAAGTAGATTTTCGAATGTAATGGATCCTATTCTTCCAAACAAAGTTAAAGAGCAATTTGTCAATTTCTTTTTCAGTGCTTTTATTAAGATCTAAAGCCTGAGCAGCATAAGTGAGCCTAGAAATGCCCTCAGCCTTACTAAGTAGGATACGACCTCGTAGTGAAAGATCCCTGACCAACCACTGATTAAGTTTCTTTTTAGCTTTTAGAATTAAAGGATCAAAATTTAAGGAGCTACGATTTTTTTGTTCTTTTGTGATGGTTATGCCTAAATAAACAATTTCGTTTTTAACTGGAATGCCTTCAATTGATGTCTCAGTGCAATCTTTAACTGCCATAATTTCACATTTTTTGAGATTCAATTGCAGACCAGAAGCTTTTGAGAAATTATTTAATACTTGGATTGCTAATGAAACTTGATCCTTGTCCTTTAAGAACAGGGTAGTGTCATGCCAGTTGTGTTAGGATAAGTTCTTTTTCAGCAACAATTAACCCTTTCAGAGGACTGGTTTTAATATGATCTGCCAGAAGCTGAGCTACCAAAAGAAACAGGTAGGGGGAGACAGGACACCCCTGTCTGATTCCTCTGCTGATGTTAAATCTGGGAGAGGAGCCACTCCTTAATTTAATAGAGCTGTTGTTGTTTTGATACAGAGTTTTAATAATCGTTATAAAGAGCTTTCCAAATCCAAACTTTTCTAAACTTTGAAATATAAAATCATATTCTACAGTGTCAAAGGCCTTATAGAAGTCTTAAAATAACATAAATCCATTATCAGAAACAACATCGGGATAATCTAAGATATCAAGAACAAGTCTTATGTTATTTGTGATATACCGATTTTTCATAAATCCTGATTGAGTTTCGTCAATGATTGAATGAAGAATTAATTTTAGTCTTTTAGCGATCACCAAGGCTAATATTTTATAGTCGGTATTCAGAAGGCAAATAGGTCGCCAGTTATCAATAAGTAAAGGGTCTTTGTTGGGTTTTGGTATAAGGGTGGTTAAGCCCTGAGTGAGAGTAGCAGACAGAGAAACTTTTTTAATGCTTTCATTAAATACCTCTAATAAAAAAGGGGCGAGGTCATTAGAAAAATGTTTATAGAATTCGGCACTTAGACCATCGGTCCCAGGGGATTTGTTTGTTTTGACATGTGCAATAGCATAAAGAATTTCATGAATGGTTATTGGCTCCTCACAGCGTTTCTGGTCGATGTTAGAAATAGGTTTTACTATTAAATTATTTAATAAGGAATCAATTGAGGCTTGACAGAGGTTAGAACGGTACAGATTTTCATAAAATGAACAACAGTATCAAGCAATAGGATTAGGATCATCAGTTGTTGAGTTGTTAATTTTTAGTCTGCTAATAGAATTATTGACAGCATTATGTTTTTCAAGATTGAAAAAGTAATGGGTATTTTCTTCTTGACCTAACAAATGCACCTTTACTTTTATTTATGTACATATCGTCTAACTTAATTTGTAATTCGGCTAATTCTTGTTGTTCTAAATCACTTAAAGCAGATGGATTTGAATAAGACAGCTCAACAATTCTGGAAATTAGATAATTTTCTTCTGCTCTAATAGTTTTGACCCTATTACTACTAAATTTTCTCAAGAATTTGCCAGATTCAAATTTGAAAAGTTCCCAATTAAGACTATAGTGAGCATCTACATGGGCTTTAGACCAGTACTGATTGAACAACATTGATATATTTGCAGAGACTTCTTCAAATTGCAGTAAGGAACTGTTCATTTTCCAGTATGATGGAGAGAAAAAGGACTGTATTTTGCCTGAAGATTTAAAAATCAATTCAATAGCTTTGTGGTCAGTAAGAGGAGTAGGAAGTATATTAACAGTTACATCCTCCTTGTTTACTGTATTTGATATTAACCAGAAATCAATCCTAGACAGCCTTGTTGATGATTTATTATTCAGAGTGAACATATAGTCATGAGGATGGATAGCTCTCCAGATATCAGTCAGGTTGAATTTTTCCATAAAGGATTTTATAGTTGAGTTGGAGGCATTAGGTCTGCTTGGAGGCCATTTATCAAGATCTCCATCAAGAACTGTATTAAAATCTCCTCCCATGATAATTATAGCTTTGGGGAATTTCTTTAACCATACAAAAAAAAAATTCTCTATTGAGTGAAATAGTTTATCATTCTCTCCTTTGTTGTTGTAACCATAAACATTAGCACAAATGAAGTGATGGTATTCAAAAGCAAGAACCTGACAGATATAGTGTCCCATTAGGTCACATTCAGAGTCAATAATATTCCCCTTAAATCTATGTTTTAACGTTTCAGAACCATGAGAAAACCAAATCGAATTTCCCCATTGGGCTTTCCAAAAATTAACATCAACAAAAGTTGAATGACACTCCTGAAAGAAACAAAACTCAGAATTAACATTTTTGGCAAATAGAAACAAAGCTTTCCTTTTTAACATATTGCGCATCCCCCTGGCATTGAGAGAAATAAATGAAAGATTCAACATTTAGAGAACAAGAAACCATTGTTCTTAGTCATAGCTCATTATTATTTATTCTTACTTCACATTTGATATTAAGATTTATGCAATATTTCCTGTCTGGCAGTGTGTTTATTTGTGGTGTTTTCTGCTGTCCTTCTGACTGAACACCACACGCTGCAAGAGCAAACCTGTTATATCTATAATTTTAACCTAAATCGTAACTAAAAAAATAATCGTTCCTACAAAAAACATTTTAAGAAGGAGATGGTCGCTGAGAGCTTCCTGGAAGTGAGTGTAGAGTGACGTACCTGCACACGTTTGGAGAGCGGCATTTCAGCACCTGAGTGGGAGGGTCACAAATCTCCCCTCGGCTGACTCTCTCTCCTATCTTTCCTCTGCTCTATTTTCATCTTCCTTGACATTGTAATGTAATTTAAATCAAACTTATTTGTTTCTCAATTTTTGACAGGGCCTCTTCCAGATCTTCATGTGATGGCCATTGGTGAAAAACTTAAAGACGTTCGTCCACAGCAACAGATGTATAGAAATGAAAAAATTTGGTTTAAATTTGTTATAAAAGACATAGGTATTTGCAGCATCTATGGATATTTGTTGATTTTGGTGTGAGCAATTTTCATATCTGTGAATTAAAATAATGCATTCTTTTTTCTTTTTACTTTATTTTAGTTCTCAACTTCAAAGCAAGACACAATGTCATTTTCAAAACAACCATTTAGCATTTACATCCATACAATTACAATCTTACAGTGTCATAGCTGTAAAGCCCTTTTGCAGTAAGATAACATCCAAGCTAGCGGGCCTCAGACGGGCTTGTCCCCCTTGATATCAAGAGGTCCCTGGAAATTTGACATCAGGCAGCAGATGGCCCACAGCTGATTCACTGATCCTACCATGGCGAGCGGAACAATTCCATCCCAAATGTGGTATTCCTTCACCCTGCGTATGGCCCTCTCCACTAGAATCCTCAAACGGGCGATGGCCTGGGTCTTCTGAGTGTCTGGTTTGCTGAGCTGGGTTGATTTGTTTAATGGTGGGATGATGAGTTTTACCCCCACCTCTGACAGCATTTTCTCAATCAGGAAACCCTTGTCAGCCATTACTTCATCCCCTGGCTGGAGTAGCTGTAGAAGCTGGGATTTCTTTGTTATTTCTATGTCCGAAATAGAGCCTGTGTATAGTGTAGAAACAAATGTGATAACACCACATGGAGCAACACCAATCAGTCCTTTAAATGTGGTGTGATTTTTGTAGCTTGAAAAAGTCTCTGACTGTAAGGAGAGGGAAGTTGCGGTTTCACAGCGGATCTCAGTGCAGTCTATGATGACTCTCAGCTGAGGACAATAGAGCCTGAACTTGTCAGGCATCGTGGCCTGTACCTGCTCTCTTGTCATCCAAGATGGTAATGAGCCCAAAACCTGATAAAGGTAGCTTGTCCATGTAAGGATGATGCAACTAACAGTCGACACGCTAACCTCAAAGAGAGATGACAATGTCCTCTCCTGAAGCCCAGCTGCAACACGACAGAGAAACATGAACAGTTCACCAATCAGTTCAAGCTTTCGCTGTGGACTTGTCGTCACTTCTGCTGCACGCTGTGCTTTGGACCAATAGAAAAGCCTTGATGCAGACGGGTTAACAGACTCCCAAAACAGAGTGAAGACCTTCTTGGAGCTGAATCTTGTGTAGTAACGGTAGTCCTCGTCGGTCACACAAAATTTATAAATTAATGGCTCCTGATTTTTAAGGGTCAGCTGGATTTTGTGTTCAAGTGTCAAGATTTGCACCTGCAACTGCTGAATCTTCCTAGCAGCTCTGTCCATTTTACCTTTTAAGAAAAGAGGAGAATACACTTTAGCGTCACTTATCCATTTATGGTTCATCCACATAATTGGATGCTATCAGTAAGCTTAACAATAATTCTTAATTCTTAATTGAAGAAAGGAACATCAGGTCTTTATTGCTATATTGTGCCAAATATGATGGTGGATATAATTTAGTTTAGAAACATTAATTTCTCAGATTAATTTCCCTTCATTAACAAATTGATTTTGACAGCTCTAATAAAAATGTATGTGGTGACCCACTGAAATTATCTTGGGAAAAGCTAAATAAACTTATTATAACTCAATTATCTTTAAGAAAGAAAGATGGAGTTTAATTTGTAAAAAAAAAAAAAAAAATCACCAAGAGAGGGATGGCAGCTGTAGTCATGATCATTTTGCACTGCCTCCTGGTGGGACCAATACTCTGTGCTGCTCCCTGGAACAGGCATCTCATTGTCAGCTGCAAGGCGTTTTCTTGCTCGCCTTGCAGATTGCTCACCTCTTCCTACAATAAAATATGTTGTTATTGTTTTGATGTAATTTCAAACAAGCAATGTGATTGCCATACTTATAACAGCAACCGCTATTTTAAAAGAAAGAGTTAGCATGAACCCCTTAAGGTAAGTTCATGAGTTCTGAGTAAAAGTTATCTAGTAATTTATTACCAATTTAACTACTTTACCCTTACCTTTGCCCCAATCATTCCACGGGAATTTAGATGGTACTGCTCCCTTCTTTAACTTCTTTCGACCACTTGCAGAAACATAGTTCTCCTCTGAAGAGAATTGCTGACTGCAGACGTAAGTGCTGCCTCGAAGGATTTTAAAATTTGGGCTCTCGTCTCTTCTTATTGCCGTCACCCAACGGGCACGAATCTCAGCATCAGCCGGGAAGTCGTGAAAACCGAGATATGGAAAGTTTTTTTTTGTTGTTCGAGCACTGTGGGACACTGCAGTAGCAGTTTCTCTGTGATTGTGCCATGCTTGGTGGATATGATGCTGCTGAGAGATGGACACAAGGAGGAAAAGGAGAGAAAAATTAGATTAATTATAATACTTTTTTAAACCTTTATTTAACCAGATAAACTCCCATTGAGATTAAGATCTCTTTTTCAAAGGTTGATCTGACTAAGAGGTCAGCAGCACATGTCATTACTAATACAGTATAATAAACAAAACAATTTCAGGCCTCTACTTAAAATACACAGTATTTTGCACAAAAACTAAGAAAAAAGTGCATTAATATAAAGTGCAAATAATATTATGAAGGAAATTCATAATAATACACAGAAAATTCACAATTCAGAAACAGAAGTACTGTCCAATAGACCCACAGTCGTTATTTTTTTTTAGGAATGAACAAAAAGACTCAAATGGAATAAGATCTTTTGAATTCAGTGACTGCAATTATATATAACACATCACCATAATCAAGTAAGAGGAAAAATGTAGCAGATAAATGTCTCTTTTCACTCAGTGAAAAACAAGATTTATTTCTATAATCACAAACGAGCTACAGTAATAATTTTATAACATCTACATCAGATTAATGATAGGTACAGTAAGCTAACAAGCTGCTGCATGTTAGCTTTGATCTTCATGTTACTGTCCCGATCAAAGCATCTATATAACAGCAATGATCGCTGCCAATACTAAGGAAAATAAAGATAGTCAATACGACACATTGTGCTCTCAGTCTTACCTTGTGAAATCGCGCTGATTTTCAGTGAAACACGTCTTGACCTCCCGAATTTTCTATATAAAAGCATGTAGCCGGATGTAGCGATACCCTGCTCCGCTTCAAAACGGAAGTTGAGTGACGTCATGTGAAAAGGGTCTATTGAAATAAAACCACTCACGTGTTAAACTAAGCCTGTATCAATCGGAACGTTTCCTAAGGAATTGCCGTGCTGCTCGGTGACCAGACCAAATATACTTTAATACCTTGCAAAACAAAATATAGTATGAAGTCTTATTTTACCATCATTCAGTCTTTATTTCCTTCCTTTATTTCATCTCCTGTGTTGTTATGAAGCACTGTCGCCAATCCACAACAAAAACAACACATTACGACAGTTGTGTCGGCTTTTCGGCAGCCGTCGGTTACAAAAAGGTGCCCGCTTCTAGGGAGACAAAAACACTGGAGATTGGTTCTAGGAGGAGGATGTGAGAGGCTAAGCTACCGCAGCAGGTACAATGCTTGTTCTGAGAAGCATAAAAGAAACTCGGCTTTTTGGCTTTTCAATGACGTCAGCTACGTTTTAAATGGAGAGAGTAATAGCGGTTGAATTAGACCCTTAAGGGACGGAGAGACTGTCGCTTTGTCGTTAGCCAAAACAGCTACGCGCGGCTAACGCCAAGTTTGTTAAGGACTTATTTTAGCGTCTTTAAGTTCCCGTAAAAGTCTGGTAACGACAAAACCTTCAACCCAGACGGGCGTAAAGTTTGCATACTTGGAGCTAACCTATCCGCAGGTGTGATTTTTTGTTGTTGTTGTTGTTTTTTCCGGGTCACTTTTGTTAAAACCACAACTTGGACATCTGTACGCGTTATCGACACCGGTCGCTCTTTAGACCGTCCATACGAAGCATCGCTGACCTGATGCACTTTAACCAGATATGCTGTTATCAGAAACGGGTCGCCGTGAGCCGCAGCCGGTGAGCTGGTTTTCTAACCTAATCTACCGGCGGGAACTTCCGTTTTCATTTGCTCTGCACAGGGAAGCATGAGAGAGAAGAGGGGCGGAATCATGGTGAAAGCCCCCCGGTGTTTGCACGATGGATGGCGTAAGGAAGGAGAGCTCCACAGACTGCTCTAGAGCCGTCCCGTGTCCAGGTCACCCAGAAACGGATGCCTCCAACCTTCTATGGAAACACAAAGTCTGCTTCTCCTCAAATGAGACGACTTCCCCTCATCAGAAAAATCAAAACGTAGGTGTTTTCATCTCACGTGGTGGGGATGTGGGGAGTGAAAGATGCATTTTTCAGAGGTCTTGTGTATGGTTTTATGCCGGCTGTACAGGTCATGAGATCTGCTGGGTGTCTTGTATTGATTGACAAATTCTGCTTTGGTAAGAACTGACTGTGATGATGAACGTATGACGAGTGAAGGGAACGGGCCATAAAAACATTGTGATTTAAAAAAAAAATAAAAAAATTACTCAGTAGGATCCATTTCACGACCCATTTGTCGTCCTCATTCGTCATTTATTTATTTAACGCAGACTCAAGGTCTACAGTTGTTAGGTTAAATGTTCCTGATAAGATTTAAAGCAATCCAAAGATTTATCTGTGTGCATATGCAGCCTTTAAAATGCTGGTGAATATTCTCAGTCATCCAGGTCATGGTCATTCCAAAAGAAGGTAAAAACAACTAAACAACTGGACTTTGTTTCCCCTAAGCTTTCTCAATTCAAAATGTCTGGAGTAGTGTGGAGTTGCAAGCTTTATAGGTTAAATTTGCATGTTATCTAAGCCGTTACAAGGCCTTTGTTGGGCAGTACTATAAAGCTTGCAACTCCACACTACTCCAGACATTTTGAATTGAGAAAGCCTCAGGAAAAAAAAGTCCAGTTGTTTTTGTTTTTTAACTTTTTTTGGAGCAGCCTTTAAAAGTATAGACTTTTGAGATGAAGATTTTCCAAGTCCAAAAAATGTTTACGCAATTTTTTTTTCCTTTTACCTGCGCTGAAAAGGGTCGTAAACGGGTCCCGTGGCGCCTAAACTTGGTCTCTCGCAGAAGCAAACCAAAGTGTTGGTAACCCTGGCTTTTTTCCCCCAATAAATTCATCACAGATGACAAAGTTTGTCATTAGAGGCCAAAGCTGCCTTGCACTGATGTAGGGTTTCCGGCTACGCACCCATACACAGAAACCAGTCGGCTGATGCCAATGAAAATGCACGTTCTTATTTTATTGATTTGGCCTACTGGTCTACTTTGATGGCAGCTGCAGTCTTGCTATAATAAAGCAAAATCACACATTGGAAAACCATCTTGAGGTATCTGTGGAGCAAGGATCTGCTTAGTATGGGTTGCATTTATTTTCCCTTTGGGGTTAATGAACTATTCCTGAATTGAATCGACTTCGACTCAATGATGTTTTTGTTAAGTAGTCCTCTGCCACAGGACGGTGCATATTTAACCAGACGTGGCTTAAAAACCAGGGTTTGAATCGTTGACTAAAACCTTTTGTAACTAACAAGTTATTAGTCTCACTAAAGTTGGGGTTTTCTAGGTGTGAAAGCACTTTAGTCACGTGCCAAAAACTGCACTTTAGCTTAAGTCATCAATTGATTATTAAATAGAGGCTATGTAGATTATTTGTCGTAATTTAAGAAGGTCTTGCAATTAATTCCCAATGCTCCTAAAACTGTTTACTCACAAAAAATGATAGAAATTTGAATCCATTAAGGCGTGAATCCATTTCGAAGTGGAAAATTTGAGGGAACCCTGAAATCTCTACCTTTTTTAATTTTTTTTATTTCAGAACGCCTACATGGACAACCGAAAGGCTGTGCTGGACCTGAAGGATGTCCCCCCGCCGCCTCCTCCTCTTTATCCGTCTACGTCCCAGTTTTCCCAGCCCTTTCCTTTGCCTCCGGTCTGCTTCCCGCCTTCCCTGCAGCCGACACAAGACTCACACCAACAATATCTGTCATCAAAGCAGCAACAAGGCGGGGCTAGTTCCAAAGTAAGCATTTGCACCCACTGTGACTACTGCAGCACAGGCGGCTATGGCTTGGTGGATGGCAGGGGTGTTGCTGGTAGCAGCATCTGCACACCTCGGACCGCACCGAGCTCTCTGGGAGCACCGGTCGGCAGCGAGCGCGGTGGCGGATCAGAGCCGTGCTCCGTAGCCTCGTCCGTTCATCGCTATAATAACCTAAGCCGTGACGGTGGGAGCGACGCGCCTGATCCCTTGCTCCCTCTTGGTTGCAAACCTCCGTTGCCGTCTTCTGTGGCTACTTCTCAGCCTCTTTCCCTGCACCCTTACTTCCCCTGCTGCCCAGGACTCCTTCAGCCCTGCTCAGCAGCTTTACCGCGTCAGCCCGGCACGTTTCCCCCTCCCGCACCCCCGTCTTCCTCCGTTGCCTCTCCACCCGCTCCTGCGCCGGTGTCCTGTCTGGTCGCCTCTGGGTTTTACACGTGCGGTGTGGACTGCAACACGTCGAGCAGAACGTTCCAGAGAACTGCACTCGGTGACCACCCAAGCAGCACCACTGTTACCACTTCTACCACCTCGGCACATTTCCCCTCTAATCCCACGCTCACGGTTTGTCGCGACGGGGCACTCTTCTGCCATGAGTGCATGTTAAAGGTTGGTTCCGTACACTTTTTTTTTTTTTTTTTTTTTTCTCGGTTTTCCGAGGGTTTTACACCCTGAGGATGAGTGAAATGGTTTGAAGCCTGTATTTGTAGTTTATCCGTACTTTGGTTTTCCTGACTTGCTATTTTTCCCTGATTTGCAGCCAAAGACAGGTCTGACGTCTGAGTCCAAGTTGTGGCCCGGCGTTCCTGCGCCTCCAGCTGCTTCCATCCCTGTTCCCGTTTGTAATGGCTGTGGCACGTCCTCTGATGGCACGATGCTCATGCCGTCCCCCAGCCGTGGCAAGATTGGCTATAAATACGGTTAGCAAACACGACTGTATATGTCATTGTGAGCTATGCTTTCTCTTGAGATTTACAATCGGAAGCACTAATGGTTTATATATCGACTTTATAAGTAAGGTTGACCTTTTAAAACGATTATTTTTCAGGTTCGGAGCTTAGCGGTCCTGAGAATATCCCTCCCGTCGGCGTCTTCTGGGACATTGAGAACTGCAGCGTGCCCAGCGGACGCTCCGCTGAAGCAGTGGTGCAGCGGATTCGCAGCAGGTTCTTCCAGGGACACCGCGAGGCCGAGTTCATCTGCGTCTGTGATATCAGCAAGGAGAGTAAAGCCGTTATCCAAGAGCTCAACAACTGCCAGGTTTGTGCGAGAATTATACGTCTTGATAGACTCTGGTTATGTACACTGGTTTCCTCAAGCATTCATACTCCTTTAACCTTTACACATTTTGTCACGTTATCCTGACACAAAGTGCCAAGAACAGGGTTTCTTCCAGCACCGACTTCAGCTCCATCCATCCTCCGTCAGGTCGGAGCAGCTGCCCTGTTCTTGCTTAATGACAACTATAGTTTTTTGTCTTGCCGCTCTTCCTTAAAAGGCAGATTTGTGGCTTTTAGGAATAATAGTTTTTGTGTCCGGATGATCTAACTGATGCTGTTTTGTTTCCTTTTTGTTCTTCAAAAACAAACTTTTTAGGTTTACACTGAACAGCTGCATTTATACTCAGTTTATAAATGCATAAATCAATGGATGTTTAATCTATAAATGGATTACACAAAGATGGACTCTATTTACTAACTGAGTGGCAATAGGGTGTTTTCACTGACGTCACTGGCCAACTTCCGGTCCGCCATATTGGGTGTCACACTTCCTTATCTCTAGTTGTCCTACACGTATTTTCGTATCGCGAATGGATAAGTACGCCAGCACGCTAGAGCCACCAGATAAGGACGTATATCTGAGGAAATGTTCCATGATCGACCATATGGACCCCTATGCCCTCCACGGTGCCTTGTTTAGCACTAATCCAGATGATTGGCCAAATGTAGAGCACGGCGACATCGTGCATTACCTGGTGTTCAGTGAAAACCCTCTGCACAGTCTTGAGGAAATGAGAGCTTACAAGGGTCTAGAGGCTCACAACCAGTTCACATCTGGTTGGGTACGAGATGTCGAAGTTATGTACATCAAGGAAATCGCCATCATACGTGGACGGGTGAGTTTTAATAAGATGGTAAAAATGTAAACAATCCGACGCAAATGCGACGCATGCTTCTGCGGTGGCTGACGGCCGGCGGTGCGCGAAGGCGCTTGGCTGCAGGGCTGATAATTAAATAATTAAAACCGCTCGCGGCTTTAATTATTTAAGCAGAACAATGACCAGTGCAAAATTAAGTTGTATTTACCGTATTTACGCCGGCAAAAGCCTACCGGCGTAACCCGGAAGTAGCGCGGACGTCACTTTGCATATCGGACGTCTTCGGCTACCTTGTTTGTGGTGTGAGCGCCTATACTTCAGAACAGTTCTGAAGCTACAAGTCCTTGGAGTCTCATGTGCAGTTTACGAATGGATGGGTTCAGGAGCGGCAGATCATAAAGCCAGCAAACAGTGGGAACACAGTAACTCGTTCAAAGGTAAGCTGTGCTCAGACGGGCTCTGGCACCTGCTAACCGTTAGTGCTAACAACCACTCACGCATGCAATGTACTTTTAACTAGCTGCTATGTGTTTCAAACGTTTAGAACACACTCTCATTGATATCGGGATACTGTGGAAAGTTATGTTAGGTCGTCTTACAGCCGCGATCCAAGCGAGCCGACGACTCTTTGTTACCTCTAACAGCTGTTCTCCGTGGTTGCGCCTCCAGGCAGGAAAGCGGTGGAAAATTAACCCGTTTCTATGTTTTTCCCATGGCGATCATGTGTTGCGCTGTTACAGCCCACAATACAGCAACGGTTTACATGTTTTACATACTTAACAGTTAATTACCTGTGACAAAGTGAGCACCGCAGACTCTGGCGTATTCCAGCTTAACACCGTCCAAATCGGACCTGGATATCCGTGTCAGCCATAGGTGACGGCGTTGTTCAGAGAGCTGTTTTGTTTTTTCACACTGATTCACTATAACGGCTGGTAGGCGATAGAGCGTTGATCTCCACCTCCACGGGCCGTGCAACCAACCATTAAACACGTTTTCACCATTGTTCACTTTCAATACTGCCTAAGGCGTCATACAATGCGGGTCAACGGTGCGAAACGACCTCCACCCAATATGGCGGACGCGCAGAGTAGTCACGTGAGCGTGACGTCACCTGAAAACCCCCTATTGGTTGAGCTGGATTTTATTTAGGGGTATCTGAGCAAAGGGGTTGGAAAAAGAGTTGTTCTTTTCTAAATTATAATTTTTTTTTTTTTTTTGAATTGTAAAAATAAAAATTGCTCTTTTTTCCCCCACTTCACAATTATGTACCGTGCCACCTTGGGTTACCACGCTAAATGCATTGAAACTGTAGAATTACTGAAAATTAGAGGTTTAAAAGCTTCTACGTGACATCTTTAAGATCGGGCGTGGTTCAATTAACTCTGGTAGCTTCGCCTGTCTCTGTAATAACTTTAAGTCAAGCAAGGCTCCATACACTGATATTATTTTTTTATATTGTGCTTTCGGCTTTTCATCAGGTTACCGTCGCTCATATTAACGCCACAGCAAAGAATGCCGCCGATGACAAACTTCGCCAGAGCCTGAGGCGATTTGCCGATACCCACACTGCACCGGCGACCGTCATACTGGTCTCCTGTGAGTTGCCTCTTCTACACACGAGCTCCTGCACCCACAGGTTCAGATTCTTTTTAAGAAAGACCTTTGGTTGACTTTCATTTCCTCTCGCTTTCTCGCCAGCGGACGTGAACTTTGCCAGTGAGCTGAGTGACCTGCGTCATCGCCACGGCTTCCAGGTGATTCTCATCCATGGCAACCACACGTCCTCGACTCTGCTGCAGCATGCCCACCGCCACGTTTCCTTTCAGGAAATCACAGCCGATCTGCCACAGCGCGTGCTCGCCAAATCGCAGGTAAGCCTCGGAGTCGTCCGTTGAAGCCCGAAACGCCTTAAACCCTTGCACTGAGTGAAACGGTAAGGTGACTGGGGAATTAGCCCAGTACACAAAGAAACATACAGTTTTTGGAAGGACTCTTGCAGAAAAGCAGAACATGAAACAGTTTTTCTTCATTTTCTTTCAGACTTGACTGAGCTACAGTGCTTTTAGAAGGATTTCAAATCTTTATTTTTAAACCCCTCCCCTCCAAAAAATCAGAAAATGAGACATTACAGATGGATAACGATGTAGAATGGAAGAAAGTCCCGTTTCTTTGCCCATGTCAGTTATAACAAATTGACGCGAATGCTTGTCAAGTCGGTGCGTCGCCGTGTTTCCTCCTCTTACAGGTTGAGCAAGTCCTGCCTGGATTTTTGCTCTTGCATTACTTTACTGAGGAGATTGTTACATAATAGGTTTTTTTTTCCCTCCTGAAATTATTTTAAACTGATTTACAGTGTCTTTCAGAGGTATTCATACCTCCCTAAAATTTGCATTACAGCCACAAACCTTACTGAATTGTATTCGGATTTTGTGACTTTGCAACACTAAGAAGTGCTCAATCAGCATTTCCCAGAACTCATGGAAGGAGTATAACACTAAAACACACGTGGCCATCCACCTGAACCGAGTGGGGGGGGGGCGTTAATCAGAAAAGGCAGCCAACAGGGCTGTGGTAACTCTGGAGGAGCTGCACCACCATGTTGGTAAGACGAATACTCGTGCACCGAAAGAATCTGCCTTTTTATGAAAGGGCGGCAAACAGAAAACCATTTAGAAAGGAAGCCATAAGAGGTCCTGTTTGCAGTCTGTCAGAAGCTACGTGGGGGACGCGTCAAGCATGTGGAGGAAAGTGCTCCGAGTCACACGAGACCAAAGTTGGCCTGCATGCAAAGTGCTGCGTGTATGAAACCTGTCGAAGGTGAAAGGCTGCTTGAAGTTCACCTTGAAGCATCAAAGAAGTGTAAACGCATGCTTTGGATCAAAGCATGTTCACGTGTTAGAACGGCACAGTCAGGGCTCAGACCTAAACCCAAATGAGAATCTTTGGAAAGCCTTAAACGGTGTTCATTCATCTCCCTACAGTCTGACTGAGCTGTTTGCAAAGTTGCAACAAAATACGTTGAAGTTTGTGGTTGTAAAACGACGAAATGTGGAAAAAGTTAAATACTGCTGTAAAGCACTGTATCAGGGCTTTAGGTAACTTGTGTCAGATATTTAAGCCATTCAATCCTAACAAATAACAAAATCCTCTTTTTTTTTTTTTTTTTTTTTTTTTTCCCTGTGTGATTTTTAGAGCTTAATGTGTTTGTAGCTGTACATCAGTTTTTTGTTTTTTTTTGCTAAAGTTGGTATGAATGAACCTCGGGGCTGAACACGTTTTAGGCTACCCAGTTTTCAGTCGTACAAAAACAGGTGCAGCTTTGTGTCTTGAGTCTAAATGTACAAACCAGACAGGCACAATGTTTCTTCCTCCCCTCCCTCAGCCCAGTTTCAGCCTCCTCTATGTGCGCAACCTCCCCAACATCTGTGACAAGACCCTGCAGAACGCTGTGAGGCTCAGGCTTCGCCGCCTCTCCGACAACTGTGGGGGCAAAGTGCAGAGCATGTCCCCTGGCACCGCAGTCCTCCGCTTTGGCAGCCCCGAGGCAGCTGCGCGGGCCCGCAAACGGATGGACAAGGAGGACGTGTTTGGCAGCAGAATCAGCCTCTCTTTCTCACCGAGGCCCAGGGACGAGGCTGGTCCCGAGGCTCCGCTTCAGGCGAAAGGCCGGCCCTTCCAAACCAAGGTGTCTGTGCTCGCCCCTTTCCCAACCATATCCTCCTCCTCTTTTCTGCCCCTGGAGAAGCCCAGGTCGCCCAGGAGGCCACGGCGAGCCAGCCGCCCCCTTCCCACCTCTGGCCTGGTGCCCGAGAGGCCCTACAGCCCCAGGAGGGGCTCCAGTGGGCCTCCCGGCGGCGCTCCAGCCAAACCGCATCAGGTCAGCAGACTTCTCCATGCCTGCCTCCCTCCCTCCAGCCTCCACTGCGCTCTGTCCTTGTCTGGGCTGGCTTGTAAGCCGCAGTAGCTTCTCCTCCCCTCAGTGTTCCTGTAATCGCTGCTTTAACTAACAGCTCGTAGCTGCATGCTCGCCTGCATTTGTCTTCCTCTAACAGCTCGTAGCATGCGTCATTTGTGCTGCTGCCTATTGTTTTTATTTTTCTCCTGACCGCCCTGCATGTTAACTTAACATGTCACATCAATGGATGAGTTCCCTCATAACTGTGTGTGTTTGTGTGTTTTTATATGTGAAGCCATGTTTCTGCTACCCTGCTTGTCTTGTCCAGATTCAGCTTCGCTCTGTTTTTCGTGCCGACGGGGGGGAAATGAGCCGGCTGCTGGCATCAGAGTTTAATTTTTTTTAGTTTTTCTTGCTTATTCGCAATAAATTAAACCGATGTGACGTGCTGATCAAAAACTAACCCGCTAATATCTAAACTAGGGATGGGTAGTTGAAACAATTGTTGAGTTTTAAAATTTAGATAAAATTATGTGCAACCCCTCAAACTCAGATCAGCATCTGCTTCTAAATAAAGATATAAATGGGTAGTAAAATTGGTTCTTGATCTATTCGCATTAAGTACACATCCCTAGTTTTTCCTTTAAAGTGTTTGTGAACGTCGGACCCTCCATCAGCTTGTTTGCATGCAGCCTCGCAAATGTCTCGGCCATCATGTCCACCTTTTTATAACCATTTAAAATATATATATATATACATGCTCTGGATCCAGATATAAATGGTTCTTCTCGTGTCTTGGTTTAGGAAATGGTTAACACGGAGACCAGGACCAGGGGGGGCCTGCCGCAGCAGTGCAGGGGCCGTGCTGCCTCCTCATCACCCCACAGAAACGGGACCGGAGCCCCGGAGGAGCAGACCAGGGTCGGCCTAACGGGAGAACCCGTCCACAGGAAGAGGTACGCTCAGATCGGGGGTCAATCTGTCTGTATTTGATAACCAGGACAAGCTCTTATTTAGACCTCTGAGACCTGTGCAGAACTGTGAACAGGGTTTTTATTCATTTATTTATTTCTTCAAATAAAAATCTGAATGCGTAGTTTAAATCCAGCTGTTCTGTAAAGGCCTTAGAGCATTTTATTAGAGAACATTAGTGAATAAACAGCATCGTGGAGGCACAGGAACACAGCAGACAGGGCAGGGAGAAGCTTAAAGCAGAGGTAGCTTCTAAAACTCCCCAGGCTTTGCCCAGCTGCTGTAGCGCTGATTACTCCATCATCCCAAAATGGAAATTGTTAAAGTGCAAACAGGATGAAAGAGGGTGCTCTGTCCAGATGAGACCAAAACAACTTGATTCATGTGATGGAAGAAGATTCCCATAGTTTTTCCTTCCACTTCCCACTGAAAACCTTCAAACGGTGTGAATACCTTTGCAACAAGTCGTATCTGGTTTTCTAGGTTCCGAGTAAGTCAAATGGTAGTTTTCGCTTTAAAACTGTTTTGCTTCGTTGCCGGTGTGCGTTCAGCTGTGTGAGAGTGTAGTTGCCAGCCTAAACGGCCTCTCCCCCCGTTTCTGTGTAAAAGAGAGGGCTCCAGCCCCCGAAGTGTAACCGGATCGCCCGTGGCGCAGAGGGACAGGGGCTTCAGCGAGTTCAAGATTAGCACACCCTCCGCCTTCAACAAGCTGAGTCTGAACAGGAGCTTCAGCCCCCTCGTCCCGTCTCAGGGGTCCTGGTCCTCCCGGTACTGCAGCTGCTTGAAGATTATCCAGCACCTTGTGATTAAAACCTGTCATTGTTTTTTTAACAATCTTCTCGTCTTCCGACCAATAGGAGCGTATCCCCCTGCCTGTCCAGCCGCTCCTCCCCTCTGCTTACAACCGCCCGCGACTTTTGCCCCGAGGGTCCGTCTGAGCCTTTCTCCGAGGGGGCTGAGCTCCAGGTAGCCAACCTGGACTACAGAATGTCGCGCAAAGATCTGCAGCAGATGCTGCATGACGCCTTCTGCCGATACGGACAGGTAAAGCTCACTCCTGGATCACAACGTCCGGTTGTGATCAGATGTAAAGACCCAAAACACCAGTGTTTGGAGATCAAGGCTTCCTACGTTCAAGCATTCCTGTTTTTTTTACCCGTTTATTTCTATGTCGTCCAGGTAAAAGTCATGGATCTGAGCCCCCACACGGATTATCAGCTGAAGGCCACGGTTCAGATGGCGTCCCTGCAGCAAGCCATCGGCGCCGTCAGCGGCCTGCACCGCTACAAGATCGGTAGCAAGCGCGTCCAGGTCTCTCTGGTCACCGGTGGCAACAACAAGTCTCTTTTCTTGCTCAGGTGCAGTTTGGTGAACAAGTTGGTCGTTTTGAGGCTACGATGCGGAAATGCAATGTCGTGGTTTTTATTTTCGGACGTGCCTCTAACGTTCTTCGACGTTTTTACAGCACAGAGATCATTCGCATTCTTCAGGACGCTCCCGCTAACTGCCTCCCCCTCTTCAAACTCGCTGAGATCTACGAGAAGAAGTCGGTGGCCGTCTCAGCCCGTTGCTTTCCGCCCCGAGCGATATCATTCAGTAAACGTTCTGAGCTGTGACGTAACAATGCGGCTGTCGTGTCCTCGTTTTTACTCAGGCACTGTCGCAGACTGGCCATCGGAGACCTGTACAAGTTGTCGGATGTGCTGTCGGTGCGGGAGCAGGGGGGCTCCAGACTGGCGTGCCTCCTTCCCAACGTCCAGATCCGCCAGAGTCCGCTGGGATCTTCTCAGTCGCAGGAAGGCTCCTCGTCTGCCAGCGGGAGTCCTGTTGTCTTTGAGGAGCTGGAGTACCACGAGCCTGTTTGCAGACAGCATTATGCTAAGCAAGACTTCAGGTAAAGAAATATGTTCATACAGCACCTTTTAAAAAAAAAAACTATTCACACCCTTTGAACCTCCAGAGTCTTTCATTTTGACTGCAGGTTTGGTTTGAGTTGGTCTTTTGAGTAAAACTCAACCTATTTTTAGTGGTTCACTCAGCAACTTCAGCTTTAGTCGACTCAATACTCCTTTCCTCCTTAATTTTTTATTTTACTGTAGATTTACTGTAAGTTTAGTCAAATAAATTATGGGGAATGCTTTTTAGCATCTTCTATTTTAAAGGAAATTCATTATGCATCCATGAAATACTTATTTTAGGATGGAGTTGAGTATATTTTGTATCGCACGGATAGTTTTTCATGAATCAAGAACTCTAAAAACTAAAAAAAAATATTTTTTTAAGTTATTCCCATTGGACCTTTGCTACCAAAACAAGTATAAATATATTTCTGCAGGTACCATTTTCTCTGTAAAATACCCCAAATAAAGTTTGAGGAAAGACGCTAAATGTTACCGGAGATTTAAATTGAACAAATATCTATACTATATAACACTATTGCCCAAAACCCTCAAGAAATAAAATAAAAACTGCAGAAATTCTAGCCAACCATGAAGCCGTCGGCAGTCTTTTCCAGCCGCTCCGTTGTGAGGTGTCTGTACTGATTGGGAATACGTCGATGATAACGGGGCCGTGCAGATCGCTTGCCATTTCCCACGACTGCGTCTCCGACTGTCTGAGCAAGACAGGCCAGGGGTCCGTTTCTCTCAAACCCGCGCATCAATTTCCCGGGAAAGTCACGAGTGAGGCGGGCAGGGAGACCCGGCGGTGAAGTGAAATGCATCCGCTTTGAAGAAAATGGTGGATAAAGCATTAAAGAAATGGAGTTATGGTAGGAGCAGTACTGTGAAGAGTTAATTGAGGATGCACTTTGAACTTGTTCTGGCTGCAGCGTTGTGGTTACTTACAAACTGGCGTGAATGGTCAAGTCCGGTGGTTCATAGAGGGAACCCTGATTGTGTAGCTTTGTTTGCCTTACTACCTAAAAATCGTGAAAATGACCGGTCCACTCAGTCTAGCACAAAGGGCCGTTTGCCTCTGCCAGCTTTTAAAACCTGGAAAGAGATCTTGACCAAAGCTTGGAACGCCATCCCACAACATATAAAGACCGTCTCTCTGTCGGCCCTTTTTAAGAAGATCTATGCGCTCCATCTGCTGGACACTCTTCACTGCAACCACCGTTAAATGCTGTGTAAAACCTTCTGTCTCCAATATGACGGTGTTGTTTTGCTGTACATTAGTGTGATGGTTGGCTGTGTGAACTGCAGAGGCAGGGACCTGCTGCAAAACAGCAAATCTGCTCAGTCAGGCCCGCTTTCTTTTAATCTCTTCCTGTTTTAAAGGAATGAAGAAACATTATAGAGTGTGAACAGTAAGATGCTTCCGGTGTGTTTTGGCTCCGTCTGACCCGCTGTAAGGATTTTTATTGTTTATTCATTTATTTGCTTTGCTCTGGAAGCGTGGAAGATGGAGACCTTTTTAATCAGAGTTCTCAGCATTCTTAATAATTTTGTATTTCGTTTTTTTGTAAATTAAAAAAAAAAAAAAGGCCATGGTGAAATATTTTCTTCAGTCATTAAAGTTAAAACGGGTCATCATGGTTCTCTTGTACCTCTTCACCTTTTGATCTTAAACATGCAGCTCTGGCTCCATGTTTTAGGTCCCTGTGCTTTGGAAAGGTAAATTTTCCCCTAATCTCTAGGGTTTAGTAGCTTCCAACAGATTTTTATTTAGCCTTTTGTTAATTATTTTCTTTTAGCCTTACCTTTTTAGTTGGCTCCAACTATCCACACCGCAGCACGATGCTCCCTCTACCATGTGACTCTGTGGAGACAGACTGTGTGCTCGTTGTGATGTCTTGTTACTTTTTTTTTTTTTTTTTTCCTCCATAGTCTTTTGCGTTTTGGCCAAAAAGTAAAATGTTCGTCTCCTCTGACCTGAACACCTTTCTCCACATGTTTTCTGTGTCCCCTACAAAATGTGAAAAGGGTGTAGGTGTGTGGATACTTTTTTTTAAGGATCTTTAGGGTTTGCAAAGATGCTTTCCCTGAGAAAGATGTGTATATTCT
This sequence comes from Fundulus diaphanus, assembly GCA_037039145.1. NCBI lineage: Eukaryota > Metazoa > Chordata > Actinopteri > Cyprinodontiformes > Fundulidae > Fundulus > Fundulus diaphanus. Next base: position 26,940,294 of record CM073123.1, read on the forward strand.
TTTTAATTGTAGTGAGGCCGACTTTGACCCTGAATCCTATAAAGCCCCCTTTGTGGTGATATCGCTGAGCCGCTTGGCCTCCGAAGTCCACAGTCTGTTGCAGATGCATGACGGCACCCTTCCGCTGCTCAGGTATGGCCAGAATCCAGTATGTAAGGTTTACTAAATGTGTGCGCGCCACATTTAAAGTAAGCCATTTTGCTTTTTAGTTTTCCAGACTGCTACGCAGCAAAGTTTTGCCCTCTGCACGTTAGCAGCGAGATGCTTGAGGATGGTGTTCCTCTGGAGCATCTGATTACCTGCATTCCCAGCGTCACCATTGTCACGGCTCAGAACGGCTTCAAAGTCATCAAGTGGGTCCACAACAAACCCCCTTCACAAAACTCTGGTAGGAACAAACGTCAGAACCACGTCTCTCGTCTTCACACTTCTCAGATGCACCTGGAACGTCGTGTTTTGCCTTTTTCCCTGCAGAGCCATGGATTCAGCGGTGCAAGAGTCCGGTCGGCAATCCACAGCTCATCCAGTTTAGCAGAGAGATCATTGACCTGTTGAAGAGTCAGCCATCCTGCCTCATGCCAATCAGCAAATTCATACCTTCCTATCACCACCACTTTGCCAAGCAGTGCCGCGTCTCCGACTACGGCTTCTCCAAGCTGCTGGAGCTCCTGGAAGCTGTCCCACATGTGCTGCAGGTGCTTTGAATGAAGCAAACGACCTCTTGTTCGTTTCCCCCAAACTGCATTTGTTCGTGTTTCAGGCTGTGCTTTGTATTTTCTTCACCAACAGATAATAGGAATGGGTACCAAACGTTTACTGACCCTTACCCACCGAGCTCAAGTGAAGCGCTTCACGCAAGACCTTCTTAAATTGCTCAAGTTCCAAGCCAGTAAACAGGTGGCGATCAGGGACTTTATGCAGGCGTATCATTGGTCAGTAACCATGGCAGTAACCATTTTTATTATTTTTTTTTTTATTAAATGGCTCAGTGCCTAACAAACGTTTGGATTACTGGTGTTTTAGGTCTTGGTAATCGTGTGCTTTGCTGCAGGTGCTTCTCCAGAGACTGGAGGGTAACGGACTACGGCGTATGTGACCTGATGGACCTGCTGGCTGAGATCCCAGACACCACCATCACCATCACTAACCAGACCACAGACACCGTCATCTCTGTCCCTAAGAGAGGTCAGTCTGAGACGGACAAAACACCGATTTTTGGCGAAATAAAGAGCTTTTAGGTGGATTTGGTCGAGTCCGTTACAATAAATTCTCAGATTCTATGCAGACAGTTTTTTTTTTTTTTTTTTTTTTTTAAAGTCACACGAAGGGTGCCCAACTACCCACAAATATATATTCATTGCAGTATCACACCACGCAATGTTAATATCTTAGAGGCCTGTTTGTAATACAGCACTTGTCGCCATTATATCCCAGTTGTCCTTTTCAGTCTGCTGAGTGCTGTCTCGCTGTTAAAAGCTCACACAGGTGTAGCAGGTGATGGTGCCGAAGATGCTAAAGGTCAGAGAGAGGTGAGAGTACGGTGAGAAAGGCGTTGTCTTATAAGCCCATTTTCAGAACTTAAGAAGCCCTTTTTCCCCCCAAACAATCTGAGGCATCTAAATGTGTTTAACGCCCTTTACTCTGAGGCCTTTTTAGGTTGTAGCATAACTAGAAAATAGACCTCCTGTGTGCAACGTCAGTATTCACACAGCCGTTCCCCTCCCTAAGGCCTCAGAGGCGTTGTAAAGTTAGGGATTGGGTTGTAAAAAAAAAAAAAACGAATTAGCCAAGCTTGAGTATCAGAGTTCGATACGGCATATGAATGTAGCACAGCTGCAAACACACCAAGACTTGGGTTGTCCATCTAAACGGCCAGTAGGACCAAGATCCTTAATTAGAGAAGCAGGCAAGAAGCACCTGATCCCTCTGGAGGAGCTGCAGAGATCAGCGGCTTCAGGGGGAGAATCTGAGGACTGGACCGCTATTGGTCAGGCACGTCACAAGTCTGGCCTTAATGGGGAAAAAAGAACGACATTTTTGAAAGCTCCAGTCGCTCTTATTTGACGTTTGCCACAAGCCATGAAGGGGAAACGGAAGCATTTTGAAATCGGACTCCTTTGTTTGGTTGCAAAACACCGTGTAGCAGAAAACCAGCACGTCGCCATGGATACTAGGCCCCAGCAATGACTTATGGTGGTGGCAGCATTAAGCTTTACTGTTTCTTTTCTTCAGTGGGAATATGGAAGATGTTCAGAATTGATGGGAAGATGAAGGGGGCGAATATTAGGGCGACACTTGAAGAAAACCCTTTGCAGGCTGCTTGATACTAGGGAGCGGGGGTTCACCCTCCAGCAGGAAGGGACTGTAGACATGCAGCCAGAGCTACAGTGGAAAGGTCAAAGTCCTGACCTATCAATTCAATTTTATTTATATAGCGCCAATTCATGAAACATGAGCGATATATCGAATATGATGTATCTCAAGTTTTCCTCCGCACGATGGTTAAAATGACTTTATTGCGACCATCAAGTGTAAATTTTCATGGCAAGATTGAGCCGCTGTATTTAATTCACTGAGTTTAGTTTTTCCCACATGCTGTGGTTAAAAAAAATGGATAAAATAAAACATGTTAAATTCATTTTTTTAAAAATGGACACACTAATTTGAGATATACCAATGCAACTTTAGGCACTATGTGGCTAAAAACATCTGTTTCTCAAGGTTATTTGAACATATCGTGATATTAGATTTTCTTCATATTGCCCACCCCTAATCTCAAGGCACTTTCCAAAGTCAAATTCAGTCAGATTATACAGATTGGTCAAAAAATGTCCTATATAAGGGAACCAGTTGATTGCATCAAAGTCTTGACAAGCAGCATTCACTCCTAAAGGAACGTAGAGTCGTCTGCATTGTCCATAGCTTTGCAGCAATCCCTCATACTGAGTAAGCATGAAGCGACAGTGGAAAGAAAAACTCCCCATTAACGGGAAGGAAAACCTCCAGATGAACCAGGCTCGGTGTTGCCTAAAGGTAATCAAGAATCTGTGGTAAAACTTGAAGGATGATGTTCAGATATTCTGCATCCAACTTAACTGGGCTTTTTAAAAGTTGGTCTTTTTGGGGTGTAATGACAACAAGGGGATTTTGATTCTTCTATTTTCTAAAGAAGAATTGGGAGGGTGGGGGGGGGGGATTCAATCTCTACCAGCTTCACACATCCAGAGAGGAAGGTGGCTCTACAAAGTATTGACTCAGGGCCTCAGTACTAATACTGCTGCACTTTCCAGCTTTTAATTTATTCCCACCCAAAAAATGTAAGCCGTTCATTTTCCATTGGGTTTTAATTTTCATTTGGCAGAGCGTACAGTGGAGGAAATGGAGCGAACAAAGCAGTTTGGAAAGGAGGTGGTGGACCTCCTCCGTCATCAGCCACACTGCCGAATGCCGTTCAGTAAATTCATTCCCACCTACCACCACCACTTCGGCCGTCAGTGCAAGCTCAGCTACTATGGGTTCACCAAGCTTATGGAGCTCTTTGAGGCAATCCCAGACATTGTGATGGTAAGCCCCCCCCCCCAATATACTTCTGCCAAACTTTTTAATAAACGTCACTGTTGAACGCTTCCCTCCCTCCTCAGGTCCTGGAATGCGGTGAGGAGAAGGTGCTGATTTTAACCGAGGTGGAGCGTATCAAAGCTCTGGCAGCCCAGCTCGTGAAGCTCCTGCGGGCTCAGAAAAACCTCAGCCTTCCCGTGAGCCAGCTGCTCCCCGAGTACAGCAAGACCTTCGGGTATGGCATTCGCCTGCAGGACTACGACGCGGCGGCGCTGCCTGCTCTGCTGGCCAAACTCTGCCATGTTGTCAAGGTAAAAAAAAACAAAACAAAAAAATAGACGTTTGTTGAAAAACCCCCAGTCTGGATGAAATGTCTGAGCGAGGGCTGGTCGATATCACGATATATTTCTTAATTCTGGTCGATACGATATAATTACAACATCAATATAAACAAAATAAGTCTCCGAAAGAATGACCACAACAGGTGCTTGTACAAACTAACATTTATTTTTTTTGTCATGTTTATAAAGCTCAACCAATAAAACAGTTTAGAAATATTTGCTTAAAAAAAATGTATAAATCTATATAAAACCCAGAACATCAGTGACAAATGCTGCAATTATGGACTTCAATGTTAATTGAAATGTCTTATCACCCTGATTTAATCGTTTTATTGTGATGTATAGATATTGAATTATTGTCCACCCCTATTTTAAACTATATTTTTATACTTGTGTCAAACCTTTCATATTATATACAGATGGATTACAGATATGTTCAGGGTTCCTTGAAATCCTTGAAAGTTTGTGAATCTGAAAAAATAAATTCAAGGCCCTTGAAAGTTCTTGAAAACAGCCAAAAAAACACCTTGTCCTTGAAAGTCCTTGAATTTTTTTGTGGGTTTGAAAGTTCACACGGATGACGACTCATGTGTCATTGTTTTACTACCACACGATCTTTTAAAATTATGTTGATTCCGCAGACTTTTAATTTGTAAAAGTACGTTCGCTCTTCTTCGTTAGTTGGTAGGCTACGGTTTAGGCCTACGTGCGTCCAATAGGTTACATTCACGCAGTGTTGCCAACTCAGCGACTTTGTCGCTATATTTAGCGACTTTTCAGACCCCTCCAGCGACGCTTTTTCAAAAAAGCGACTAGCGACAAATCTAGCGACTTTTGGAGACTCTTACCTGAAAGCACGTATCGTTCCTACTCTTGTCCTCCAGCGGCAGCTGCTGCCGTGAGGCGCCTCCCCCCTCCCAACCCCGTTCTCCCGCTACCGCAGGAGTCCCTCTCAGCGCTGCAGTCAGAGCCACAGCATGTTTACCCTCAGCGTCCAGACTGCAAATGAAGCGCACATGCGCCGGGATTGACGGCGCAGGTTGATCATAAATAACTGAATTTGAAATATTTTATCTTAAATAAATAACGGCATTTGATTCATACAGCCACATGTTCATGTTTTACCGTGATTTGTAGGCTCCTTAGTGGACCACAAGGGAAAAAAGAAAATGTTAAAAAAAAGTTGAAAAGAAAAAATTTGTAACTCCGCCATAGTGTGTCTTTATGGTTCATTTTGCCGGTCTCAAACCCGGGTAAAGGAGGAGGGTTAGTATTGTAATAAAATAAACATTAATAAAAAAATAAAAATAATAATAATAAATAAACATTAATGGGCAAAAAAAGTAGCTCTATATATTCTGAGTGTTTTTACTCACTTTTTGTCTTTCTCTAACAACGTTATTTCTCCCACAGCGTCAATAACATGCACATCATATCATGTGGCAGATTACGCAAATTAATTATAAATGTAGGCTATGAATATGATCAATATCAATGTAGGCTATAAATTAAGTCCACTTTCTTGCATTGCTTCTGACCCAACAACTTCTATGCCGTTTAGTCTTTCATTGAATTTGCATTGTATTAAAATATGATCAGCTCCTGGCTGTGAGTGTTAGACGTGCATAAGTTAGTTAGTCACCTTTAGTGTTGACGTGTGGGTGTAACTGGACCGTCGTCCCGTCCACCGTACAGTTAACGGCTTTCTGCCACTTTGGTTCAGGTGGTGGACGGCGCCGACGGGCGGGAAGTGCAGCTGATCAACAGGAAGTCTCTGCGGCTGCTGACCACCCAGCTGCTGGCTCTGCTCATGTCCCAAGAAACCCGTCAAGTAGCAACGGGCATGAAGGTGGAGGAGCTGAGCCAGCTCTACCTGAACGTTCACGGGGCCCAGCTTAACCCGTGCGAATACGGGTTTCTGTCTCTGAGCGAGCTGCTGAAGAGCCTGCCCTATCTGGTAGAGGTCGGTTTCTCTTTCAAGACGCACGGTAGTCTTCGTCGTTCCGCACTCGACGGCCTCACTTTTCCCTTCCTCCTCAGTTGTACTTTGAAGGAAGCGGTGAAGACGGTGAAGATTGCGGCGCCGGCGGCCACGGGGTTGAGTGGGTGAGGCTAACCAGGCTTTACCAGTTCGCCCGTAACGTGCGGGCGCTGCTCCACACCTACCACTACAACCAGATCTTCCTGACAGAGTTCCAGGGGGCTTACAGCAAGTTCACAGGCTGCAGCCTTGACCCTCGCTTTTATGGCTACATCACCACTGACGAGCTGCTCAGCGCTATTCCACAGGTCAGAATGGCCCACTTTTCTTTTTTCTTTTTATTAACTCTGGACACGATACCTTTTGTTCTTATTTGAATTTGTACGTTTTGATTTAGTGCCTTAAAGATCTGTTGTTGTTTTTTTTTCTTGTTAACATGTCTGGTGTTTTCAGGTGGTCTGGATCAAAGGGCATGGTCATAAGAAGATTATTGTTTTGAAGAACGATATGAAAGGTGAGGACGTGCTTCTGATTGCAGGTCGTTTAGGTTTCCTCTGAAATAACCTGCCACGGGCACGAGCTCTATTTGGACCTTTTCCTTCTCTTTTCACACATCTAAAATCTTTCACTTGGGGAAAAAAAGAATGTGGAAACTTGGTTAACAAAGCAACGTGTGTGTTTTTAGCCAAGCCGAGCTGTTCGGTGCCCAGCAGCCCCCAGCCAGGAGAAATCCAGGAGAGTCCGAGGGACAGCCCCGTCAGCAGCACCACATCAGGAACACAAAGTCCAGGTAGTGGAGGTCCGGTTTGTCCCACTTCTGTATGTGATACTAATTCAGATCAGATATTTCTCTAAACGTCTGCAGTCTGAACGCTCGTGTCCCATTTCTTCTCATTATTATTATGATGTGGTCTTGATGTTGTCGGCTCCCACTGCTCAACAATTTCATAACACAGAGACAGCTGGCCGGTATCCACCCTTTGTTATGGGTTCTACTTTGTTTTTTTGAATGAAACTTTAGTGAACATTTCTAGAAACGACTACATCCATGCACAGCATGCTGCTGTATGACATTGTCTGCACATACAGTTTGCGTTGGCGTCTTGAACTGTCTGGCTCATTCGCTGGTTGCCTTTAACTAGTACTATGAACGACCAAGCAATAAAAATCAGATTTCAGCAAAAGAGAAAAGTCAGAATTGAGCATCAGAACCCGCGGTGTGAACATGGCTTTATTACACATGTCCTGTCACTTCATTACACAGAACGTAGGTGTTGGTTACGTGGGTTGGTACGACGAGTGAATTTCATGTCAGGAAACGTATTTGCTGAACGAAACAAAAAGGTGTTCGATACTTTTCACCCGCTCTATACGCCAAATGTTTGGAAAAACTGGGCAATGATTAATTTGAATTTGTTTAATTTTTGTACCGTATTTTTCGGAGCACAAAGCGCACCGTGGATTTTTGAGAAGATTTAAGGATTTTAAGTGTGCCTTTTATAGTCCGAAAACACAGTATTTATCTGACTGTTTGACTCCAAATTAGGTTTTTATTAGATTTTTAAGTTTTGCTTTCGCTGCCAGGGTGCGAGGCCGATTCAGAGCTGCTCCGTCTAACGTCCCCCGTCGACCTGCTGTGCGGTCCGGTACCATCCTGCCTGCCGTCGCCTCAGCTCCGTCCTGACCCGGTTCTCCTTCAGCAGATGGACCTGATTGACTTTGAGAAAACTCCGCCTCCACAACTTCCAGCGGGTCAGTCTGATTTACCCTCGCACGCTGTCCTTCCAGCCAGAAGCACTTTCTGTCTCATTTTATTTGGGGTTCTTTAAATCTCAGAGCTGGACTCTGCAGAGGAGGCGGCGGCAGACGGCGCCGCGGATCCCCCCGAGCAGCCTGGAGGTACAGACGGTTCACCTCCAGTCCCCGACGGGAAGAACGCCTTGTCCATGGACAGTCCCGGCAGGAGAGCTTCCCGCAGCCGATTTAAACTAGCCGCCAACTTCTCCTTCACTGCAGGCCTCTGATCCACTCGTTTGCTTACATTTCGCCTCGACAGCACCAACCTGTGTAACTCTGCACGGAAGAGTTGACCAGCTCATTGCCGTCAACATCTCAACAAGTTGTTGCGTTTCTGTTTCCTTCCACTCCTCGGCGAGCGATCTTCTTGGTTCATGATGTTTGTTCATGTCCTCCTAACACTGATCTTCTGTTTTTGCAGATTTTCTGCAATTCTTTGATTTGCAAACTGACCGACTGTATCCTAGTTTTCATCCCAGGAGCAGGCGATTTTTCGAAGGGCAGTCCTCAGTTTTGAGCCGTAGCTGACGTGTCGAGAAACTCAGGGGGAGTTATAAAACCCGAGTTAGTTTTCACTGTAGTTTTCAGTTTGTAAAACTGACATGTGGGCGGTTTTCTACTAAGATTTGTATGCGAAACACTCAAAGTTACTTCTTTACTCTCTGCCGGAGACAGAAACTTTCATTTGAAACCCCTAATTTCAACCTTTGGCGAGGTCTTGGTCGGTCATAACGGTTTAGAATGAGCAATCCAGCCTAATGAGTTGCCGTCTGTTGAATTCGTTCTGATTTTTTTAAAGTAGCTTGCCTCTTTGTCCTCCCCTGTTGCGTCTCTGCGGCGCTTTTAGGTCCCGCTACATTTATCTGTATTCATCTGTGAAGGAGCTCGGGCCTAAACGTGCGGCGGCCCGATGAGACGGGAGGAACCGGCATCCTCTCCGTGTTTACCCGCAGCTTTGCCTCCAGCCTTTTATAGCCGTGCTTCTGCTGGTGTGGTTTACACTGGGGCGGGTGGAGGGGGAAACGCGCAAGGCGTGCATAACCGAGTTTATGCAGGGCGTCTAACCCCGGGGGCAGATGAAGAGAGGACCTTGTTTAAGATCAGTCTTCGTTTTGTCTTTCTACCATGATTTCTGCATGTCAGAGCTGCCACCACCCAAGCAGCCGCCATATAAAGGTTTGTTGAGTTAACCTTTGCCACTAGTGGGCACTGAATCAGTGGTGGAGGATTTGGAGGACGGCACACAGTCCTGCCTGAGCTTTTGATTTTTAATGGCACCAGTGAAGTGAGTTTTAGAGGAAAGAGGGGGTGAGGAGCCGATGGATTTCAGAGTCCAGGGGCTCTGAGAAGCCTCCTGCACAGACTGACGCTCTCCCAGAGGGGCCCTCCGCGGCTCTCTGGAACCCGCCGGGCTTTTACAATGGCTTGTATTCGCCGCGGCGCTGAAACACGATGCCATCGCTCCTCCCTCTGAGGCAGTAGTAGTTTTAACGTGCAAGATGTGTGTTGATCTCTCAGATTTTTTTTTCTTCTTCTTTTGGCTGCTGAAATATTTCCAGATGTCGGCTACATGCAAAGTTCAAACCAGATGCAAATGAAGTCAAAGCTGCCGTTTGTGTTTCTTATAAACCTTTTAGGGCATGGGTCACAGCCCATCTAATGAGTTTGTTTACATGGAGACAGGGTCTAGTTTTCTACTGTAGATGTTTTGTTTTTGGTGTTAATAAGCTGGCCCCTACCATCTTGCACCAATCAGAGTTTTTAAATCTGGCACCTATTGCTCATTACTTTTTTTTTTTTTCTTTGTCTTTTTTCTTTCCAATGTTTAAGTGACCAGCTCCCAGTTGAATGAATCATCAGTTCAAAGTAATTGTTTGAAACGAATGACCTAAAACGGATCAGAGAATGTCTAAATGAAAATGTAGCCAAAGGATTTTGGTTTCTTTGTTTGAACTACAGTGACAACTAACTCGTTTTTATCGAGTCCTCGCATCAGTCGGATCACCCAGAACCCGCTGTGCCGGTTAAAATATGCACCTCTGCATAGTTTTAGTTGCTGAAATACATGTGTGAGACGAGGGTTTAACCGAGGTCTTGACGCGTCGAGTTTCTCAGTTATTCTCTGAAAGACTTCAGGGGAACTTTATTCATTCGACCCGTTTCCTTGAAGCTTTACGTTGTTGTGAGTGTTTCGTTCACCTGTTCAACAGCTGTCTGAGTGATTCGTTGTCTCTACAGTCGTCTGCCCCTTTGGTCACAATTTGTTTTTGTTTTTTTACTGCCTTGCTGCTCCAACGCTGGTGGCAACAGTCAAATGATGTTGAAGCGACCAAAAAGAAGCGATTTAATAAAATTCACAAGCATCTGTTTGGTTTCGTACGTTTGTCTGTGTGTGTTCATGAATCGTATTCCAGGTGCGGCTGAATAAATTAGAATAGCAGCGAGTTAATTTATTTACAGCGGTTCAATTAGAAAGGTGGACTCAGCTAGGCTGGTTGTGTTTTGGGTGCTTTATTTCAGTTAATTAGGATGATTATGGCTTGCAGATGATTAAAAGCCAGCATGCAGTTGGTCAGAAAAGGGAGAATACTATTTATACGAGACCAATGAGGAATTTTTAGTGCAGAAATGTTGCTGCTGTACAATAATTGGATTCCATTTTGGTTTGGGAGTCCTTCTGCATAAATTACAGCATCAAAGCAGGGTGACATAGATGGAGTCGGCGTGTGGCTCTGCTGGGATTTGCAGGACGCACATCCTCCGGATATTCTGAGGTTTCAAACGGGCCCCTATGCAGCCCAGTCAGTCAGCGATAACCAGGAGATTCAACCAGCTTTTGGTACAGAGTGGGCCGGAACCAGGTCCAGCTGGAAAATGAAATCAGCCTAAAGCTCGTCAGCAGAGGGAAGCATGAAGTGCTGTAAACGTTCCTGGTAGATGGTTGTGTTGATTGTGGACTTCAGAAAACCCAGCGGACCAGCAGCTGACGCGGCATCCCAAATCATCCTGACTGTGGAGACTTTGCAACTGGACTTAAAGCAACGTGCGTCCTGTGCCTCTCCACTCTTAAATCAGACTCTGGGACATCGATCTCCTATTGAAATGCAAAATTTACTGGTACTGCTTTACAATAAGGCTGAGGCTCCCCTTATAGATGGATATTAGATAGTTTTTAGATAATTAATCTGTAAACACTTTATAACGCATTCATAAGTGTTCATTATGCATTAATTAAGGGCGAGCAAGAGACAAAACTGACCAGTTTGAACGTAAAGAGTAACTTAGTCTGAAATGTTTAGTTTAAGAAACTATTTGAAATGTATAGTTGAACAGATTATGCCCAGTATTTGGCAAGAAACCATCAGTTTTGTTTCTTGATTGCCCTTGATGCATAATAAACACCAATGCGTTTATAAAGTTTTTACAGATTAATAAATATATCTATAAACTACTTATTAACCATCTATAAGGGGAGCCGTACTGTAAAGTGATACCAATTTGCTTTTCTCTAAAAGAGGACCTTTGGCCACAGTCCACTTCTTTCTCTCCTTGGCCCGTTTCAGGCACTTTCAGCGTCTCCAGCTCAGTATTGATTTAACACTATGTGACGGACGTAATGACTGCTGTGTGTTGGTTCTGGAAGCGCTAAGTGGAGCTACAGTCCTCCACTGTGATGGATCCCAACACGCGATCCACACTCCTCTCAGTGCTGTAGATATTCCTGTTACTTGCTTGTGCAACCTTTCCTGATGCACTTTTTCCATCCACTAAACTTTCTGTGAATATGCTGGGATATAGACAGCTTCTATGTAGCTTTCCCTCCTCGTGGGAGATGTGAAACCAGCAGTATTCTCCATAAATGTGCAGGGTTATAACATTTCTGCATAAAACCTTTTTTAAACACATTTTTTGTCAATTTTAGAATTTTCCTTAGTGGCTGTGAGCCATAATCTTCAAAATGAAGAGAATGTTTGAAATGTATGACACTAATAAATGTTTAATTCTTTGAACTGAATTAAATGCACATTCTCATTTGTAGATACACTTGAGCACAAAAACGATGCACTGCGTTCTTGAAAGATGCTCTTTATTTAAACATATATTTACAAGTAGTTTCAGCTTATTTTCTGCCTGTTTGATCTCATCAGCAGGACTTTCATAGATTCACTACACTTACAGAACGCCAAGTTATCAGAAGAAAGAAGTTATAGAGTTCAACAGTTTGCTTGACGCGAGTCACTAAAGTCCTAAATACACTCGAGCATACACTATTGGAGGCGTTCACAAGAGCTTCATTCCTTTCCTGGTGTTAATCATACAAATGCAAGATTAAATTTAAAGGATGCAACTTGTTTTGAGTGTTTATGATCACCACAAATGAGGTTTTAATACCTGGTATCAGCTGGTTGTTGATGGTGTTTATGGGTGACTCTGCAGATTGAATAAGCGTAACGACAAATGATTGGAGGCGTTTAAAGACGTAGAACTGTGGATCTGAGTGACCCATAAAGAACAACAAAATATTGACATCAGACTTCATGCCAGTCAGCATTTCCTACCTGACTTTCCTCTCTGTGTTTACATCAAATAAATGCCCGGAGAGCAGGAAGACCCAGCTTCATCAGCCGGGTTTTTGTTTCAGTGGATTTACGTCTTTGAAAGGACGTTCAGGAAATCAGAGCTGCACATCACCTGGAAACTACCGTAGTAACCAGCCATTTATAGTTATGGCCATGGAAACAGGGAGGGGAGATTTTTTATTTAATTTTTTTATATCTCTCTAAGAAAAGAAAAATTACCTTGATCACTTAAACAGTAATATGGTTAATGATTGCTGTTCCTCAAAGTAAAATTTTCATTTGAATCGGTTGCCAGCAAGACTATCCTGATGGGGTAAATTGACCAACAATATTGGCTTATGACGTCGTTAAATTCATATCATGAGACGGGGAGCAACATTATCTCAAGACGGTGACATTGTTCCAACAGGAGTTTCATTATCCTGAGAAAATTAAACTCAAACAAGCTGCACTGGTATCGGGATTCAATTCAAGCTTTCCTGACGAGACACTCTATGTTGAGATAAGATTATTAAAATCAAGTTGAATAAATGAAGTGCACAAAGTGGAACATAAAGTCCATAAAGTTTATCACATTTTATTTATCCCACTGTTGTACAGTATGTGTGTGTTGGGATAAAGGGTGTAGAATTCACTGCATTACTAATATATTCTGAGGACCGTGACATAATAAAATTATTTTAACTGTCAATCAGAAAGTAGTTTGGGCTGCTGGAAGGAGGAGCCCCTCCAATCGTTCAGTATACAAAGACTGAATTTTCAGCAGCGCAGACGGAGCATCTGCATAGCGTAGCATAAGGAGTTACAGCTACTGCATTTGACAGGCATTTGCATAAACTTTGTAGCAGTGGAGCAGATGTGGGGTATATTTAACATCTTCAGGATGGGATGTCACAGATTTCAACATTACATTATGAAATGCAAAGATAACCTGATTAAATTCAAAATACATAGTGTTTATGTGATTATTCAATTTGTAGGGGTAAGATTCTGTCCAATCCAGTGGAATTAGTGAATTACTCTGCTAAATCACAAAGTGATTCTCATTAGCCAGTTTTTTTGTAAAGCTGAGTTTCTAAAAAAAAAACAAGATGAGGCCTCTTTACCACCAGAACTGTAAGAAATTGCTTAAATGAAACTTGTCTGACAACACAAAGGAGCCTAATAGGGCTTAAACTGCAACACATCCCCCATTCAATCTAAAAGAAAAAAGTGGCTTGTAAGTGGCTCAAGAAATAATAATAAAGGTTGTGGAGCCTGGTCAAAGTCAGGAATCAATCCAATGTAGATGGGGTAAAGATGCAGAACTGAAAACACTCCAGTGAGGCTGAATTTCAACAATTCTGCAAAGAGGAGTGGACTAAAACTCCTCCACAGCTATGTTAAAGACTCAGTTTTTGCAAATACATAACGGCTGTAGTTGCTGCAAAGGGTGCAGTGAGTTATTAGATTTAGGGGGCATTTATTTTTCCACATCATTGAGACTTTTTCTCTTAATACAGAAATCATTATATGAAATCTGCTCTTTGTATTTACTCTGGTTAATCGGAAACATTTCAGCAGGACAAAGAAGAACGAAAACAGACGAGAAGTGATCTTTCCTACTGAAACAAGTTGAAACGAAGCACTATGGCAAACGAGTATAGATGATTTCATGACAAAACGAGCTCCGTTATCCTCCAACATTGAGATAAAACAGTTTTTGTGACAAAAAAAAAAAGCTCTTTAGCAATCGAGACCATGAGATAAATAACTGATTATCTCAAGAGGAAGTTATTGGAATCGACGTTCATAGATGCTTCAGAAACTCACCACAATCATTTTTGCAGACTGGCATGAAGTCTGATTGGATCCAGCATTCACACTGATGTATGCATTTTCACCCGGTCAGTTATTCTTACACGTGTTTGAACATTTCTAAGCTCTATTTTTTTTTTTATTTGCTACTGCAGAGATTGTTCGCTTGTAAACTTCTTAATGTACAAAAGTATCCAACGCAAACTGACCTTTAAACAATGGATAATGGATCAAATTTGCTCTTCAGAACCATTTAGCTTCACACACTGGGATAAATAGTAGGAAAAGAGAGTTTCTGAGCTCCTGAGAAGCAGAGATGCTCCGGATGTGTTCATGTCACTGAACCCCATTAATTATGGATGTAATGGATATTGTGCTTTTAGGGCTTGTTTTCTCCAATCGGACACATCCCCAGGAATGACCCGGTCTGCCTCTGCGTAAATACATCAACCGTACAGTTATCCGACTTTATTTACAGCTATGTTTAGTTCATGTACAGTCCTGGGAGATGTCCCTTACAGAGGCGCCTCACTGTAAAACAACCCCCCCCCCCCCCCTTGAGTAATGATCAGGGATCAGTCCCCCACGCGCCTGCCGTTAGGAAATGGATCTGATTTCTGAACAGGCTTCAAGGGCGAGTGCCGCTCTCTGTGGGTGTCTGAGAAACGGGAAGGGACTGGTTCATGTGACATGAGCGTTTGCGGCGGTCGTTACAGAGGTCAGTTACATCACAGCACACTGGGTGGCTCCGCAGCAGTCCTTGATGATGGCCGCTCCTGACTTGGTGATGAACGGTTTGTTGGGAGGCGGCTCTGGGATCTGTCGCTTGGGCTTTGGAGGATCTGTGTTAAAATTTAAGAAAATCGAGGTCATAAGCAGTAAATTTTGGTCTCAATAAGACAGATTTTTTATTTTTATTTTTTGAAGCTCCAACTCACTTGCTGTTGCTTTGAGTTTCTGCTCCAGGGGCCTGAGCTTCAGCCGGAGGAACTCCGCCATCTCCTTGTCCTCCTCCTTCTCCCTGTGGAGCGACACGATCACATCTCTGAGAAACGTCAGCGTTTATCCGACCAGGCCGCTATCTGTGACCCGGTCCGAGCTCGGACGCTGCGTGATTTATCAAACATCGCAGAGCAAATCAGCAATTAATCAAAAACTTCCAGAAGCGGGTCGACCACCAACATGTCGTTATGGTCACATAATGACAGTAAAGGTTATTGATTATTGTCTATGAGCAACGTCAAATCAGAATAACATTCCTCAAGTAAAAAGTGTTGTGATGCAAAACAACTCCTAGGAGTAATTGTTTTTATTAATTACTGAACCTTGTTACCCACCTCTGCCACAGCAAGCCTCTGCTGCGTAAAATCAGACGAGAGGACTGCAAAGTCCCACATTTAACTGAAAACAACGCAAAAGCTGAGGCATTTTTAGGATGTATCTTTTCACGTTTTGGATGCTGACCCAACATTAGGTGTCCATCTGTTAAAAATTAGTTTCGCCCTCTTAATTTCTTTATAATGAAATCAAAATTGGATGTTTGTTGCCATCTGTGTTGTGCAGAGAATCTGGACACAATCTGTCCATTGCTGGGCCATAATCTCGCAGTTTTATTTGCCTTTGCTTCTTTTATCCTTGAAATCTTTTATGCAGGAAGACCAAGTGTTTTTTTTTTAACCTGGCTGTTACCAAAATGTGTTTTTTGGATGGGGTTTTGCTGAATTCAAACTCTGACATGCTATTTAAATGTTGACTGTACTAATTTCACTAATTAAAATCTCTGGCATAAATGGCTGTGTAAATAATAGGTAAAATAAGTATTTGAGCTGTAAAAAGAGGTTACACCTTGATGTCAAAACCTTTCTAGTATTGGAAGAAAATCCAAGAGAAAAAATTAGTTTTCTGGAGGTTCTTAAAGATGTCTGACGTTTGAGTCCTGTTACTGCAAAGGCACGGTCAGCCCTGTGCTTGTGTTTGGTTTGCTGGACATGCAAACCAGACTGGTTAGCAGTCATCTGGTCAGGGTATGATGGGATATAGAAGATCCTTCAGATGAACAGGGCCGGCCCACGATGGGCTTTAAATGCAATCAATCAATTAGGAAGATGTACCCGATCTAATAGGTTCATTCTCTCTCTCTCTCTCCAGTAATTATAGTCAGACAGTGACATTTCGACTTGGGCCGGGGCTTATGGAAGACCATAGGGGCTTGCCATTAAAAAGCATATTAGAATATTGGTTTGTGTTAGAAATGCATTTTTTACATTACATGTATTTCTTGTGCTCTAGTGTAAAAATAATATCTAATATCACGTCTAAATAATTTAGTAGGCATTCAGCACACTGCTCTGGATTGGTTTAGATCCTACTTGGCTGAATCATCTTGCACTAATTTATCATGTGGTATCCCACAGGGCTCAATTTTAGGACCTCTACTCTTTTCTTTATACTTATTGCCTTTAGGCTCCGTTCTCAGGAGATATGGAATTCCTTTCCATTCCTATGCTGACGATTGTCAGCTCTATCTGCCCCTGAAGCAGGGTGAGCGAAGGCCCTGCTGGACTGCCTGGAAGACGTTAAAGTTTGGCTAGCCCTGAAGTTTTTAAATTTTAACAATAAGAAAACTGACTGTTTGGACCAAGTCGCTCCTGTGACCCTAGTACCGTTGATTTGGGACCCCTGACAGCATATTTTAAATCTAGTGTCACTGATTTGGGTTTTAAGTTAGAGAGTGGTTTTAAATTACATGGCCAGATCAGAGCAGTTGTTACGTCATGTTTTTATCACTTAAGGCAGCTGGCAAAAATTGAAATTCAGCTGGCAGTGGTCAGAGGGCCTGGTGGCGCCGGTGTATGGCAGCCTCGCCTCTGTCAGTCTGCCCCAGGGCAGCTGTGGCTACTAACATAGCTCACCACCGTCAGGGTGTGAATGTGTCTGTGAATGGGTGAATGACTGACTGTAGTGTGAAGCGCTTTGGAGGTCGTCAAGACTAGTTAAAAGCGCTATACAAGTACAAGCCATTTACCATTTGGTTCAAAACGCTGCTGCGCATCTTTTACCAGGTACTCCAAAAACAGAGCATATTACCCCAATTCTCGCCTCACTCCATTGGCTCCCAGTACATTTTAGAGTTAATTTTAAAATTCTTATTTTCGTTTTTTAAGTGTTTGAATGACCTAGCCCCGCCATACCTCTCTGAGCTTCCTCATCCCTACTCGCTCATTAAAGAAGCTCCTTCACTGCCTACTTTTAAAATTCGCCTTAAACTCCACGATTATTCTTTGGCTTTTACCACTACCGAGACTTAGTTTTCATTTTAAATTGATTTTATGATTTCTTTTAAGGGTTTTCATGCATTATCTTTTTATCTTAAATGCATGGCTGTAAAGCGATAAAGATGGTAAAAACTAATTAAATGTAGGCTAAATGTAGGCATCTCCTGTAACATTAACATATTATCTTTACTTGTAAATTAGATGGTTTTTGAACTGTGGCTTGTGTTATTTTTACCTGACTAAACCAGATGAATAAAAATCTTTCAACACCTTTAAATTTATTGCTTAACGAAACTGGAAACATGGCTGTAAATTCTTCCGTGTCGTGTAATTTTAGATAAATAAACGAAAACATCAGTTCTCTGCCCGAGCGCCAAAGATGAACAGCAAGCACATCATTTCCTTTTTGTGAGAAATTTACATGCACGGCATCTCATCCTGCATGTAATATCCAGACTTATCCATCACATCTCCTCGGTTTCCCCGCCGTCCCGCCTGTGTGTGTTACCAGCCTGTGTTAAACGCTTAAGCTCAGCCGCACCAGCAGCTGTCTCTGAGAAACAAAATCCCGGATATTAACACTGCTCATCGTCAGGGTTGTACCTTAATCTTTCCACCTCAGCGTCGTCCACCAGGAAATCCCTTTTCTGCACCAGTTTATGGATCTTCAGGATCAGCTCCTCCTCCCGCTGCTTTTGCTTCTTGTTCTTTTCTTTCTCTTTTGACAAACAAGACATTTGTGTAAATGACAGTGTGCAGACTACAGAGACGCCATCCGAATCACAGACAGATCCTCGAGTCTCCCTTCATTGATTATTTATGGCAAATAAGGCAGTAACTTCATTAAGGCAAAAACCCAAGTGCTTGCTTTGTTTTTAGAGGGAACTTGTTTTTGCCACATCTATTTTGGCCTTGTCTGACCTTCACGCACCAGAGCAAAAAATAGGAACACCTACATCACATGAACATGAGCGTATGCACACTCGCAGCTGAATCGGCAGGTTGTCTCAGGATTTAAAGAAAGAGGAATAAAAAGGAGTCATCTGGAACGTGACTGCACAGCTCAGCTGGTTTCTCCTGTCTGGACGTGGAAGTGGGGCAGTGCAGCTGCAGAAAGCATCCCCACGGGGGCAGAGCGACCTGAGGGGTGCACCACTCAGGGTGGGGGAGGCTCTCATTGTGCAGAGCTGAAATAACTGGATGCCAGAAGCCCTCCCCCCCCCACCCCCACACCCCAGCTCACCCAGCGCAACTCATCATCTGCCACCTAAATACAGCAAGCAAGAGGATCATGGGAGTGCCAGGCAGGGAGGAGGACTTTATTGTGTGTGACAGGCTGACCCTACAGGAGCAGCCGTGACAATCTAAAGATCATTCAGGGTAGAAATTCTTCTTTAGATCATAAATTCACACTTATTTTGGGAAGTCGAATATGTTTAAAGCATGACAACCACGAGGAAAATGAAAGGCAGTAATAAGCTTTTTTTTATTCATGACATAAAATAAATGAAAATCTGTAGATAGAGTAAAAGTTTGTGCTTTTTAATATTAATTTCTTTATTTAGTCTTTGGTACTTTTTGTTGCAATCAGCAGGGGTTGATTGCCCAGGGTGTTTCACTTGGAACAAAATCTCAATTCTGAAAAACGTCTCTCTCTTATTTGCAGTGTGTACTTTTGGTACTTCAACAAAAGATGAATTTAACACAAGCCAGACGGCATGTATGCATCTTCACCAGATGCGCCGGTAAACGTGGCCCGCTCTCTCCTCACTTTGCTGCGCGAACGCTGCATAAATCTGAGGCGCAGCTCTCGGCCTTCGGCAGAAGCGGAGACGAAGGCCACGGAAATAAAAAAAATTTCCAGGAGAATAGAGTCATAGCAACTGTGACAGAAATAAAGCTGCGCTGGCCTGCGTACTGGGAGGCAGCTCAAATCACATCCTGCAGCAGCGAGCGCTGCGTTATGTCGGGCCATCCGCATGAGCGCCTGGGCTGATGGGGATCATCAGAACAAGAGCAGATCCACTGAGAAGCGGGTCGAAAAGAAGAAACAGGGGGTAGAGGCTGACCTCTGTCTTGATTTCACATGCATATTTCTACTGCAGGTCAACCCGCAAATCGAAATATCTACAAGAAGCTATGCCACGTCTTGAGATTGCTGTAATCACTCATGGTCAGGCTGCTGGTAAACATGAGCATCCCGTCACGAATGCACGTTTTCAGCAGTTGTACATTGACTGTCAGGTGATTGACCAATCCTCCCCGCCTGCTTTAAAATAAAAAGGGACGTCACAGACGTGCGTCCTTGAATGCGGCACACAGGCAGCCTCTGACATGTGACTAGCCGCGCAGTGATGTACGTCCTCTCCCAGGAGGCCTACTCTCCTCCTGTT
This sequence comes from Fundulus diaphanus, assembly GCA_037039145.1. Classification (NCBI taxonomy): domain Eukaryota; kingdom Metazoa; phylum Chordata; class Actinopteri; order Cyprinodontiformes; family Fundulidae; genus Fundulus; species Fundulus diaphanus. Next base: position 26,960,016 of record CM073123.1, read on the forward strand.
GCCTGGTTTTATCTCCTCTCGCTGCTTCCTGCACCGCATGTGTTACTATGGGAGATGCTGCTGACGTCAGAGAGGCGCTGCGCCGCGCTCAGGGTGCTCAAGTCCAGAGTTATGCCTATATTTGAGTTTTCTTCTTCTAATTTTAAAGCTATGTGATATTTTTCCCCCTGGAAACGTGTTGCTTTTTTTTCCTATGAATATATGTGCTTTGATAATGCTCATCCAGAGAAACCTCCTGTCTCAATCCCTTGCAGAAGTACTTATAACCTTTTTCACATTGTGCCCCATTACTACAAAGCATTTTACTGTAATTCTGTTTTCATTTGTAGAGCATAGCTGCAAAGGTGAAGAAAAGTGATGCACATTTTTTTTTACCAATTAAAACCTGAAGAGGTTTTCATGCATATACGCTCATCATTAGTACAAAGAATGGAGTCCATCTGTGTGCGAGAGACCTGTAACTCTGAGGGAGCGACAGAGATCCACAGCTCAGGTGGAAACATCCAAAAATCTGGCTTTTATTTAGCAGCAGCCAGAAGAAAGGCCTTGTTGAGACGTCAACAGAAGTCCTGTTTAAAGTTGGCTGCAAGCCTGAACTGTTTGACATGATAAACAATATTGGATTTTACCCCCAACACACCATTGTGACAATGAAGCATGGTGGTGGCAGTGTAATGCTACAAGGACATTTTAAATCAGCAGGGAAACGAATGCTGATCACAGCTCTTTCTTGTCGTCTTTTACTTGGAATTAGCAGCAGTTGCCCTGCAGCTCTACATTAAACAAAAACAACGAAAATATACAAGAGAAAAGTGAATCACATAAAGAGAGTTGATGGGAAAATGGATGCAGCTAAACAGAGGGTGGTCTGGAGAGAAAAGCTTGTTAGAGGCTGCAGAAGACCTGAGACTAAGGTGGAGGTTTAACCAGCAGCACATCCAGCCAGAGGATATTGATGTGTGAGAATGGCCTAGTCAAAGTCCAGTTCGGAGCCTCTGGTTCCAATCTGACTGATCTAGAGCTAAACATTTGTGTGGTCGTGCAAAGCTGGTGGAGAAACAGCACCACAAAAGACGTGCAGCTGTGATTTTGATCAAAGGTGGCCCTACAAAGTACTCACGCTTTTCAGATTTTACCAGCTAGATTATTTTAAAGCAATGTAATATGTATCTTCCACATTAAAATTGCACATAAATTTGCACATAGATATGTCCAAAGATTCAAGGGGCGTGGATACTTTTACAAGGAGTTGTAACTCCAGTGTTAACTTCAGATGAATCCTCTGTCCTTTGGTGTAACGTGTACTTCTTATTACATTTTTTTTTTTTTTTTTTTGGTGCAGTTCAGACAGGGAAAAATGATGGTTCTGGATGTGATCAGTTCTTGGTTTATCTAAATTTGCTGCCTTTGCAGAAGTGTGCATAAACTGTACCTGATATGGAAACAATTTGTCTCAGCTCCTGCTTCAGGCTCATGATGTCTTTGCAGAGCTGTATGTCATCCATCCTGAGATTAAAAGAGAAAAAGAAAAGAGAGACAGAATAATGAATCAACGGCTTCCATCAGACTAACGGATCTCGGATATTATTAGCTCGGTATATTTTGGAAATCAGACTGAACTGAGTTCAGAGTGGCTTAGTTTATTCAGAGGATCCTGGAAATGTGCAAAGGAGAAGCTTTAGCAGAGAAGATATGGTCTGCACAATATTCTGGACTAAAAGAAAAATACATTTACAGGTTCAACAAAAGGCAAGAAATCATATTTTAAATGAAGGAGCAAAAGGTGGCTTCTGGATGATTTACTCTTGTTCCAACAGTTTGGTTCTTTTTCACCAAACAGATTTCACCAAGAGACCATGAACCGATTGACAGAGACTAGTTGTTTTCCCTCTGACATTTAAACAATCTGTCAGATGTTCCTCAATCGAGTTTGACTCAGCCTCAGGCATCTGTCGTAAATCATAAATATATATGAACGAGGAGAGACGGAGGGAAAATAAACAAAAATAAAGAAATCATGCCTTCGGAGAACTCTTTAACGCTCCCGCAGTGCTGACATCTCGCTGTCGGGTTCGTTCCCGCCTGAATCCCTCGGCTCGCTGACGTCCTCCCCAGATTTACTTCATGCTGGAAGATCAGACCTATGACTCATCCACACCCTCCCTCCTCTTCCTCCTCTTCTTCTTCGACTTCTCACTGTCGCTCTGATTAACACCTCCCTCCCTCCCTTCACTGTTTTCCCTCACTTGCGTTGCCTTGCGTTTCACCCTTCAAACGCTATCTGTGGATTCCAGCCGCTTCTGTACGCTGACGCCCACTCAGTCATTTTTCAGGGTTATCTGAAGTCATGCCTCCGCAGAGCCGGACGTCAGCGGCCCTAAACAAGCCTTTAAGCAACAAACATGGTCGACAAAGCTCTATAACTTTGTCGCCGTTATCGGACATCCTAAGCATCATGCTGCAGATGTCAGGTATTGTACCGAGTCACAAAAGAGGGTATTCAACTTAAATTTGATTAATTGTATTTGTTTAATCCGGTTTGATGACACAGGGAGGTCGGGGCTTACCTCTGGTGGAAAAACGAGTTTCCTCACATTTTCCTCCATTTAAGAAATGAATTCAGCCTTAGTTTAAACCCCATTTCACCCTCATGATGTCGGCGCAGACTGGATTTGGGGTGCTATTGCACATTATTGCGGAGTAATTATTACGGAGTAATTATTACTGTTTTTGTACGGTCAAAAGCACTCAGCAGTAACGAATAGCTGTCAGAAACAGAAAGTTGAAGCCATCTTTGGACAAAGAGGCAGAAGCGCTCATAACTCTACAGCCATTAGATCTAAATAACTCCGGGTGCCTTGTATATAATATTTGTCTTAAGAGGGCTATTAAGGAAGAGGAGGGTAGAAACCACACTGAACATCTATCTAATGCTGCAATAGGAGACACCTGGCTGCTGGTGCACTTTCAGCCGCATCGCTCTCGTCCTCATCCAGATTCTCGCACTTCATCAGTCTCACTTTCTCCTGGCAATAATTGCTCGTCATCTTCATCTCTGCTTAATTCTCATCCATCTCCACTATGTTCGACTGGGAGTTGGATTTTTGCCGTTTTCTTCCACAAAGAGGTAGATGAGATGATCAGCTGGGGGATGTCACTCCTCGGGTCTCTGCTGGATTTTCCTGTTTCTGGTTCTTTAAATCAATCTTTCTACTGTTCTGTCTGTGCAGACAGGAGTTGGCCGGTTTTATCTGTAGACATTTTCGCTCTTACTTCTTTGGCCTTTTTTTTTTATTGTTTTTTAACAATCGCTGCACATTCTGCTGTGCAAGGGCAGAACCCTCCAAACACTGGACATCAATGGAGATATATTCATGGCATTTTAGGGCTTGTTTTTATTTAGCCCAGAAAAATGTGTTGAAAACTGGTCAAGAATGTATTGTTGAACAAAAGTCAAGCTTGGTTGGCCCACTTGATCTACCCTAAAAGCTTTCATCTACCGATGACTGCACGGGACGTTTCCTCACCTTTTGCTTTTTAGCCACATTTTCAGGTTCACGGCATCTCGCCCTTCAAAACCCGTTTAGAAGGCAAACACTTGAAAGCAAACAAGAAAGTCATAAAACCTTTGCACGGTACCATTCTTCATGTTTTGAGGAGGATCTTGAGAAGATGCTGGCTGAAGCTGATAGGAGAGCGTCATCCTCCACAGTGAAACAGATCCTGTACAAATTTGGGCACTACCTCAAAATTAACACAAAAAGCTGCAAATGCGCTCTAGGAAAAATACCTTTTTAGCAATTTCCTCTAGGTTAATGAAACTAATAACATTTTGGGACGAAGCTCATTTTGGGATGTATAGGAACAACATCCTAGCTGCGAAGTACGGGGGTGGCGGCATCATGTTTTGAGGTTATTTTGCTGCAGGAGAGACTGGTGCACTTCACGAACTAGATGACATCATGAGGAAAGACATCATGCGGAAATGTCAGAGCAACGTCTAACGACATCCGTCAGCAAGTCAAATGGGTCCTCCAATTAGATGTTGACCCAAATCGTACCACCCAATTAGTTACAAACTGGACAACAGAGTCCATGTTCTGCAGGAACCGTCATAAATCCCTGATCCTACCCACAATATTCATGCAAACTATTTGAAGAAACTGGTCAAGTGAAATGCCAAATGTTTGACTACTAAATACTAAGTATGTAAACTCCTGATGTTAAATAAACTTTTTAAAAAATCTGCCAAAATGGTTCTCTCCGTCTCTCTCATCATTCAGACATTTAGCAAACAGAACTAATTTTAATCTCCCTGCCCTGAAACAGATGAAGGTTTGAGTTTAGTTCAATGTCGGACAGAGAGGAAAACAGACAGGTGTCCTTACCTAGATATTTACATAAAGTCTACCTGGGTTCAACTGTCTGTTACAAAACCCCAGCTCAGACTCGTTTCTGCCGGAGGAAACGTTCTCCTCCTCCCTCTGGAGAACTGATCCATAAACCCCGAAGCTGTTGCTGATGAGGACCCGGCAGGTCCATCACAGCGACTCATTCGTCTGCTGCTGGCATGTTCAGACCGCTGAATAACACGCGGGCGTCCTCAAACGCCCAGCTCGCCGTGTGTCTGAAGTCAGCGGCCTCTAAAACCCTCTGCAGCACGCCTCAGCATCTCCCAAAGTCTCACTGCGCCAAGACGAAGCTCATTACCCCCCCGACCGAGGAGCGCTGCAGGAACCGTTATGCCACTCCACTGATTAACTGTTGTCACCTTCTGTTTTACGGCGGCGTGAAAATAACACGGCGAAGGCGCACTCACATGAAGCGCAGCTCCGACTCCCTGCGCACCAGGACCTCCCGCAGGCGCTGGATGCGAGCCATCTCCACCTCGATCTCCTCCGGAGACATGGTGCTCTCCGCCATGGAGACGTCCGAGTGACCTGGGAGGCAGAGACAGCCGCGGGGTGAAACACAGGCCGCTTACAGTGGGAGTGGAAACAGAGAGGGGCGCCATATTTGGCCCGTTTTCTCGTTACTTTGAATGCAGTGTTAGAGTAATTGCAGTTAGAAAAGCTCCAGTGACAGGACAGCAGCGTCTGATTCAGGATGACGTGTTTTTCCCTTCGTTCATGACTTTCACATCTTGGAAACTTCGCAGTGATTTCAGCGATTTCTCATGTGACGAGTGTTTTCACACAGCCTCAGAGGGTGAGATTTCTGGAGAGAGCAGCGTGTGTTTGTTTCTAAACTTTTAATGATTTAGTCTGAGGCGGGCTGAATAATCGTCCAGAAGTAATTGTTGTTATTGTTGCAGAAGGGGAGGAACCCCCCCTCAGTGCAAGCATTGATTTCACACAACATATCTGCCAATTATGTGCACAAACTGCAGCCTCTGGCGACAATCTTTGCAAACCACTTAATCCGCTGATCAATTTACTGACTTGCTGTAAATGCTCCAGGACCTGCAGCCACGAGCTCAAGCTGTGACCTTTCCAGCACGCAAACAACAGCACAGCTCTCAGGAAGCAGCCCATGTCTCGTAACCTGAGCTACAGCTGTACAAAGCTTCCTGGTTTTCAACGGGATTTCATGTAATAGGATAAAAAAAAAGTACATAATTTTAAGGTAGAGGAAAAAATATGGATGATTTAAAGGTAAACCTTTGAAAAATGTGATCCGCATCGATGTTCGCCCCCTTTGCTCTGATACCCCTAAATTAATGGCAGCCAGCTGTCGTCAGAGGTCGCCTTGTTAGTAAATAGAGTTAATCTCTTTTTAAATTATTCTCAGTGCAGTCGCAGTTGTTCTGTGAAGGCCTCAGAGGGTTGGTAGAGATTATTAGTTAACAAAAGGCTCACTGAAATCTGGAACACAGCAGACAGGTCAGTTGAGAAGTTTGAAGCTGGCTTATGTCCTAAAGACAATATTAGTCATCAGAAACTAGACATGGTTGTCCCCTGACAGGACGGGCAAGGAGAGTATTAATCAGAGAAGCATGTGGTAACTCTGGAGGAGCTGCAGAGGTCCACAGCTAGGCTGGGAAAATGTTGTCAGAACAGCAGTTTGTTCGTTCTGTACGCCACAAATCTGGCTTTTTTGTAAGAGCGGGAGAAGAGAGCCACTAAAGGAATTCATAAGTCGTGCTTTTCGGTTTGTCACAAACCATTGAAGGGGCCTTGCAAATGAACTGATGTGGAGAAGGTTCCCCCAGGCAGATGAAACCAAAACTGAACTTTTCAGACTACATGCAAAAAGCTGTGCATGGGAAACCCAACACCCCACATAACCCTGAACACACCATCCTCATAGAGAAACTTTTGGCTGAACCGTGCTCTAGCAAGGTTCAGAGATAGAGATAACGTTCTCTAGCAAGGCCAGGGAGGCTGGTCAGAGTTGATGGGGTGCAGCTTAATGCTGGTCTATCCAAGAGGAAAACCTGTCAACAGCAAACACACCCAGAGCTACTAAGGAAAGGTTTAGATTAAAGCAAATTCATTTGTTAGGATGACCCGACCAAAGAGCTAAATCCAGGTGAGAATCTGGAACAGTATTTCAGACTGTCCTTGAGCTATGTTACAAGGAAGAGTCAACTGCTTCCAGTTTGACGCCCAAAGTCAACCGGACAGACACAAAGGCTGAGGTTTTGGCAGGGTCAGACAGGGAAAGTCAAATGTTTTATTTAAAATGGTTTTTGCTATTTTGTTTTAAGGTTTGACTTAGTAAATTTCCTGGAGCTCAAAGGGCTAGCTTCCGCTAGCATTCATGGAAACCAAGCTTTGCTGATGTGATTCGAGTGTGTTTTTACAGTTATAGCAAACTTTATTTCCATGAGGGTTTTATACATTGATGGGATATTAATGTTTGTGTTTTCCGGTCCGCTCATTACGACCAAATGGATCTTAAAGTCTTTTTAAATTAGCGCCAAATGTCCGCTAGCATAACGCTATTAGCTTCCCGGATAACATTAGTGCTATACCACCGAGTAAACGCAACTATGGTTCGTTTTAAACATAAAGCTTCTTTTCGTTTCACTCCGTCATTTTTTAATAGTGCTATGAGCATTAGTACAGCATTAATATGGAACATTAATGTTGATTTAATGGTGTTTTGTATAACTTTAGGGTTAACCCATCAAGGGACCCATCACTACAGCGCCCCTAGCTTCCCAGAGGAATAATCGCATAAATATAATCAAGCGTCCTTAAGGTTACTGATTTTCATTGAGCAAATCATTCTTTAAAATGTAATTTTCTCAAATAATTTTTATTTAACTCAGGATTTGCATTGTGAATGGGTTGAATCACATACCAAATGTTGTTCTGAATTTGTTAAGCTAATTTAACCACATTTCACATTCTTTAAGAAGAACTTTGGTTCTTTAACTTAGATCTGCAGTGTACCAGGATTCACTGAATTATAATGATGATGGTTTTCACCCATTTTATTTGCCCTTTTGTTTCTTTTGTGTGTACATAGTTCCTTCCTTTTATCTTAATTTTGCTTAGTGGTTTTGATTAAGCTTCACTAGCCTAGTAGAGAGGATTTGTTGATTGAAATATAGTGTTAATTCAGATAAACATAATTTTATTGTGATGTTCTCAGGATGTTCATTTATTTCTGTTAATAAATTCTTGAACTTGAAGAGAGTTTGCTGTTAAAAGAACGCCAGTGCTCGAATCATTGCTTTCAACTATCGTTCTAATATCAGCTGTTTGGGCTGATATTCACCGTACAATACCTAACAGACCGAGAGTTATTTATTAAACATTAGACTTAAAACTGTGATGTAATGGCACAACAACTTGCATCTGTCAATTCAGAGAAACACAATTTTAATCGCAAAGTCAGACAGAGACAAGGTTCGTTCGTGGCCCAAGTTGGCATCCGAGGACAGCTTTTAGCTTATTTTTAATTTGCTGATTTTCCCAGAAGCTGTGAGACCGTGATGATTCACATTATATTGCTGGGAATCCTAAATGACCGATGAGGACTGTAACACCTTTATAACAGTGGTTATAAAGGTGGTTCTACAAAGCATGGAGTCAGAAAATATGAATGTATGCCACAGAGATTAAACTACACACAGATTGACTCTATTTATGTACGTAGTTTAGTGACTCCTGGGGGAAACTGGTTGAACTGGGGTTTATTTTGCTTGCTTCAGAGTAAAGGGAACTAAATACAAATGCACTTAACACTTTTCAGACACATACTTACAAATTAATTATTATTCTACCCTTGGCCTACTATAATCAATATTTCTTGATGTCGTTTAAGCTGTTTTTTGTTTAGTTTTTTTGTTACTTCTGGAGTTTAGGTGACTGTACCATGTAGAGAGGGAAACCTGGTCAACAACAACACATCCGGACTACGCTGGTTTGCGAGATTTTAAAGTATTAAGGGTCACAAGTTTTGTTTTGTACTATTTCCACTGATAAATCACTTTTACAGAAACACTACATATTCTAGTGCTCTTGGGGGGGCCTCTGTTGGTCTGGAGGCCCCATAGCTGCTGCTTTGTACGATAATGCCTTGAGCCGGCTATCACTCCTTATGTTATAAAATGTTACATCTTTTTGTATTAAACCTTTAAAAGCATCCACCTGATCATGTGACCATTGCTACCATCGATCCTGGCTGTGAAGAAACCCCGCACTATAACAGAAATACACTGATAAACAGCAACAGCTTCCATGTAACTTAGTAAACAACCCATTTGTCCTGTTTTTCCTGAGTAAACAATCATGGTGGATCCACACTTCATGCTGTAGCGCTGGAGGACCAGCTGGCCGGGCTCTGGAGTCTGTTTCTGCTCGTAGATGGAGCTGACTCACCACAGAAACGTCTGTGCAGGACGACTCAGTTTGTTTGTCTGTTTATGATATCAGATCATCATCTGACGTGTCGGTAGATGATAAACACTGATGCCTGGTTAAATTCAAAGCTAAAGTTTCTTGTTTTCTTTGTCTTTTTTTTTCCTTTTACCACCATCCTCTCCCTTGCTAGAGGCCTTTTGTTTATTATCAGACAGACCAAACTGCCGTGAACCTATACTTTACCATTAAAGATGGCCAAACGGCCCATAAATGATACCCCGACAGTTTCCTCTCATATCTACAAAAGCACAAACGCCTATTAACCACCAATGGTTAAAGTAGTCTCATTTCACACTGAATTATTCAGGTTTATTTGTCCCTGTTTAATTAAAAGGGCGTGTTCCTTATCAGAGTCAAACTGCCCTGAAACTCTGCAGCAACCCCACAGGGCTCGATAACATAGAAATGTCAGCATATGTCACCCGGCGCAGGCACCCCTAGCACATCCTGCAGTCACGCTGAATGCTCTGATGCTGCCAGCTGCTGCTGCTCGACCTCCCCTCCCTCCATTTGGAGGAAAAAAACTGGTGAGCACAACATACAAAGTGCTCTATGGATGTGCATTATTATTGTAGGGATAAGGAAACAAATATAGAGCATCTCAGTTAAGATTTGGGGGGGGGGGGGGGGGGGAATAACCACTGCATGGTAAGTCTTCTTCCCAGAATTTAGTATCTGGAAGTTTCCTCCTTGGTGAGTGGTCTCCATCAGGACCAACAGGGATCCATCTGAAACAGCATCTTCAGCTGGGATCCGTGTCATCGATCGCTCTTTACAGGTGTGGATTTTAGAGCAGGAGAAAAATAACTGAAACATCTCATGCGGTGTGACCAAACTGTGCATGCCTAAAGCCATTTTTGCTTTTTTTTCCCCGGTCCACCTCAGTTCAAGCATTCAGGTAACAGAAAAACAATAAAAAAATGTATATTTCTTGTAGGTTTTAGCAGGGGAATTAAAAATAATCACAAAACAAGTATTTAATCTACAACATATTGCAGATTGTCTCCGTATTTGTTAAATCAAAGCATCATGAGGTTGCATGGGGGCGTTTTTTTTTTTATGTTTTATTTGTAACGTCACGTCAATCAGAGCTGCTGTAAACCCCTGTTTAGTCTGCTGAGTGTGAGTCATCAGCACCATGCAAACTCCTCCTCAGCTCACAGTTACCAGCGTATCGATCTCAAACATGCACCGGGGACACGTCAATGCTCGCCGTAAGATTAACTGCTGCATGTTTGGTCTGTGCAATCATGAGTTTAAATTGTAGGGGGGGAAGAAAACCCGTATGGTCTCTAACTCGTCCACAGCCGCCTATCGCCCGCCGTGGTCCTCTGGGTAAGTAATAGGCCTTAATGGCACTAAAGCAGCGTCAGGCTGTCCATACATCAAAAGCCTTCTGTGAGTCACGCTTTTAACTATTTCAGCGCTGCTCTCTGAACGCTGCCCAGATTAAAACTATGAACTGGTCCAGCATTTTTTTTTAAAAAAAAGGAGCCCCGCGTTAAAACGCTACATCCGGACGCGCGTTCCCACCTTTGTCCGTCGTCCACGCCGTTTCCGACACGGCGCCGTAGCTCCGGAGCGCTCGCTCGGTGTCCGAGAAAGATTTCTTCATCTCCATGTTGGAGGCGAGGAAGGGAGGGGAGAGAAAGATCCGGGAAGCGAGTGAGAACCTTCGGGTGAAATCTGCTGCCTTCTCCGCTCTGTCTGCGCTCCTCCGGACGAGTCAGTGTGCAGCCGGTGGCAAGCGACCAGCGACCCGATGCGCCGAGAGCATCTTCAGCCGAGGCTTCAAATCCTGCTGGATGGAGGGGATGCAGGGAGCATGCGCAGTGCGGGCGGGGATGTGGGGACCCGGGAGACACGAACTAACGCTAGGATGATGGCGAAAGGTGATAAAAATAAAACAACTGGCTCACACGCACACGCAGACACAGTGAAACACATTTAAGTGCTTAGCAGATAGGGTTCATATACAGGTCTGATCTTTTGTTTACGTTTCTCGGTAAACAGACAATATTAAAAAAGAAATAAAAAATAAAAAAGAGAGAGAATGCACCTTTTTAAAAATAAACTTCATACACTTTCTGGCCCCCCAAAAAACATGGAGTCCAGTTGAACATCTCTGATGTGACCATCCCCCCTTTAGGGCAGGGGTGTCAAACTCATTTCTGTATTGGGCCACTTTGGCATCATGGAGTCATTAAAAGGGCCGGTTGCACCTGTATAGATCACTGAGCTATATTATACACTGGATTGCTGATTTAGCCGAAAAACTGAAGTCACTGGCCGCCATCTTGCTACTCCCTACTCTCACAGAATCCCATAGGATTTGGTTGCAACAACAAGCAGTTTTCTGGCTGTGTGAAAACGTTTCATAGGTAATTCTACAGTCAGTGGATGTACTAACACTATCAACTACTAGAAAATTAAGTGCTGAAATATTTTGCATGTTATTCATATGAATAATAATATTTATATATACATATATATTAAATATATATTAAAAAAAAATATATATATATGCGTGTGTGTGTATATGTATATATGTATACATATATGTAAATATATGTTTTTGTGTATTGTTATTTATATATTTATAAATGTTATGCTATTAGCACTCCAGTGTATAATATAGCTCAGTGGTAGAGATTAATAATTTCATTTCAGTTCACATAAAAGTGTAAAACATTTCGCAGTAACGTAAAATGAGCACCCTTAGGCGCAATTTAAACAGCTGATCTTCAAAAAAAATTGATATTGGGGCGAGTTACACTTTAAACTCATCATTCTGCATCGCCATTTCTGGGTTGTTTTAAGGTGTTGTGGAAAAGCTGACATCTAGTGGCAGAATGATGTTACTACACAATTAAAAACATTCGCCAGAAGGCACAGTTTTTATCCACTTTAAAAGGATATATGCCTCTACTTTATGACATGATATGCTTTTTTGGCTCTTGAGGGCCGTATTGAGTTTGAAACATGTGCTCTGGGGCATGTTTTTCCAAGGCTCTTCAAAAAACAACTTTAGTGAACTTAAAAAATATTAGTATGTGCAAGTTGCAAACATTAAATCTGCACAACTCTTTGAACTTAATAGTTTTGAGTAGACTTAACTTCATAGTGACAGTAAGCTCTTTTTCAGGAATCAGCCTTTAGAGGAAGAATCCCATCTGGATCCCAAGTTACTTTTCATATTTCCTTATGTTTCCATGTTGTTGACCATGCAATCCGGCATTTTTTAGTTTACAAGGCCTATTTCTCAAGACATTTGGACTCTTAATCTGTGTGGCGCATTTCAAACAACCAGCAGATCAGTGTTCAACTTCTTAGGAAGAACTCTATAATTTTGCATACATCCCATTAATCGTAACATCAACTTCACTCATGGTTTCATGTGTTATAAAATGGGTATAAACAACAAGTCGATGAGAATTGAGTTCTACTGACTTGAAGTTTTTAGATAGACTGAATGCTGCATTTTACAGTGCATGACACTGTTGGTTCATGATAATTAATCTAAAGAATGTGTCTTGTTATCACAACAGACAGGAAGATAGTTTTTTCGTGAACAGACCGTATTCAACGACTTGCTGTGTTTGGTACAGTGCTGCATAGAAGCTGTGGATGTCTGCTTAATCCAACTAGTTTTTGGCCTGTCCTGTTTGTACTGAGGTGTGAAGTTTACCACTCCTCCCCAGGGCATCATGATACATCAGAAGCATAGCGGCGTTTTGTACTGTTAGTAACCTTGGACTTGAACTCTTCTCTGACCTGAGATGTTTGCGTGCCAGAAATTGCTGGCATGTTGCGTCTCCTGTTGCTGTTGAGTCCGGGAAGCGCTGCTCTCCTGTCCAGGTGGAGTGTTTTAGCAGGTCTGTGCGTATAAGTTGCCTTTTCCTCTGTACTGGGCTTTGAAGTTAAATTGCCAACTTGTTGATTGCAACAGTTCTGTTTTCAGGCAGTGAAGCGGCTGTAGCTCCAGAGGACGCTGTGCTGCTTTGTGTCTCTTTTGTGCTACTTACAGGTGTTTATCTGTTCCTCTGTTGTTTGGCTTAGCTTACTCAGCTTTGCTTTGAGGAGCGAGGCCTTAATCATTTATTTGTTTATCGAAGACGGGCTTAATTTTGTATTATGTTCATTTGATCAAGCATTGTTTCAACTTTTCTTTTGGATTCTTGGATTCGTTTATAGCTGTTTGGGTTAATGTCAGAGGTTTTACTCAGTTACATTTACTTGAGTAACACTGATCAAAATGTACTTTTAGTAGTTTTACTGCACTGTACTTTTTATTTTTACTCAAGTATCGCTACTCTTACTTGAGTAGCATTTCTGGCTACTCTACCTACTGTGAGTAACTTCATGAATAAAGAACATACTTGTTTTAACCAAAAATGCACCAGAGAGACCAAAACCAAGAGTTTATGTTAAAGTGAGACTTCATGTTTGTACAGCTTTAATATTTAATGTTATTTTCTATCTGCTGAGCTCATTGAGCTTTTGGAGGTCAAATGAACGTACAGTAAACAGTAGATTTTGTCATTGAAAGTACTTTGCGCTGTTCTAACATACTGTATATACATTAACTGCTGTGAGTATGCTTTCAAGTTTAATGTTGAAAAAATTAGAGAAAATTGTCTTTTGTCTTTAAAATACCAGAATTTGCACGTGACCTTATGTTTCTGTCTGTCCGATGACATCATTTCTAAATATTAAACCATCAATTATGATTAGTTACTCAGTACTTGAGTAGCATTCTTAATACTTTTTTACTTACTTGAGTCATTTCTTGGCTGTAATGTGACAAAACACTTTACATGTTGGCCTCGTTACAAAGGATCTTGAAAGAGATGATGACCCAGGCAAGTCACAGAATGCTTGGTGGATCCCTGACTCATGTGACCTTAACGCCTCCAGTGGTGTGTTGTCACAATAGTAACCTCTATTACTATTGCGTTCTGGATGAGATCTGTCTACATCAGACTTGGTGTACTTTCTCAGTACTTGGATTCGTTTCTGAAATTTTCTCTGGAAAATTCAGAACCTTTTTTTGGTCTGTTTAGGTTCCCAAAAGCCTTCCCAGCCCTTTATGGTTAATTTGCTGGAGTTAAGAGATTACGTTCTGGTTTTTACCCGAACCTAGCAGGCAGTTCTTAGAACTTTCTCGTAACTTACATTTTGGTCACCTTTCCCACAACATATTGGTTACTCTTCAGTACTTTCCCCAAATCTCGCTGGTTATTTATTGGTTTTCCAGTCATTCTAAGCAGACTTTAACAAAACCTACTTGTTACTTTGCTGGAACTGTACCAGAATTTAGTGGTTGCTTGTATTGTAATATTCAGGGCATTTTAAGAATTTTTTTAAAAAGCACTTAACAATATTATGCAATATCCAGAAAGTAACCACTAAGCACCAGGAAAAGGTAAAGGTGAGAAAAGTAACCTCTAAGATACGGCACAGTCCATTCCTGTAACCCTTGTTGCTTTTTTCCAGTTGTCGTGTTCAAGCATTAAAGACTATTATGTGCCTCAGTCTGGCTATGGTCTTACATTTCATTCACGTTGCAATCTCCTTAGTTCTAAACTCGGTCGATCTGATATCTATATATAAACCCGATGAAAATGACAAGTCAAAACAAAGTTTATTTTTATTCACTCCTCACCCTTTTTAATTAGTGCAACTAATGCAAGACAAGCTCAATTATTTTACCTATTTAATAGCACCAATCTGTTCTCACTAAAGTCCATAAACATAAAAAGTTAGAGATTTCTGTGCAAACCAAATCTTAAATTAGATGCTAAAATGACCCAGCAGATATTAACAAAGGGAATAATCAATGCTATGACATCTCATTTCCAGTGTAGCAAATAAAAATACAAATACTCACTGAAGAAAATATGAAAAGCACAATATACCGATATTACACGGTTAATAAAATTCATACCTCCAAGGATGCAATTAAAACATAAATAGGACCGTAGCGTTTGTATTGCTTCCTCCACACTCCAAATCATACACCTTTTAAAGAAATACAACCATATCCACTTAATTTAGTTGTGAGAGACACAAGAAATGTTACAATAACATAGCAAAGGGTGCTGATGTCTTCTCTACACTTATAAAAACCAGAGATGCAAATGTTTCTGTAATGTAAGCAGAAATAGGAACGGAAATCAAATGTTTGTCATAGCATAAAACTTCAAATCAGGATCTAAAGTTGTCTCTTTAAAACAATGCAGGTGAGACCTCCTCATACGCGTAACATTTGAAGGTTGACTGAAAGCATTAGAACGGCTGCGTTGGAGATTTAAAGCAGCAGAAATGCAAAGAAAGCAGAGGAAACAATGTTGCGTTCACGTGACGCGGAGGAACGAGTGGGCAGCATTTTTCAAATTCAAGTAAACTTCTTCAAACGGGTGGAAAAGAACCACAAATCGCCTTTCACATAAGTAGCAGATTTAAAATTTCAATATTTTTCTTCTGCCGGTAAGAGCATAAAGAAATACCGTTTTCTATTAAATGAGCCATGGCAAATTTCATTTTCCTGAGGTTTTGGGGGTATAATATGATCTGCTGTGCACTGATAAAGCGGTGTGAATGTTATAAAAGTAAATACCAAAGGACCTGCTCAGGGGCAGTCAGCTTTGTTGCTTTGCTCAAAAAAAAAAAAAAGTACCTGCTAATACAACTACGTATAAAACACGACAAATCAACAGAGCCCGGTGATTCTCTGCTTTTCTCTGACAACCATCTGCTTCGCACACATATGAGGAACATGGCACGCTGTGACACCATGACTGTGCTTCGCTGGTTCGTCCCTACGTTCCTTCCAGCAATGTTTAAATTGTGCTGAAAAAAATCACGTTGGTGCTTTTTTAGGTGCAGAATTTCAACCCCGTGATTCCAGTCTATGCTCCACGTGCAGCAGAATAAACAGAACCCGAATAAATTAACTGGTTAAAGAAGGTCTGCCTGTTTTGGGCGACTCGGGAGAGGCACACTGAGGGACGCCTGTCCTGCTCGGCTGTAGCGCTGAGGGCGAGTCCACATGAGACGGGACGCCGTGGCGTGGAAGATTAATGTGTGGGCGTGGCCAGAGGGAGTGAGCGCACAGCCAGCATCTTTCAATTGAAACCAGATGCCCCCTATTCATTTATTAAAAAGACATTAACAGGATGTAATCGCATTCACGTGCATCTTTTTATATCTGCTTTTGTTAAAGGTCAGCAAAACTGCATTTAGGTTTCTATTTTTTGATCCTGCTACGTTGCTTTTATTCAATCAATGCTTTTTTATCTTTAAATGAAAGCCAAAAAAAGGATGCCTCATTCCTTTTTGTACAATCTGCTGCATCACCTTTTGCTTAAAAAACCTTTGTTCCAGCTTTATTCCTTCAGTCAGATGTTATTAAATTAAATATGTATATATATTTTCAGTTCAGGATCTGGACTGAAAACACTCTTCCCTACCTGTCATATCCCCTCTGCGTATGCTGTGCTTGCAGCTAAAGAGAGAACTACAACTTGTTGGAAAAGACGAGGCCGCAAATTGCTCCGTCTGCTGGACGTGCTGGGTGTGTCGGCATCTCCGTGTTTCAGTGCAATCTGGCGAGGAAAGCGGTTACGATGGATGGGAAGAGATTGCGCTGATTCAGGACATCCACCGTTAAACAGGAGCTGGGGGTCCATGTAATGCTGACAAATGTGTGAGGCAGTTTTCTGAGCTGATTAAAAACAACACTTCTGTTTAAAAAAACAGACTGGATGAGCCCCCCCCCCCTGCAGTATGCAATGCCATCTAGCAGCTGAACGAGTTTGGGGGAATTTCACTGCAGAAAAGGTGGACGGAGAAAGTCCACGGTGGGAAGCTGTAATGGTGGATTCCTCTTTACTGCATGAAGAAGCCCTGCTCCCTTCACTGTGCGTGACCAAGACGTGTTTCCAAGAGGAACCAATGCGTGAATACGCTCTGAAATTCTTCATCAGCCGGCGGCTTCGGTGCCATACGCAGTGAGGGAAAGGCGACTCCGTAATGTGGTAAAACCGGCCACAGCCCAACCTCTTCTTGGAATGTGTTGCTGCTCCGAAATACAGGAACTATTAGATACTGGCGAGGGAAATTAGGCTGATGTGACTAATGTTAATAAACTTCACAACTGGCCCGGTTTTGGGAACTGAAACTGAAAGAAGTGAAGCCGATAGAGACTGACTGTTAGCTAAATGTTGATGTTTGTTTTAAGGTTTAATAGTTTAAACTCCACACAGTGGCAGTGATGCTTCGTTGGACATTACAGTTTTTGTCCCGACGCCTCAGGAAAACCGAAGACGGGCTGGCGAATGTTTTCAACATTTGCCGTAGCCTTGTTCAGCTGAGCAAAGCGCTCGCCTGGTTGAGTTAAAGCAGAGCAATAATCGATGTCGACCTGATGAAATTAAAAAAAAAAGCGTTATGAGGATAAGTAAGATCTGAACTTGTCTTTGACCTGGTATGTTTTACTACTTTGCAGTTTGAAGACATTCAACGAGCTGGTGGAGGTTTGCAGCATCAGTGAGAACTCATCAGATGAGTCTGGCAGTAATTGTTGTTGTTTTTTTTTGTTTCTTTTTGCAAAACCGGGCCACGAGACGTGAGAGGACGCCTCTGAGCGGCTGTCCACTGGACCCGGCGTGCGTCTTTTTCAGACCAGTTTCTAACCCTCTGTCCTCTTCCCTGCAGAACAGCTGCCAGTTCTGCTATTTCACGGGTCTGGATGCTGCCGCTTGCTCTACCTGGAGCTTCGGCTCCGCTTTTTCTTTGGCTTGTTCGGCCGCGTCTTCTTCCGGTGGGAACATCCACGCCAGAGCAGCACCGGCTGTGCCGTCCCCAGTCTGACGTGAGAAGCAGAGGAAGGTGGCCCAGACGAAGGCGCAGCAGCCGGTGAAGGTGGTCCGCACGTACAGAGGCACCAAGGCGAAGTTCAGAAGCTAGCAGAAACAGACAGACGCCTCTTATGAGATGAACAACACAGCTGCATGGACGCGTATGTGCAGGAGCTGAAAGGTAAGTAAGCACCACTGAATTTCTCTACATGTGTACTTTAATCTGTGTATCTAAAACAAAATAACAAGAAATAAATGTTCTAAATAATATAACAGTAATAATGAATATTTTAACTCACTTTATCAACAGCTAGAATAACTGTTGCTGCTCTGGCTTAAATTACGCCAACTACATCTTGATTTAATTTCTTATAAATACCATGAAATAATATGCAAGCCCATATCTGGACACATTTTCACTTTGATAATTTATCCTGACTTTATTTTAGCTTCTATATCTATTGGATAGTATGTTAATATTATTTTGGGACTCTTATATTTTGAATCGGTCCACGATTTATACGGCTTTGCACTATAAGTCCAGCTAACATGTTTTTAGAAACATTGTTATAACGTAAAGTTTAGAAACAGTTTATTCTGAGACTCTGTTTCCAGTTGGTGTTAATCTGCTTCTTGGGTAATCTGATAAGGAGCAGGCAGCGTTAAATACATGTGTGAAAGCGTCCAGGACGCTTTCGGGTCCAAACGCTCAGACCACATTTAGACATGATCCAGAGGACTTATGCAACGCTTACGGTTAAATAAAAAAAAAAAGGAACATTTCTTATGTTGTGTCAAAGAATGGTGGTTGACTGCGACGATGGAAGAGGAAGGAGAAAAATTCAGGCTATTGTTCCTGTGGGACTAATTTAGCAACATCATGTTTTCCTAACAAAGTGCAGCATTAGGTACACTAAATCTTTTTTTTTTTTTTAGAAATGTCAGTACACCTGCTTCTTCCCATGCTGACAGTTGATTTAAGAAAGGTTACATGTTCATTTATATATAGAAGAGGTAACTAGGTACAGTTATAAGGACACATTTTTCTCCTAGATATGTAGACCGATGTGAACCACAACGCAAAAAGGGAACTAAAAGTAATTAAAACCTTCTGGAAATTTGTGTATTTGTCCTTGATTTGAGCAGGTAATTAAGATTATCTGCCAATGGAATGAGATTTTTGTTCTTAAAATAGGAACAACTCATCTACATCATCTTATTTCAAGTGCAGTATTTCTAATAATCTTATTTTAGGGGTGAAAATACTCATTCCATTGCATGCTTAATTTAAGGGCAAAATACCCTAATTTCAAGAAAATATTACTTACTTTTAGTTACTTTTTGCAGTGCACCTCCTTGCTTGCTGGGATCAACAACATGTTAATTGCAAATGTAAGTGTAACATGAATTTTTCCATTCTGAACCTTGGAGTTCAAGGTTTTGTTTTGTTTCTTCCCCACACACACACACACATACAAAGCTGTGCACACAAGATGTTAATAATTACCTGCATGAAGGGCCAGAACATCAGCCCGGTCTGTAAGGAGAAGATCAGATGCCAGTTTACTTACAAACAATAAAACAGAGTCACTTCAACACACCTCCAGGGATCGTTCAGTGCACATAAATATGCCTGTGAACTGTACAGCAGGAGAACGCCCTGCATTTTTGGAAACAAGTGCATGCAGGCAGCTTCCGTGTGTTTTAATGTCTCCACTGGCAAAAACAACCCGTTCCCCTGCGTTCCTCCAGTTACTACTTACAAACTCTAGACATTTCTGGACCAGCAGCTCCAGATCTCCTGACTGGCGTTTCAATACGTTCCTGAAATCTGAAAGCGAAACGTTTGTATGCAAAGGATTGCCCCGTTGCTTTAAAACAGCTTTACTCAAACAAGCTTGAAGAAAGTACCCCATGCCGTTTGCACAGGTAAAGGTAAATTTATCTACCAGTTAGTGAATGCTAATTTCCCTCCGACCCTACATATCTGGCATACTGATAAGTGTTGCCCATGAAAATACCCACCGCCTTCAAGGGAAGTGGATCCAAAAGCGCTTTAAAGCTTCATTTTTACTCAAAATCATAGTAGAAATTAACTGCGCAGCTGCAACATTTCCCTTGGATCCTGTAGAAAACATCAGCAGAGGTCCAGCTGTAGAAAAGCGGGTGATGTTTGGTTAACCTGATCCAGTGGAAAGCGAGCGCGTTGAACAGCGACTCTTTGACGCGTGCAGAAGCTGTGGAATGGAAAGCAAACCGTGTGGCTGTAGCGGCCTTTGACCTCCGCTCCAATCACTTCTTCATCTCAGGGGCCCAGAACAACGATGGAGGAAACAAGCTTTAAGGTGGAGGAACGGAACCAGCGGGCGACGTCCTAACAGACACCACCACCAGGGGCGCAACTACCCAGTATAAGAGGGGTATGCAGCATCAGTTTTGGCGCGCCCCCCCTGGATTAAAATAAATAAATAAGTGCCAGACATCATCATGTATGGTCTTTAAATAATAAAGGTTTATTTTAAAGTATATCAGCCACTGTAGGCCTGCCATAATAATAATTAGATGGTATATTATTAACAATGTTAACACATAATAAACAGTTGCAAATTGACAAACATTAACATTATCATTATAACCAATGCAACTTAATGCAGCCTTTCTAAATCAGCCTAGTGATGGCATCAGATAAGACAACTATTATGCAGTAAGGTTTTGCTGCTGTTGAAATTACATTCACATTTTGGATTTTAAAAAGTAGAAATATGGATAGCCTTAGCACAGACCTTTAGAGAGAGAGATGTGACCCTGTAATTATAGCTTCCATGTCACTCAACAAATGTAAAGCAGCCTACATGTCTGACAGCACAGCTAACATGAACAGCTAATGGTAAAACAACATCTTTATTGCATATTATTTATGCATGAGTTACTGCATAAGTTATGTTTTCTGGATTCTGGTCATTTATTGTACATGCTACCTTATATTTTCCACTATGTCAGCGCAGCAACATTGGTTTTGCATTAAGCTAGAAGCTAGCTGTAAACCCCCATTTGGCTGCTATTCCCACTGTTAGCAAACACAAGCTAGTCTGTTCATATATATTCATATTGTATGAATATACAAGCCTAAGTAACGGGAGCAAATCTATGCATGATTCCATGGTAAACCAAAGTCATTGCATTAGTTATATACATCAACAGCTAATGGTAAAACAAAATATATTAATGATTCCATGATAAACTAGTTTATGTATCTGTTTTCCAGATTCTTGTCCTGTATTGTACCTGCTAGCTTACAGGGTTTCCCGCAGCGCTATACTCACGCTACCGCCTCCCCCCCCCCCCCCCCAGTCGATCCGCGCAAAACTTGTCGCCCCGCCAATTCACCGCCTCGCTTAAGCAAATTCCTGCCTTATATTTTCCAGTTTTCAACTCAGCAACCTCGGTTTTGCACATTCTAAGCAAGCTGTGAACCCCCATTTGGCTGCTACGTTAGTAATCGCTAGCTAGTCTCTTAACGTGAATATCGTTATTTGCAAGCCTCCAAGCACTTTAATTCCTACCTGTTGCCTTTCACCATCCACTTGTTTAACTGTTGTTGCATCCCTTGACATGCCATCTCCCTTTCCCTCTTCCTTTTTTTATTTTTCGCCCCCCACAGCTTTCTTGATTTATCCATTTTCCATAGACAACTAAACTCACTACTCGTAGGCTATTCTATCTGCTCGCTCAGCGCTCACGGCGCCCCCGCTCCCAAGTAGCCTACATCCCGCTGCAGCCTTCCCGCAGGCTGCAGCGGGATGCTTCTCCCCGCTCCCTCTTGTGTCAATATTCTACGGTGGAATCTTATGACATAGGGCGTCTACTCTAGCATGTTTTTGTTCTAAAATGTTATTTAAAACATTGAGGAAATTCAAATTTAAAAAGCACAATAGCAGCTACATATAGAAAATACCAAAACTTTTTTTTTTTTACCATCACTTTGGCGCCCCCATGGTGCTGCGCCCCTATGCACTGCATATAGTGCATACCCACTTTTTGCGCCACTGACCACCACCCACAAACGTGAGCAGCAGTCTGCTTTTCCGCTAAGCTAATGAGGGGGAATCTTACCTTTCTTCTCTGATGGAAATAGTCGGGAGTGGACAGAGTTTACATCCGCCATCATTTTCAGCCCGTCTAGTGACAAAAATGATACAAATTCACACCTTTCAGCTCTGACCCACCTTATACGTGTTCAGGAACTTTTCCCTCCAGTCCTCCAAGATGTCTTCTTTGCCCTCCAAAAAGCTGACACCTGGTTGGAGCAGAAGAGATCGGGGCAGATAAATCATTGGAGCCGCTGCTAAAGACAATAACTCATGTCATCGAACAAATCCTAAACAGAAGTATCAATATATTCCCGTAGAATATATTAACGACAGCATCTTTAACGATTTCCCTCAGACTCGCAGGTCTTATATGACAGGCGTTGATGTTTTAACTCTGCAGCTTGAGGAACTGTAACTCGTTCACGTTAGTCCTGAATACGCAAAGAACTTCCCTACCAAGCACACAGCAGATATCCACATCCATTTATTTTGTTTCTAATAGCAACCCTTCAAACGAGGCAACAGGAAACAAGCTATGGATGCGGCTACAGGTTTAGATGCACTTTGAGGCATCAAAGTCAAATCCAGAGCTTTTAATGGTTCGTTTCGGCGCTTCTTCGTCATACAACTAACGACTTAGATCACTTCCAATAAGGAGAACAGAATTATGCATTCAGCCACAAACATGTGCAACATATTGTCAACATATATGTTTTCATTTGCAGGACTCTCAGGCGAGTGTAGGGCTAGACGATAGATCGATTTAATTGATTAATTGTCATTTTTGGACAATCTGGATTTTATTTTGCCAATGGACTTATTTAGCTTCCATTAAGAGAATAGCAGCAATGATGAACAGATGTTTAGGAAAATATATTGTCAAAACATTGTAAAGCGGAAACTTTTCCCCCCACAATACAAGACATTTTAATGAATTCCTTTACTTTTGTTTAAGTTAATTTGAGGTTACACAAGTGAAGTGAAGCCTGTTCTTGGCTCACTGTGTAACACCAGTAGCAGCAAACATTTTGTTATATTTTTATCGTTTACAACGGCTGGGACACAGCTTGCATTTAGTTGCACTTCTGATTCAGGTCAACTCCCAAACGAAGTTTTTAAAATAATTTCTTTTTGTCAAATGAAAAGGAGGTAAAAAAAAAAATCAATTCATCAAATTTGATCTAATAAAATCTGAGATTTTATTTTTAAGCCGTATCGCCCAGCCCTAGGCGATTGCCTGCTTCGCCAGTTCAAACGCTCCCTGTCCTGGGTGTGATGGGTTGGAGGTGTTTTTTTCCCCCTCAGCTCTTTTCTTTGTCCGTGAAACATGCAGCTCCTAGACGGGGGGTTACTGGAACAGCTTTGTTTCCCTCAGTGGTCCAGAATGTTTTTTACATAATTGTGATGCCAGATTTAGTGTCCAAAACCTAAGCCACACTAATACAGAAGTGCAAAGCCTTGTTGGGAGGCTGAATAGCACAGCACCAACTGGACCAGGAAGTAGAGTTCCAAGTTGTGCCGTGTTGCCAGCTGTGGCACCAATGTCCTGTATGCAGACACGACTCCCGCACAGATTAAGTTTAAGGAAAAGAAGTTAAGCAGAGTTGTGTGCAGTCGTTGGTGCGAAGGGAGGAGATTAGGGGGGCGAATACACGCCCCTGAGGAGCACCTGTGCACATTGTCCAGGTTCTGACTGCAGAGTATCCCCTGTCTCTCTAGGTGTTATCTGTCTTTCAGAGGGTTCTTGGTCAGGTGGCAGGCAGAGACAGGAACAACAAGCTTAGAGAGTTTATCATTGAGGAGATCAGGGATGACGATATTTAAAGCACCGCTGTAGTGTAAAGAGGATCTGTACGTATCTACCTGGCAGCTCAAGATGTTGCAAGAAGATGATGCGGCCCCAAGGTAATAGTTTCATCCCCAGACCTTCCGCTGAAGGCACTGGTCCAATGGTCTTATTTAGGTAAGCCAACACTAGCCTCCTAAAGGATTTAATGATTACAGATGTTGCAAATAGAGGCCTGTAGTCATTTAGTTTGCTGAGCATGAATTTCATAGAGACGCGGAATAGCTACAATGATCTTCTGAAGATCTTGGTTAAGAGAGCTGGTCAGAACAAGTGGACGAAACTGAAACACGGTCTGGGGTTTATTAAATGTAAAAGCCCGCCTTTATCGTTATTATTAGCATGTTCTGTTTCTCGAAATATTATTGAAATTGTGCGTTTGCCAACCTGGTAAGGACACAGATGTCCTCGAACAAACTTACAAGAAAAGACAGGACTTTATTCCTCCCCCAAGAGGGAAACTGAATAGTCACAGCAGCAAGACAAAGCAAAAGGTGCACGTCTAGAAATATAATTTAAAGAAAACTTGATAAAAACAAGCAGTGCAAGCAAATTAATAAAGTAGAAAGGTATCTCTAAAATAAAGTCACTACAAAAGTGAAGAGTATAACGAGATACAAACGAGGTGAAACACATATGGGCAGTAAGTAACCTCAGTGGCAAAATCCTCAGTGTCCTCCCACTAAGGAGAGGCTATTAGGCCTTGGACTTGTCACTTTTAGACACATTCTTGAACCATCAGCATCTCTTGTTAAAAGATTTAAGCTGGGGACACATACGATGATTTTTTCGTTTGTTTGTTTTGACAGATTTTATCCAAGATTCCCAGTTGAGAGAAGTCTGGATCAGTCTGCACAAGTTAGGAAAGGTGGCAAGTTAAAAAAAAAAATCAATAAATAGATAGATAGATAGATAGATAGATAGATAGATAGATAGATAGATAGATAGATAGATAGATAGATAGATAGATAGATAGATAGATAAATAAATAAATAACACAGTTGGTACCAAATTAGACTGAACTGGAAGAGGAACCAGAGGATGAAAAGGAAGAAAAGACTCCATGATGTTTCATCTGGACCAGCTCTAGCAACCAACAACAATGGGCAATAGAAGCAAGAAATGAATTTAATTAGATTACAGTCACATGAGGAAAGAAGCAAGGAATAAATCACGAGAAAGCCTCCTCAGATGTGTCTAAAACAAATAACGAAGGGTTCCTTAGGTTCTCCGATGAACCCTTCTGTTGTAAACGGACCTCAGATTTACTTTTAATTCAACACCAGCGCTATCAATCACAGCCGAGGTTGTCTTCCCTGACCTCTGGGGCTCAAACTATTCTTATCCGGACCTGCTGGGGCCCAGGAGAGGAGCGCGCCGTGTCCTGTGTGTCAGTCACAAATTGACAAACGCATTTGGAGGTTAACCATTAACAGCGCAGGACCCTTCCGGGGGTGGTGCGTTCACTGACCCGTGTAGAAGACGCTGGTGGCCAGCGGCGCCGCCGTCGTCTGGTCCAGGAACAGCTTCTTCATCACCATCCCGGCGGAGTTCCCCGGGAACCTGCGCTCCAGGAGGCGCATCCAGAAGAAATTGAAGTTGCCGTGGAAAGTGAACGCGACCACGGCGACGTTGCGCGTCTGTCTCCAGTCCATTCGGTCCCTGGAGGAGAACCACTGGTGGACCAGGTCTCCGCCGGCGAACAGGCAGCCGTACAGCGTGACATTGGTGACCCACGGGAAGCGGCGGACGTGCCTCAGAAACGCCTGCAGCATAATTCGGTCTGCGCTGGCTTCGGGTTGCCCAACATGAAGGGGAGTGAAAGGCGTCGTTGTTCGTGCTGGAAGTTAGCTAAAATCGGGACGTTAAACCATCGTTCTCCCTTCTCTCTTTCTCCCTGAAGGACTTAGCATCAGTAAAAACGTACACAGCCGTACGCTTCCGCTTTAAGATTTAACAAATCACTCTAATAATCTAAAAATAGCGAACATCTCCCACAGTAATGCCACACAGTACAGGCTACCTGCTTGTCAAACTCCTTCTAGTGCTCAGAAGAACGGGAGTCACCGCCTGCCTTCCACCGGCTCCAGTTGGCTCCCTCCCCTGCTGCGTATTCTCCTTACGTGAAAAACCTTACGTAAAGGGAACCTTACGTAAAAAAAATGGAATGGGTGGTGTTCTGCTGGAGACACGTTTCCAGTGCTTTACAGAAATTTCTCCAGTCAGTTTTCGAGTCGGGTGAGCCAAAAAGTTTAACAATCCACCAAATGGATCATTTGGTAAATAAAGATAAGACGATAAAATTAAGAATAGGCTATATTAAATTTCCACAAATATATTTGCGTCAATAATTTCTAATCCTATAATTTAACGTCAAATCCTTAATATTTTTGAATCGACGCGTGTCAAAATCAAAAATATTTTACTATTTAATATTTGAAGTAGTCCGTCATGAAATAACTTTAAACTGTCAAGTGACTCATCAAATCAGGGTTGCCAACTGACCCTTGGGAGGGGGGGGGGGTTGGGGGTGACACAGGGGGGGACCTGACTCATATTTGGAAACAAAAATATGTCTAATTAAATTAAGGTTTGAGGTAAATGTTTATAAAATAATATCATACAAAGAAGAAAAAGGCAAAAAAAACACTTTATCATGTCAGTAGGGTGGAAGACAACATCTGTCCACAAAGTGTCCCTTATTTATTTTTCAAAGAAGGAGTTGGCAACCCTATATAAGCCACTGATTTAGACGGGTAAGGATGACTGATTCCATAAATCCATATTAAGCTGATGTGCAGCAACACAGAACTATGAAATAATTAAAGGAAATGGTTGTATTTGATTTTAATGTACAATGTATTGCATTTCTTTCCGAAATATTTCCTAGAAAACAGTCAATATGTAAAAGTAAACAGTGAGAGTGAATACAGATGGTCAAGCACACTTTGACTGTATGTGCCTTATTTTTTGATAAATGAGACGGAAACTCTCAAATTGTGTGATGAAATGATAACATCAAAAATCAGAAACTTTGAAAAGAATGCTTTTTTGGGCCCAAATCCACTCCTTCAAACTTTATATTGGAAGCTCTGACAGGGGGCCTTCATATTTCATATGTCCTATTTGCAGGTATTTTTCCAAGGTGCAGAGAAACTTCACAGCTTATACAGGTTACACTTAAAGATGCACCATGCAGTCAGTTGGCCTCAGATGACATCAGATCTGTGAGCAGCAGGTCAAATACCCCAAAGAATAAGTGTTTTCTCTCTTTTTTTCAAAACTAATTATTACATTCTTTGATTTAAACAATCCCCATAAAATAAAAGAGACATAGCCGTTTTCCCCCTTCACTGTCTGACATTAGACTAAACGTTTCCTGTTTTAGATATGTTACCAACATCTTTATGAGCTAAATGGCAAAAATTAAATATTATTTTACTATTTTCTTTTCTTAGTTTCTTTAAAGTCAGAAGTTTATTTGCTGGGGGACTAAAGTATGGGTACAAAAGCTAACCCTTAGCATACAGTAGTAGATTAGTTACAACAAAGCAATGCCTTTGGATCCTAAAGCCCCGTTCTCAGTTCCATAGAAAACCTGCTGACAGAGCTAAAAAAAAAAAAAAAAAAAAAAAAAAAAAAAAAAAAAAAAAAAAAAAAAAAAGAAGGTGTGTGAGAGCAGGGCAGTGAACCTGACTGAGTTACAATAGTAGTATCAGGAGGAACGGGTCAAAACTGAAACAAACGTGTGGAAGGAAACCCAAAATGCCTGACCAAGTCATACAATTGAAATTTACATTTAAACAATTTAAATGTATGCAAACATCTGAATGACCTAAAAACAAAATAAGGTCAACTGGATTTCATGTCAAACAGTAAGAAACGAATGTGTATTTTCATGCAGTGTGTAAACATCTGATCTCAAATGAAAACACACCAACCAACCAACAGCGTGTGCTTTGATCCCCTTAACATCGTTAGAACAAAATAAAAAAATAAATTAAAAAAAGCACACAAGTAAAGGTTGGGGAGGTAAGCTTTGATGGATAAAAAGGGGATAACTGTAATATCTTCATTTTTTGGGAAAATCAAAACCATTAGTACGCCTATCACAGAACATGTAACACATTTTCCCCTCTTTTTGTATTATAGTCAGCAGAAAACGCAAAATATACCCCTGAAAATTGGAATTGGTCAAGAAGAGCCGAATCCGCGCGTCTTCAAGATGCACTCAATGCTTGAAGCAGCTTACGATGTTTAAAAAAACCCAACTCATCAGAAGGCCGTGTCTTTAGAGTTAAAGTCATATTTTTATTGCTTTCAGCCACAATGCGCCCCCCCCCCATCATTTTTTAACAGAAGATATTGATGGACGTGAACTTTTAAAACAAAACACATTCGTCCCCAAGCGTACATCATGATCAGGAGCACACGATCAACCATAACAGACAATTCTATCTGATAAGGAACATTTGAACAGAAAAATATAATCTTTTCTTCTTTTAAACCATTTAACAACATTATTTAGGACACCGTTGTTACAGCAAACTGAACACCTGTAATTAATTCACTTACCAAAAAGTTACATTTGGTGCACTTTAGAACAGTACATATTGTTAGTTTATGAATGCAGACGCGTTTTTAATCGACTCTTCTGCTAAACAGACGATTGTTAGCTGGCTTTCTGAAAGGATGATCTTACAATGACGTCGTTTGCGGTGATACCTGGGGTTCTCTTCAGAGATCCTGTCTGGTCAACGCTTCTCTCAAGGGGTCGGATGTTTTGGCAGCAGAAAGGGTTCATTCTCACACCGCGCTAACATAAGCCAAAACTACCATTGGAGCAAGTTGACCCAGTTTCCGTGGAATGGAAAACATGTCTCACGTTTCAGTTAAAATAAAAACAGTTAAGGAAAAAATAAAAACCTGTTTTATGCACCACGGGAGGCGAGTTATAGGGTGTTGGATCGAGTTGGTAGCGTTTAGCAGCTTCCCGCAAACTGATCGAGAGTCAACGTGTCAAACTCTGTGAAAACAACAGTCTCTTTCATAAACTGTATTTTCTAACAAGCACCATCAGCACCGCTTCACAAAGGTACGCTGTTTATACACCGACAGACTGCATCTCCACTGCCGGTGCGCTATTCTGACAGGGTAGGCTACACCGACAGAACACCGGGAGAGCTAACGTACTGTGCCTTGCTAAAGCAGCTCTGATTAATTTAGGCAGACAGACCAACATAAAGTACAGCATCACTGTGACGTGGAAGGATAATGATCTGTTTTTACACAGGCCAATTATTCTCTGATACCCAGAGCAACCAAACTTCACCTAAATGATAAAGTCCTCCTATGAATAAATGAAACCCAGTATACATGTCGCTGTTCGGTGAAGGCCTCGGAGGTTTGTTAGAGAAAACTAGAGGACAAACAGTCTCTTTAAGACCAAGGAACAAAGCAGACAGGTCAGGGAGAAGGTTGTGGAAAACTATAAAGCAGGGTTAAGTTTTAACATGAAACTTGACTTATCCACATCAACCAGTGGCGTTGATGAAATGCTGGTTCGTAACTAGGGCTCCTCTGGAATCCGAGAAAATGCTAAGGGAACAATTTAACCATTTGAATAAGCAGTGCTGGATTAGATAACGTGTAGATAATGTGCGTTGTGTTGTGCAATGGTTGAGATGAAAGCTGGTTCGTGTGTTAGAATGGCCCAGCCAAAGTCCGAGCCCTAATCTAACAGAATCTGTGGACCTGATGTTCACAACAGCTCTCCGGGGTTGGAGCCATGATAAAATACTTTGAGTGGAGGGTAAGAAGGGGTCACAGTGTTTCCCTTGAGATGAGGAGCTAAAATAAAATAAAAAAAGTCAGATACACTTCAAAGGTTCAGTTGGAGAAATGAAAAGGCCTCTTATGATTGGACAAGTCTCTCCCAGGCACCGCTCTCCGACCGGCGGTAGAGCTGCGGCAGACCCCCTGGGAACAGGCTGTCAGAGTCTGGGTGTGACAAAAGGAACTGGATTGTGGATTTCATGTGCTGGACAAAGTGTGGCGGTTCAGCCTTTGGAGACGTGGACAGGTACTACAATACAAAAGAAAAAAAGAACTTTAAAAATACGTTTTTATATCACTCGTTCTCACGACTTTGTCCCGATCACCTTCAAAGGCTCCTTACTTCCCAGATATTACATTACCTTTAAAATTGTGTCATCACTTTGTGACAACCAGAAGGCAATGTCCATGTCGGGGGTCCAGTGGCATGGTCCGATTTCAACAAGTCCACGACTCGAGTCATAAATGCCGGCCATCTGCAAAGAACAGCCGTTTTAATAAAATTCTATCTAGCTTCAGTCCCTTTAAAATGAGACAATGCCTGCAAATACAAGAACACTGGAATCATAAGACAACTACATTTACAACCGAAGTGGGTTTTTAACAATAACCTGAAAGCAAAGATGTGTTTGTCAGGGTTCTCTGTGTTGGCTGCTCTAACTCTACTCCTCAGGTGTGTCTAGTTGGCTGAGGAGGCGTGGTCCACACCTGCAGCTCGTTGCAGGCGGCTTCCTCTGGCTTCTTAAGCAGAGCACTGGCAGATGGAAGACGCCGGAGCCTTAACCAGTCGTGGTACGACGTGGCCTCTGTCCCAACTCTCGGAAACCAGCTTGTGAGTTTTTGTTACGCTGCTTTTTTGAGTAATTTTTTGTACCTCTCTGTTGCTCCAGATTTTGGTGCTTGGATGCACTCACCTGTCTTGACGTCCCGTCCGAAGAAACAGACCAGCAGACCTGTCTGCTCAGATTTTGCTCTGGCGCTCCCCTCATACTTCCTGGAAGTTACCCAGCGAGGCCTGAGATCCCCTTTCCCGGGTCCTGTTGGTTCTGTGCTCACTCTGGTCAATCCATCTGTCAACCGCTGCCGATGAGGTCGCCTCGGATTCCTCGCCAGCTACATCTGCCGCCCTCAGCCACTAGCCACCTATCTCCATCTGAGTAGTCACATAGAGTTCTCATGACGCTACTTCTTCCCGGTTAGGTCCGCCCAGCCTAATGGTAAGCAGCGCAACTCCTAGCAAGTTTCCTGGCTCTTATTTCAGAAGAACTCACTTGCTCTTTCTTACAGACTTTCCAGCCGTGACGTTCTGTCCCAGCCGAGTCACCTGTAGTTCCGTCCATAGACCTGCCTGTTTTCCTTTAATAAAAATATTAAAACTGTGCATTGCCTCCCGTTCGTATCTGCATGTGGGCTCGTCATCTGAAAACCATGACAGTGTTCATAAGCAATAAGCTTGTAAGTCTATTAATAACCCTTGACTTTTCAGAAGTTTTGTCACATAACGACAATGCAACGTTTTTGTTGCGATTTTATGACAGAACAAAACAAAGTGCCACGTAATGGCGTAGTGCAAGGACAATAATACATGATTATATATATATATATAAACAAGCTAAATCTGAAAAAGTGCTGTGTGCTTATGTATTCTACCTCACACACACACACACCCTTGTTTACAGTGCATAGTGAGGACCGTGCCTTGATTTCCATAGACTTCTATTCCTCTTCAGGCATTTCTATGGCCTAAACTAGTCTTTAGGGGTTTGTCTCTAAGCCTGACCTAAACCTAAACCTCTGCATTGGCCCCTAAGTGGCCAGATGTCATTTACAAGATGTACCCAGCCTGCAGCTCTCTGACTGCTGGAGATAGTCAGATGGATACAGGGATGAGTGGGGGGGAAATTGGCGTCTTTATTCTTGATTTGAGGTTGCTTTTTCTCTCTCTTTTTTCCGGGTACCTCTCCTCCAGTGAAGGTCCGTGCTGACCGCAGCTCCTCTGCAGGTCCTTTGTGAGGGAAAGAGGCAGGAAACACTTCCCCTGTTTTAACATTTACACCTATACGGAATCACACGACAGTGTATTACTAACACGTTAAAATCTGTTTCTTGTGTCTCAGAAGCATACGCGCCACTCACCTATCCCATAAACCGTCGGTCGATGGATTCCATTCACAGCTACATCGTTCATCTCTACAACAGAACGAGTTTCATTAGAAGAACCCTGACCTGGAAACTATGTACAAACGATATAAAAACGGATAAAAACCTGTGATGCAACATGTCTCCAGGTGAATCTCCTCCTCCAGTTTCTGAAACGCTGCTACAAAGTGAAAACGTGAGAACTCTTGTTCTCTGAGCAACGTGCTACAGAGAAGCTTATGGAGGAACATACCCAGTATGCTGAGGCTGATCTTTTGAGATGTTTTTCCATCGTCGTTAAACCCGCCAACGAGATGCAGCTCAAATCTAGACGTGAGAAGTCAAAGACAGTCAAACGAATTGTAAACGGGAAAGCATGGACTCTACATTTGCTCCTGCGCATCTGTGGCACACCTTCCATCATCACGGACGTTACTCAGCGATGTGACGGCTTTCGTAACGAGCTGGATCTCAGACCAGGTGCTGGAGCCGTCGCAGTGAGCGAGGCAGACGGCTCCACTACCTCCAAAAGAAGAGAAATAACTTAGCGGCTTGTGCGGACCCTTCACTTGAAGGCAGATACAGCACACAGCATGACTCCGGCGGAGGAGGCGTTACCAGTGTGTCGCAGCACGACCAGGTGGCAGGTGGTGGCATCATCCGATCCAATGACCGAAACACAGTCTGTGGAAGATTACACCAGAGCGGGAGAAACTATAAGGATCAAATTGTAAAAAGCACACAAAACGAAAGCGCTGATCTTCCACCACAGAGACAGAGAGAGGAAGGAGTACGTGTAAAATCATTTCATCCACTGGTGAAGAAAATACAGTCCATAGCCCTTAAACCTTTTCAAACTTTGACCCCATCACTACCTAATTTAGGGGGGGGGGGTATAATGGAAAGCAATTAAAAGTTGCACAACTAAAAATTAGAAAAAAAAGTGTGCTGAAAATTTCTATGCAGCGCCAAGCCCCTGAGTATTTTTTCAATTCTGCTGGCTCGCACTGGAGCAACCTGAAGTTCTCCTGGATTGGTGTCGAAACATTCTCATAAAAACTGAGCGAAAGTCCAGTTGCCTTCGATTTAAGCTTGTTTGCTACTTCCAATTTGCAATTTAACAAGATTATTTTATGGGAAAAATCAGGACTTTCTTTTGCCAATGCACCCCTTGGGATTTCATGACACTTTACCAATCCCAAAAACAGGAAATTGTTTTGGTTATAACATGCAATGTTGAATATATGTTTAGAAAAATATTTTGTCAAACTACTCTAAAGATAAGCATCTGAATCATCTGAAAGATGATTCATTTACTTTTTTTTTTTTTACTTTTTTACATATTTTTATTTTTTTTCCAAGTTAGTCTGAAGTTACACAAGTGAAGTCAAGCCTGTTCACAGCTGGTATTTAGTTGCACTTTGAATTCAGGTTCCAGACGAGAGGATTGGACTAAAAGCAAGTCTTTGAACAACATTTCTGCAATTCATTTTTATGAAACAAATGGAAGAAGAAAAAAAAAATTACTTAAATCGGATTTGGAATAATAATATCTGAGATTTTATTTGTAAGCCACATCGCCCAGCCTTACATAGAAAAATTATAATTTTATTGTCCGCCAAGGAGGGTACACAGCAAATATGTGGAAGTAGGTGTTACGGTCAGATGAGACCAGAGTTGAACCTTTTTGGCTGACAAAATACAGAGGAAAAGAAACACTGCCCAAGTACCATCCCCACTTTGAAACATGGCATTGACAGAATCATGCTGGGGGATGCTTTACTTCAGCTGGCACAGGAAAACTAGTCCAGGCTGATGTGGAGATGGATCGAAGTGAAAACATTTCAATCCTGGAGAGAAATCGGTTGGAGGCTTTAGACTGGCTTTGAGGATCAGCTGGACAACAACTATAAACATTCAGCCAGAGCTACAGTGGAAATGCTTCAGATCAAAACATATTCTCGTGTTAGAAAGAAAGAAAAATGGGCCCCATATGTTTTTGGGTTTGGGACAAAACCCAGAAAGACTTGCAGATGTAATTACAGCCAAAGGTGCTTCAACTGACTACTGTGTGCCAAACTTTTTTGATTGTTACTTGTTAACATTTTGAAAACCGTGCTTCGTTTTCCTTCCACTACACAAACGTTTTTATGAAAGTCTAATAAAATACGTTAACCCTTATGATCGCATAATGAAGGCAGGACGTGCTTTCATATTTTACTGAGACAAAAACAAAAAACAAGAATCTTTATTGTCATTATGTAAACATAATGAAATCACCAGCTCCATGTTCACATATAACACAGAGACACAACAAGACATATTGCTTTCAATAGCTGAATGCACCAACAACACTTCTTGGGAAGCTAAAAGTGTGCAAATAGTCCTTAGCACCTGATGAGATTTAAATGTTTGAGCCAAAAGACAGATGGCAGTCACTTTACAGTACAATGTAGATAACAGTGCAATTGCATAAATGTATCAGAAAAACAGTCTCTGAGAAGTTAAAAAGTTTGCAAATTTAAATGTTCAAGTTCATTTTTACTAATGACTATTTGCACACTTTTTTTTTACCTTCTCTGGGAATGTTTGTCTGATACATTTATGCAGTTGCACAGTAAAAATGTGAAAAAGGTTAAGGGATATGAGCACCGTATGGTTTATTTGGATGATACAGGAACATGGTTTGGATTCGCTCAGCTGGGATGTTTGTGATTTGATACGACCATTTTCACAGAGGTCCTCTACTCAGCAATAGGCAGAGGAAAACTGGATTCTGCTTCTTGTCGCTGTACTCACTGTCTGCTGGTGTCGTCGCTGCAAACTCTCTCTGCTGAACGTACAGAAGGTGCTTTGGATCTACTTCAACGAGTGGCTTGGAGCGAAACGCTTTCGCATTTTCCTGTGAAACAAGATTAAACAGTTTTCGTCCCCCAAAATGTAAGCATCCTGAATTTAACTTATTCTAGTTACACCGTGCATTTTTTTATTTTTATTTGGATGACTCAGAAATAGATTTGTCTATTTTCAAGTCTTTCTTGAAATTCTATTTGTTTGCTATACGTTCTCGTTGTAATTTTGTTTTGGTAATTCCACATTACATCCAGAAATTACTTTTCTTGAACAATTTTAGAAAAATAACAAATAGGTATGGCGTTCCTACATATTTTTCATGTTAAAACGTCATGTTTTTCTCAACTTTGATTCTGTACGTTTTTGTCCCCTTTTTTACATTTTTTTAAAAGTACACGAACAGTAGTTGAGTAGCTATATGCTTAATATTTTTCTGCAGCAGCTTAGTTTCAAATACAGAATCTGTAAAACCCCCCAAATATAAGATTGGTGGAGATATATGATAGACGGACAGATGGCTGGGTAGATTGAGCTGGAGGTTTTTTTTTCTGTCAAACTTTTTTTTCCTGGGTGGAGTGTGGCATGGCGGTGGAGCAAGAGCCCCATATATGGAGGTTATTTATTTGAGGCAGCCATCCAGGATCCGGTTTCTGACCTCAGAGCCTTTGCTTTGTTAACCCTACCCCTGCACTTTTCTCTCTGTACATTTCCTGTCTGAAAAACTATGAATAAAGTCCACTAGTGCCACAAAAAAGGAAAGTTTTCGCATTGTCAGTCACCCCAACCATTTCCAGTATGGGTGATTGCTGCGAAGGCAACAGCCCTAATCTCTTGCAAGAGAAGGGATTGCTGGAAAATCTGTGACTTGCTTCTACTGGCTTTAATTCCTTAAATGGATACATATATATATATATATATATATATATATATATATATATATATATATATATATATATATATATTGGTGCGATAAACAGAACTTGACTCAACTACATGGAATGCATTTACTTCAAATAGATCATATAATTGAATTGACAATGTATTTCTGTATGAAGGTTATGAAATTATTTAATGGATGGATAGATAAAGGGATGGATAAACAGATGCAACATTTAAACATTAATATTTAAACATTTGTACAGATCATTTGTAATTAGAAACCTTTTTCTGCATTTTCCATTCTTTGCCATATTTATCCAGACCTAGAGAATACATAAAATCGCTTGAAGACTGATAATAAAACCAGCCAAGCATCTCAGTATCTCAAAGTGGCGTTTTGTATATGTTTCACTGATTTTTATGGTGCCGTGCTAACATTGTCTGTTAGTGTCAAAACAGTTTCATTATAGAGGCGGCAGTAATGTAAGTGTGACCATCAACACCTTGAGTCATGAGCAGGTGGGGAAGAAACAAACCTGTAAATGTGGGTATCTGCCGAACACTTCCGCTGTGGTTCTGAAGCGATCAGTTGCTCTGTCCTGAATAAACAAAGGCATGTCCTTCAACCCGATCTGTTCCAAACCAGCTCAGCAGTGTGCTACAAAAACTTCAAAACGACAGAGTTCATTATAGAATAGAACTTCCTGGAAGGCTCTTCTTCTTTTTAATGTGCCGTATCGGGTGTTAATTATTAGGCGTGGCATTATCGCCTCCTACTGGCTGCTTATAATATTGTTACACGTTTGTATTTTTCCCTTCAGATGTATAAAATTTAATTAGGTTTTATGAAAAACATTTTCAGACACATGATGATTTTATTCATGTCGTATATTGCTCACATGCTGCTTTTGAGCCGCAGAAGAGGCCCGCATACCGATATTTCTTTTTTCAAGCGCTGACGTTTTCACGGAGCGAGATTCTCCATTGTTACTTGGTGGAATTGCGTACGTACTGGCGTTTGTTTGGAAGCGGCGCTACGCAGTTTTACCAGCCGCCAAGGCCGAAGCCGTCGTTGTCTTTCGTTGGTAGGAAACAAACAAGGCGACTGTCAGCTAGCTACGTGACCTCCGTATGCGTTGCTCAATCTTTTCGCGGTAGCTGACACCAGTGCAGTAAACACGTCATTTGTTTTTCACTCGCTCGTTTTTTTTTGCGCTTCTTTTTCCGTTTGTGTCGTCGAGCCGAACGCGGCTAACCGTCGTCCTACTAGCTAGCTTGTTGTCTACCAAAGGGGCCAACAGCTTGGTCGAAATGAGAGGGGGATCCTACGGAGACAGGGACAGGGACAGAGATCGTGGACGAGACAGGTACGTAGTTTAGATTTAGCAAAAAATAAAACTAAACAAAAACGCGTTGACAAATGCTTGGGCCTCAGTTTGGCTGTGGCTGGAGTAAAGCAACACACAAACAAAAGCGAACGCCTCCAGTTAATGTTTACGTCCCCGCAAAATGGCCGCTCTGTGGATAAACAAAGCTGGATTCGGTGAAACTACAAGCTACTATTTACACCAAGGGGCGTAACTGATCCCAAGAAAGCGCTTGTTGAGCACAAGCGAGTAATCAAATTTGGCCCGACAGTGTTTTTATTTTTTATTTTTATTGCACCTTTGGTTTGTAAACCAATTGCCTTAAATGATAGCTTGAATAGGAATACCCGTGTTTTGATTTAGGTAATCATCATTTTTGTAGAAATTGCAAGTAGCCTGTGTTTTGTGCATGGTAGATGTGGCGTCTGGTAAGGCCCTGCTTTAAGAAGCTAAAGGAAAAGGAGGAGCAGACGCGTCTGCAGCCGCTTGTCTACTTCTACTCCTTCACTATCTGATATTTTACAGCCACCCCTCCATGGGGCCCGCTGAGGACAAATGCTGTCAAGACACTTGAGACGCGTCAGACGGGCCCAGTTTACATTCAATAAACGTGCAATTCAGTTGACTTGATTGTTGTAGTTTCGCTCATTTACAGTATGGACTTTATACAATTCAATTAAATACGGTTTTATTTATATAGCCCATTTGTTGTGACTTCTACAAAGTTTATTCAATCATATTCTAAAGATTGGTCAAAAAGTTAAGGTACAGTCAAATGTGTCTGTTGTATTGTTCCTTTATGTTTCATTTTGAATCATTCTGGTCTCTCACACACACGCGCAGTATATTATTATTTGTACTTTAATTTTAAAATGAGTTGAATGCCCTTTAGAGCTGCTTTTGGAAAGAGGGATGTTTCATAAAATGAACATAATAATCCTCTCTTGTCCTGCGGGGATTACGCAACAGCAGCGAGTGTTTTGTCAGGGGCTTCCTCAGGTCATCTGCAACACCGACCACCACAGGAGATCCATCCTGCCTGCAGCGATAACCGTCCATAACCGCTGTTTAAATAAAGACATGTGGATTGAGGGTTGCTCGGTTATCTAATTCCCCTGTTTGGATCGTTGGAGTTGGAATTTAATTTCGGTTCTTAGGAATTTAATGCAAGCTGTTTGGGGGCCCAGGTGGTGTACCCGGGCCCCCAAACACTAGTAAGGCTGGGCGGTGAATTTATTCTATCGATTTAATTTCCAATTAGCTTTTTATGAAGATTTAATTTTTGGAAAATCAAGATTTTTTGCCAATGCTCCCCTTGGGCTTCCATGTAACTTTGCACAATATCAGCCCTTAAAGGGGAAATTGTTTTGGTAAAAAAGATGCAATGTTTAATATGTGTTTAAGAAAATATATTGTGGAAATACTCTAAAGAGGAAACTTTTTTACCTTCAGATGAGGCACCTTAATTTATTTATTTATTAATTAAAGTTTGTAGTTAAGTGAAACATTTTTTAGTATACTCAAACTAGCTGGTTGTGTTAATAACCTAGAAGCAAAAATATTTTTTTCATTGTTCACAATCTACCATCTTGTATGCTAAGCATGTTACCCAGCTTGTATTTAACTGTGCTCTGAATTTAGGTCAACTCTCAGGCAACATAATTGGAAAAAAAGTAAGTTTAAAAAATGTGTTTTTACAAACAATAGAGCTATTTTGTTTTGTCCTCTCCACTGAAAAGACCCAAAACATTTATTGCAAATACGTTTTACATTCTAACTTGTTTTTGTTAAATAACTAGGCCTGAGGGGGAAACAAAGATGACTGTAGCCTATTTATTTATTTTTTCTGATGAAAAATCTTTACTTGTGCCCCGATAAACCCTTTCAAAGGTCAGAGTTTGATTCTTTGAAGCATTCACTCAAAACTCACTTTTCAGACACTGGTTAAAAACACTTATGATTTTAAGTCCTAGTTCTGGAGGGTTACGTGCTTTACTTATAGATTTAAAGCAACGGGTAATCGACTTGAGCAAATAAAGGACCTCTTTGAAGTTAATTTGTGTAATAATTAGCTTACATCTCAATTTCCCCTTACGTCTTGATGCATTTGTCTATAAGGCCACGGTTTGGAGGGGGCATGGGTGGCCGCGGCGGACCCCCGCCTATGAAGTTTGGAAATCCTGGGGAGCGTCTCCGCAAAAAGAGGTGGAACCTCGATGAGCTGCCAAAATTCGAAAAGAACTTCTACACCGAGCATCTTGAAGTCCAGCACATGGGTCAGGTACGTTTCTTCATTTATTCGTTTTTGCTCACATCATCATTAAACCCAAAATATCTATAATAAGCTGATTGTCATTTGTGTGTTTTTTTATGTCTCTTCGTTGTTTCCGTATCCAGTTTGAGGTGGACGAGTTTCGCAGGAAGAAGGAGATCACCATCAGAGGCTCTGGCTGTCCCAAACCCGTCACCGCTTTCCACCACGCTCAGTTTCCTCGTGAGTTGGCTGCGTTTTGCTCAGGCTTTCGTTCGAACGTAAAGGAAGTTTCATTTTAGTTAGACGCCGCGCACAAACCAGCAGCATCTTTTTGTGAGACGGAGATTTCAACCGTTGAGTTAAATTGTCTCCTGCCTCTGCCCTGCAGAGTACGTGATGGATGTCCTGGTGCAGCAGAACTTCAAGGAGCCCACGGCCATCCAAGCCCAAGGTTTCCCCGTGGCCTTGAGCGGCAAAGACATGGTGGGAATCGCACAGACCGGGTCTGGAAAAACACTGGCGGTGAGGAGTTCTCTCCACCATCCTGTCAATAGCATATTTAAATCTAATTTTTCTTTTAAATTTTGAATTTGGTCTCCAATAACTGGAAATCTGACTGGAATATTCACAAATGAGTAAAAGAGGCAACTTATAGTAAGGCATGGTGTATCGTAAGTAGTTGGGCAACCAGAGGTCATAAACAGATTTCAAGTCATTTAAATCTGTATTTTAGGTTTGGAATCAAGAGATTTTGGAAACAGAGATTCTAACCACTTATTGCTTCTATTTGTCCTTGCAGTATCTCCTTCCAGCTATTGTACATATTAACCACCAGCCCTATCTGGAGAGAGGGGATGGTCCTATAGTGAGTGGAAATTTACATAACCTTAAAATAAAGAGTCAAATCTAAAGGTTTTGGTGCACAGAGTTCCTGTATTTTATTCCTTCCTTCCTCTGTTCTCAGTGTCTGGTCCTTGCACCGACCAGAGAGCTGGCCCAGCAGGTTCAGCAGGTCGCCTACGACTATGGCAAGTCGTCCCGGATCAAAAGCACCTGCGTTTACGGTGGCGCGCCTAAAGGGCCGCAGATTCGAGACCTCGAGAGGGGTAGGTGTGGTGCGGTGGTGTTGCCGTGGGCAAAGTTTGATCGTTTTTTGACGTGCGGGGTGATCACGTGTGACTATAGGGGTTGAGATCTGCATCGCCACGCCTGGTCGCCTCATTGACTTCCTGGAGGCGGGGAAGACCAACCTGCGCCGCTGCACCTACTTAGTCCTGGATGAGGCCGACCGCATGCTGGACATGGGCTTTGAGCCGCAGATTCGCAAGATTGTTGAACAAATCAGAGTAAGGCCGCGCCCTTTGCTGTTTTTTTTTTCGAGGTGACCGTCGATAAGTGAGCGCGTCGAGGTGCTTTTTAAACATTCGTGTCAACCTGCCGCCTGCCGTCTCTTTCAGCCGGACAGACAGACCCTGATGTGGAGTGCGACGTGGCCAAAAGAGGTTCGGCAGCTCGCCGAGGACTTCTTGCGGGAGTACATCCAGATTAATATTGGCGCTCTGGAGCTCAGTGCCAACCACAACATTCTTCAGATAGTCGACGTCTGCATGGAGAACGAAAAGGACAA
Source organism: Fundulus diaphanus (assembly GCA_037039145.1). Taxonomy (NCBI): domain Eukaryota; kingdom Metazoa; phylum Chordata; class Actinopteri; order Cyprinodontiformes; family Fundulidae; genus Fundulus; species Fundulus diaphanus. The sequence goes on from CM073123.1 coordinate 27,000,644, forward strand.
CAAGTAAGACGGAGAGGCAATAAACGCGCCTGCTTTTGTCCGTTGCTGCGATCTAAACGGGTGGGGGGGGGGGGGGTCGGCCTGACCTTCTCACAGCCGCGTTGCTTTGCTAACGACGTTTCTCTGCATTCAGACTTATTCAGCTGATGGAGGAGATAATGGCCGAGAAGGAGAACAAAACCATCATCTTTGTGGAGACCAAAAAACGATGCGACGACCTCACTCGGAGGATGAGGCGCGACGGGTGAGGAGGAACCTTTGAGTCCTTGCAATCGACTTAGTCACGTGATGGGAAGCTTTCAGCGCGTCCGTTTCAACTCCACCAATGTGGCTTTGTTACGCAGGTGGCCGGCCATGTGTATCCATGGAGACAAGAGCCAGCCAGAGAGAGACTGGGTGCTCACTGGTAAGAATACGTCCCCAGCAGCGTTATCCCTTCAGATTTTAGACATTTGAGTGAGTCGGTGTCTCAACAGCTCAGATTTCCAATCAGGGAGTATTAAGATCAACTTTCCCCACACAGTCTCCAAAATAGTTGAATTTAAATATTTTTTAGCATTGAATGTGTAAGAAAATGGACAAATATCTGTAGCTCCAGTAGGGCTGGGTGATTATGGACCAAAAACAATATCTCAATATGTTTAGGCTGAATGGTGATATACGATATTTATCTCGATATGTTTTTCTTTTTATAAAGTAATCAGAAAAAGGCGTCTCTGAATCAAAGCTTTATCCCAAATGTCTCACAGACACATTACATCTACACATCTACGGCTGTAGATAAATGTGAGAAACAGCTAAAAAATACCCTACTGGAATACATAAAAGTATAATTATAGTTCAACATAGACCATCTGGATATTAACAGTAGAGTCTCATCTTATATCTCTTTTTTAAAAAATTTCAATATTTTTAAAACCTTGATAAATTGCCCAGCCCTGAGCTCCAGCCTTCTTTCCGTATCCCAATTCTCTAAAAGTTATCTCTATCTGTTCATCAGTAATATGTTTTAATTTGCTCGTTTTCCCTCTGTCACCATCAATCCATCCACCGTTTAAAACATTTATAGTGATCTTTCTATTTTTACACTTTTCAAATGTCCTTAAGGGAAACTATAAAAGTATTTAATTCTGACATGATAAATTAGGAGCCCTGTTTTAAGTATATTACCTTTTACTGGTTAGAGGAGGAAAAACCATAGATCCAGAGTACACTTACTGCAATATACTTAAAAAACACGGATCCTAAAGTAATAATTAATTCATCACTTAGAGAAAAAGAAAAAGTCACATTCCTTCCCAGCTAAAATAATCGAACTCTTAAACCATATTTTTTTTAAATCCATTCCCTGGAGACGTTGATTTGAAGCTTCTGCTACTTTTGTTCATCAACTATTTGGCAGCTTTTTTTTCTCTCAGCTGACGTCTTTTCCTTCGGTTTGACTCCACAGAGTTCAGGAGCGGCAAGGCCCCCATCCTGATTGCGACGGACGTGGCGTCTCGGGGTCTGGGTATGTCCATGATCACATCGTCTACATCATAAGATTTCTGGTCTGAGCGTCTTTTTTTTTATTTTATTTTTTATTTTCTCATCTAATTTGTTCCTTCAATGATAATAATAATAATAATAATATTAATGTATGACGTGTATTCAAGTCAACCATAATCACTGTTAATGCACTGAGTTAAATTAAGCAGGTGGTAAGTATGATTAGGTTGGTAAAACGACTCCTGTACATCAAGCAGGCTTACTTGTATCCTACAAGCTTATTAATGAGTCATTTTTGACAGAATAAGAGAAATCATGTATGCTTTTGAATTAATTTGTTAGGTTTGACGTCGGTAAAATTGTATTTTTCTTGGTTTTTTACAACAACAAAAAAACATGTACAACTTGAAAGTCCAGGTGTCAGCCAGATGTGTGAAAAATGCACAGAAGATAAAACCAGATTGGGTCCAAATATGACCTTCTGAGCGGGTCAGCGCACATCGAAGGTTCTGCTCAGACATGGCAAGCCTTCTCCGACCCAGCCGGTTCATAGTCTGTTTCTTGTTACCGCAGTGAAAAAGCTTCCTTCATGCGGGGCTCTTTGGCACGCTGCCTGAAAGGAGGGGTGTGTGGGCCACGACGCCCTGCGCACCTTTCCTCACGTCTCCTAGTGTGGCGTCAGGAGAAACGCTCGGATGCTGCTCATGTCTCACTTTTTGTTTTTTAGATCTCTGAACGCTCACTTCAGGACAGCGGTAGTTGAGGGATAGGTTTTAAAGGAAGGAGGAGGGGGAAAAAAAAGCAGTTTGACATCTTGATCTTTCTGTAGGGTGTTCTGAGAAGGGGGGAAAAGTAGAGTTTTGTATCTTTGCCAAATTTCGATGACTTTATCCTTGTTTTCTTCTCCCCTCTTCTCCTCTCAGGGTTTGGCAGCACACGGCAGCTGTAACAGTCTGCGCTGCTGTCTCTGCCCCCCCCCCCCCCTCAGTCACAATATAAAAGGCACGCTTTGTGAGCTTTAGTGGGATTAAAGCCCCTATTACTCTCCTGAGCTAAAAGAGAAAAGCAAAGAAAAGAGAGACCCCGCCCCGTCCCATTAATGTCAGTTTGCAAATCCAGCGAGCCTTCCTTGGGAGCATCCTGAGGTTCCTGTATGTCTGCCCGTCGGTCCGAAAAAGCAGACAGACAGGAGAGAGAGAATTAGACGGGCTCGTCTGGATCCAGTCCTGGCCAGGGTCTGAGGAGGGTTCCCGCAATGCGACGAGAGAGCAACAGAACCAGCCATTGGGTGTGTGTGTGTGCGCGGGGGTGTCCTTTGGGTTTAACGGTTCTGCTCCCGTCTGACGTTGCTGGAGTGAGCAGAAGGTGAGGGAGGAACCCAGTCTCCCTCTCCCTCAGCCCTTCCCTGTGAACCAGGACTGATCAGGGGGAACTGACAACCTTTGTAAAAACAACTTGCAGGGGGTAAGTACCGCAACACCCCTTTACCTTAACTCCTTCACGGCTCACCCTACAGTCAGCTTCTGCCTTTGTGCTCATATAAAAAAAAACAGCAACCCAGAATCATAATGCAGTAATCATAGCACACTGTTATATCTGTGTAATAGATGAATAAATGGCTTCCCTCTCGTGATGGAGGGGCGATGGGAGACTTGTTGATCAGCAGTGCTGTCAGAGCCCCACGTCTTCTGTAATGAGAAACAGACTTCTTTACCTTCTACCCTTTTTGGCCGGTAACAAAGAGCCCTCTGCAAACCACAGAGGCCTAAAACGAGTTCTATCACATGTCGGTGCTCCCTATAAAATCAAGTGAGTACACAACATTGAAGGCATGTTGAATAGTAAAGCTGTTTCACTCAAATGAGTCTTGGGATGTGCGGATTGTTGCACGGTGTCTGATAAAGCAGGTAAGTGCCTCCCACTTGTTTTGAACCTTTCTGCTTCAAAGTGAAATAGGTCATTGCATTCATACATGACTGCAGCCCTTCACATGCATAAAGCTCCCAGCTTACCTTAAATCAGACCCCCCCCCCCCCCCCCCCCGTTCTCTCAAAGCCTTTTTCCCCTTCTTGAATTGTTCAAAATGCTAAAAGTCTTTCGCTGTCTATCCCAAAGACGTGGAAGACGTGAAGTTCGTCATCAACTATGACTATCCCAGCTCCTCTGAGGATTATGTCCACCGTATCGGCCGCACGGCCCGCAGCACCAATAAGGGCACAGCCTACACCTTCTTCACCCCGGGAAACCTGCGGCAGGCCAGAGACCTGGTGCGGGTCCTGGAGGAAGCCCGGCAGGCCATAAACCCGAAGCTGCTTCAGCTCGTGGACTCGAGCCGTGGAGGCGGAGGCGGTAGGAGGAACCACGTTGTTTGCAGTGCCAGTCAGAGTTCACCTGTACATCTGTGCATTGATTTGACGTCTGTGTTAATTTACTCTGAAATGGTGGCATAAGAATTTTGGGTGTGAGTCGTCAGCAATTTCTAAAAACAAGAACTAGCTGCAAAGGTGTGACTCTGCTTTATCCATTTCAAGACCAGTTTTCATGTATATTTGAGATCACTTTTCACCTCGCTGCTGATTTAATATAAAGTTAAAGAATTTGGAGCTAGCACTCCTACTTACTATTACACCCACCACTGGAGGCTAAAGTCTGGTTTATGCTTGACGAATCCACGCGGCCATATTACGTCATTTTGGCTACCACACCAAAAGTTTCTGCTCCACGCAACTAGGAAAATTACTAACAGTCCCGTGAGCGGAAAAACATGGCGGACGAGCAAGTGCTCCTGGTGGAGGTTCCGAAATATAGACATGTTTATGATTTGGCCCATAAAGATCACCGTGATCAACTAATGGTTAACAAACCCTGGAAAGAAATTGTCGAAAAGAAGAAGCTTTAAAATGTTGGGAACAACTGTGTTTTCTGCTCCTATGTGTATTTGGGTGCGGTACGCTTGGCGTGAGAGCACAACGCCGCCCTCTAGAGCCCAGGAGAATAATGCTACTTCGGAGGAAAAACCGCATGGAGCGTAAATGCTGCAGAAGTTGTGTCCACACGTCTCATTCAAGCATAAACCAGCCTTAAGTGACCCCCAGCCATGACGCTGCCTCCACCGTACCTAAAAGTCGGTGCAGTGGATTTGAAAGCCTTACATTGACTCCTCCAAATATTCGTCTCATAGTCGACAATTGGCTTGTATATGTTGAGTAGCTGTACATTTCAGTCGTGAAAGGTGCCAGTTCTGGAGCAGCTGGGTCGTATCCTCTAAGTCCACGTTAGTATTAACCTATGCACAGTGCCACTGGTGTAGAGGTTTATTACAATGGGCTCCTAGGTTATTCTCACTGGGTTGTTTTCTTTCATCTTTCAGTCCGATGGTTCAAACTTCGACAAGGAGCAAGGATTCAAAAACTGGTTTTGGAACAAATAAAGCAGGCAAACATCAAGCTTCTAGAATGGCTTTAAAATGTATAGATTGATCCTAAAGCCTGGTTTGTGAAAGGTAATTGTTTTTAATAGGCTATGTCATCTCTGATGGGATGATTGGTGAAATATCCGGCCTGAATTAAGTCAGGATCTTGATGATGGTGGTATCTCAACCGCTTGCTAAGGGACATCTCTACATACTATCATCAGGGATGTATGCGGTTATTAGAGCCTGTATGTGTCATTTTGATTCAGTTTGAGTTTTTAAAAAAATCTACTGCAAATTTAAACTTAGGAACCAAATTCTTCTTTTTTTACAGTCATTGAATTGTAATTCAATCTGTAAAAGAACAGTTCAAACGCATCAATAAGATCCCCAAAATAACCACGTTCACGTAATTGAGTGGATGCGAATTTCTAAAGATCGACTGTTTGGTTGTTGTGGCCAAAGCGGCAGCTCATTTTAAACGTTTTTATTTTTAAATGCAGGTGGCAGAATGCGATACCGTGGCGGCAGCTCCAACAACCCTAACATGATGTATCAGGATGAGTGCGATCGCCGCATGCGCTCCGGCGGAGGCGGCAAAGACAGCCGCGGGGGCTTCAACCGCGACGGCCGCAACAACCGCGAAGACGACCGCTCTTCGTCGTCCTCCTACAGAGACAGGAACCGAGACAACAGGAGCAACAACTACAACTCGGGCTCCGATCAGTACCAGAACTACAACAACAACAACGGGGGGTACAACTCTCGCGGCACCGGAGGCCAGTCCGCCGGCGGCGCCCAGGATCAACCCAACCAGCAGCAGAGTCAGTTCGGCCAGGGCCCTCCTCCACCCCCTCCGCCGACAGGGGCCCCGCAGCCGCTGATGGCGCAGCAGTTCCCCCCGCCGCCGCAGCCCCCACTCATGGGCTTCATGGCGCAGCCGCCCTTCCCTCCCTTCCCCAATGCGCCCCCACCGCCCCCAGGCCAGCAACTCCCCCGAAAATAGTCACAGTAAACATTTACTGAGTTAATTTGTCCAACTGTGTGTTAGTAGCTGTTTTTACTGTCGTCTCCGGCAACCAGGAGTGTAAACAGTGTTTTATCCAAGGAGGTGAGGCCTTGTGCTGTATTTTTCAGGCCATAAGGCGCACCTGATAAGGCACACCATCAATTTTTTAGAAGATTTAAGGATTTTAAGTGCGCCTTATAGTCTGAAAAATACGGTATGTTTCACATGTGAAAATTTAAGCATCGAATGAGCAATTAAAACAACTGAATAATAAAACTACCCAACCACGTGTTGAATTGGAGGAAAAAGGGCATTTTATTGTTTCTTTTGTTTCACCCGCTCCAGTTAAACTTCTAAGAGTCCATCCAAGAAATCTGAGCCGAGACTTTCTTGGAAAAGAAAATGATGTTCAGAGGATCACATTCCAATCACTTCCTTGATTTTTGTGCTTATTCAACCAGCTTTTGTTAATAACTTTTAATTTTGGCTTCACCCGTTTTAATAATGACCCTTAGATCACTTTTCTCTTACCTTTATAATCTATCCTGTTAGATTTAGACACATTCAGTCGTGCATGCCTCCACATTCTTTGTGTACCGAGTCAGAAGTAGTGTTTTATTGAGCTTTGTTAACTAAAAAATATATTTGCTTGTTTTCTCAGCTATGCTCTTTTTACAGTGTTTTCCTAAATAAATAAATAAAATAAAATGTCCTGTTTTGCTAGTTATTCTTTAGTCACACCAGGTAACTTACAGTTGTGTCCAAAACAACAGCGGCCCCACATCACTAGCTAGATAAATCGCTGTTTTCAAGAATTTCAACTTCTACACGGCAAGTAAGTTTCCAGGAGGTTCAGTGAAGGTTATAGAAAACCAACAGGCATGACATGTTTGCTGCTTATCCTGTGAAACTGAATCATTTACTGAAAGGGGCTTATTAAAGAAAAATAGCAGTGCCGAGTTCAGTTAGTGAGGTCATTGGTTATGTGTATAAAATGGGTGTTAAACAGGTGGCTCTTATTTAAGGATCAAGGTAATAGAGTAAAAAAAAAAAAATGGGTCGTTCAAGACACTGTTCAAAAGAAGAGCCCCAAACACACCAGCAAGCGAGATAAATCATGCTTCCAGGCAGAATTAAAGTACTGGAGACCAGAACCTGGTCGACTCCATGTACCACAGATGTGAAGCCGTTCTCAGAAACCATGGCTATGCAACTAAATATTACTTTATGATCCTCAGGAAAGTTGAATCTTCCAGCATTTCTTAGTTTATACAGCACATTTTGTCCACCCTGCTATTCTGTTGAATGTTGTATTTCTTTCAATTACAATTTCCAATTTTCTTGCTTTGAAATAGAATGTGCAGTGTTCCCAAAGCCTTTGTGTTAATTAAAATACAATTCATTCGAAGAAATTTCAGGCTTACTCAGCTTTTTAAACTCTGCTATTATGAACGTAACTGTATATGATCTGTTTCACACACATTTATAGGACATTGTTGCTTGGAATTAACGTCAAACGGCATTTTGATTGCAGAAGCAGTGTTTCTTCATTCACCTGGAAAGTCCGAGTCAAGAGAAGCTGTTCGGTTGCCTCTCCTCCTAATCCTAGACGAAGCCCAACGCTCCCACATGATGCGCCAAAGCGGCCAAAAGCTGGATGAAATGTCACGTCCAGCTTGTCCGGTTTGCCGCTTCATACTCTCCCCTTGCATCAGAAAACCCATTAACATTACAGAAAATAGTTTTAACATCCTTTGTAAAAGTAGCAACTTTTTACTCTCCTGCCCTCAATGAAGGCGATGTCGGACACTAAAAAACTTGCACAACCCTTAAAAACACTTTGTCCAGCAGCAGTAAATGCATTAAGATGTTTGGCAGTAAATCCAGTGAGTGCAATGTTTGTAAAGATGTGTAAATTATTGAGTTTTATCCAATTTTTTATTGCATTTTCCACTGAATTTAGACTCGACATCGTTATTCCAGATGAGTTATAGTGCAGATGTACGTAGGTGTTATTTTCTCTTCATACGGCCCAGAGTTTTGGATCAGGTTTGTCAGCAGAAACTCAGCATTTTTAGTTAAACTTTTATTTCAGAGTTCAAGATGCCGTGTAGTCTTCAAATTATCGTCTCAGTAGAGTTCAGCTCTAATCTGAAACTGGATCCTATCGCCTGATGGTTGTTATGGCCACTCAGTGACCCTATGATGGCTTTGCTTTACTGCCGTTTTCTGAATTTATGCCTCTTTTTTTTAAACCCCACTTTCAATCCTCGTCGCCTTATTGTCTAGAAGAACCGGGCGTCTCTTGAAGGTCGAGAATGAATCAGAAATTTCTAGAACCGATTAACTTAAAATGTATCCAGTTGATCTATTAATAAATTGCTTTGATTACATTTATTTCAAAGGGACTTTTAGAGATGGCAACATGTGTAGGATTTTTATTTTCCAGCTAAATTAAAAAAAAATAAAATTATGTTAGATTTCTCAACATTTTGTCCCCGTTCACAATTTATTTTAAGGCTTTTTAGCCTTAAAATAGGTTTTTCCACATCTGTAACTCCGTTACTTTTCCAAATCTGAGCCTATTTACTTTCATCTGTTTTTATTGTCATCTTTCTGAACCCCAGAGAAGTTTATAGATTTCTGCTCCCAAACCACACAACATCTAAAAAAGGTCATTTAACACATGATGGGTCTTATGCTTTAAAAAAAAAGGAAAAAGAACATTCTGGTAAAGACAAACATGAAAAATTCCCCAAGAATACTTAATTTAGACACGTACAAAACAACAAACAAAACTCCATCTTAGGCACATGTGGCAGAATCAAACTCGGCATGACGTGAACATATATTAGTATGAGTCCTTCTTTGGGCTGATCAGTAGTAGAAAAACAAAGGTGACAACAGATGGAAGAACAAGAATGCGTTCATGTGCAAAATATGAACAAAATAAGTGCGTACAAGTTTAAATAAAGGAAAAAGGAAAATAATCCTGAGTGAAAAGGTAAAAAAAAGACAGAAAAAGTGCAGAAATAAAGAGAAGGTACAGTTTTGCTTTTAAGGGGACGGAGGGAGACATGGCGACTTTCCATTACACGAGAAAAAAAAACCGAGTAAATAATTTTAATGGCTTATTGTTGTCTGGATCAGTGTTAGTGACTATAGTTAGCTGCAGTGAAAAAGCTCGTTTGGCCCCTGCAGAAAGACGAGATCACCCAGACACAACAAACCCAGCAGCTTTGGTTACAGCCTTTCACGTCACTGCCTCCTACTCTGAAGAGATTAAACCCAAAAAGTCCTGCGGCGGTTTCATGTGTGGGAGTCCACGCTCAGCTTTAGCTCGCTTTTGCCTGAAGAAGTGTTCGAGAGACAAACAACTCATGCTTTCATTTTGGATTGTTTTTGATTAGGGGGGGGGGGGACCAATTCTAATTCTCGCAACAAAGACATATTTAGCATAACAGAAACCAAGAATATTTTAATCTTATCTTTTGGCTTGACTTGCAAACTGTTTAACATGCAGCTGATTGTGCCGGATGTCGTTTAGGAACGGATCACACTGATGTGTGTGTGTGTGTGTGTGTGGGGGGGGATTCGTATATCTATATGTCTGACAACATAATGATGTGAGAAATAATTAGTCGTATGTAAATGAAACAAATTCACATTTCTGAAAACCAACATCCATCTAGAAACACTGACAGGATCAAATAAGGAGAAGAAGGCACGAGGTCAACCGGTTTCAACCACTGCTCTCAGGTCCGTCCGTTTTTGCAACAGCAGAGTCTGAAACCGCTTCGTTGTAACGAGGTCCTTTTCCCTTCTGGAGGAAAACTTTGACCTAAACGTAAAGGACGCTGCAGATCTGATGACAGGAGGCCAGTTCTTGCCCTCTCTAAAGGTTGCCCCAAGCCTCCGGAGGCGGGAACTCGTCCACGTCGCCGGACTCATCGTGCGATTCGTCCCCCAAGTTGAAAGTTAGTTTGTAGCGCAGGCGAACTTTTTCCTGAAAGAAGAGCACAAACGACAGTCCACACCACGTTTTCAGGGCGAGTCCGATTCTGCTAAAATGCACGAGCGGATGTTCTCCGAGGGTAAAAGTGGAGCACCTTGTGAGGGTTGGCCAACAGCAGAACCTGTGTGACAGCGGCTGGAGGGAGGATGGGGTTGAAGGCTGGCAGATCAGTACAGGAGGGAGGCTGCAGCCTCACTCGCATCGCCTAGGAAACACAAACCCATTGATAAATCAAAGTTCAGAAATCTCACATTTATAAACATGACAGACACGATGTCTATTTGTTCTTCAGAGTTTGTTAAAACTGAGCAGGCAGAGCTGCACATAGAGAGTTATTTGGGGTATCACTAGCAGGGATTTCTGGCATTCTTTATGGTTTTGACAAATTAAAATAATTGTTTTCTAATTATTAAAACACATAGGAGGAAAGGTTTGCTTCAGATCCTTTTAATCGATCAGGAACTGAAGAAATTACAATATTATGCCCATTTCTCCATCAAAAATATGTCCCTCTCCTTTGTCTGGTGTTTATTAAACAACAAAAAGTCCAATTGAGCATTAAAAATGGAGGGACTTCCTAGTTTTGATGCATTTAACAAAACAACAAAAGCTAATTGAGCTTCCGATCAGAGCCGATCACAGTAAAACTGCCCCAATTTCGGGCCGAGTATAATCGAGTCCTCCCTGTTTTTTTTACTTAGATTGGTGTCATGAGCAACAAGAGCCCAAAAAGCCTGAACGTACTCTGGGAACAGCTGCCTGGAAACGGATGTTGGTGACAGGAACAGGAGCAGAGGACAGCATGGAGATGATCACCACCAACACGTCGGGCCTCGACGGCGGACAGTCGCGCGCAAACGTGAACAGAACCCGGAGGCTGTGCTTGTCGAATACGGTCACTGGTAACACGGTGCCTGAAATAACAACAAGAAACCCTAAGTGGCGCTAACGTTTCAGCTAGCTGTGTCCAGCTAGCTGAAACGTGGGTTAGAGCGTTTACATTCAGTGTCCATAAGACTGAATTTATGGCATTTTACAGCAAAGAAACCCCAAAAAACACCTTTATGGAAGGGAATTCTACTTAAAAGACGTTGCATTTATTTTTCTTCATTCGCATCAACATAAAAGTCACTCTAGGTTGGAGTTTTGGAGCTTACTGGGTTTGATCGACTCCAGAGGCACTGTGACGTCTGCTAACGGGACGCCGGCGTAGGGGTCAGCAGCCGACGACGAGCTTTTGTCTGCAAGACTGGAGAGGGGGACACCATCGGGCTGCTCCGAGTAGACGAGGAGGCCGGACGTCGGCCCAGCAGCAGGAGCGGGCCTGCAGCTCGCGCCGGACTTTGCTTGGAGATCTCGCAGAGGGACCTTAGAGTGAGGCTGGAGCTTATCCCTGCAGGGAACACAAACAAGAAACTGAAAGGTGGACAGATTTAGAGACGGATGGATTAACGATCGCTTGATGGATGAATGCTTCGGACAGATTTATCAAAAAAAAAAAAAGGGTAGAACAAAAACAGATCTGAATAATGAATAAAGTGTTTGAATGCAAAGGGTTTTTGTCTTTAAAAGAAAAAAAAAAAATCCAGAACTGCATCTTCACCTCGGTACAGCGAGAGACGGCTCTGCTTACAAACCTTTCAGGATTCGTGCCACTTTCACTCACCATTTCACCTGCTTGCTTTCTGGAGGTAGAGACTGTTGCATCAAGGTTTTTCCCAGCAAATCCAGCTCTTCCATCGCTTTGGGTGTGGCAGTGGTGCCCCCTGCTGGTGGAGCCTGCGCCGCCTGGACCGCAGCTGGCTGCAGCGCCGCGCCTGGAGCCGAAGACTCTGAGGACTGAAGACAAATCAGGACAGTTCTTTGGCTTTTCTGGCTTCATGTTGGTCAATTGTTGAAAATCAAATAAAAATCCGTTGGCTTGGGCATTAATCCCCAACCTGACAGAAGAGTTTGGAGTCACAGTTTTCCGATACATTCAATCCTGAAACAACAGGAACAAAAGAAGATATTTTTAGCGATGGGAAATTTTGAAAAAGAAGAAGAAAAAAAAAGGAATCGCAGAAGGAAAACATCTACAGCCAGTTAAAGGGGGTTTACCCAGAGACATGAGCTCATCATCCAAGAGGCTCAGGCCAAGGTTCTGAGGCGCAGCCTGTGGGTTGGAGGGTTTTGTCTTGTCCGAGACGTCCAGACCCGTCAGGTCCAACAGCGCTGAGCTGCCGCCGCCCGCTTTTGAGTCTGCGGAGGATTAAAAAACAGAAGTAGATTAAACGGACAAGAGGCGGAGTAGCTTGGGGTTTTAATGGCGACTCCCGAAAGAAGAAAGCACCTTGCTGCGAGGGCGGAGCCGGTCCCTCTTTTGACACCTCCTCGCCCTTAACCAGCTGCCTGTACAGATTGATGACCTGCGTCAGGCTGTCGTTGGCCTCCAAGATGTCCGCTGCAAGGCGTAAACACGTCAGCAACGTCGCTCGACTTTAACGCTCGACTTTAAACCCAAACCTACCTAGAGCGTCGTCGTTGTCTTCCGTGTCGCTGGCTAATCTGAATAACGTCGGCCTCATCTTTTCACAGCGCTGGTACAGATCCTGCAACCAAAAACATGTTAGAAGACGCAGATAGCATGGCGGAGCGGGCCTGATGAAACAAACACTGCACAGTTATTGCCATCCACTGTAAAAATAAGCAAAAAGCCTTAATGCCCGTTGGGTTGTAGTAGTATAATCTCACAGGAAACGTTGAGAAAAATCTAACTATTAAATGCATTACGTTTATTTAATGGGGCTAAAAATACCAAATTATTAATGTGAGTCCAGGAAGAGAGCTTACTCTGTGTGGTGAAGCATTTTGTTTTCATTTGGCCTTAGGAGTTAGATCACTAACCCTACTGAAAGACACGCCCCATTTTCCCCCTCAGTAACAGAATCCATCTGATTTTCATTTATAACGTTCTGGTATTTTGAGTCTCCGCGACTCTATGGACTATCAAGACTCCCAGAATTAGGCCTACAGGATCACAGGTCCTCCACTGAACCTCACTGTGGGCCCCGAGGGGCTTTTCTAAACGCTCAGCCTGCGTTTCAGGCCAGAAAATCTCCGCCTTAGTCTCATCTGGCCGAGCACACGGCTCCACAATAAATCCCTGCAGAGTTTAGCTAATTTCAGTTTATGACAGTAAAACAGAACCGCCTCTTTCCTGACATCACCGCTTCACTGGTGTTGACCTAAAACTCCCGTAGTCGTTTCAACAGTTCCGGTTGTCTTAAACCTTTTTATTTATTCCTCCGACTGTAGATCTGGGCCACTTCCCTAATTTATATCGATGAAAACAAACACCCGAAACACTTCCAAGGCATTCCTACTTGTCTTTCCAGGTAAATGGACCCCTGCATTAGATCCTATTCATACCCAACGGAAAAAGTAGGTGATAGAAAACTGCTAAAAGCTATTTAGAAATAAAATAGCTTAATCTACGTTGGAAGGTTTTTAGATGTTTCAACTAACAGTACCAAAATAAAAAAAAACTAGAATTTTTCAACATTGGATTTTCTTAAAAAAAGAAATATTCTTAAATCAAAAGGTTTCAATTTATCAGCGCGACATTATGGATCCACAATACAAGGCGGATTTATTTCAAGGCTCAACTTTTAAAACAAGACCCATTATCTAACACTTCTAATGCTAATTTATTTTATCTAGGTAAGAACCAAATAATTTGCAGTGTAGTAAAATGGTGAGTGAATGTCTTGTGGCGTAGTTAAGAAATAACTAAGATAAATAAGCTAATATTTTACACCTAGCAGCTTTACAGAAAGTTTGAAAGTCTACTGAAGTGGGATTTTAATCTTCCCCAAAGATGACCCCTTCTCTCAACTGTGTGAGCTGCTTTGTCAACAGTCCTGTCTTTTCTTCCAAAAACTATGAACAACACCCCCACTGAATAAAATAATTATAGAATCCAAATAAAAAGTAATTTAGAGCAATCAAAACAAAGTCTGCTGCCACACTGAAACCCCACCGCCTGGGCTGCAGGCTCATAGGACAACCAGTAGGCGGCACCCTGTGCATCTGGATGTGGTTTGTGTGAAACGTAAAGCTGCTCTAAGATCATTTGGCCAAAAAAAAAAAAAAAAAAAAAAAATTTGCTCATGTTAAAGTTTGATTTGTCCAATCTAAGCCACTCTTGTAACCTTAAAAGGAGCAGGAACTAAAGCTTCAGACAAGGACTCACACTGCAGTAATGGACTACAGGTGAACAATTATTAGTCTACACATTTAAAAATGCGAACCCATTGAAGCTGCACTGTAAAAAAAAAAAAAAAGAAAAAAAAAATAGAAACCCCTCAGGCTGTAAATGAGGGTGAGCTTGTTAATGACTGAGCTCTACGGACCCTAATGAGCTCCTGGTTGCTGTGGGAGCAGCTGTCCCTGCTGTAGCCCTCCAGCAGCTGGCTCAGCAGGCTCACGCTCTCCTTCACCTCCTGGATGGCGTTCACCCGCTTGGAAACTTTCTCCACCCGCTTCTGATCCTGAGGAGACAAAAGGAAATAAAAAAAATAAAAAAAAAGAGAGAAGGGAGGTTTTCGTAACAGGATTCCAATCTCCTTGTGATTATCTTTCGCTTATTACTTACAATAATAAATAAAGTCTGTGCATACAATTGGTTTTACCTCTTAAAAGAAGACTTTACATTATACTCTTGAACAAAAACTGTTTTTGATTTTTCCCTGCAGTTGCTTTAAAAAAAAAACTGTTTAACAAATATGTGAATCTATTTATCATGTATTTGTCCTGTAAGGCAATTCTTACATTTTTTTTTAAATCTTGACATCACACAAAAAAATAAAAGGTTAAGATCTTTAAAATCAACGGGATTCGGGTTTTCTGCATGAGCGACAAACAAAAACCGAGGTAAAAGTGGACTTTGGTTTCATCAGAAATCGAACGCCTCGACGTGCGTACAGAGATATGCTGCAGTCTGTGACCTGAGCCACTCACTTCTTGAACCATTTCCTTGATGAGCTTGTTTGCTGCTCGTAAATCATCGGGGTGGGTGCTCTTTAGCAGGCGGGACAGCGTCTGCAATAACAGGATGAGACGGAGGAGAGGGGAAAAAGAAAGACAAATTAATGCATTGCGTATGCGCCGAGTTCCCAGGAGCTCAGTTTCACATGACCTGATGGATCTTTGGTCCTCTGAGCTTATGCATGGAAAAAAAATAAATAAAAAAAAATCATTCTACATCATCATAACACATGTGGCTTTCTGATCGCTCGTCACGCACCTTGGATTTCTCCTCGTCCTCAAAGACGGCACTTTTGGCCCTGGGTGGAGGCGGTGGGAGGGGCTTGTCACCAGGAAGCACGGGGTCTTGCTTTACAATGCCTGGAAACGACAGGAGCATCCATTAACCTTCCACCAGACGGACTCCTAGCAGGATTCCTGTTTCAGGCATTAACGCCCGGTGTGTTAATGCCTGAAACAGGATCAAATACAGATAAAAACCCGGGGCAGCAAAACACCTTCTTTCCCTGCTCTAACGCGGTACCTCGCTTCTTCCGGACTGATTAACGGACTAACAAGTGGAAAACAGAGGCTTTTGTTTCAAAGTACACATTAAGTCATATGAGACTTCAGCTTTAAGTGGGAAGTCCATTTTTACCATCACACTAGACTCAACTACACATGACCCAGGACATTAGTCTCGTGCTTGTGCTGAAAGCAGAACTGATTCCACCTGCCTGCATGCAGGAGAAAACTAAATATGGAGAACTTAGATTGTCATTATCACCTCAGGAAGGGAACTAAAAACGCCCATGAGCTCCTCTTTGGCTAATTTACAGCATAAAACATTACATATGTAAAGAGGAAGCTGTCAACGTAAAAGAAATATGAATTTGCACATGAATCAAATGAATTTGCAGTTGGGAAAAAACAAAAAAAACAAAAAAAAAACTCACCCTGTTTTTTCAGCATCTGATAAGCTTCAGCTATCTTTGGCTCATCTGGATGCCACACGGTCCAGCTGTACATCATCTCTAAAACCTTTGTCTTCACCGGCTCCGGAGCCCGAGACCCTAGATACTACAAGGAGGGAAAGTTACTCCTTTTAGAACAAGTTTGGAGACGCCATGCATTTAAAAAATTAAAATAATATAATATATATATATATATATATATATATATATATATATATATATATATATATATATATATATATATATATATATATATATATCGTACATATATTATTCTATGCGCTACTTTCTATTTCCATGCTTATCCAGAGCTAAAAGGATACTTCTTTAAATGTTGAGATAATTGAGATGTTTACTTATTGATGTCTAATATAAATGTTTGTATTTCTCTCTGGAAAAGAAAGTGATGTAACTTCAGGTAAACGGTAAAAAAATTAACATTACATTTTAACATCATCAAACCAAAGAATTCAACAAAAATGTGTTTTCAAGCCATCGCTGTCATCGTGAGCACCAGGTGTGATACGCCCGTGTGTGTGTTTAAGCATTTTAAGTTGGAATAAATCTTGTGCTGTCCCGATTTTCTCCCCAACCAAAAACAGCATTTTTTTAAATTAAATTATACAGTCATTTTCAAAATGTCTTTTCTTTAATTTTGTTTATTTATAACTCTGGCTGCACAGTGGCGCATCTGGTAGCACTGCTGCCTTGCATGTTCTCCCTGTGCACGTGTGGGTTCTCTCTGGGTACTCCGACTTCCTCCCACAGTCGGAAAACATTTAGGCTGTTAGGTTCTCTATAAATTGCCATTAGGTGTGAGTGAATGGTTGCCTGCTCTGCGTGTCTCTAAGTTGCCCTGTGATGGACAGGCGACCTGGCCAGGGTTTACCCCGCCTCTCGCCCAATGACCACTGGAGATGGGCCTACCTCCCGTGATCCTGCATGTATATGTGCGTTTAGACAATAGTCAATGGAAGATTGATTTTAAATATCCATATGTCCATACTGCTAAAAAAAAAAAACACCCACAGGCCTTCAAAGTACTGTAAAACAGAGGCTACTCCTCTAGACTGAAGGAACCCTGGTATTTGTACTTATGCTGCTAAAGGCTTAGGCTGCTGGGGGACATCAGGGTCTATTTTTTTCACTGCTGAGTTCTCCTACTGTTCTGCAACTTTGCTTTATTTGTTGTTATTTCAACTTTATGTTCTCTTTGTTTTTTCTTCATAGTAGGTACATCTGGTCTGGCCTTCTGTTAGCTGTGACATCATCCAGGGAGGACAGATCACCCGCTATTACCATCTAATGTAGAACAGATTACTGGATCAATGTGTGCTTCTGTGCTTGTTTGTCTCTCTTGTTGTGTCTCTGCTCTGTCTTCTGTAACCCCAGTCGGTCGAGGCAGATGACCGTTCACACTGAGCCTGGTGCTGCTGGAGGTTTTTCCTTCCTGTTAAAGGGGAGTTTTCCTGTCCACTGTCACTTTATGCATGCTCAGTGTGAGGGATTGCAGCAAAGCCATGTACAATGCAGACGACGGTCCACTGTGGCTCTAGGAGTGAATGCTGCTCGTCAAGACTTGATGCAGTCTACTAGGTTTCCTTTGATAGAAAACCTTTTGACCAATCTGTATGATTTGATTGAATTTGACTTTTTAAAGTGCCGTGAGATGACATGTGTTGTGAATTAGAGCTATACAAATAAAATGTAATTGAATTGTTATGAGAACAAAGAGCAATTGTTTTTTTACATTATATATTTAATGCTTCATCCACACAGGGTCTATCCTACTACATATTGCATGATGAAGTACATAGTCTCTGCTTTCTTATTATAGCTAAAAATCAGGGTGTATCAAGGTGCTACTAAACTAGTGTGACAAGAGATAAGGACATTACCTTAGGTGAGACCACCTTGATGAGCTCATTGAGAAAGCGAAACTTTCCCACTTCACCGTGAAACCTGTTTCCACAGTTCTTCATACATGTCTCAAGCACCTGGGAAAATTAAAAATTACCAAAGGCTTAACCCTGATTTTTACTCAAACACTGATGCTTATTGACTCAACTCTTACCAGCAGTGCTTGCATCGCCTCCCACTCCTGAGGAGACTGGATTTTGTGGGCCAGAAGTCTGGTTGCAAGCTGAGGCCTGATATTAATGAAAATAAGAATGATAGGAACAAGCCATTTAGGAGCTGAACGCGTCGATGCAACCCTTTAGACCTCAAAATTTGATTTTAAATGAATATACATTTGAGTTAAACTTCACCTAAGCGAACAAAAAGCAAAAAAACTGTACAGAGTTTACAAAAGCTGAAAGACAAAAATAAGATACATTTCTTTACTTCAACATAAAATTGTGTAGTTCATTGTGTGAAGGTTTACGTTGTGCTTCCAATTAGCCAGACTTTTTGTAATTTCTCAACAACTCAAAAGCTATGAAAGGTATTTACCCCCTCTCAAGTTTGCTTTTCTTCCACAAATGTCTGTGATGAAACCAGTTTTAATACCTGACAAAGATAACCTGAGTAACACCACAATGCGTTTTTTAAACGATTATTTCATTCATTAAAAAGGACAATCCAAATTTACCTGGCAGCAAGTGGACACATAGTTGCCTCCCTTGTTCAATCCTGAACAAACTCTGATAAGTCAGGTTTTTATGGGTTCTATTTGACCAGGCCTGATTAATTCCTGAACTGAAGAATCGAAACCTGTCTTGACATCAAAAACTAGCCTAAAAGACCTCAAAAAGCCATTTCTAAGGCTTTGGTACTCCAGCAACCCACAGTGACAACCATTATGCACAATTGGAGAAAACGTTGAAAATTGGTTGACCTTCACAGAGTTAGCTGGCCAATCAAAATTACTCCAAAGAGCGGATTAACAATTCAGCCATAAAAGCCTAAGAAAAAACCCAGAATCACATCAAGCCTCACTGCAGTTTAGGCCAGTGTTTATGATTCATCAATAAGAAAAACAGACCGGGCAAAAAAAGGAGTGTTCAAAGGCCATAATCACTGCTGACAAAAGAAGAACCCGTCCCACATTTGCCAAAAAAAAACAACACCCTGATGATTCAGAAGACTTTTGGGAAAAAACATTCTGCTGACTGAGGTAGAAGTTGGAACTTCCTGAGGATGTATGTCCAGTTATTCCTGTTGTAAATCTAGCAGATTACCAGAGAAATAACTTGATACCTACAGTGAAACATGGCAGTGGTAGTCTGGTGCTGCTTCCGGGCCTAGACAACTTATGACAATTAACGTAACCGGGATTTTGTTCACATCCAGAAAATCGTTGAGGCGAATTCATGGTCAGAGTAGGACATTAGGCTGAGGCTAAAAAACAAAACTGGACTTTTTTTTCCCGAAGTTTGAAGACGTTTCGCTTCCCATCCAGAAAGCTTTCTCATTTCAAATGTCTGTCTAGTCTAAAAAGTCCAGTTGTTGTTGTTTTTTTTTAACTTTTTTTGGAATGGTTGTGACCTGGATGACTGAGAATCTTCACCAGCATTAAGCTGAGGCACACAGCAGGACTAATGAATCAAAGCACAACCCCTCTGAGTGGACTGGTCAAAGTCTGGACTGATAACTAGTTGAGACGTTGTGGAAAGTGGCATGACCCTAAACGGGCCGTTACAAATAATCATTACAGTTGAGTTAAAGCAATTCTGCAAAGAAGGGTTGGTCCTTATTCCTCCACATGAATTTTAAGGACCCATTGCCAGTCATCTTAAACTCTTGATGGTACTTGTTGCAGGCCGTGATGCCAAGCGTGTCAGGGCCAGTTAGTAGGTTTTAGGGGCCGATGAGTCTTTTCCATAGTGTTCCAGATAACGTATTCTCCAAACAAATAAAATCAACATCTAAAAACAGCTTTTTACATTTACTCAGCTTGTCTTTGTCTGAAGGTAAATTTGTGTCATGGCCTGAAACATGGTAGTGTAGCTAAAAAGCAAAAAAAAAAAAAAGCATAAGAAATCAGGGAGAGTAAGTTTTAAGAGCATATCTTCTTTCACCATCTTACCCATCTGGTTCATTGTCGACTTTATCACAAAATCCCTTGATATTGTCCCAGTCAGTCTCTTTATTCAGAGGATTGGTGGCTTTATCTGTGTGGGAGAAAACCACATTGAATTCAAACTCTTGGATCACCTTGTCAGCTGTAAAAAAAAAGCAAGCGTTTTTTTTTTTTTTTTTTTAAATGTGCAAAATATCAACTCTCTGGCTTTGGGGATACATCAATCAGGAAAATATGTGTTTGCAGAAGTTCCTGAAGTTGAGCTGATCTAGTTAGCATCAACTGGACGCTTAATTTACATCTATTAGATTATTCCGAGTATATTTACCAAAAAATGACGACGGTGTACATATAAAGTACAAGGGGGGGGAAGCAGCACAGGTTCTACTTGTCTTCCTAGTCACCAACTGCACTTTGCTGATTTGATATTTTGACAGTGACAGCAACTCATTAGCTTGTAGAAGAGGTTATCTGTGACAACCGGAAATGAGACGCCAGTTCAAACAAATGGATCACTCTAAAGCAGCGTCTTGGTTCGTAATAGCGTTTAAAACCTAATCAGGTGCTGTAGGGTGTGATGACTTACTGATTAGAGACTGAAGGCTGGTCTCATCCGAGAGGGCCGCCGCCATCTTTACAGGTTTCTTACCATCTAGCTACTATCGCGTGACTTTTGTAACATCGCGTGGATAGCGGCTGTCGTACGGTCCCGTGGTTCGGTCGACGTCGCCATCATGTTGTGAGTGGCAGTTGTCGCCGCTTTTTCTTGAAACAGCAACAACAAAATTATTATTATTATTATTATTAATTGTTATATAAAAAACGTATTGATAAAATAGAAATTATACTGATCAATATCAATAATTATCAACAAATAAAAAACATGTATTTTAAGTGGAGCCCTGGCAATTGTATGTTGTTGCTTAGTAACCTATTTGTAGATACAGAACACAGAGACACTGAATTCAAACTCAACTTTTTATTCAACAAACTTTTAACCAAAACTGCCAGTTTTTAAAAAGAAAAAAGAACGCGTGCTCTCTGAACTCTTTGAAGGGGGTGGAGCTTGGTTTTTGAGTCTTTTTGCGTTTGTGATTGGTAGGGACGATGACTTTAATATTAACCTACATGGCTAGAAAGCAAAAGGAAGGAAAACTGTTATACTATGGAACTTTTTATTGACCCTTTTTTCTATCATCAATATACGTCTATCAATCGATATATATTGTTATTGAATTATCGCCCACCCCTAATCCTAACCCAGGTCCCCTCTGTACCAACGTAAAGTCCCATTGTAATTATTATTAAACTGCAATTTTTACTTTTGACACATTGCACTTTACTATTGTATCATTGCTGTTTGAGTGCATGTAGCCCCAACAAGAGTTTTCATGAATATCATAATTATCTTTATTATTTGATGTTTTTAGCAGCAGTTTTTACTTTAGTCACTTTGCATTTTATTGTTTATTGTTCCTGTTAGAATTCACCTGTAATCCCAACAAGCGTTCGTATCAGCCTAATAATATTACAAGGACGTGGATGTGTTATGAGCATGTGTTGGTTGGATTCACATTTATTATGTGTACTTTACTGACCTTACACTTTCTTGCTCCTTGTTTCTGTTCGATTCACTTCAGTTCAGCTTATTCATACAGCAATTCACAACAGAAACGTCATCTCAATATGGAGTGAATATTGTCTTAAAAAGATTTGAATAAATATAAAAAAGATTTGAATAAATATAAAAGGATATATATACATATACATACATTTATAAATATCCAAGTACAAAATACAAATGTAAAAATGTGATATACAAATAAATAAACAAAATACAAATATAAAAATGTGACATACAAATAAATAAACAAATTTATATAAATAAACGTGTCTTTGTAAATATATTTTCGAGATTTGAAAATAAATATGCTTGACTTTGTATGTGGAATCTGCATTTGTGAATCTCCTTTTTGCATTTGTGAATCTCTGTTTCGCTTTCATGTCAATGACGTAATTTTCAGTCATTCCTACTGCACACTAACCTGACGCCGCCAGATAGATTTGCTCCGCATATCCATCTGGAAACCTTCCGTTGAAGTAATTTTGGGAAGGGGCGAAAATACTGGTTAGCTGATTGGCCTATGTTGGTGATAGACGGGCCAAATAAACCAATCAGATCAACGAAGCATATGACGTACTCGTCAACAGAGCGACGACGAAAACACAACCACAAGCCAAGCTACTCTTGCTGCTGCAGGTAAAGGCTCGTTAGCTCAGCAAAGAAATACTCTGTAATTCCGATAAAACTTGCTCGATAGCCACGCTAACGCTAGTTTCATCGGCTGAAGCCGCCATGTTCTTTAGACTGAACTGTCACTTAGATAGGAAAAACATTTATAGGTTTTATTTATTTATTAATTTTATATGCTGTAATTTATTCCAGCAAGTGTTGAGTTAATAAAGCAACACACGTCAGTCAGATAAACACAAAACAAATAAATCAGAACCAGCGGTACTACGCACACTAGTTGGCCGACAGAAGTGCCCTAAAGACGGTCTAACATCAGCCCTGGCTGTGGCTTCCCTCGGAGGTCTGCGGGTCTCTCTGCTCCGCTCATCGTCGGACTTTTTATTAAAATTACGCACTAACTCTGTAAACAGGCCACATAGGGAAGCTTAAAAGTATAATGTTCTCGCCTCAAACGATTTTAAAACGTACTTTTGAAGAACAACAGCAGCAGAAAAGGGAATTTTTAACTTACCGCTGTGAGCTGTGTTTGCGCTGTCTCGAATCAAGCTGCGGCCGCGGTGCATTCTGGGCAAGCGGGCTGAGGCTGATGACGTGTCACGAGCACACGAGACCGCTCTGCCAGACTAGCTGTGGCTGCACAACACTGCCATCTGCTGGTTGTTCAGTGGAGGGTGTCTTCGCATTCAAATCTAGTGGTATATATTTGTGGATCTTGTGTGCAGTAGGAATGTCTCAAAATTACGTCACCGACATGAAAGCGAAACAGAGATTCACAAATGCAAAAAGGAGATTCACAAATGCAGATTCCACATACAAAGTCAAGCATATTTATTTTCAAATCTCGAAAATATATTTACAAAGACACGTTTATTTATATAAATTTGTTTATTTATTTGTATGTCACATTTTTATATTTGTATTTTGTTTATTTATTTGTATGTCACATTTTTACATTTGTATTTTGTACTTGGATATTTATAAATGTATGTATATGTATATATATCCTTTTATATTTATTCAAATCTTTTTAAGACAATATTCACTCCATAGTCAACTGTTTGTTTGTTGTTGCAACCAAATCCTATGGGGTTCTGTGAGAGTAGGGAGTAGCAAGATGGCAGCCAGTGACTTCAGTTTTTCGGGCCAACCAGCAATCCAGTGAATAAATAGAGATCAGCGGTGCAGCCCATAGACATATATAATGTCTATGGTGCAGCCACAGACATGTACGTATACGTATATAACGTCTATGGATGCAGCGCCCCCCGACGGCTGAGACGAGGAACAACGGAGTGCTTCAGAGAACAAAGATTATAACAGGTGTGCTTCCGCACCCATTTTAGGTAAAATAGACAGCAGCAACGTCACTGATTTGAATTATATCACGTGCCCAGGTTTTTTTTCTTTCTGATTTTCCGTTTCAAAGTTTAGGTTCTGACTAAACTTTTGGAGTAAACCCCGCGTCAGCTGCGGTGACTGTAGCAACAACAACAAAAAAAACGCGGTGTGGTCCACGTCTCTTGTTTCGACCACATCATATAGCCTGTGGCACCAGGAAAGAAGAAGCGTCTGAACGTGGGTGCCTTAAGTTTGTTTGTAAGCCTCCTTTACCACGTCCGGGCACCAGGCAGCGGTGTCCTAACAACAACAACAACAGACGCCAGGTTACATACAGCCGTCGGTGTCTCGGTGGTTTCGCACGGGAAGCAAGCTCGGCGCTTTTTTGCAGCAGTTAGCTAACTGGTCGCACGGCCGCGAGCCACGTTTCTGTGTTTCTAACGTGACTCGGTGGGTGAATGCTACGCCTCGTTTCTGTTCGGGTGTTGCCTGCTCGCCTGCCTGCCTGTTTGGCTGGCTGGCTGGCTGGCTAGCTGCCGACCCTCTGCAGCAGCAACGCCGCGCTCCTGCCGCTCCTGCTGCGGTTTCCTGTCTCCTCCTGACGCCGTTTGCCACTGAACGACGTCGACCTTTATTTGCTTTCAGCGCAGATGCCCATGTGCGCCCAGCAGTAGCGCGATGGGATCCCTGAAGGCTCTCCAGGAGTGGTGTCGGATACAGTGCGAGAACTACAGCGATGTGGAGGTCAGGGACATGTCCTCGTCCTTTCGGGACGGGCTGGCGTTTTGTGCCATCATCCACCGCCACAGACCAGATCTGATGTAAGTAACCACAGAGAAAGCTCAGCGTGTACCTTTCGTGTGTGTCTTTAGACAATTGTACATGCGTTAAACCCCACCTAGCCCAAAGGAACCCCAAAATCCCACTGTTAAAAGAAAACTGGGGGGAAAAAGGCTGGTAGCGACGTTTTACAATCGGCTGCATTTAATTTAGACACAAATCCACTTCCGAGTTTGATCAGATCAGAATCAGAAACACTTTCTCACGTCTGTGGTGAATGTCAAACAACAACAACCAGAAAAATCCAAACACGAAAAGATGTGGTCGCCAGTGATTATTCTGATAGATTAAAAAAAGAAAAAGAAAAAAGGTTTAATTTTTTTTTTGTAATTTGAATTCACAACTGTGATCTCAGACGAATTAACAACACAATGTACAGACATGTAATAATCAAGTCAACTCAATCATAAAGACGGATTCACTTACATTCCATTTTGAGCCTATTTATGACATAAAGCAGTCAGAATAAGTTTATAACGCAAACAGGTTTAATTAAAAGCAGCCAATTAGTGTTGGTTCTGTTTATTTCCAATCTTTAATCAATCAGCAAGAGATTTTTCCCACAATTCAATTTCGTTTTGTAGCAATAATTGACTGCAGTTGTCATCTCGAGGCACTTTACAAGACATGTCGGTTTAATTTCCAGCAATGTATAAATATATGTAGATAAATGCATTCATATCAGTGCAATTCAAGCATATAGACAGAATCAGAATCAATTAGCATACGGTCCTCTTCGATCATAACTCTAAAAATCAAACAGATGATTTCAGGTGGTGGTAAGACGTTTTCTTTGCAGCAATCCCCCCATCCTTGACCCAGACTGTGGGGACAGAGGACAGGGGAGGGACGTTTTGGTGGAACCACTTGAATGTCTCTTCATCTTTCAGTCACACATGAACTGATCATGACCTGGTTGCTCGTCTGTGGGGATCAGATTAGTTGCCTGTTTTGGGTTGATGAAGATCCAGATTGAAACACATGATTGGTTCTGGTAGGCAGCTCATTTGCAGTCTTCTAGTTTACACAGTCACCTCTAACGCGTGTAATCAAACCAGAAATCGACAGTAAGCTTTAGAAAAATGATGTGCCTGAAAACAAAACCTGGAGGCATCAAATTAGAGATGCAACGATAAGGCTGTTGTCGCCTAATTCCTCCTTTCGTTCATGTTTGTCCTGCTGATTCTGATTTTTAACATTTTTCGGAGCACTATAACATACAAAATACACACTAATTGAGCTTCAGTTTTTTTATATAGTTGCATGTTTGGCATCCAACAGAAAACGAAGGAATTGGAGCTTTATCCCCTTCTCAGTTGCCCACCTCTTTAACTTTTAGATTATGCCATTTAATAACTGTAGAGTATTTTGTTGTTAGATTGTAAATGCGCTCTTACTTCAGTCTCCTATTCTTATTTTTTGTCTTATAATTTTGACTTTGTGTTTATCCGCATGCTTCCATTTACGTTTCACGTTGCTGCTGGGACACAGGACTATCCCCACTGTGGGACCATAAAGGTCTTAATTCTATTCATCCCAGTTATTCTACCAAAAACCTTTTCTCTCATTTTTATTCAACTCATAAAAGTGCACAGCATTTAGGCTGTTGGTTTATGTTATCACAGGCCAAAAACAGGATGCTCCTAGTTCGTCTTCATTTAATAAGCAGGACAGAAATCCGATTTTTCCATTTCTGACCTGCAGATGATGGGAAAATTGACCAATGACGATCGTTTGGTGCATCTCTACAACAAACACGACATAACTGCAACAGAGCCGGCGTGTCTCTTTAAAAACCACTATTTTAAGATGGCCATTGTCCGTGTTCAGCTGCCTAATAGCCAAAGGAATGAGGGGGTCGGAACAGCTGTTGGTTCTTGCTTTGTACAACATCAGCCTTAGCTCTGCTCAGATTAGCATTGCAGCGACATTCCTGCGTTGGCGTGCCCACGTGATGCAGTTTCATGCAAACACGTCATGCTGCAAAGCTGGTTCTACCCAGATCGTTGATAACGGGTGACAAAAAAAAAAGAAACCAGAGCAGTGTGTGTGGTTGCGGATATAAGAAATGCATCACGGATCACATTTTCAGTCAAGTGAGCATAACAATGTTTTGTTTGATTAGAGCAAAAGTAAAACTAGATTCCATCTAAAACAGAAAGCCTTCCCCTATCAGCAGCAATCTCACATCAGAACCCTGGTGACTCCGCTCCCTTCTCTGGATTTCACACTAGAGGCAATTTACTCTTTAAATTAAAATCGGATTATATTTCACTGTTAATTTATTTGTATGTCCCTAAAAAGTATCTCTACTTTCAGATATTTATTCTAATCTGTTTCTGCCACGTTTTTGCATTGTCGCGCTGCGGAAAACGTAAATATTTGCCGCTTCCCTGGCGGCGCCCGTCCGCCGTTGCTTCAACAATTCCCTTTCTTTGCTCGGTGACAGTAAACCATTCACAGAAAATCTGCGCAGCAAACCGCTCACTTCAGAAGTCCTTTCTGTGTCGCATAATGCTGCTCTGTTGGTAGGGCCAGCGCTGGACAGCGGTAGGATTTCCTGTCGCAGCAAGTCAACGGCCTCCATTGTTGTGGCTGGATTGTACACAGGCCTTCTGTAAATCATACGTTTGTGTCCTTCCCCTGGTCCTTGGAGACAAACAGAAAACATCTGGTGGGCTGAGTGGTTTTTTTTTTTTTTTTTGGACTGTCAGCGTCTTGCTTCTTTTCTGGGTGCAAACTAGACTCTGCCTGAATTCAACAGAGTAAATATTTTCTGATTAGATCCCCGACAAGCCAGCGGAGAGGAATAGAACTACCCAAGGAGCTTGGCTGAAGGGCTTAGACAGGAATCCATGAATCCTAAATATTTCTTTTTCTGTGTCCCTGAATGCCTCGCTGTTTAACTTTCTAATTTGCTGCAGCCGATCAGCCAGATTCACGCCGATCCAGACCGACAGCCCCGTTAGTCTAATCTGCGCAGGAGACCTCTCCAGCCTCTCGGACTGGATTTGTGTCTCCAGGCCATTGTTGCCCCGTGCTGTACGCTGCAGCCCAACCGTTTTTCATCCAAATGAAGCGGAGGCGGCGTCATTCCTGCGGCACAGGCCAACCGTTACTACTGCAGTGTGAACGGCCAAAGTCTAAGCTACAGTGCCTTGCAGAAAGTATGGATGACCCTTGTCTTTAGTCGCTTTGAAACCTCGAACATGAATGTGTTTTTATTGGGATTTTATGTGATGGGTAGATGCAAGAGAAGTGGAACATGGGTTTTTTCAAACTTTCAAAGTGTGGCTGCTTGCATCGCATTCGGCTCTTTATGCCGTGCAGAGCCACCATTCACTGCAGGTAGCTGCCACTATTTGCTACATGGACGCAATATTTCAGTGTTTGCATATTCAGGGTGATGTGCTGCTGTAAGGTTTGGCCACAAAAAGCGTTTTTTTTTTTTTTTTTTCTTTTTCTTTTTTTTTTTTTCTGACCAGAGCACTTTCCTCCACCTGGTTGCTTCAATGATGTCTGTCTTCGCTACCCTTCCATAAAGGCCAGACTTACGGAGTGCACAACTCTTAGGCTACGTTCACACTGCAGCCTGAAGTGACCCAATTCCGATTTTTTTTTTGCCCATATGCGACCTGAATCTGATCTTTTTATGACAGTCTGAACGACACAGATCGGATTTTTTCAAATACGACCCAGGCCACTTGGATATGTGGTCCTGAATCCGATACGTATCTGATCTTTTCAAATGCGACCTGTGTCTGAACGGCCGGGTCGCATTCATCCGACCTACACGTCATTGATACATATTATTGATACGGTAACAAGCACCTGTTGCAAGTCCATACAGCCCCACGGCAACGCGTTTACTCGCTGCTATAGCCCGCCGAAGATGTGTGTTTTTACGTGAGAGCGCTAAAGAGATCAGTTCAGACGCACATAAAGGTTGCCTTTGTCATTAGAAAATTGTGAATGAAATCCGTATCAGTAAAGCCGCTCACCTCGCTATCCCACCATTCCTGGCTTCGACTCCGCACCCACACGTTTCTCTGTACGGACATTACTGCCCCACAAAACGCCATTGCCAAAAATTTGGCTCTTTCGTTTCGATCTTCTTAAAAAGCTTGCGGCGGTAATGTGCTGGCTCCGGCTGGAGAAGAACTTAAAGAACGTAATATACGCTGCAGCATTACGAACCATGTTTACTTCCGCAAACACTGAGCACGCTTGCTATGTGTGACGTCATCGCGTCCTCTACAGCGCATGCGGGACACTTAAGTAGCATGAATGCAGTTCACACAGAGATCACATACAAGTCGCATATATTTGGAAGTGTGAACGGACACGCAAAAAAATCCGATTTCACAAAAAAATCGGAATTGAGCATCAAGGCCTGCAGTGTGAACGTAGCCATAGTCACCCCTTATACTAAAAATTCTCACCTGAGCTGTGGATCTTTGCAGCTCCTCCAGAGTTACGGTGCCTCCAATCACCTTCTCACTAAGTCAAGTTGTGCAGAGACCTGGTTATACACCATTCATGTTGCTTCAGTCGAACATCTCAAACACCAGCAGGTGAGGACGGTAGTCTGACACCCCTGGGATTCCTACGAGCCTTGGTGTAGCAACTGGAGCCTTGGTGGCCGCTGCTTTCCCAGTCAGTCCAACTTAGCTTCATCCTCCTGCCACTTCCAACTGGTGTAGCCATTTAACTTTGAACCCGTGAAATGTGCTTCCAGCGGGATCTCCAGGAGCATTCAGGGCATTTGTTGAGTTTGCTTCCTTTAACTGTGCAAGGCAATGATATGTGGTTTTCTTTTTGGGTTGACTTGAGCATAAATGTAGATCTTCAGACAGCTGTAGATGTTGGTACTAGTGTGTGGCGTTGAATAATTATCGGTGCTACTTAAATGGCTCATTATTTCTCTCATAACGTGAGCCCAAGTTTTCTTTTTTTCTGTGTGAAAATCTTTTTTTTTTTTCTCGACTGAACTGAATTTAACAGATGTTCTGACACAGCCAGGTTCACACAGTCAAAGACAACACTGTTCCTCAGCATTACTCAATCCCAAAATAAACCCTGCGAGACTGAGTCGCAGAAGATTAGGGCTGCTTCTCCAGTCGCACGCCTCGCCTCGCCTCGCCTCGTCGTATATGTCTGTATCAGCTGGGCCTGTTGTGAGGATCTAGAACATGAACCCTGCCCAGCGGTCTCGGGGAGTGTTTCTGGCCACTCTTGATCCATTCTGCCGCGTTGCAGGAGTTTAACAGCACCTTGATATTAGAGCTGCTGTGTGTTCGCGGCCTTGGGAGCCAGATTAGAGAGAACAGAGGTCGCTCTGTGAGCCTCCAACACGCAGCTCATTCAGAGGATTTTGCCTTCTCGAAAGAACCACATGGTTTCCACAAGGCTGCGCCAAGTTTACGCAGACAGTCAACCCAGATCTGCTCAGGCGTTTTACCAGTTTTACTGCAGGAAGTTTGCTGGCAGGAGACCGGCTGTTCTTGAATGCACTTCAAAGCCCAGCCCTGTAATTATCAGCCCCACGCTAGTTAGCTGTTGCTGTTTCTTTGCTTTTGTTCAGGCAGTTTATCGGCCTCACATGGCGTTCATGTGGCGATTGGACAGCCGTGGTATTTGTGAAGGAGACCAGCTCATCATTGCTGTATGCCTAGCTGTCCGGCCAATTATAGAAAGTTGATGAGTACGACTTTGTCAGCAGGCTAAATGCAGCCTGTTTGACTGCAAAGATTCTTTAACCCACAGGGGTTTCTTAATTTTTATCTTCCCATATCTGTGGCCCTACGATAGGAAGGAAAATATCTGAGCCTAGAAGGGTGAAAACGTTAGCAGTAATGGGATCGTTGTTGTTTTTTTTTTTTTTGTTTTTTTGTTTTTTTCAAAATCAATGCTTTAAAAACGTTTAGCAGAACTTTTCTTTGCACCGACCCGTTTATCCAAGTTATAAGGCATGAAAAATATCTTCACCCAGCATAAGTTTTGAATGGATTTCAATACCAGGGAAGGAAGGAAAAGAAATCAAATAGCAATGGTAGTATTGAAATTCTGTGCAACATACACAATGGTATAAAATTTGAATCAACACCACCATAATTCTGCTAAAATTAAGCAAGGTACCCAGGAGGGTTAACTTACAACTTGTAATATTTTTAAAAAGGGCTATAATTACAGTGGCGAAATTTTAATTTTGCATCTCTTTTCTTTTTGTATTTCAGAGACTTTGACTCACTTTCTAAAGAAAACGTCTACGAGAACAACCGACTGGTGAGTCACATAAAGTTTCCTCTCCTGATGTCATTTTTTGCAGAATAGTTTTGCTGTTGGAGGAATTGGCTAATTTCTAGCTAGCTTGCTGCTAGGCGTTGTGCCTGTTAGCCGCCTCTCCCCCTGGGTGCATGCAGTCACGGCTGGCATGACTTTGATTTGTCCAACAGCTTACGTACGGCGAATGTTGCTTAATCCTGGTGGAGCCTGACTAAGGCTCAGACTGTGAGGGAGAAGGGTGGTGCAGTCAAGGTCAGAAGCAAACACTCTAAACACAGGCCTAGTGAAGTTATGAAGAAAGCAAATAAGCGCAATTTGCAACGGGTTTGGTCTTTATCTGTCCAACTGTTTGTAAATGACTAACAGGGAGACTAAAGTTGACCCTCCACTGAAGACTCCGGTTGTCAGTAGTTTTTGTATAGAAATTATTACTAATCTTTAAAATCAGTCAAGATGTCTCGTCCAACATTTTCTTTGTCCCTAATGCTGATTCAAATCAATAAAGATTAGGCATTTTCTGGTCCACTCCACATCTTCCCTACCGAGGATTTTGCATAACAACCATAATGTGCTGCTTCCACACAGGAATAACTAGGAAAGTTATTTTAACGTTTAATGACATGAACGTTCCATAACATTATGATGGGGTTATATATCTGACTGGACAAAGACGCACAAGGCTTCCATGCTGAGACGTTTTCTGAAGTGCTAGGCTAATGTTAGCATGCTTACTCCGTGTTTTCATATGACCTGTTGATTATCTACGGTAGCTCATAACGTATTTCAATGCAGTTCCAGGTAAAAGTGTGGTGATACGGCTTACAGAAAAAACTTCTTTTTCTGCTTCATAAACTCGATGCTTTGGGTTGAACATCGTAGCATTTAACAACTTCTGCTGTTAAACGGGCAGGCGTCTGCAGTTAGGCTCAAAATTATTCACACCCCTTGCACATTTAGATTTACAATTATTTTATATTTCATTTATTTAACCAAAATCAGATTTTTAGAGGAAATTGGTAACGATTTAAAATAAGTCAAAATTAAAAATAAACAGCAGAAAATGATTCACATCCTTCACACTCTGTGGAAAAATCTTTAATGGCATGGCGACAATTATTTGAATTGCTTTTCAGCTTTTTACTGGTTGACGTTGGTATTTTCAAAACGAATCTTTTGCAACGACATCCAGGTTTTTGAGGCGGAAAGGCCTCCTCTTGTCTGCACCAAAGCTTGATGCTTTAAAGGTCATGCGAGACCTCAGCCAAAACTTTCCAGGGAGAGTCAGATCACTGACAAGCGTGGCCAGAAAACAGGAAATGAGAAAAGAAATTGGGGGCCCTAACTCTATCACACGAACCTTTAGTTCCCTCCACAAATCGAAGTTGCTATTCCGGCCCGGCCGCTCCAAAATATTGACATCACATCCAGCCAGAAGAAACGTGTTGGTAAAATGAAAAGATGGCATTAATCTTACCTATGCCAAGGGGATGGATCATTTTGGCTTTAATTGTAGACAACATTAGCTCACATGACCCGGACAGGCTGCGGCAGCCGACGCTTTCTTTCACCCGCCGTTCCTCAGGTACTCGGCTATCGGATAATTTCCCGCCTCTTCCCTCCCATTTAAATGTTTTGCCGCAGGCGTTTGAGGTGGCAGAGACGGAGCTGGGAATCCCAGCCCTACTGGACCCAGAGGACATGGTGTCCATGAAAGTGCCCGACCGGCTGAGCGTCATCACATACGTGTCTCAGTACTACAACTTCTTTAACAACAAGTCACAAGGTGGGTTCGCTTCATCCTCCTTGCTTCTGCCGTGAGACTGAGCTTTTTAGCCGCGGATCCTGAAGACTGATGCCGACTCCTTTTGCTTTCTCTTCCACAGCAAACCCCCCTTCTATGAAGAGGCTAAGTACAGGCGCTCATGATGAACCAGCCCAGAAAAGGCCGGCGACTCCTTTAGAAGACAAAGACCTTGATCCTGAGGTAAGAGTATATAATGATGACGGGGAAGATTCACTCGTTTCTGTGTACTTGTTGCTCTTTTATTTCACCCTGGACTGTTGTTATCGATGGGGACCAAAATCCATCTATTAGAAATGCATGATGGCAACAAGTATTTTTCAGTGAAATTTTTTAAAAGTTCACGTTTGCTTTTTTTTAATATAAATGTTTATTTATATTAAATAATGTTAATTTATATAAAATTTGGAGCGTTTTGCATGAAATGTTTGGTATTAAATGTAAAAGCCAACACTACACCAATCCTGTGTGGGTGTTGTTATCTCAGCATGGCGTTTGGGGGGGATTGGGCTGAACCATAGCGATAGAATAAGTCTATAAAGATAGCCTCTGTATCCTGTCTTTCTTTTTTCTCGCATGGCTCCAACCTCTTTCCTCCGCCCCATACTGGCATCATTACCCTCCCACCCCCTCCTCGTGTCTATAGATGGAAATTAATTCCTCTTCCTGTTCTTCATCCTCACATGTGGCCCCCCCTTCACTCTCTGGTCCTAAGCCTAGGCAGTAGTGTGGGGGTTGGGGTTGGGTTAGTAAGTAAAGGAAAACCTTTAGGTCAGTGTTCTCTAATCATCTTTTGTACATAAAACGACTAACAGTGTTACTGTCCTAACAGCCTGTGTGGCAGGTATGCAGTGTGTTGCTTTTTGAGCCCTTTAACATAACACGTAACTCTCCTGGAATGCCTAAAAATATTATAACAAACCTAAATTTCAGTCGCACCAAAAGTATTTGGGTGCTAATCTTTTTTTTTTTTTTTAACTAATAATTACTTTAAGTCCTTCTTTTTGTAACTAAACGCCGTTTTAAGCAGTGCAGACATGAATCAGCTGTAGATGTAGCCAAATAACGCAGAATAAATAATCCATACCCTCAAATCCTGACTCCATGTATGATCTGATCTCCCCTTCCCTCATCCATCATGCCCCTTCCCCTGATGTCTCTCCCTTGTCTCCCCCCCCCCCCCCCACCTCCTGCGGACAACGTCCTGGATCTGCCGCTCCGTTGGGTACCGCCTGCGCAGACGGGTGCAGAGGTGGTCGCAGCCGCCAAGCGCAGCTCTCTGAGCAGCACTTGCGCTGCTTGCCAGAAGCACGTTCACCTGGTGCAGAGGTTTCTCATCGACGGCAAACTTTACCATCGGAGCTGCTTCAGGTGAGTCCTGCGACGATGACTGCTGGACGTCAGTGGAGTCCACCCTATTCTGGTGGAAACGAACTCTTCAATTGAAGAAAAATCCATTTATGTTGATTACTGAAGATGCCATTTAACACGAATCTCGTATGTTGCTGTTAGGAACATTTTGTTCCATATGTAAGTGCTAGACTTATAAACCAAAAAGAGTGATTCATAACCACAGCAGAGCCTCACAACAACAAATGTTAAAAAAAATATATAACGGGTCACCAGAAAGGCCGCCGTAGTCCGCCAGTTATGTTTAGTAGTGCAACTGCACGACATCATTGGATTCAATCATATTTTTAAATGTAAACAAGCAATTACTGACGCTGTCATAGAAACCTACGAAAAATGGTTTCACAGCTAATCAAATATCCTGTCTCAACACTAGTTTTTGGATTATAACGATATATTTTTCTCTTTTCAAGATGACAAACAAAAGGAGTCATATTTGGGATCATAGTTGTAGTTGAGCAGGAAACGATGAGTTTTTAAAAGCCATCATCATTAATATTTATAGATTATTCGACTGGCTTAATTAAGCTAGTCATATATATATATATATATATATATATATATATATATATATATATATATATATATATATATATATATATATATATATATATATATATATATATATATATATATATATATATATAATTTATAAATGTTTGTCATAGGCGTAGTAGGTGTGCACCATTTGTCACCCAGCAAGGCAAATATGCTGAATATTACAAACAGAGCTGTGGACGCCAGCTTCAACCATGTGAGTTGTCTGGGTTTCCAGGTAAATATATTGTCTTTAATAATAAATAAAGTCTGTAAATCTGCAGGATATGATTCATTCATGGCTGTGTTTTAACTGTTATTCTGTGTGAGGTAGTTTTAAATGTCATTATTTCACATTTGTGTTTTTGCTGAGTTAATAGACCCAGATCATTGCGGCAGATTAATTTGGAGTAAGAACTGACACGGTTGTGTTGCATAAAGCAGTTTCTCATGACTGTTAAACTCACAAGAGGAAATAGTAAATGTTTGACTGCAGTCTGAGTGATGAAAGCCGTGCAGTTGCGGTGATTTTATTTTGAATGTCTGGCTCGTCCTGCGAGCCTCTCGAATCCTCTGAAGAAGACATTTTCACCTCTGTTCGTCTGCACCGATTCCCCAGCCGCCACCACCATCTTATTAAGACTTAAAAATGTTCACATTCTAGCAATAAAACCTTTTAAAACCTAATATATATTACTGCTTTTTTATTATTTTCAATTTAAATATACAGTAATGTCAAAAGTTATTTTCTGGATGTGCTTTGTGTGAATTATAACATGATACATAAGATATACTGTAAAAGATATACTGTTCAAACCAGAAGATTTAATAATGTGATGCAGTTTTTTTTTTATGTTACATTTTCTAAAGCGGTGTCGTTTTTCTTGTCTCAGGTGCACAGAGTGTCGCAGCACCCTGCTTCCTGGGTCCTACAAAGGAAACGAGTCGGGGGCATTGGTTTGTACGCGCCATCTTTCACGCCACACTTCAGCCAATCAGAACGGTCGTCCAGACCTCAGTAAAAAACCCGAGCAGGTTCAGTCTGCTAGGA
Organism: Fundulus diaphanus; assembly: GCA_037039145.1. Classification (NCBI taxonomy): domain Eukaryota; kingdom Metazoa; phylum Chordata; class Actinopteri; order Cyprinodontiformes; family Fundulidae; genus Fundulus; species Fundulus diaphanus. The sequence goes on from CM073123.1 coordinate 27,036,089, forward strand.
CCGGTCGCAGCGCAGCTCTTCAGCCCGTTCTCCCTGAGAGGGATGAAACAAAGACCCCGTCTCCAGCACGCTCAACAAACACCGACACTCCAGCTGACGACTCCGCCTCAGCGCCTGCTGCAATGACGACTACGGAGGAGTCCTTGGACGAGGACAAAGAGGAGGAAGCACGTCCTTCCTCTCCTCCTAACCCTTTTGATGAGAGTGATGAAGAGGAGGATGAGAGGGAGAAAGAGGAAGAAAGGCAAACTGTAGCAACATCAAATGGGGATCTTCCTCCTGCCTCTGATGGTAAGGCTGCTGAAGTCAGTCGACCTGTGCCTGCACCCAGAAGGGTGTCAGAAGCCACCCCCCCACCTCGCCCAGCCCCTCGGGCTCGGCCACCCTGCACCGCAAACAGCTCTCCAGCCGGTAAGTTCCTTCCGCAGGACACAAATGTACTCCGATAGATTCATGGACATTTGTTGAGATGCATTTATTTTGGAATGACAGGTGAACATCTGAAGCCTCCAACTCCCCCAAAGCCCAGAGAAAGATCACAGTCTCCTGGAAGGTAGGCAACGTTTCTGTCGTTCACCCACTCCTCCTGGCACCATTTTAAATTCCTGAATCGTGTCATCAGCAGTCGGTTGTCACAGTTCTCAAATACATTTTGTCTCAGCGTGAACCACCACTGTTTGTGCCTTGCAAAAGTATTCTTACCCGCACGGCTGTTGCTTCTTTTGTCAAGTTACAACCACAAACTTCAGTCTATTTTAGGTGACGGACCTAAATAAAGTGTGGCATGATTCTTAAGTTCAAGGAAAAGGATACACAGATCCATTTTTTACTAATAAAAGGGTGTGATGCTCGTTCTCCCTGAATCAGTACTTTTAAACATCACCTTTTGTTGCAGTTCCAGCTGTTAATTTCTGGGGGTATTTCTCTGCCAGCTCTGCTCATCTAATGACCGAGGTATTCCCCATTCCACTTTTTAAACTAGTTTAAGGTCTGGTGGAGTGGTGGCCTAGTGGTTAGAGCACAGAGCTTTGGGCCCAGAGGTTCTGAGTTCAACTCCCACAAGCTGCCATTCTGGGTCCCTGAGCAAGACACCTTAACCCCCAATTGCTCCCCAGGCGCCGCACAGTGGCAGCCCACTTCTCCCCAAGGGGATGGGTTAAGATGCAGAAGTGAATTTCTCCATTGTGAGATCAATAAAGTTCAATTATTATTATTTTATTATTAATGATATGTTTGAATGTAAAACTTTGCATTGTAGCTCCGTTGATGTGGTTCAGGTTTTTGTACCACCATAAGGTGAACCTCCACCTCTCAAGTTTTTAGCAGCCTCTAAAAAAATGTTCTTTCAGGTTCCAGGCCCTATATTTAGCTCAGTCTATCGTCCCGGTCGACTCTGACCACCTTGCCTGTTCCTGCTGAAGGAAAGGACACCCGTGGCATTTTGTTGCCACCACGTGTTTCACCGTCATATTCAGGTTGTATTCAGGGGGATGTGTGGAGTTTTCCTCCACAGACTGCATGCAGCTGGTTTGGGCAGCTTCTTCCACGTGTTTACCGTGTTCCTGACGTGGCTTGTGGCGAACTGCAAACAGGATTTCTGCTTGCCGCTTTTCCAATGAGGCTAGATGTGAACTGTGTATCACTTTCTTTCCACTTGCAATTTATGCAAAAAATGTTTTTGGTGTATTTTGTTTGTGGTTGTTGCGTGACAAGAACAAGTTCACAAAGTGCAGAAAGGTCAGGAGGTGTTTATACTTTTATAAGGTACTGTGATTGTCTATATGGGTGTTGTTTTTTTCCTCTGTGTGACCCCCCCTCCATCACTGTCTGTGTCTCATGGTTCAGTGGCACCCATAAACCTAAAGACCCACCTTGGCTTGCCCTCGTCCAATCAGAATCTAAGAGGAAGAAAGCCCCTCCCCCACCTCCTCCTGGAATGGCAACACCTCCAGACACAGGCTCTCTGTCTTCTCTCCAAGCGGAGGCCCCGGAGCGCACGTCCCCTCAGCCCTCCAACCCGTTTGAGGATGAGGATGATGAAGTAAACGAAGAAGAGGGAAGTGAGGGAGGGGCGGTTCCACCCACAGTGGCGGCCACCCACCCGTGGTACAAGATCACTCAGACGTCCGATGCAGCAGGTGCAGACGTCACGCCCACAAAAGGAAGTTCGTCCCGTTCTGCCAGTCCAGGCAGCGCCAAGAGCAAGAAAAGGCCAGCGCCTCGTGCTCCACCCCAGCCGCCCGCGGGTAACCAAGGTGTGTTTGATCACAGCTGGAAACTCCACCCAGCTGGATATTAGGGCTGGGCGATAAATCCATTTAACCGATTAATCCAAATTTACAACTTTGGGCTTCCATGAAGAGAATAGCAGCAATCTTGAATATATGTTTACGAAATTGTGTTGTCAAAATATTGTAAAGAGGAAACTTTTCCCATAATACGAGGCACTTTAATCTACTCATTTACTTTTATTAGTAAATAAGTAAATAGTTTGAAGTTACACAAGTGCAGTGAAGCCTGTTCGTGGCTCATTGTGTAACACCACTAGCAGCAAACATTTAGTTCTATTTTCTTTGTTTAGAAATGGCAGGGCCGCCATCTTGTCTTCCAAGTATGTTTCACAGCTTGTATTTAGCTGCACTTTGAATTCAGCTCCCAGATGAAATACAGGTTTGATGAAAGCAGATTTTAAAATAATTTCTTTTGTGAAGCAAGAGGGAATATATCATATCGCCCAGCCCTGCTGGATATTTACAGACTCATATCATCAAACCCATAGCAGCTTTATGTCTTTTGTGCTGAATGTCAATACTGATTATAGATTGCTGTTTTTTTTTTTTAGAGGGTTTTGCCCAAAATTTTGGGCATTACTTCAATACTGTTTTAAACTTTTATTGTTTACACATGTGCAGGTGCCATGTTTCAAGCAAGTGCTGGGACCGCCCTTGTTTGCTTTTGTTGACGGCAACGATTATTTTGTCTAGAGAAGGGGTTCCCCTGTTAGGTCTTTTGAAATAATGTCTGAGGAAGCACAGAGGTGAAGTCATTAAAAAGGTGTTTTTATGACGCAGACGAGTGTTCAGTTCATGCAGGCTGAGAGAAAGGCCGAGGCTTTGAGCAGAGAACAGAAAGGGCTTAACTGTTTTATCTTTTGAGCCTTAAATCTCTGTTATGGAACAAAAGAGGATTTAGGAATGATGGCAAGCTTTTCTCAAGCTCGTAGAAATCTGTCTTCTCAAAGGAATGCGTACGGAAGCTGCTGATTTTTGTAAGGCTTGTGGAGCTAACCATGCTAATTTCTAAGATGCTAAAGCAGGGGCCCCCCCATCTCCAGTCTTTGGGAGACACTTTAAAATGTATCCCTGCTGTGGCACACCTAAATCCAATGTTTCCTTATCGTGTGATCAAGTACTGCAGAGGCTAAACGCTGCAGGACAGCAGATCTCAAGTAAATTAATGTCACCTGGCTATAGGCTGTTTAGAATATGATATAAATTGTGTTTAACAAGTATTAATGAACTTCAGATGTGTATGGGGCCTGTCTCTAGTGGTCTGATCTTTGAAATGCTGAACCAATACAACAACAATGGCCTACGTCTGAACAAAGATCAACTAAAGACAATGTGCCGCAAATGGATATTAACGTTAACCTTTTTGTCTTTTGCTTCTATTTTATCCCCTTTGCTTCCTTTATTACTATTTCATTTATGCTTTCTTGCCTTTGTTTTTTTTATTTTGCAAAACTACCCCCTTCAGCTCTGTCTCACTCGCAGCCCTCCTCCTGTTCTCCCTCTCCAGCTCTCAGCATAGAGAGTTTGTCCTCCGCCTCAGACCACAGCTCCTCCCAGCTCCCTCTGGGGGCCAGTGCCAGCAGCGAGCAGGAACAGAGTTTCACCAAGAGCATCTCCGAGCCTTCCATCTCTTCACCCGCCGACAACCCATCTTCCTCGTCCTCCTCGACAGATCTCCTAAACCATGCCTCCCAAAGCTCTTCCCCCTCTCCTGTGCCTCCAAATGCCAGCTCCGCTCCGGCCACTCCACAGACCAGCCGCAACTCAGCGGCCAAACCACCGCGACCGGCCACCACTCCCAGCCCACTGGCCACGCAGTCACACAACAAAGTAATAATATCACATGGAGAATTGGGTCCCTCCATGTTACGTCAAAGCACTAATGCCTTCTGTTTCTTCAGCGGTTCTGTAAGGAGAATCCATTTAACCGGAAAGCATCGTCGTCCAGCGCTACGTCTGACCCCCGGCCTTCAAGAGGTCCTCGTCCTGCCAGACCCCCGGCTCCTGGACACGGCTTCCCACTTATTAAACGCAAGGTATAGAAAAGCTTGGCTGATAATGTGTTTTTTTTTTTTTGTTTTTTTTTAAGTGTTACCAACAGAAAATGCGACTTTGGGTTCTCACCGGGCTCCAAACCACCCTTGCAGGTGCAGTCGGATGAGTACATCCCTGTAGAGGACATCAATGCCGAGCTGCTCGAGCTGGAGAAGCATCTGGATGAGTTGGAGCATAGAGGAGTGGAGCTGGAGAAGAAGCTGAGGGACAACCCTAACGGTATCACACGTGTGATTTTTACTTCATTTCATGTGACGTTTCAACGTCATACGTAGAATATAAAAAGTCTGCGCACCTTTTGAAACCTAAAGTTTTTAGTGATGTAAAAAAACAAAAAGATGAATAATTTCAGAACATGTATCACCTTTATTGTGACCTTTATCCTGTACAATTCAACAAAAACGACAAGGAACACAAAAGAAAAAGTAATCCGGTTGCATAAATTTGCTCACCCTTAAAGTAATACTGTTGAAACATAATTTGATTCGATTCCAGTCTCTAATGTCTTTGACTCTTGTAGTTGGATTTTTCTCCACATTTGCATCATTTTGCTAAACCTATAATTTGTAGAGAGCTTGCAAAGGATCAGAAATATCTAAATGTGCAAAACTTTTCAATCAGGAAATGACACAAAAAACCCCACAGCATTATAAATATGCACTGAAAAGACAGTGATCAGAAATAATCACTAAAGCTGTATGTTTCTTTAAAATTGGAGAATAAAAAAAAGACAGGGAGGCTTCCAGGAGGCCAACAGCAACACAGAAGGAGCTGCAGGTAGGTCCAACAAGGACTGGTTACGTTTTAGGTTTCACTGCGATCCCCTGCCTTCTCCACATGTCTGGGCCGAAGGGACAGAAGCTTTCTCCTCCAAGGAAAACGCATAGCTTTGGCTAAAATCTCCTGAAACTTGGGAAGAACAAGTTGTGGTTTGATAAAGCTCCATTTGAACTTTTGACCATAATGACATAAAGTATGTTTGGCAGTAAAACGACGCTTCGTGTAGGTTGAGATGCACGGTGATGGCAGCGTCATGCTGTGGGATAGCTTACCTTCACAAGGAAACTAGAGTATTTGTCAAGGTTGATGAAATATTTGAATATTTCTAAACAGTAGTTGGTTTTGGACAATAACTGCAAGAATGGTGATACAAAGCTGAAGATTAGGAGAGATTTTAGTTTTCAGCGTCACTCGGTAGGCAAGAGGTGTTGAAATCAAAATAGCGACTCCAGCAGAGGAATATCTTTGGCGTTGCCAAACCAGAATTCAGATCCAAGTTTTACAAAATCTGTGCGTTCACCTGAAAACTACCATGCTCAGTGTGATAGATGAAGTCCTACCAAAGATGACTGAATGCTGAATAGAATCAAATGTCGGGTCAACAAAGTCTTAGTTTGAGAGTTTATGCACATACGTCCAGCTCTTCTCTACATTTCCCGTCTGACACGTTTGTTTTTACCTTTAATTTTACCAGATACATGTCACATTAATGGCAGAATAAAAAGTCTGAAATTATTTATCATGGTCTCATTTTTTTCCCCTCGTGACAAAAACCTTTCAGCTGGTGTGCGGAGAACATTTATATTCCATGCAAGTGTTGAAAGATCTGGTCATTTCACAAGGTAAAAACATGCTTCTTTGTTCTGTGAAGATGAGGACGAGGAGCGCCTCCTGGTGGACTGGTTTACTCTGATCCACGATAAACATCATTTAGTGCGACGTGAAGCCGAGCTGGTCTACACGTAAGTCTCAAACTGCAGCCAGACACAAATGTTACGAAAATAAAACCTCAAGCGTTTTCACTTTTATCATCAGACCTGAAAGGAAAACCGAGTAAGACTCACAGGTGTGACAGCAGAAACAAAAATAACCTCAGCTGTCAGCTACAAGGCTAAGAATACTTTTGAAATGCATAAAGATAGAGCAGCAGGAGCCTTTGCAAAGAAAAAGCTTCTTGGGTAAAGATTTCCTTTTATTGTCAGAGTTGAATGAATTACACAAAACACCATTTAGTTTTACGATCAGTGTTGTTGTTTTTTACTTCATCTACATCAAAATTCCTGAAACAGGTTAAGCTCGATGCAGGAACTAAAATACAATAATTGTAAAACAGCGCTCAGAATCAATCTGTTCAGACTTGTGATTATTATTAAAGCCCCGGGGAGGTTTTGACCTAAAACTCTTTAAATTCAACAAGATGTTTGTTTCTGGTAGAAAATGAGACGGGCATCTTTTTCAAACAGTTTGTTTTTCACATTTTAATAAAAACTGTCATGTGTGAAAACTATTTCCATTCTTTACTGGAATTACAGCGATCCAGCTCTTCTTGTAGTTGCTGAGCAGCTTTCAATAGATATTTTGACACTTTATCTTTGACAATGAGCTCTAGTTTGTTTTTTGTTTTAAGATTTGAAGGCCTCCTCGCCATCACCCTAATCTCCCCCCCCCCCCCCCTCCTAAGATCCTCTTTAAGATTAGAGCCAGAATCTGGCTGGGCCGATCAATAATACATAATTTTGATCTTAACGGTAATATTAACAGGCCCAAACTGTGGATCGTTGTAGATTTGGAACTAAAGCTTTTTTTATATAACAGCTTTCAGCAAATAAATATTTCAAAGAGCTTCACAATCAGCATTAACACAAAACAAGTTAAACAAAAGCAGATTTGAAAATGAGTTGCTGCCACTGATCTCGGTGAAAAGGCAGGAAACCTACAGAGTCTTAGACCCACTGAAGAAAAGGCTCAGTCTCCTTTGGTTTTCAGCTTAGTGTGGGGGAGCTGATCACAGGCCCTCCAGGACCTTCCTGTCTGAATGCAGGAGTCCTCTGCTATAACCCGGGGCCTGCCCATGAAGAGCCCTCCAGGTCAGAAGCAGAGACCCGCTCTGAAATGCATCGGGACCCGTCGTAGTTGCATCAGCAGTGGGAGACTTTGTAGGATCTCGCCAGAAGCCTGGCAGCAGCATTCTGACCGGCCTGCAACCCGTCTGGAGAGGTTTAGGTTAGACGTGATGAAACAAAAGCATGAAGTAGCATCTCCAGTTCAGACACAACAGGGCTGAGTTGGGCAGTATTTCTCCACTGATGAAGGTAGCCTGAAGCCAAGTTGGTTATGCTTTTATGTCTAGCTGGGCAGGACGTCTCTTCTTTTATTTGGGTGGATTTGTTTCTCGTATTTCTGTGGTATTTAATAGTTTAACAGTTTAATAAGTTACTCTTTGTAAAGCCCTGTGGTCAGTGAAGTGTGGTGCTGACAGAGCACTTCATTCAGCATATAAACCTACGAATGGAACATTTTATATTTTGCTGTCCAGCTCTGAGTAGCACATGGCAACAGTTTTAAAGTGATTAGTCTAGAAATTGTATTTATTCTATTGTTTCAAATAATCAGTGGTTTATCATACCTTGTTACTATGTTACTGATATGACATTTAACCCTAATTACTAGGACAATAGAAACATTCTGTAGTGTAACCGACACATAATCACCTTCAATTGGGTTATAAAGAGTAAAACGGTTATTGATGCTCTCGTTAAGTCAACACTGGGGAAAACGGTTGAAAAAGGCTAATATAACTGTTCCAGTCATGCTTTTCTGGGTTTGCTGACGTTATCAGTTGGAGTTATTATTGCAGGATGGCCCACCTTTACCAACATGTATATTTTTCAATAATACGTTGACTGCCCATCCATAACTGGCAGCGTTCTGAGCGGGGTCTCAGTCGACCTGGGAGCCGACCACTGTGCTAAACTCAACAGGAGGAGGCAGAGATAAAGGTGGATTTGGACAGATGCAGAAACCATCCGGAAGCTTTTAATTGCCACACCTTGATTCTTATTTACTGTCCCGGATTGTTGATGCTTCTCTAAATCAACCTTTAAAAGTCGTTGCATCTTGTTTTTCTGTAACAACAGAAACATGCCAATGGGTAACCCTAGAAGGAGACAAGGTTACTTTGCATCTAATAAAAATGTTTTCTCTACTGCAGCTTCTTCACTGCACTGACCTTCCAGTAAAGGGTTAGAACATGGCGTTTTGTTTCTGACACGATGTTCCCCACGCAGGGCAAAGCAGCAGAACCTGGAGGAGAGGCAAGCTGACGTGGAGTATGAGCTGAGGTGTCTTCTCAACAAACCAGGTCTTTACAGTCTCACTATTCCCACATCCCCCCTCTCATCTACAGCTACCCGTTTTATTCACAAGATTTGTGCAAATGAAACCGCTCAAGATTGACTAAAAATATAAATAAATAAAAAAACAGTGCTTTCAGAAAGTATAATTAAAACCTTGTTTTTATTTTTGCTATTAAAATATGTAAAATGGCTGCATCTAATGTGTGTTGAAACCATTACTCACAACCCTACTGTGTACCAGGAAGTCAAAAATATCCTGGAATTACTCTTTGACTTCACACTAGAAACCAATAGAGACGAGAGGGTAAAGTGTGAAATATTTAACTGGTTACTCTCTTTTCTTTTTTTTCTAAACCAGAGAAAGACTGGACTGAGGAGGACAAGAGTCGGGAGCAGGACCTAATGGCTGAGCTGGTTACCATCATTGAACAGCGCAACCAAATAGTTAACAACATGGATCAGGAGCGGCAGAGGTAGCCAACAGCATCCTTCTCTGGCAGCACGTGCCTGCTGTAATAGTTGGTACTGATTAGTCATATTTATGGTCACCTCTCAACAGGGAAGAAGAGGAAGACAAACTAATGGAGGCCATGCTGAAGAAAAAAGGTTGGATGACGATTATTAGGCGCTGAGCTTCTAAATCCCTTCCGGATTATTTGCAATTGACCTTTTTCTTTTCTTCTGCCCTGGCCAGACTTTCACAAGGATCCAGACGGCGACCACCAGAAGAAAAAAGGGAAAAAGTTTAAGCCCATCAAGGTGCTGAAGAGGCTGAGCCATAAAGGAGAAGCAGGAAAGAGCCACAGCCCTCATAAGGAGAAGAGCTGAGGAGGAGGGGGGCGCATGCTAGACTATTTTAACAAGACTAAAGGAGTTTTTATTGAGAGGGATTATGAAACTAATCAGGTCAAGAAGAGCACCTTCACATGCAACATTGCATCTGCTCGCGCTCCTTCTAAAACCTCTGCAGTGACCTTTTTCCATCTGCCTCTGTGTATTTTAAAGTCTAACAAGTAAGTGCTTTATGAGCTTCTAGCTCCCAATACTGAACACGGTGAGGACATTCTTATCGTGCTGCACTGATTTGTTTTATGTCCAAGCTTTACTCCTCCAGTGTTGCTCAGTGACCACGCTTCATGAAGGCTGAAAGGACCAGGCATTAAGCTTGCTCTTAGTTTTAACCTGAGATGCGCGAGTTTTGTCCCAGGTTTATTTTAGAGATCTGACCTTTGTAGGACTGTATCCGAGCTCATGTTCCCGTGGAGCTTTGACCTGCTAAACCCGTTTTTAACCAAATTCAGTTTCACTTGGAAAAAAATATATAAGAACTGCGTTCAAACTATTATTTTCCACCTTTCTTGCCCTGAGCGGTCAGTGACAGTTAACCTTAGGAGCAGGGGTCATTTCAGGCTGTATGTGAGAAAGCAGTTGCTGTAATACTTGTCTTAAAATTATTATAAAGTTGACATTTAAGTTTTATTTAGTTGTTTTATAGCAATTAGCATGGTTGTGTGTGGCTGGAATTACAAAAACAGTTTATATTTTAGAAAATGTCAAGCCGTTCTTGAACGTTTCTGCACATTCAGTAACGGATCGATATTTAAAGCTACAACAGAGCAGAGCGGCTATGATGTGTTCAGCCTTCCTGTTATCTGCTGAATGTGTCACTCTCTGTCAACCTGATTGCTATGGGAAAAGGTTTCGTTTTGAATATTTTCTTAGACGATTCGATCTTCCTCTGATTGCACACCTCAGCGATGAGGAAAATGGTCTGCATACAGTAACGGCGTCCACACCTGAGCTTGTTGTAACCGAGACGTGACGGTGCATCTCTGTTTTACACAATTTGATTTGACTTGCACTTACAATATCACCTGGACTCCAGGTCCAAAATATGGACCATATCTTTTTCATCCTGTCTGGTTTGAACTTGTTCAATTAAAATGTGTTGTTTTTTTGTAGGATTTATTTTTATTCTTTAAAATACCATATTTTTCGAACCATAAGGCGTACCGGATTATAAGACGCACTGTGAATTAACGTGTCTGTGCGTCTTTATCCACACATAAGGTGCACCAGATTTATAAGGCGCATTAAATATTCTCCCAAAGTCTGTATTATGACTCCTCCGCGTACACAGCTCTCTCCTGAGAGATGGAGCTATCGGTCTCAGCCGGGAGGACAGAGTAGTTGGACTATACTGCCCCGTTTCTAACATAAGGCCAAAATAAACGTAACTTTTATATTTAATTAACTTACTAGTTTTATTGTTGCTAGCGCGTACTCCGGGTACGGGCTGCCTTACATGAATGCACTTCTAGTTTACACATTACAGTCAGGCAGTCTTGTAGACAGCTCAGGGGTTCGATCAGGTAGTGACACAGTGTACCGTAATCCTCCTAATATCTGTTGAGGGGAGCGGCTTTATTGCTAAACAAAGTCGTACGAGCGCATTGTACCACATGAAATCAGTCGGTAAGCACAACGGTAATCATATATTGGACGCACCATCATTTTTGAGAAAATTTAAGGATTTTAAGTGCGCCTTATAGTCTGAAAAATACGGTACAGCATTTTCCATTGCAAAGCTCAGGCAGCGAGGTATACCAAAAGAAGTCCAGCTGCTACACTGCGTCGGAAATCCTAGTGTCAGTTGTGTCTGTGCCAGCTGCGACGACCTTCAGTATTTATGAGAATTGTGTATTTGAAGAACATGAGAGGAAGAAAATGTGTTAAATAACCTGTAGATTTATTGTATCTTTTATAACTGTGTGTCACCCATGCAATAATTAGAGGAGGAAAGCGTATTCGTGAACAAAATACCATTTCACAGAAGCTTTAGCCATCAGGGTTAGCTTGGCTTGTATATGCAATGGTTAACGTTCACATTAAAAAGCCTTTGTCTGTTTATTGCCTTAAGAATGATAGGAAACTGTATTTATGATCATGTTGTTTCAGTGCAATTTATTTAACTGAGCATGTGGATAATGGTCTGTAGAGTTCATGTAAATGTGGTTGTAGTCGCTCTGTTCACGTTTTGCCATTTAGCATCACACCTGTGTTATCTCTGTGCCTGCCTTCAAGTCCAGCTTAAACCAAGGGCTCTGTAGCTCCACGTTTCTCATCTATTCAGTGTTCTGCAACAGCAGCAGGATTATTTAAAGTACTGACAGGTGCGGAGAGAATAAACTAAGTTTATTTCATATCACGTTTGGTGTTTTTTTTCACTGATGTATAAACTTCAGTCGTCTGCTCCCTGCTTGGAGGCGTCGGCCTGATCCAGAATGTCCAGCTCACGAAGCCTCTGTTGGTAGCAGAGGAGAGAAAACGTGCCGTTAGCTTAATGCTATTTACATGCGCACCCCTGGAACTGAAAAGATCAATAAAGAGTTCAATTACTAAAACTCAGTTATTGTAGAGATGGTGATATATTTTAAACATTTCTGTTAATTTAGTGCTTCTCAAATAGAGAGGTTTTTGATAGAAATGTTGACTTGTTCAAAGCGTATTTTAGAGTATCTGCACTCAGTACATGGTTTGAGCTTGAATTCCTGCATCATTTCTTGTGGCGCGGAGGGGATCAACCTTTGGGGAGACTTATGAAGCAAATTTCATGTGCAGCATTGATGTCGACGCTGCACGGCACGTGCTGTAGCTCTGCAGTGGAAGCTCAGCTCATCGATGAATGGTCAGAGGGTCACGAAGTCGCTATGACGGAAAGGTTTTGTGAAAGTGGCTATGACTAGAAACGTCACACTAGACCTCAACTAACCTGGATTCTGTGAAAATGAATTCTAAGTTTACTTTCACTGATAATATAACTTAAGTCCACTGAGCAATAGTCCACCCCTGTTGTTTTTTATTTTTTTCCTGTGCCCAGGAAAGACGTGTCTGGTGGTACGGAAAGCAACAGTTTGAGCTCATGTCCTGGACAGTTGCAGTGTGTGCAGTGGCTCTTTAAGCATTGAATCCATACCCTCTTGCCCCGAACACTTGAACGCACTTTTCTTCCCCACAGTTTTTCCTTCCACTCAACTTTCCATTGATATCTTTGGATGCAGCACTGTAACCAGCCATAATCTTTCACCATAACGTTTTACAGGTTATCCTCCTCCTAGAGCAGGGATCACCAGCCTTTGAGAAGTTGAGAGCTACTTTATTGGCGCTGTGTCATACAAAGGGCTACCTGTACTGACCTTTGAACTAGAAGAGTCAGAGCTCACCTTAACTTTATGTAATATTAACATGTTTTAATGCGTTTATCATTTTTAAATCTATGTAAATAAAAGCATGACTAAAAAGGAAGAGCAACTAAATAAAATATCCTTTTAGATGCAGCTCACTGGAGGGTTGTGCTACTTTTTGAACAGGCTTGAGGGCACCACATATGATCCTTGGGGGCTACCTGGTGCCCGTGGGCACCATGTTGGTGACCCCTGTTCTAGAGGGTGTCGATTACTGCAAAGCCATGGACAATGTAGACGACTGTCCACTGTGTCTCTACGCTCCTTCAGGAGGAGTGAATGCTGCTTGTCAAGACTTGATGCAATCTACTGGGTTTCCTTGGATAGGACAATTTTTTTGCATAATCTGATTGAATTTGACTTTGGAAAGTGCCTTGAGATGACATGTTTCATGAATTGGCGCTATATAAATAAAATTGAAGTATAACTTAATTAAATTGACCATAACCATAACATTTCTGTATTAAAAATCAGTTTCTATTGCTCTTTTATTATTCAAATTTTCTGAGACGTTGAATTGATGTTTCATTAGCCATGAATAAATCATCCAACTGAACAAAAATAAACACTTAAAATATATTGATAAGCAACTTATGTGTTCGCTAGCACACGTGTACAAATCCGTAATTACTTTTGAAAGCATCAGCTACTTGCTTACCTGCGATATCTCTGCATTGATGACGCCGATGTACTGGTGCTCCTGGCCCAAAGCTGCCATATCTGCTAGAAACTGTCTCCTTTCTTCGATTTCATTTAAAACTACAGACAAGAGAAAGGCTTCATGTGTGGCGCACAGGAACGACATAGAGAAATGCAAAGGCTCCTAGAGAATATGGAGACTAATTCACTACAACCACGACTCAGCCTCAGTGGATTGTTACGAGAACTCGTAACATTCCTGCTCCATCTGGATCTGTGCGCCATGCGTTACCTTCCTGATAGCGCTCCGTCTCCTCTGATTCATCCGGTTTGCAACATTCAGACGTTTCTCCAGGCGATCCAGCTGCAGGCTCTTCTTTTCCTGTTGCCAAGATATTCTGAAGCCTCCTCTTCTCCTTCTCCAAATCTCCTGTGAGTGCAAGCCGAGAACAGGGATCAGCATGACCAGCACTGATCTGGATGTAGAGAGATCACTAAACATTTATTATTTTTCCCCTGCATACATAGGAGAATTTGAGAAGTAATATTCTTAGGTAAATCATAACTTCAGGTCCGTACGTGTGGGACCAGGGTGAAACTTTTCCCTCACGTAGCTGTCCCCAGCCCGACAAGATTCAGCACTGCGTCTACAAGGCTTTACAGGCGTCTGTCGCTGAGCACATTTACTCAGAGGAGAAGACGGCCCAGGAGCCGGAGTCTGAGACGAAACCGCTCCACCTTAAGGGGAAAAGTCTTCATTTAGACACAAGTGAGTAGTGATACTAGGTTCTGACGTAAACTTCATTTATATCGCATCTTTCACAGGATAAAAACCGGTGTGTGGCACAATAAAAGAAAAGAATCATAAAACATACAGAGAACACTGTATTTTCAGCAATGCAGAAGTTATAATTAAAATATGTAAACATTTCACAGCAATACATGAAGTATCCCCACTATGTATAAAAATGTCATTTAACAACTAAACAGTGTATAATTATGAATTGAAAATAAATCCACATAAAACTTACAGATTTTTTTTTTTTTTTTACGTTTTTCATTTGTGCCATACTCTTTCCGTTTTCCAATTACTAAGCGGATGATTTCTGAAGGTAATTGTTTGTTGCATCAGAGTAAAGGGAGCTTAATATAACTAATATTTTCAGATTAGTATTTGTAAAAAGTAAAATAAAAAAAATGTGTATTTCCCCTTCAACATTACAATTATGTACTGTTGGTCTGTCACATAAGATCTGAAGAATTTACAGAACATTGTTGGATTGTAATGTAACAATGTGAAAAAAGTCAATGCCTAGTAATACTTTTCTGTGGTACTGTTTTACTGCGTCTGACTTTGAAAGAGACTTACGCTTTGTGTATCTGTTGATCTGTTTTCTCTGGAGGCATGCAAGCCTTGATTCTTCTTTCATCACTGAACAAATCAAACGAACAGAAAAGCACAAGCGAGATCAAGGAGGACTGACTTTACAGCACAATAACCCAATCTCAGCTTCCCTGAGGCCAGACAGACAAAGCCAAGTGTTCTTTTAAATGAATTGTCTATGAAGGTCTAATCAACTTGCACTGTCCAACTTTGTGCAGCTGATATCAAACAAATGTTCCATCAAATAGTTTTTATTTCATCAACATTGAAATATAAACAAAGTCCATCTACTCACATTTCAGCATTTCCTGTGTCTCCTTGCTGCACTGTGTGGGTCTGGGGTTATTCCACAGTCCCCTGGCTCCTGGAGTTTTGAAGGAGGTCTGCATCTGTAAACTCAACACACAAGACTTAAAATGCCAGGCTTCAACAGGAAACCATCAACCCTAGTTTTAACTATGGGGGACCGTGCTGACAGAATTAAAAACAAAAGCAGAAATACATAAACGGGACAGTAAATTAAGCAATACACTTAATGTGGACATATAATTCTTAGAATACAGGGAACTAAACAGGTTTGTCTAAAAAAAAAAAAAACAAGGTAAAGAAAATTCAAGGGGTAAATAAAAGAGAAAGCATCTATAAATCAAAAACATTAAAAACTATTAAATTGAAATCCAGTGCTTAACTAAATGGAATGGAAATAAATAAAGAGAAAAAATGTGACGGTCAAATAAATCATAAAACATGTAGTAAAGTAAATACATTGAATATCTTAAACAAAGACATATTAATGGATGTGAAGTAATTGCTCATTTTTAAATTAATTGGTACATTTTGGTTTATTTTATGGACCAGTTAATTTATTTCTGCTTTAATCAATTCTGTCACTTTCGGGCCTCCGTATACACAATACAATCCCCAAAGGATCATGGTGTTTTTATTGGTACATATATGGTAAAGATATGTAGGTAGGTGTGCCACTATGCTAATGATATTTAAATAACTTCTAATAATCTTTATTAATATCTAGCTCGTTTTACCAACGGTTGTCTAACACCTGATACCTGTTGCTACATACCATTAAATGGCAAATGAAGAGAACTAATAATAAGCTATACTGGTTAAAGTAGCCAAACTTGCGATAAATACAGCTAAATCCCACCTTCTTTTATGGTTGAAACTCTTGTGGTTGAAGTTTTTATGGTTTAAAACACGCGAGTCCCACACTCCGCTCAGGAAGTTCTCGAATACATGTTGCCACGGCAACAGCGTCACACCACGAGCGTCTGCTCACGTCGGACGTTAAAATGGCTGCTCAGTTTCACTTTTTAAATTATTTTATTCAAGCCTGTTTATTTGTTAAAGCCAATGTTCACTGTTTAATGAAAATAAAAATAAGAAAAGTAGTAATTTTGGACTTCTTAATTTCATGAGATTTAAAGTCGTATCTGTTACTGTCTGTGTCTTAAATCATGGTTAAGATTCAAAAAAGGTTTAAAAGTCATAATTTTTATTTTCAGTCATAATTGTAAGTTTCAAAGTAATTATCAGATAAAATTTCAAAATAATGAGTTACAAAGTCATAACTGTTTTTCAAAGTCATGCTCGGATTTCAAGTCTTAATTATGAGGCACAAAATCGTAATAATAGGTTTCAAACTCATGATTCTGATATACAAAGTCACCTTTATGATAAATAAGAGTAGTTGGGTCAGAGTAGTTGGGTCTTTGAATCCCATATGAGTCTAAATCTGATCATTTGGAACCTATATTTATTACTTTGAAACTCACCTTTTGCCATTTTGCCTTTCAGCTGTTGAACATCACATATTGAACCATATTGAACATCACAAGTATGAAAAATGTGAAATATGAGCAAAAATAAACATGTGTACTGCAATACATTTTGTCAACTCATGCACTCAAGCAATAACTTTTAAAATTTTTAAAACTTTAAAACTTAAATAAAAGCAATTGAAATGATAGTAGCCGTATAGTAAGAGACATGTAAGATGGTTTGTCTTGGTAAATTGCCTTAGACTATAAAATTTTCACTTGATTTTTTTGCAGTTAATAGGACTTTTATGATCCATATTTTAACAATTTTCATCCTAAATTTAAAAGGACTACTGTGTATAATTTATTTTTAGCAGACCATCTACTGGCAACCTGGTAGTTTTAAAGTATGAAGTTAACTAACATATTTTCTATGTTCATATTAAAAGTTAACATTTAAGTAAGGTCAACTACATGCAGTTTTTAAACTTTGGCTTTCAGAGGGACAATGTTTTTTTGTAGTCCTTGTTGATTATCCCTTATTTGAATAAGGAAATTAAACACTAAAATCTTTCTGTTGTATACCTCAAAACATGTTTCAGATGTTTTTAGTTGTATGATTAAAAACCAGATGTCAGGCTTACACATACCATCAGCTGAATATTATGAGTTATAAGAAAGGAGAGAAATCCTAAAGGGTTATGATCCAGCAACCTCTTCACTGTATTTAATTTCTAAAAACATCTGTATAACAGGCATTTACACACCTCAAAATAATTCAAACATCTGCCTTTATGCAGGCAGGTGTTTTTGCGATCCATAGAGACTTGTTGCCTTAAAGTGTTTTTCAGTGAACCTTGTATCAAACAAGCTTTTAGCTCTCATCATAAATGTGTGCTGTAATCATCATTCGAATGGAAAGAGAGTCTTTATCAGTGGCGGGCTCGTCATCAGGGATCAGCAGCAGCCTTTATCTGTGAGGAGGCAGCAGGCTGCCTTAAACCCGCGTCCACAGATAAACAGCCGCCAGAATATAATCACCTTTCACACACAGGTCTTCTCAGAAGCTGCACGTCCGCACCAAGAATATACAGACGGGTCTGCGTAAATTACTGGGCTGAACTTTTAGCAAAAAAACAAAAGAGGCTGCCATTGTACAGAAAACGTACAGCTTTAAAATTTTAACATTTTCTTTTTTTGTTTATTTTTCCATATTTTTTTATTTTGTTTATATTTTTTACTTATCAAGTAAATGTACTTTTTAAAAAAATAGGCCAACGGGAAATTTATTGATTTTCATTTTTTAATGACTTCACATTCATATTTTATCTACATTCTGGACTCTGTTTCCAGTCTTTTTGGATATAATCTAAAGGAAATCTACTTGTAAAACACAGATAACATAACGCAAATGAATAAAAAGAAGTTACATTTTATAAACTTTTTTTTGGTAATTGTTTATTTATTCTTGATTTCCCCAATTTTCTCGAACATATTTTCTTCAATCATTCAGTTTCAAGGATGGACTTCTTACAAACATACAGAAATTAAAAACATTTAAAATGCTCCCCCTACGATTTTTGTGATCATAACTATTTAATTTTCAAACATGCTGCAGGATCAGAGAAAAACTGATGCATTTTGAATTTATTTTGATTATCTTTTGACAACGGATATCTTGCTTTTTTTCTTTGCTCTAAATTCTTCAGAACAGGAAGACAGAGAGTTGAGCAAAGGAAAGGACAAAGTAATTCACACTAGTGCTCCTCCTCCTTCTAACGGTCCAAAGCGACATGAAAAAGAGAGATTTGAAGTTAGACTACCAGCTGACGGAGACAGACAAGAGACATGAGGAAAGATAGTGATGAGCACTGAGGAGACCTTACTTTTCTGAGGCCCTCAGGCTCTGAGGGGACTAGGACAGAGTCGAGAGGCCTCATAATATTAGATAGAAGAAGAGATAGTCATGAGAAATTAAAAAGAAAAGATTTAGAAACCCCCCACCAGATTTACGGTAACTTTTTCTGAATTGTTTTAGTTTTATGTTCCTGCTATCTGCTTCATCAAAGAGCTTGATGGCTGTTACTCGGGCTGCTCTCCCTTCCTTCAGCTCTTTCTCCAGCCTTTCTCACTCCACCGACACAATGAAAGTGAGTATTACAATGACTTTACATGTTTTAATTCCACTCATTGGCGAAACAACATAAAAAAGCATTAAATATGCACATTTGGGGGGGAGAAGATGACGGTTGGAGCCAAAACAAAAGAAAAATGCAAAAGTTATATTGTGATTTGTGTGAGTGCGCAGTCAGTAGTATAAATGAAATGTATTTTACATGTAGCATTTTTATTAATCTTCTTAAATTCTGTCGGTCATCGTGTAGCTTTGGTTGGAAAAAGTTACAATGTTGTGATTATTTCACTAAAAATAATCTTATCCTTTTTTTTTTTTAGTTTTTCCCTCTAATTGTAAACGGCTTTTGATTGAGATGATATTTACTGTGATGAGTATAACATCTTTTTTTTCAAATGTTGGGATTAGATTGAACTTTTCTTTTAAAAAATAAACATGCACAAAGCAGCCCAAGGTATGTGCAAGCTAAGTTATTGCCACATAGTTTATTAAAGTTGTTTTCAAACTAGCAGATTCTAAAGGTTCTAATGTTTTTATTAATTGAAATGTATTAGTATAAGGTTAACCTGTATATGAAGTGTAAAATAACTCAGTTATACTCTTTTTAAACATAAAATGAAAAAAAACAACGTATTTTGATTTTTTTTTTTTGTGGAATTATAATTAAATGTTATTATAAGTTTCATAATTACTTCTAATGTCTGAGCTGGGTTAACATTTTTCTTTTTGCGAGTGAATCAGTCAATCACGTTACAGCCACATGATTCAGTACATTTTATTCATCACAAGGAAATGTATAGTCACCAGTTAAAAAGAAAACGATGTGTAATTTTCAGATTATTTACTAAAAAGAATCTGAAACGTTTGGTGCATAGTAGGTATGCATTTTTTGCTGTATTGGATTCACCGGATTTTATTCAGGGGTACCATAGCAAATTGAGCTGAATGCAAATGCACACCGTGCTTTCCAGATAATTATTTAAAACGTAAAAATCAAAACAAAGTAAAACAAAAGGAAAAAGTGGTGCTTCTCCTTCAAATTCACAGTTATACCCCTTTGTTTAGTCTCTCACAAAAAAAATCTGAATAAATTACAAGACTTTTTTGTTTTTTTAACTAACAAAATGTGAAAAAGTCAGGGTCTCTTAATTAAATTAATAGACAAAAGAGAAGTTATTAGTGATCATAACTTCAATTAACCTTGACCCTCGTTTCCAGACTCCACAGCACGTAGATGGGACAACTATGTCCAAACATGAAGTCAGTATAGTAATTAAATATATTATCATTGGTCACAATGAAATGGTGGGTGAAAATGAAACACTACTAGCAACGATAATAACAGGCTAATAATAATTTGTATATATTTTTTCACATGGATGCAAGTTTTGTACACTTGTATTTAAATATTTATATTTCTTGTAACCATGCTCTGTATTTTGACCACCTAATGCAATTAGAAATAATATTTTTTTGAATTGTTTTTTTTTTTTATTATTGATTTTAATAGAAAAATAAAATTAAAATAAATAAGCAACTCAAACTGACTGGCCTGATTGTCATACAGCTTGTATGACAAGGAAATGATTGTTAGCTAACTCTAAAACATGTTGTTTTAACTTCATTATGTTCAAACAATTATAGAGGGTTTTTCTTGTGGTCTCTGATGGGCACCCAAACCAAATTCTACTTCGGTCCCAACAGATTCTTTGACCGGCCCTGAGAAGGCATATTGTGCACTTGAATTATTTTAATTTCTCCCGCAACTGCAATCAATAAGGATCAGATGCATAACAAGATCAAGTTTAAAACCCCTTCTTAATACTGACTTGGGTGTTTGTGAAATGCAAAAACAGAAGGGAGGAATCTTCTTGTGGTCTTAACTTCTGAATACCCTTGATCTAGGTGTGGAAGTCCAGCGATGGGTCTCTCCCGCTAAACTCTCCAATCAACAAACTGTCCCCGAGCAGCTCTGAGCAGGTCCAAGTCAGCCAGCAGATGACAGAGGAGCTCCTGGAGGATGAGAGCCAGACATCCTGGGACATTGAATTCCTGCTGTCTGAGTGGAGCGCCCACTCTCCTGATCTCAACCCTCGTTTAGACGGTCAAGAACTTGCCCAACCCGAACCAAACCTGCCGTACCAAGACGTGGATATGTTCAAAGAGCAGACTGGGCAAGAGAGCCTGCAGGTGAGCAGCGGTGGCCTCATGGCTGAGCTCATCTCTCCTGCTGAAACCACATCAGTGCCGCCGGAGGTATTCCACCATGACTACACCAGTGACCAGCCAGGCCGGGTTATATTACCTGATTTACAGAACATAAACCAGTTTGATGTCCCTCAAGGGTGTAGTGTAGACAGACACAGCAGGGTAGGTCTCAATAAGTTTACCTCCTGGGACTTTAACCATTACTACACCCAGCAACACCACCCAATGCTCCCCATTCCAGACAGCAGGTTCATCCAACCGCAGGTGATGACCCCCGACCCTCGACATTACGGCTACGTGCCCCACTTCAATCTAAACTCCAACCTTTGTGGTGAAAACTCCCACTCCCACAGCCAGGCCACTGCTCATATGCTCCATCACCAGCACAACATGGTGGTCAGGCCACATGTGCCCCATGCTGGAGTGGAAGGTAAGCGTGGCAGGAGACCCACGGCAAAAAAAAAGCCCGCCATCCACAGCTGTGAGTACCCAGGCTGCACCAAGACCTACACCAAGAGCTCGCACCTCAAAGCTCACCTCCGGACCCATACAGGTAATCACAGAAACATCCACAAGAAGAAAAAAAAAATAAATAAAGCCAGAACGATAATTAATCATGCAGATCCGAAAGTGCCCCAATTCAACTGATAAAATGTTAAATAAAAGATGAATTATATGATAATATACATAAACTACATGAAATAAGTTAATACACTTCTCTAACTATTTAGATGTTTCAAGTATGCATGAAATATATAAATGATAATTAAATACAAAGCTAATTCATTTGAATTATTTGCATTTATAAAATTATAAAAAATTATTTAAATATTTCTTGATACCATGGTCCTATGTTTTTTTGGAGGTTCAAAATAACAATGTAGTAAATACAATTATCATAGAAATACGCCGTTAAAGCTTCAGTAGGTAATTTTTGTATTAAAAAAAATGTAAATATCTTTTACATATTTGTTAAAACTGTCCCTATGTCCTGACAGATAATCTGTGAAAAAGTTCAAGCTCCTCTGGCTCCTCCTAGTGGTGCTACTGCCTCTTGCAGAACTGCCCTGCTCCCGGTCTGATACAACCAATCAAAGCCAGGAATATTATCTGGCTCTGATTGGTTGTTAGCAGAGTCAATCGCTCTCATATAAGCGCTGTTCACACCCCTCCCGGAGAAACAACCTAACGTTACAGGGAAAACCACCGATTTCTCGAGTGGCACCTGCTCAAAAAAAACAAAGACAGGCAAATGGAAGAAGACTGATGACGAAAAGTAAGCTAGAAAGAAACAATTAGATGGAGCCTGAAATAAAATGAGGGTGAACATCAGAGCAGCACAGCAGGCTCCGCTGTGGGGGAGGAGCTGTGAAGGGAGTGCAGCAGAGAGTAAGGGGGCGGGACCTGTAAGGTGAGCTTGTCCAAGTTTTCAGGCTAAGTCCACGGTTTTCTCAGAACTCCCCACTGCAACATTAATCAATATAATGATTTATAAATATTATACTTTAATAACGCCAATCCATTTTGTATAATATTAACATTATACTACATATTTTGTATATTTATTTTGCTTTGCATTCAATTATTCTAAGGTTGTGTGCTAAACGAGGGCTGAAAGTGCTACAATTTAGGACCTACATAATTGTTAAATTAATATGTTAAACAAAACCGTTAAACTTGTAAACCGTTCTCCTGGGGTGCATATATAGTTGAAAGCAATGTTACTTTGCGCAATATGAACCTGGATTCAAAATCCCAGGCCTGAGGTCCATATCAAGTTAGCATGTTTTCATGTGTTGTTGTGCACGGTTGTCTGGCTTTGTGTCTCTTGTGTTTCTCTGTCGACTGGCAAGCTGTCCAGGATATACCCCGCATCAATAAATTATTGTCATGTTTATAACAATGTTTTAATTTAATGAACTCATTAATTGCAGTTTAATTTAAACAGTTTATATGAAATAATCAGATTGTGAAATAACTATAAATGCCTCATGTGTATAATATAAACAGGTTTATCAACCACATTTTTAGAAAAAAAAATCTTTTAACACTTTATGCATGTGATTTTGTCTTTATTCTTTATTATAGATATACTGTATATTTTTCATTACAAACTGAGACATTCCAGTTGATTCTTTTTTTCCCCTCCACATTTATCATTGAATTGTGGTCCTTTTGAACCTCCACAGAAAACTTCTGTCTCAATCATTTTACAGGAGAGAAGCCTTACCGCTGTCCGTGGGAAGGGTGCAACTGGAAATTCGCCCGCTCCGATGAGCTGACGCGTCACTACCGGAAGCACACGGGTCAGAAACCTTACGAGTGCATGCTGTGTAAGAGGGCCTTCTCCCGCTCGGACCACCTGGCTCTGCACATGAAGAGACACGCCTGACTAATCAGAACCTCATATCAAGGTCTTCAGTCATTTTTCCTGTTAAACCACTGTTTAAGCAGCCCCCCTCAGATAAATACTGCCTTACAAAGCAGTATTTAACACGTAACGTCTTTATCTTTAATCTTTTTCTTTCTTTGTACCACACATGTTCTTACTTAAAGGACATTCAAAAGTTCTCCTGGTTGAACAGCACCTCTGCATGCCTGGCCCCAATCATTAGTCCTAATTGAAAATAAAAGTCAGGTAAAATAAATAAAGCAACATTTGCTTTTCAGTCAAATACAAAATAGAGGACTGGGCACCTTTAAAGCCTCAAAAAAGTAATTGAGGACCAGTAAAGGTCTGTTAAACTAACACTGTTTAAAAGGCTATACTATACCACGGGCATGTAGATAGCTTAACACTAACAAACCATCAGCAAAAAAAGAAAAAAAAAAAAAGAAGTGCATCTTGGATTAGAAAGAAGTACATCCGTTCAGCAAACAGTAGGGTTGATATCTTTTGAATTTATCCCAGTTGTAAAATCAGTTTCATGCAAAAGCGCCATAAACTGCTGTTGGTACTTTTAATGAATTATAGGTTAAGAATGAAATCATTCTCTGCTTTTTTCCCCCCTTTCTGTTCTGAAGCTGTAAATATGTAATACTTTCAGCTCTTTATTACCAACTGAGTATGATTATTTATATTTATGATCTTTTCTATTGACAGAAAGTGCTATATTATTGGGCAATGTTTTTTTTTTAAGTTTTATAGTTGTATAAGTATTGTTTATGTCGTCATAAATCAAGAAATAAAGGCTCATAATGTTACATTTCAGAACGCCTTGAATTATTATTGCTTGCTGATCCCATGAAGAGAGAAGTTGTACTTAACCTAATAAAAGATTTCTGAGAAAAAGAAAAACCAACAAATTGAAACGTTAGCTTCTCCTGTAGGTGGCGGTCTTCTCCTGCCATCTCTGCAGGCCAATGTCAGCAGGCTGCTGGGAGCTGAGTCTGCTGTGTTTCTAATCTGGGCAAGGGTGGGTGAGGTGAGGACGACAATCTGCTTATGTAACCGAGCGCCCGCTGATTCATCCTGATTATGTCATGATGGAAATCTACAGGATGTTATGGAGCAAACTCTCTGCCAGTGTCACAACAACATGCACGTAACGCACAAGCAGACCCTGATGTATGTGTCCATTTATCCAAATGTGCAGGACATGTCGGAGAGAGTTTTAGGCTGCGTAAAATGGCCTCTGGCTTTTATGCAGAACATGTTTAGCAAATCTAAAGGTGCGCAAAAATAAATGGATCTTTTATTGCAGTTGTATATTCTCACGCTGAAAGGGTGAAAATAAACCCATCGTGTTTCGTAGAACAAGAATAATCTGAGCTTTCACAATGTAATCAGTGGGGGGAAATTTCTGCATGGAGAAATTTTTGTTTTAATAAAATTACCGATACCACAATTATTGCTACCCCTCAAAATGTATATAAAATAAATGTAAATTGTTTTTTTTCACATAGATGGACCCTCTCACCCCTCACAATGTTAAAGGAAAGAATTACAGCAGATTTGTGCTAAAAGACATAAATGCTACCATCCACACTTGCCAACATCTGCCGCTGCCTTAATTTAACATGGGTCATCTGGGCAACATTATCAGAAGGGAGGATCAAAGAAGTATCAAATATAAAAAAAAACAACAATTTTATCTATCAGTTGTGCCTTGAACGTAGTTTCTATTATTTTACTTACTTTCTATTAGGTACCATTGTGTGTTGTAAAGGTGTTTCCTGCTTGCTGAATAAAAATTTCAGATAATTTCTTTCATTTTAATTGTTGGGAGGGTGGCAGGAGAAGGGTTTCATCCAGGGAGCCACTATTAGAAAAATCCCCTGCTGATGTCTAGCTTTATGGCAACTTGAGGCCTGATGAGGTCACCATGTACCATGAGGAGGATGACAGCGGAGGAAATGTTAGAGAACTGCATCAGGCATCTTCAGGTCACCAGACCTCCACAAGAACCGTCATTTTACCTACACGTCTGCTTTGGAGGCACGATAGAAGACAAATTTTGATAAACAAGCAAAAAGAAAGTGTGAATACGTAGAGGAGCACTTCATGTTCCAGATTTTAAATACAGCGGAAGATTTGTGATGCTGTGGAGGTTGCTTCTCTTTGACAGGCACTGAGAACAGGGGCATATTAGCTTTGACATTCTAAGACATTATAAATCAAAATCTAATGGGCTTTGCCAAAATAAATAAATAAATAAAATAAAAATAGAAAATTGGTTGGCACTAGATCTTTCAGCAGCATAATGATTGAAAACATTTTTGCCTGATCGACAAAGAAAATGGCTCACCAGACACAAAGCATCCTTCTTCTGCAGCCGTCTCAGACTCCGGACCTAAACCCAGTAGAAAATCTGTAAGGCAAGCGCTGGAGAAGACCGAGGACTCTGGAAGGTCAAGACATTCAACCTCATGAAATCATGAAATGATGAAGGAGAAAAAGTGATGTCCTTCAAGCAAAAGGGATTTGCTGTAATTGCCGGTTATTTGATACGAAACAATTATTTCCCGTGTTTTTCCCTTTCCACTGAATAAATGTACAAAAATAAAAGGTTGTATTTTTCTGAATATTTCTGTGGGAGATTATGCCACTGTAATAAAAGTAATTTATCTTAAAATGCTTATTGTCCTTATATAACCAGGAAAAATAATCTCTCATCAACTAGATCAGGTTTTCAGGATAGAGTCATTGTCATAAAACCTTTTACCTCCAATTTCCTCCATAAACATTAAATGTCAACTATCTGGCTGCTGTTTAATTTGACCTATATATCAGCTGACCAGATAATCGTTTGAAAAACCCGGACAAGGAAGCTGAACGCAGAAAGAGGAATTGGTAGAGATTTACTTTGAGTTTCCTCGAAGGCGCAAAGCGTTATTAAAAAATTCTTGGAATCTGCATGAATTTCCTCGTTAAAGGTCAGGGGTCCGCGCTTAAAGCTGATAAACGTGAGCTGCAATCCCTCAATTGGCTTTGCATAAAGAACAGCCATTCATCAATGTCTGAAAAAAAAAAACAGTAAGTAGATTACTTTGGGGAAACCTTAAAAAATACTTTTAAAATACCTGAAAAAAATGACATTTTACTTGCTTCCCTGGGCTTGGACCAGTCTGAAATTGATAATCATGAAGTAGAAAGTCTTATTTAGTTTCTTAAAGGCCAAGTGTTGGAACGTGTGATGAGGACATTAAAAACTGGCAAAATCCTCCTGTTCCCTTTTCTCTTTGGTTCATGCTGCAAGGCTGAAATGCAGTAATGGATGCACTTCAACCAATTACAAAATGTAAACATCCTCATGTACTTTGTTGTGATTGGTAAGAGAGCTCTTGCACAGGTCAAGACTCCCTGTAACTCCTCTGTGTGTTTATAAGCAGTCTAAGAGATCTCCCTTCTGGTTGCTTTAACTGCAGCATTATAACACGGCTCAGTGCTTTCAGACTGATAAATATATTTACATTCCTGCTGTGTTTTAGGACTAAATTTAAACTGTTCTGAGTGTTTGTTCTCACTTTTTAAGTCAAGGTCTGTTTGCTTGGCGTTGTGTAACCTCACACCATTTGAGTCGACTGTTTGGGGATTAGGGAAGTAAAGCTGCTGCAGACACAGGCTGGGTCCAAGGGGATTGTGAGCAGATTCGAACATCAGTGAATGTGGACAGAGTCAATCAAGGTCACTGCCCCTCTGAGCTCTGAAGATCTAATGAAACTTCACATACACATAGAGACACATACCTCAATCTGCTCGTAGTGTATTTGTGTTGCCTTGGCAGCACTTTGGTTGAACAGGATTACTCTTAAAAGTGAGACTGATTCAGATCTACTATTTAAGTTAGTATTGGTAGTAATTTCTTTTCAGTCTGGTTTTAGAAA
The DNA here is from genome assembly GCA_037039145.1 of Fundulus diaphanus. Lineage (NCBI taxonomy): Eukaryota > Metazoa > Chordata > Actinopteri > Cyprinodontiformes > Fundulidae > Fundulus > Fundulus diaphanus. The sequence continues at coordinate 27,063,285 of CM073123.1, forward strand.
ACTCCACTCCACTGAGACAGCTCTTTTAAAAGGTTTATAGTGATGTTTTAATGGTTTCCGATTCAGGGAAGTGTTCTGTACTTACCTTACTTGATACCGCTGGCCATAACATTTTATTAAATAGGTTGAGGGTTTTAGCTGCTATCTCTGGATCTGCACTTGATTGGTTTTCCTCTTATTTATCTGGAAGGATGTTTTCTGTTTTGGCGAAAAAGTACACCTCCAGAGCTGCCTCTCTAACCTGTGGTGTTCCACAGGGGTCGCTTTTGGGTCCTTTGTTGTTTGCTTTTTTTATATATGCTTCCATTAGCTGGTGTCATTAAACATTTTAATGATAATTCTCATCACTTTTATGTAGATGACATTCAACTGTATGTCTTTCGAGCCTCATCAGCTGGACAGGCTGTCTCGTCCACTGTTTATCCATGATCAGTGACTGGCTTTCCAGCAATTACCTCGTTTTAAACAACAGAAAAACCTGAGACAACGATTATAGCGCCTCCTGCACTTCATTCTAAAAATCAGTCAGGCTCTTGTTTCATTTTCTCCAACTCCGAAGTCCAGCATCCAAAATCTTAGCGTAATTTTCAGTTCTTCTCTGGGACTTGATTCACAGGTGAAATCTATGTCTCGCTTCTGTTTCTTTCATTTAAAGAACTTTTCTAAACTGTAACGCATTGGTCTGTGTGAGTGGCATTGCGCTTGAGCATCTAAGCTGCCAGGGGTGGAACTGCTGATTGGATGAAGACTGTCACAAAAAGCATTGGTTGGCCACAGGAGCAGAGAGATGCCCCCTAGGAGTGATAATAATATAATATAATAAGTAATACCCAATTAGAGGCCAGCATGTAAAGGTTACAAGAATACAGACACTAATTTGTCCATCACCCCACAGCACTGACATAAATAAAACAAAAACAAAACCAGTAGGTCTACATAATGAAATAATCCCAAATGGAATGGGAATGCTGAGAAACAAAAAGTCAGACAAGTTGTATCAGATGTGATAATTACTTTTTATTTTGTAATTTATGCTCTTTCTTCATGCAATTTTGATGGGGGCGGGGCCCGAGCGCCCCCTGTGGCCACTGGTGGCAACACCAACCAATTTCTTATTTTATTGATAAACGAAATAGCCTCATTCAAGCCAGCTTGCATTTAAACTGTTAAAACCATGAAATTTGTTTAATATTTGATACTTTTGATTAGGACTATTGTTAATTTGAAATATGTATCCCTAAAAAGAAGAAATATCGTAATTCACATGTTAATTTTGCTTTGAAAGTGGAAAGATGTAGTCCCTCAATGTCAGTTTGGCTAATCTTTCTAATATTCAACACCCAGCCGCAAAACATTTGATACATGGAAAGAAACTCCTTTCCTGTGTTTATTCATAAATAGAGCATGGACATAAAGTAATCAAACAGGCATTTAAAATCAGGTTCTGGTAGGCTTTTTAAACATCTTAGACGTTTCCTTGAAACTTTAGTTAATACCTAAATAAATGGTAATCCACCTACTGCTGCTGTGTTTAAGTACGGGTGAGGAAACTCGCACTGCAACACGTTCCCAGGAGCTTATTTATTAATCCAGCAGTGATTCTGTATTTCTGGCTTTCCAACATGTGTCATAGTCAGAGAGAAAGGATTATTATTGCCCAATAGTCAAGAGGATTTTGAGGAATAAAAGGACAGAACTATAAACTAATGAGACTGACACAAAGAGGCTGAATGTGAACTATTTCTCTGTTTTGGGGGGAAGTGTTGTTGTCCAGCAGCGCGCTTGTGGGACAATGCTGCCGTTGTCTGTTTAACTCGTGTGACCTCAGCTGAACTTCCAGAACTGTGCCGTCCTCAGATGCCATTTCTTTGTCTATTACGCAACAGCCTGTCTTTCTATTGAAGATGAGGTGTTGAATCGGGCCGATTGATTCTCAGTGTGGATGCCAGGTCTGGTAATATTACTTGCACCGCATTGTCCAGAACCACTGAGCCGTCCCTCGTTTCCTCACATTTTACCTACACCCGGCAAAATGTATGAAAGTTGTAGGAAGTGTTTTGGCTTTTTATATCTATACAGCTTTGTTTGTCACCTTCACTTCAGTCCAACAGTCAAAACTCAATGGGAGGAACTTTATCTGATCAAACTTGTGTTTGGTGTCAGTCAGAAAACAAGCATATTTTTTTTTCATTTGTGGTAGAACTAGAAAAATAAATAAAAACAAAGTTTGCTTTTCATTGCCACCTGATTAAATACCGACTGATGTTCAAAATAATTTAAAGCTCGGATGAGAAATGGCAAATAAATAAATTAATCCACTAATTCATTGAAAACCTGTGAAAGACATTCACAAACTCTTGCTCCTTTAAAGTAAAACCTAATAAATGATGGTGATTTTTGGCACATTAAATACTGATTCTATTGAAAGTGTCTAATGTTTTGAAATAAAATCATGTTTGTTTTAGAGGCAAAAAGAAGAGTGCATTTGACTGTAAATTTAAGTGATAGACCAACCTATAGCATAACTGTAAAGTATAAAGTTGATCGTCTCCATCATCAAGAACAAAAGGAACAGTGTGACTTTTTTGTTGAACCAACTGGGTCAACACTTTGCAGAAACCAGGGTCAACAACCTTTCTGAAACTGCTCTTGATCTGTCCTGCTTCTTCATATTTTTCATTTTAATTTTAGCTGTTTGCATGGTTGTTTTGTCCTGTTTGACACGGTGCTACCCTCTGATAGACTGACGACCTGTACCTCTGTCCCTGTAATGTTTTCTTTACTTTGTAATGCTTTTATTTATTTATTTCATGTACAGCACTTTGAATCGTCTTGTTACTAAAAAAAGTGCTTTACAAATAAACTTGCCTTGCCCAGGGTGTACCTGCCTCTCGCACAATGACCGATGCAAGGATAAATGATTATAAACAACGGATGTTCACTCCTTTCCACTCCAGTACCCTACCGTATGATTTTCACAAATCGTTTTTTTTAACCTGTTTGTTTGGAAACAGCTGTAAGCTTCAACTCTGGTCCTGAATCAATCATCCTTACCACAGTTGTGTCTATTCAATTATTAATTATTAATCCCACAAGGGGCAATAAGTTAGGAGCAGCATGTTTCAAACAATCAGACACAATACTTACAACGAGTAGTCAGTATGTGCACATTTAAAAACCTGCAAAGAAACCTCCACAGAGTTTAAAAGCTTGATTGCGGAAGGGATGAAAGATTTGGAGTGGCGGTTGTCCACACATGACAAACAACTTAATCACAATTATATTGGACCTTTAAAAATCTTTTCACCAGCTATCTATCAGAGAAGCACAAATTGCTCATTTAATTCCTGTTGAATGTCATAAATAGGACCGAAAAGAGGGCAACAATAAACTTTTCACAGGCAACTGATCATCTAAAACTGAGATGATGCAAAAGAACTGCCTGTCTAAAAGCAGGGAGCTGAAACCCACAGGCACAGAGAGGAAAATAGCAATTATAGCTGCTGTGTGATCTAGCGAGGCATGAACGAGACCAGGAGGTATAAATACAGAGAGGGGCGATTATTGGACTGGCAGGAGGTGAACCTATGGACTGACCCAAAACACAAGAGGAACGGCAGCAAAAAATCCCAGACAGAAAACAAATAGACACGAGAATCGTCTCACGATATTGATGCTCCGCTGTACGCAATATGAAAACTAGGGAATGTCTGGAGTTTGGCTTAAAATAGACAGAAAGCAGGAGGATGAAAAAAAAAAAATCCAACAAGCTTCACTTTTCCGTGAAAAGAGGCTTCTTGCCTACAGGCAAAACTGGGCCATTGTGGAACACCAATTTAAATAAACGCCTCGAGGAGTCTGAGCTTCAGTCTTTAAACTTCTGACAGAAAAAGCAAAGCATAACATTTCAGCATTGCATTATCACTGCTTTTTCTCAGTGTCTTTCCTAACATCTATAGCCATCTTCTCTGATGATTGGCAAAGGATGAAGTGCAATTACAGTGTGCCGGGGTGAGGGACTTTCAACAAGCAAAGATCTCTTTACAATAAAAGCATTTGCCCTCCTCTTTCAGCCCATTTTCACACTCTGTTGTCACATAAACATAACGCAGCATTTTGCCTGCAGGAGTTCTCTTTTGGTCCAGCCGGCTTCCCGTCACAAAGAGGAGGAAGAGGAGGAGCGGTTTACTCAGGGTGAGGATCCGACCCCAGATGAACCAGTGAGCTGCTGCTGCTGGGGGAGGAGATGCCAGAGAGATGCAGGGGTCTGAGGGGCTCAAACAGCCACACGACGGCATCGCTCCACGTTTCATCTCTCCACTCCGCACAAAGTCTGAGAGAAGCCGTGAGTCAGAGTTTCCTTTACTCCTTTAATCTTCTCTCTTCTCTCTCTTTGTCACCGAGTTCATTTAGATGTATTCTTCTTTTTTTGTCTGAAAAGAAATAGGATGGGTCACACACACAACTGACCCAGCACTGTCAGCTGTGTGTGAAGAGCTCAGGGTTTTTATTGTGGATTTACACAAACTAATCTAGATAGTTGTGAACCAACCTAAAAGATTTACTGATGGGGTGCTTTTTATCCTACGTCGTTACCTGGAATGTAACTGTTATTATTTCTGTAGCATGGCAAAGATGTTAGCAGGGGCCAAAAATGAATAAAATGCCAGTTGTTAAAATGTTTATGTGTTTAATTGTATTATTTTTACTACTATCATTAAAGGGGCCTAAGAGGTAGAATCTTATAAATGACAAATTAAATATTTCAAGGAATATTATGTGTCAGAATAAAAATAGATTCATGAAGTGAACAAATAGGTTCAAAAACGTTTCATTTTGAGTCATATTCAATAAGTTAGAATATGCATTTTGAAGAGGCTTGCTTGTCCGATTAAAAGTACCTTTTGAGAAAAAAACACACACTCTATAAGCTGGTATTAAACATACTTTTCATTAAGCCGCCATTTTTGCACGAACAATTTTGCTTTTTTGTTGATCCGATGCAATGCTTAAATCTTAAATGCTGTGAGTTTATATTGCCAGGAGGTGGGGGAAAAAACCCAATTAACAGAAATAAAGGCTTTAAAACCACATCAGTCTGTGTTAATCTATATAATGTGTTTCCTTTTGTGAACGGAGTTACTGAAAAAAGTACTTTTAAGTAATTCTAATGTAGTAAATGTGACTATGGGAAAATCGTTCACCAAAATTTGTATTCACGGTATGTTAAAAGCAAAAATAACAATTTCCGCATTAATTTATTGTTTTTATAGTTTTACATCAGAACAAATTTGTATGCTCTGCAGGTTAACCAATCAAATGTTATGTGTTCGATAAATTGAGTCATTTATATATTTTCTATTAACTTAAGGTATTCATAGCAGTTCATTTCAGTTACATGATTAGTTGTTGTCTGGTGCTTTAATCAATGGCACTTTTGGCCCTCAGTATACTTCTAACATGACTGCATTTATGTTTTTTACCACTGCTGCAGGTGGAGCCGTAACAGAGCAGTTCAGCCACCAACCCTCCTGGCAGGGTGTAGCTCCAACATGACAGCTCAGACCCTCTTTCGTGTGACTCCCTCTCTGCACCGGGCAGTCTGCAGCTCCTGAAGGACCATGTTCTGGTCCCGGTTCCTGGATTGACAAAACCGCTTCCATCCTGAACATGCAGATGTATGAGGCTCGCTCCTTTGGCCTCAGTTTTAGGGAGAGCCTTGGCGTTCCAGAGGATGTGGCTGCAGCAGGTTTTGATGAGAGCGGCGGCGACGGTGGGCGTCGCAAGCGCGAGTTCACCCCCAGTGAGAGAAAGGACGAAAACTACTGGGACAAGAGAAGGAAAAACAACGAGGCGGCCAAGAGATCCAGGGAGAAGAGGCGAGCGAACGACATGGTGCTGGAGAGGAAGGTCCTGGGTCTGCTGGAGGAGAACGCTCGCCTGAAGGCCGAGGTGTTGGCCCTCAAGTTTCACTTCGGGATGATCAAGGACCTGTCTGACATGTCCATTCTGCCACTGCCCACACCACCCAGTTTAACCCAAAGCTCCCCCAGTAACACCGATGGTCCTTCATACTACAACACCCATCAGCCCCACTGCCGGCCTGTGCAGCAGGGTGCCGTCAGGACAGCGGTGTCTCCACAGACTGCCTGTGGAGACTCCAGCATCGGTGCATGCCCCCCACAGGCAGACAGTACTAACCTTTACGATGACCCACTGGATGAGTGTGGCAGGCCTCCTCCAACAGAGGATCCACAGCTCTGTGAGGCAGGGAGTACCAGATGGGACTCTTCCAAAGCTCTGAGGAGCCTCCCGCACAAGCTGCGGTTCAAAAGTCCACCTGGTGGGGAGATGTCTTCACCACCTGATAGTAGACCTGCTGGCCCACCCGTAGCCTTGGTGGAGCCAAGCATCCAGGTAAAAAACATCCCACAGGTGGGATGGGATGGTCAGGCAGGGGGCCAGGCTCCTTGTCCCAGGGAGGGGGCCTTCGGTAGATACGAGCAGCAGCAGATCCAGGCCTCATCCTGCGGACGCCAGGACTCCTCCTTTCTCCCGAAGTCAAACGAGAAGTTCTCAGGAGGAGATGGGAGTCTGAGGTCGCACATCAGCAGTTTGTCCCAGGAGGTGGCTCAGCTCAGGAGGCTCCTCTCTGAACAGCTGCTCCATAAAATCCCCTGAACAGCTCAAATCCAGACGTTGGCAGAGATCTCCTCCACTCAGGCATTCAGTTTCTGACCACCTACCTCTGAAGCCCCAACATCAATTAGAACTCCTCTTTGTTTCTATACCTGGATAAACTAAAGGCCTGACAGTGACTTTTAAATCATAGTGACATACTGAGAAAATACATTATTTAACGCTTATTGTCACTGTTTTCAGTATAATTTAACTATATGGTTGATTAGACAGCTGTTTTTTTCTTCTTGATTTTAAAATTTGTAATCATTGTCATTAAAATACAATATTTGTGTTTTATTCTATTCAATGTCTATCATTACTAAAGGTTATTCTTAGTTTCAGTGAGATTATCTGATGTCTAAACACAAAAAAATAAAAAAAATAAAAAATAAATATATATATATATATATATATAATATATATATATATATATATATATATATATATATATATATATATACACAGTGCTGTGGAAATAGTTTGCCCCTTATAGATTTGTCTTCTTTTCCTCTTTTCTGTCACATTTAAATGTTTCAGGTCATGAGATAAATGGTCATATTAGACAACGATTATCTGGCTGAACATAAAAAGCTGTTTTTTCAAGTCTGATTACATTTATTGAGGGGAAAACACCACCCAAACTAACCAGGTTGTGTGTGAAAAAGTATTTGCTGCCCTTGTTGAACAGTGGATTCAACAAAGTCCTTGACCTCTAACAATCTACTATCTTACAAAGCAGTTTCTTTTTGAACCCAGTGCACCACAGTGCAACAAATTCTCCAGAAATGGAGACAACATGCAACAGTGGAGAACCTTACTAGGAGTGGTCGATAATTACTCCAAGAGCACGCTGACTCCAGGCTTCCCTCAGTCGTCTGTGTTCATCATTAGAAAATCGTAAAGAGAACGAGCAAAGATTCCCTCTTCCGGAGAGTTTTCAAGTCACAACCACTGCTGACCAAAAAGGACAAAAATCCCAGCTTACATTTGCCAAAAAAACACTTATTAATGATCTCCAGGACTTTGGAAAATGTTCTGCAAACTGATAAGACAAAGGTGGAGGTTTTTGGAAAGCGGTGCATCCTGTTACATCTGGCGTAAACCTAAAACTGCATTTCAGAAGGGAACATTCAAACATGGTGCTGGTAGCGTGAGTCTCTATGGCTGCTTTGCTGCTGCAGAGCCTGAACGACTCAGCCTCACTGATGGAGCCATGAATCCTGAAGGAAAATGTCCGGCCATCAGTTTATGACCTCAAGCTAAAGCGAGTTTGGTTGATGCAGCAGGTCAATAATCCAAGCACGGCAGGAAGACCACAGCATGGCTCAAAAAAGGAAGGATTTTACAGTGGCCTAGTCAAAGTCTACTCTTAAATGTAGTACAGTTCATTTGGCCAGTGTGGCTGTATTAAAAACATCTGCAAAGAAGAGTAGGACAGAAAGTCTCAATAATGATGTAAAAGACCGATTGCCAGTAGTTATTACGTATTTGTTCACCTCCTGATAACTTTGGATCCTCACAGTAGCCGTGTGTTCAGCCCTCACTCTGACCATTACTTCAAACGTACGTTTGATCACCATTATACATTTCTTGCATCATCACAAAAAAGAGCAAACTATGGCCACGTTGTGTCAACAGGTGGACAAGCTGATCAAGTGATTTAAAGGAGGTTCTTCCTTTTCACACTGAAATCATTCAGTTATGGTCCACATAAAGTGGAACTGCACTGTCTGAATTCCTCGTTAATTTATCCTTGCGTTCCCCATTTTTACCCCTGTTCTGTCCTAAAGGTGCGCCTGAGAGCCACTCGTTTTGGTGCCGTCTCTTTAAATCTAAAGGAGGCACTTCACCACAAACAACAGTGAACAACCGATGACTTATCCACTTGTAGCTTCAGCATCTTGGGGGAAAAGATATATCTTGATTAGCTAATGTATTTCCAGAAGTCCAAAGTCAGAGTAGACGACTGCTTCATTCTGGACGGCGGTGTTCAATTAAGATTAACTCCTGAAAGTTATATCTTTTGTAAAAACTTCGAGCAGAAGAACTGACAGAAACACACATTTTGGGAAGATATTTAAGATACCGGACAACTTTTACAAAGGCCTCAGACATTAACCCTTCTTATTTTGGGGGGCTATGGTGTCTGAGGCATATATATAGAAGGGCAGGCGATGCAAATGTCAAATTTTATGAGTTCTCTGCCACCTTTAGCAGTTGTTGGTTCTTTTAATGAGCGGTCCAGCTCCCTGCCACTCTGCAAGACCCTATGAGAAGAACACCAAGCAATTTCTGTCCCACTTTCACATGTATTCGCACAGCGCATTTAAAAATGAACTGACCAAAAGTGCCTTCCATTCATTTCATGAGTTTGTTGTTAATTGAAATGTCTGAAAGTTCAGCTTGAGTGTTGGAAGATCCAGTTTGATCAAACAGATTTTCATAAGTTGAATTCAAAGGGAACATTTTTACTGCAATACAAAAATATTGTTTGGATGTTTTGCAGTGTGTCTAACTAGGCAGAGGCTTTTTGCAATGGCCTTAGTTAGATAACCAGCCTGTACCATGTCGTATAAAACATCTCTGAACTGGTTATAAAGAGCAGCGCAACGCAAACTAAGACTGTAGGAAGACAAAAACAAGAAAGATTTGCTGCAGCCGGAAGAATGCGTGTTAATATTTACCAAAGACTGTACTCCTTTGGTCTGATTACGGTGTTGAGATAAAAATTTTATTATTTTGTTTGTATTTTCTTTGCATTTTGGAAACTGGGTAATTTTTTTTCTTGCCCACTAGTATGTCAAATTGTCAGAAACAAAAATAAAGTCAATGAAAAACCAAACTTCCACGTTTTAGAACAATAGAATATTGCATAAGACCAAAGAAATGGGATTTTAATTCAAGGCTCCTTTTGAATGAATGAGGTGGTTGTGCTGCCGAGGCGTTAACCAAACCCAGGTTGCATCAATAGCAGTTGTTCAGCTCGTCGTCATTGTTGATTCTTTGTTGGCTTTAGGTGAACTCCAGATGCTGGTCAGACAAGCACAGACACCTGATCAGTCACCCGTGCCACCGATACCTGGTTTAAGTGCGTCCACACTTGAACCAGGCAGTGGCCGTTTTGACAAAGTGGACCGGTGCCAGAAATCAAATCAGTTTGTCAGCGGATGAGAGTTGCTGGTGCCCATCTCCAGCGGTCACATAGAGACCTAACAGTCATGTTATCGGCCTGTGGGAGGAAGCCAGAGTACCCGGAGAGAACCCACACATGCACAGGGAGAACATGCAAACTCCATGCAGAAAGACCGCGGGTCGGGGATCGAACCAAGAACCTTCAGTGCTACCAACGGTGCCACTGTGCAGCCGTAGGAGGCTTCCTGCTTTCAGTAAAAGATATAATTTTTATTTAATTTATCCAATTAAATATTAGGTTTTTTTTCTATGGTGGCATTATTTCCCATTTGAGTACTGATTGGTTGATGGCAGTTTGCTCAGTCAGAAAATCTACTGCTGATTTTGTGGCACTAGAGATGTTTATTAACAATGTCCAGAGAAGAACCAGACAGAGAAGGAATGAGGTAGGACATGGAGCAAAGATCCTGAATTGAACCTTGGATGACCGTGCCAAGGACTAAAAGGGTTCCTTACTCCACTGAGAAAGCCCGATTTAAACAGCTTGTTAATGCACCAGAACACGAGTGTTTGCCCCAACAGACAACACCCCTGGCGAAGCCCAAACGTGGTCGCAACACAATGGTCAGACCTGTGTTGTAACGTAAAATAAAAAGCATTTCTAATAATTTCACCTTCATCCACAGAGTTCGTTTTGAGCATCTTTTACCCACTTGCATTCACCCTTTTTCCACCAGGACCTTTTTACCAAACACAAGAAGCCTCATTCTTAAGAAGTCAGGCTCACCTGAAAGCACTAAAAGCCACCTATGTGAGCACATTACAAGGACCCAGCTATCCGTCCAAATTCAAAGCTTTCAAACTTTTTCCTTCCTCTCGACGTACCATAAATATGCTTGGATACAGTGCTCCGTAAACAGCCAGCTTCTTTTTAGCAATGACCTTTTGTGACGGGGTTGAAGGACTGTCTGCTGGACTCAGCCGTCTTCCTCATGAATGTGTAGATGGTAAAGTAGCTGACAGAACATTTCTGTATTAAAACGTTTTATTCCTCTTATGAATTTGTTTTAATCTTCTGGAAAAAAATAAACTTTTTAGTTTTCATTAGCTGTAAGTCATGGTCACCAAAAATAACCATAAATATTTTCTTGAACTGTATTACTTGATGTGTAAATGAATCTATATTGAGTGTAGTTTTCTGGTTTCGGTTTCTGGATGAAAATAAAATCACTTTCCATTGATATTCTAGTTTATTGAGATGCACTTTTACCTACAGGGGTTTTGGTCCGATGCATCTGTTGTGTGCACAGTGCAGCGCTGTCCTTGTTCTGAAGGTCATGCTTTATCGCAACGCGTTCAAGTCGGAGTTCACCACATTGCAATGACATCTAGCTAACTTCTTCTCAAATGCACAAAAAAAACTGCTCACAATTTTCATTCAGAGCTACAGCAAACAATTCATTTATGTCCATGATTTCTTTATTAAATGCCGTAAAACTGCAGGCACCGCATTGGTGTGGACCCAGTCGCTCTTAGTAAAGGTGATCCACTCACAGGGGACAGTGAGGGGGGAATGCAGAGGAAAATAACGAGGCCCCTGAATGAGTCATCGATCACGTCAGATGGAAAAACAGAAAAAAATAGGCTATTTTTAGCCTTAAAGGAGCTGAGCTGGAAACAGATTGTCCCATGTGAATTTAAAGCTGGCATGATCAGCATACATACTATATATCAGCCCAGTCAGACGCACACAACCAGAGAGCTGCAGCAAAAACTAAACTAAACGCCAACACAGAGTTACTCCATTTTCCCTCAAAATGTGTTGAAATCTAATCACGTCTTGGGTCATTCATTGAACATTTTCTATTTATGGCAACACTAGAGGGCGCCGAGTGCCTTTGTGTGCATGAATTTCATTCATTCATTCATTCATTCACAGCAGTCTATTGTGTTTACTACACCACCACCACATGCTGCACATGCAGAAAGAGCAGAGGGGAAAAGGAGAAGCTTTCTAAGGATACGATTCTTTTCTGCAGCGGAACACAGAGCAAGCTCGTTTGAGTCTTAATGGCGTGAACAAATACGCTTCAGTGTTAGGCATATGGGAATATGGGTTAAATGTGCAGCAACGTCTCTCTCCTCACCCCAACAACAACACAGACACCAGGTCCTTTGTCTGTGATCCAGTTTGATAACCCCCCCGCCTCCTCCTTAAATAAATATGAGAGGCAGTGAAAGCCTTGTGGTTGCTAAGCAGGCAGTGCCACACCACAGCTGGAGCTGCAACTGGAGAAATGGTGGAGATTGTTGGGGGTTGGTGCTCCTGACAGAGGACTAGCTGAGAGGAAGGAGGAGCCAGACAAGTTCAAGGCTGCTGTTTCCCTCCGTAATGGTGGTAATGATGTGTGTGTGTGTGTGGGGGGGGGGGGGGGGGGTTGCAGACAGAGAGGGGGGAAGGGATGGATCTGAAGCAGCACTGATGTAAGACTAAACAGGGAATACGAACAACAGGCTTTGTGGGATGACGAAAAAGCTCCCCTAAGACGCCTTGATATGATTAGGTAAACAAAAATATGAAAGAAACAACTCCCTGTCTTCTGTTAAACAACAGCAGCATGAAAACAGATTATTTAAAATTAATTTCTAGCAAAAAATAAACAGTAACTATGGTAATAAAAAAATATGCTATAAAATAAGCTTTTAAGCAGGCTACAAAATAAAACCCAAATCAATCACAGACTGTGTGAGGGAGACAAAGAGCGAGAAAAGGGAAACAACTGCGGAGCACGAAATATTTCCTCACCATAAGACCTGAATTTACTTCGTAACGTTTGCAACAAGAGAAAGAGTTTGACATATAGGGCTTTTCTGTCTAAACAACACATGCCTCCACCTGCTGAAGACTTCATCTTGTTTCTGCAGACCAGAGCGGGGTCATGGTTGAATGACAAAAAGGCTGATTTTGGGGGGCATTCCAATGCACTGCAGCTCAGCTAATATCTACTGCACATAATCCACGTTTGAATGTTTGTGCGACATACAATTAAATGTTAGGAGCAATAACACGTTAAAACATCGACTGACTGTCCAGCTGGATCTGTGTTGCACGCTTCTCTCTGGTTGCTGAGCCACGATCAGTCTGAATAAACAGGAACAGATCAGCTGGCCTCATGCATTTCATGAAAGCTGTAAAAGATCTCAGGATTTTGTACCAAAGAGTAATTTTTTTTAATCTTCCATTTCCTTTAGTCAACCTTGGTTTAGTTTATGTGTCCTGGTTGATGAAATCTTAACTACACGCAAAACTAGCGTTGCACATTTCATCCTGGACAAATTATTCCCCCAGCTTGCAGCATGGTGGTGGCAGCATCATGCTGTGGGGATTCGTTTTCAGCAGAGACAGGGAAACTGGGCGGAGTTGATGAGAAGAAGGAGGGAGGTACAAATTCCAGCAGGACTACGGCCTTAAACATACAGTCAGAGCTGTCATATAACGGTTTAACTAGAGGCACATTCATCTGTCGGAACGGCCTAGTCAAAGTCCAGACTAAAAACCAACTGAGAAACTGAAAAAAAAAAAAATAATGAGAAAATGTCTGAAGATTTGAAATGTTGATCTTCACAGACACTCTCCATCTAAGCTTGAGCTATCCTACAAAGACGAATGGGAAAGAAATTCACACTTTCGATGCGGGAAAACTCTAAGACCCATGATCTAACACACTTAGGTGTATTGGAAAAATTATACAAGACAAGATATTTTCTCTTAAGAAGAGACATTTGACTCGGGTCAAATGTTTTGAGTTTCCTTCCTGAAGCCTCGCACAATAGCTTGTTGTGAACGTGGGCCTTTCCTCCTGACACAACTAATAATAATAATAATAATAATAATAATAATAATAATAATAATAATAATAATAATACATTTTATTTATAACGCACCTTACATTTCAAATAAAATCTCAAAGTGCTACAAAAGCAGGGGGTTGAAAACAGTTCCCAAAATATAATAAAAACAAAAAAAACAATAAAACACCATAAAAGCCAAATTGAAATCATAAGTATTAAAAGGCCGTTTGAAATAGGAATGTCTTCAGGTGCTTTTTGAACACCATCACGGTTTGTGGGGCCCTCAGGGTCTCTGGGAGGGCACACCATATATGTGGGGCGACTGCCTGGAAGACCCTGTCTCCCATAGAGGAGAGTTTAGTTCTAGGTTGGTGCAGGCAGTAGGTAGAGGTGGAGGAGCGGAGGTTTCGTGGGCCTGTGTGTGGGTTGAGGAGATCACTGAGGTAGGCAAGGGCAGAACCGGTGTAACCGAACCAGGTACACTTTCTCAGCTCTGACCACAAATCCTCTGTGGGACAGAGATCAGGGCTTTCTTTGGGCCACTCCCAAACACTGAATTAACATTAACGTATTTGATGGTTCTAAGCTCCAAGGATCCTTGTCCATTTGGCGCCAGCTCCCCGTGCAAAAATCCCGATGCTGGCACCTTGTTGGGAGACCTTCAAGCTCTTTATAATTGGGCTTGAAGGTTTTCCCCCCTTTTTTGCTCTAAATATAACAGTGATTATTATTGTTGACACATTTTTTCTTTCATCAGCCAACAGGACAGGTCACCAAAATCCAAGGACTTTGTCACTAGCTGCATTTACAAACTGACATGGCTTTCACCCCATGGAGTGGTTTCACACCCTCTTACCAGCATCTTCATAAGATTTTTGGTTTGGTCTGGCTTTGATGCACACCCAAAAAACCTGAACCTGTCTCCTTCCTATAAGCAGTACGATGACCGGCCATTCCCATGTTGTTCATGCTTGTGCGTACAATTGTTTGGACAGATGAACACGGCACCGTAGGGTCCAGCTTTGCTCAGGGATAAGCTGAGAAAAGACATCAAGTCTTTTCTCGTTACCTCCCCCAAGGAAGCAGCAGGTTTATAGGGCGACCTTCAAATAGATCCACAGGTGTGCCTTCTGTCAGCTTAAATGTATTTGTTTAATCAGAAGCCATGAAAGCCCAATTTCAGCTTTCCCATATTGATTAAAGGCACACTAGTCACAATTTATGTAAAATTGGGAATCTGAAGGGAACAATAGCTAATTTTCTTTTATTTAGCAAATAGACATAATTTTGGTCTAAAATAGGTCAAGTTAAGTGTTTTAATGTTAACTGTGAGTGGGAAAAAGTATCTTTTTACATATGTAAACAGTTCTCTTGTAAAAGCTGCTGCAGGTTGTGTATAAACAGGATGATCCTGCTACAGGTCAGAAAAGGAAACCATGGTTTATAGGGATGAGAAATATATATATATTTTTATTTAAATCCTCTGCTTTGATTTTAAATGTTATTTCATCTCAACAAGTTGTCTGTATTTAACATTAGTTCCTGTACATCCAATAAACACAGATAGCCCTAATAAATTTGAATTTATTGTACCAAGTAAAGCCAAACATTTAAGAGGAATATTGTTCACAACACATAAACAAACGAATAACAAGATATAAACTTGGGCATATAAAATTTTCTATTGTTAGACATTCACTGCGAGCACAAAGCAAAAATACTAATCTTTCCTTTAAATCCACTTGCTAAAAGCTCAACCCCAATGTTGTAACATATTAACAATTCTCGGCCATTTTTGTTGTGCTCAGATGTTACAAACATTTTATGTTTCCAAAGGATTTAGTGACAAGTTCCCCACAGCTGATTTATTTATTTATTTGGTGTTGTCATTCGAGGAGAAATCCAGCAGTGGCATAAACTGCAATGAACACACCCAACAACAACAATGTTGATAATGATAACAAAAGTATTATTATTATTATTATTATTATTATTATTATTATTATTATTATTATTATTATTATTATTATTATTATTACTACTACTACTACTACTACAGGTGTTATTGCGCATCCACACCCCATTTTTAATCGGAGCCACTCCCGCAAGTGGAGGGGCCGAGCGGAGATGGGGCGCAGATCGGGAACCTAAAGACAGGGGCCAGTAGCGCTCCTGCGGAGAGAGACGGGGACCGTAAAGAACGTGACTCGGCAGCGTAAGAGCTGTTATGCAACCGCTGACCTACTAACACATATCTGTAGCAGGGGAGCCGGAGAAACTGGAGCAAAGTGTCCGGCAGCGCACAGCCGACGCGCAGGCAGCCCGAGCCAAAAAGGACAGAAACAGCATCCAGCCGAGCCAGTGACTCATCCGACACCGAGCCGAGCGGCGGCACTCGCTCAAACTTAGTTTTATTTCACAGCTCCGCTCTCTCTCTCTTTTCCTCTCCTGGAGGTTTCCTCCTCTGAAGGGACAATACGGGAAGGAGGAAGCGGGAGCGAGACAGCTTTTGTGTCGGGGGAAGCCTGAAGCTTTTTTTTTTTCCTCCCTCTTCCCTCACCAGCCACAGATCCACCTCCGGGACGCTGAAAGGTACGTTTAGTCTGCTTATCGTGGGCTCATGTGTTTTAACTGCGTGTTTTAAGATCACCGTGGCTTCACGTGAAGCCGTTTCGGCGACGGGAGGCTCGAGATGCTCGTGGCCGGGTATTGTTCACATGGCGACTCGCTACTGCGCCGGTTCGATCCCGCGTCCGTGCGTGACTTTCGGGGCGTTTTTGCGGCTGCTCTCTTGGTCACGTAACGCACGACTCGTACAGGGAGCCGAAATGGACACGTTGGTCGAAGACTCTCTGTTTTTAGACCTGGATTTTCCAGACAGCCGGGAATATGTGGTCAATGTCAAGGCGAGGTAAAAGCCCTCATGGTGGTGCGCTGCAGCTGCCGGGCTCTGTTGTCCGCTTAATTCCCATACTATAATAGGTCCTACACGTGGCACGCTGCTCCCCCTGCGCCTTTGCCGCCTATTAAACAACCACTGAGGTATTAATTCGTCTCTTTATTTTTTTATTAGTTGATGCAAACCGAGATAAAACGTAGCCTGTTTGGTTGCAGTTTCATTCGAAACGTGTTGTTTCTGGGACGTCTCCAGTTAAAACATACATTTGTTTACAATATTCATCTTTATTTGTGACACATAAGCTGTTTAACAACATTTGGAATCACTGTACAGTAGGCAATAGGTAATCATTGATAACCTTGAGCAAAAACACGGCTTTACGCAAACATGTAACGTAAAAATATAGATAACTTAATCTAATGGTTTTAATTTAAAACAGGGAAACCTTCTTAGGGCAGCTATAAAGATGAAGCTTATTCATTGCTACAGTAATAAAAATGCTTGAGCATTTGTGTTTTTTTTATTCTTACACGTGAACCAAAGCAAGAATATACAATTATCCCTAAATTCAGTTGCAGTTTTAAAGCATAAGGTGTAAAATTCAGTCATCTAATGAGGTAGGAACAAATGACCTTTCTTTTAAAACAAAAAAAAAAAAGCAAGTGAAATGTTAAAATAACAAATATTTGAAATAAATAAAGGGGTTATTTTTGCACGGGATATTAGAGCTTTTCTTAAAGTGACACAAGCCTAACAAGCTGATATTAGGTGGCTAATTAGTCAGGCTGTCTGCACTGGTACCCCCAAACACGTCGTAGCTCGCTAACTGGTTTCAACACAGCAATACCTCGATTGCAATGACAGATCTCGCCCCTTAAGCTGCAACGTTGTGACTATCCGTGTTTTTCTGACCATAAATATTTCCTAATATCCGATAGCAGACCTCTTTTGGCCAGCTGATCAACAGTGCACAGGAATGTGGGGGGCAGGGGGGAGAGCTGTCGTGTAAAAGCTTCATACAGCCGGGTGGTGGGGTTGATCCTATTAATTGAAATTTCTGATTAAAAAGATTTTATGGGAACAGTATGGCAATTAAAATGTGTGCTTTTGAAACTATTTAAAAAAAAATGTATACCAGTAATTGCCCCGTGCTTACACTATAGAAGTGACGCTTTAGTTCTGTTCACATTTGTGGATAGGTTGGTTTTGCTTTCTGGTTCCTGTTCTAGGTTGTTTACTAAAGCACACAGTTTTCCTTTAAGGAAAGTCAGAGGGTATGACATAACCGGCAGCACACTGCAGGGAGAAGCAATAAGCAGCAGCTCGCTCCGGGCATACAGGGGCCAGTAATTGACTCGTTGTTTCTACGCCGCCTCAAAAAGTCTTGAAATTTATTAAATTGGATTTTAATATTTATAAGTCTGGATAGGTATGGAGAAAAAATAAATGTTTTGGTTTCCAGACTCTTTTCTTTTTTTTTTAACCAGCTCAAAGATAAAACTCTTAACATGTGGAAAATAAACCACTTATTTACACCCGTTTATAATACATCCTTCATCTTTGATTTGCCACATCATCACTTTAAGTTGAACTCATAGGTCACTTTGGTTTTTGAGATAATGAAACTACAGATCAATCCAGACTCTGAAAAAATGTAATAAAAATGACAATTTGATAGATTTTCTTAATTTCTAGACCCAAAAAAGGTCCAGTTAAGATGCCAATTAAAGCACTGGACAAATTTTGATTTAAACAATCTGTATTTAATGTAGAATGATGCATATTTCACTCCACATTTCTTTCCTTTTATAGATTTTGAAATGGAGCTGAGCTAAGTTTGTTGACCTGGATAAAAGGATGCGAACAGCCCTTTATCGAACTGTCACAGCTGAAGCTGTCTTTATTTAGGACTTGCGCACTATATAAAAACCCTAGTAGGTCATTTTCTTTTAATTCAAAGGTCCAGACTGTTTTAAAACGGCCATAAATTGTTAGTACTTTAGTGGAAGGAGTTCGGGAAATTTCTAGGACCCCCGTTGGTTCCTGCACACACCTCTACATATTTTGTTTTTAATTTCCAAAGCAGAGACAGCGTACATCTTCACAGTGGGAGCTGTGTTTTCAGAAAAACGCTTTTAGCGGTGATGTAACACAGCTGCTTACTGTCTGCCGCTGCTATTTTTAACCTGGTTACCTCTGTTCTTCCACCAGAAAAAACATATAGCAACAGGGCGAACCCGATGCAAGCTTCTCTTTCATCTCTTCCTGTCTTGAAGCAGACCTCGCTGAGGTCTCGGCGTGGGTTTGATGTAAGGCTAGCAGAGGGACGTCCAGGCTTGTGATGCAATGCTTTGGAAACCCCTGTCTGGCGAGGGCAGGCGCGGCTTTGGTGAATCCGGCTGCTGCCAGTTGGTCTGGTTTCACAGTGGGTGCATTGCTCGCTCTGTCCCAGCCGGCTCTCCAAATGTAGGTCAGACCTGAATCCCGGTGAGCAGGAGACAGACAGGGTGAGGGGTGGACTACTCTTTTTGTTTTTTTTGGTGATTTGGCTCTGAAAAGCGCAGTTCTAAACATCCAAAGCTATATCTTATATCTTCATTTGATATACAACTGAGCATATTAAAAAAATGCTTTAGAAATCTGCATCCTTTGCTTTGCAGAGGCATTGTTTCCAGTTACATGTCACCGGCTCTTGAAAGGCACATTGTCATAACCACCTCAGTCTCTGTCCGGGAATTCTCGTCTCCTAGTTTTGTTTGACACAAAAGCCGTGGGGCAAACAGAAAAAAAAATGGAGGCTCCTAGCAGGGGCCTCCTCCACGTGTGTGGCGTCGGATCGTTTTAAGCATGGAGGAGGGGGGAAGAGGACGTTGTGCGTTTTTATTCACGCTTGCCTCTGAGGGGGTCAGAGGTGACGCATTCCTCCACCGAGTGGCAAGTGGCTGTGAACTACCTCTGGGGGCGGGCATGTGAAAACACACAGAAACCAGCCTACAGCGAATCGCTCTGTTTTTTTTTTATTTTTTGGGCGCACAAAGAGCAAATTACACAATGCGCCATGCCCAAGCTCCTACCTCTCTGAGTCTGCAGAGCTACGCAGAGGTATCTGAGGTCAGCCTGTAAACCTGTGGCGTGTTACACAAGCTTTTGCTCCTTACCAGGAGAAAATTCAGAGCACGTAGGCGACGAGCAACAACGGCAGCCCCTCCCCGACCACTCCTGAGAGGGAGCCTGGGAGTGAATTTGGCCGCAGAGATGGGTGTGTGCCATGACGTCAATGCCGTTGCACTATCTCTGGTTATTAATTTCCCCATCTGCCATTGACTTCTGCTGGTAATGTGTCCGGGGTAAAGGCGTAACATGCTCTCTCTCCGGCTATCAGGACTTAGCGTTGCACAAGGACAAAGAAAAATCCACCTCGTGTCAATGCAGATGACGCGTTTGAGTGCACCTTGTTTCGTCCTGCTGCAGCAGAGTCTGTAATATTCCCCTCATGTCCACTAACCGAATTCCTTCTGTCACCAGATCTCTCCCTCTGCGTCCCCCCCCTCCCTTACCTCTTTCACTATTTTTAGCGTACACCCTAATACTCTCCTGCTTCTCCCCTCCCTTGCAGTCCCACTGACCTATTTAGTGGCGCACCGTCAAAGACAGGCGGAGTGTTTACTGCTTTGCGTTGTTTCTAGGTCAGTGGGACAGCGCAGAGACGTGTGCGTGCGTGTTCTTCCCGCCCGCCTTTGTTTTCGTGCCGCCTCGCTCTTAATGAAAATTATCCAACATCAGGGAGGGCGGAGGCTTTCAGCCTACTTTTTTTTTTTTTTTTTTCCACGTCGTTTTTGTGCGATCCGGTTCAGATCCCTTTGTGTTGCATGCAGAAGGTATAAAGGATGCTTCCGGGTTCCGACGACGCAGCAAAGCAGCTTTGTGTTCAGTGCCGTTTTTAAGCTGTTCAAGGTCACAATGTTTTTTTTTTGTTTTTTTGTTTTTTTATAAATGAGGGGTTATGTAACATGGTCGCTGACTCCGGAGGAAGCCCAGAAAGCCCGGATAACATGAATTACTTTAAAAACACTTCTGTGGTGTTATATCCGTTAGTTAAAATCAAAGAGAAACTATGCATTTAAGTCAATTTTGTTGAAAAGCTGCGCTATACATCAACTCCCAACATAGCAATAAAACACGTGCAATGTTGCGATCAGACAATACTGTTTGGATGCAATATTTGGTAGGATATTATATTTCAAGTGCCATGCGCGTATTTCTTGAATGATAATAGTATATGTGGCCTGCTTTACTTTGACTGAGTTGTGGAGAAATTTTCTTTTAAAGGTGTGTGAAAAATTTGGAACAATTGCAATCAATATGATTATTGCCGCATTTCAGCAGTAGCATGAAAGTAAAGTTTTCCTGACGTTCATTCGGGCCTAGCAAAGGACGACTGTTTTGACCCTCATGTCATGTCGTCACTATGTGGGTAACAAGAGTGGTTCTAGGAGATCCTTTGTTCGGCTCTATTTACAGTCTCGTCTCATCGTCTGGAGAGACTGCAGCGTCTCAAAGGTGCCTGCTGTTTCTTCGACAAAATTAGACCTTTTTTTGGTATCTAGACCTCACAATTTCAACCCTTTTCTGTCTGAATTTCTTCACATTTATACAAAAAATACATTCTCTGTATTTTTCCTGTTAGGAACGCGCACACTTTTTAGCTTTTAAAAAGTGCCCCAAATGACAGCCTTTTGGTTTCTGTGTTTATAGACTGTAATTTATGCTAGTTCTTACATTTTATGCACTTAATGAACCAGAAGCAAAAGTCAGATTTTTAGTTTTTGACCAGATGTTGGGAGAAAATTGCCCAATTCCAATCTCTGCATAATTGGTCCGTTTCTGAATTTGTCGCAAGTTCTTCTGAAAGCACAGCTTTAAGGAGGTCACCTGTGCTAATGTTACGTTTCTCTTTCTGTTTGTGTCCATTGTGCGGAAATTAGGCTTTGTTGTACCGGGCTTTCCGGTGGGTAATACAGTATCTCATCCTCAAAAACATCATGACAAAAGCGTTCTTTATGCTAGAATGTCTCTCATAAGCTCCAGTTTAATTCCAGTGCAGTAAATGAAAACCAAAGCCACAGTCATTGTTATCAGAGGCACATTGACCTAGATTACATTGACTCTCCATGTCATAAAAGGATGTTTTCATGCTGGTGAGGCACTGCGGGGCTCAGTTCTGTGGTGTGTGATTAATTGTATGAACTGTGTAACGTTGTGCAGTGAGAGAACTAAAGGAACCAGAGCAGGTCTTGCTGTTACATAACACAGGCCTGCTGTCAACATCAGTTTCTGGTGCATTGTTTTTGATTTTGTGGTGCAACACACGATGGGTGGGAAAGGCTTCCTGTTTAGCTGCAAAGTTGAGATGACACGAGGAAGCTCAGTTTGCAGTGTTGTGTAATTTTAGAAACTGCGATGACTATCAGAGAGGCTGAGATCTAGTTGTTGTTTTTGTGAGAGAACCTCCTGCCGGCTAAAAATCAGAAATTAGAGCAGAAACTGTTTCTTTCTTCGTGTGAAACACTAAACCATCAGCACTACAAAAATCAAGTTGCTCCCCACTCAGCTCTTTATTAGCTCGTCTGTGCAGAGCTTGCACTAGGTCAGCCAATTTCACTCCATAGTCGCTTAACAGAGTTCTGCAGATGCAGCAGCGTCTGCACATGTTTAACCACAGCCTTGTCTGCTTTTCTGGGTTCTGCACGTACCTTTTCTTTATCTCGTAAGGCATTTACAAATAGGCTAATTTCTATACCCAACGAAGCACAATAAGCAGCTTTGTGCTACAGTTAAAACATATACCCTTCATTTTTTTTCAACTAAATGTCACATAAGACTGTTTTAATTGTGGAGCCTATCTAACTTTTTCTCTCTTTTGTTTCCTTCTCTTTCCTGCTGCTTCAGTAACCCAGTTGGAGGTCAATATCCCCAAAGCAGAGTTCTCAAAGAGCCCTGGAGAAGACGTACTGACTTACATCCTGCGTAACACACAGCGAGAATCAGAGCGGCGACCTGAAACGGTCCACAGTTCTGCTGAAGACTGACAAAGAGGCCGATAAACTCAAAGTCACCTCCTGCAAGTCTCCCTGGAGCTTTGAACCATTTGAAGGATCAGCTTAAATAACCCCCACACTCAACCCTGAACCTTGCTTCCTGTTTTTTCGCGGTTGTTTTTCAGAACACTACTTCAATGTCTGAAGTTTTTGTTGAGTTCCACCTCTTTTTAATCTTTTTGGCTAATTTAGACACTTGAACATTTTGACCTTGGAGGACAAATAAGAGAAATCAATGAGGCAATCCTTTCAACAAGTCCAAATAACTCATCCAGAAATTTTTACTGATCCAGCGACATAGGTCAGACATCATACCGACAAAGTAGAAGGCTCGTATAAGTTTTACATCCTCTTCATCCCCCTTTACCCTTTGCTAGGGTCATATGCCGGCCCCCAGTCAGGAAAAAATGGAAAGTCTCAGTCTGCACATCCCATCTAACACCAACAATAGCACCATGGAAATTGAAACATTTTCGCCCTACAATGGGAGCCCCCCTTCCCCCGATCCGGAGGGTTCATCGCGGATCAGTCGGCAGCCCAAAGGCTCCAAACCAACTGTGACCTCACGTCGCAAGCGAGAGTTTATTTCTGATGAGAAGAAAGATGCTTCATATTGGGAAAAACGGAGGAAGAACAATGAGGCGGCTAAGCGTTCGAGGGAGAAGCGTCGCCTCAATGATATGGTGTTGGAGAACCGTGTTATGGCATTAAATGAGGAGAACGTTCGTCTGAAGACTGAACTCCTTCAGCTCAAGTTGCGCTTTGGTCTTATCAGTGCATCGTCCTACATGGAAAAGAGTCAGCAGATGTCCAACAGTGCTGCCGATGGCAATCAAGGTAGAGATGGGAGCAGCTCCAGTGGCACCACTAACAGTAACTCCTACCACTCGAGCAGCGGCTACTCCAGTGCGTCCCAGGTGATGCTGAATTCTGACTCATCTGAAGCTGAGCAGTCCAGCCGGAGTGAACGCCACACCATGCTCCACAAGTACTCGCCTTTGGGCTCTGTGTCTGATATGTCTGATGGTTCCTCCAGAGATAGCCCTGACCCCATCGGCTACAACATAAAGAAGGAGCCCTTAGGCATGGAGATGGGTGGACTGGAAAGCAGCAGGATTCCCAACGGAATCACCAATGGGATATCAAATGGAGCTTACAGTGGCAACACCCCTCTGGTTTCCCATCACCAGCAAAACACCACATTAGCTGAAACTGCCAGAGACTACCAGCATCATCAGCAGGAGCAACAGCAGTGCCACATGGAGACCACTGGTCCTGCTCCTCAGGCCACCTCTGCACATAGGAGTGTCATCTTGTACCGTTCCAGCAGTGGCTGTTACCCCATGGAGAACCAGAAGCTGGAGGACCAGCAGACACAACAGAGCGTACCACCACAGCACATCCAGCACAGCTCTCCCTCTGAGTTCTCTGACTGCTCAGTAACCATCTCTGAGGTTGCAGAGAAGCTAGAGAGGACAAAGACCATGGACTCACCACAGTATGAATACACCAATGATCACACTGAGACCTCAGAGGAGCTCCAGCAAAGGTACAATCACAGTGCCCAACTGCCACACGACAACTTCCCCTGCTACGGCTACCAGGCTCAGGAGAACCGTCTTCAGCACACCGAGAGTCACCAGAACTCCTTTGCCCCGGAGCTTATTAGCAGTGAGGAGAGTAATTCCTACATACAGCACAATGGCTACCTCGGCACACTGGACGAAGAGCCCCCAGTGCTCACTTATGAAGGAGGGCCCCAACCTGATGGTTTCTATCAGGAAAACTCCTCTGGTAAAGACACCTCCTCGAGTGACGGAGACCCTCGTAGCTCTGATAAAGAGGGCTCCACCGATGACGAATCCCCCTCATCATCGTCCTCAGACATAAGTAGCTACCACCAGAAGACGGAGGGAGCTGGCAGTTTGCACGGTGAATACCAAGCTGAGGTCAAAGCCACTGCCCTGCCCCACAAGCTCCGCCTCAAGTACAGAGCCTTGTCCAACAGGGCAGCTGGAGCTCAGGTGGAGGGACTGGTCTCCAACTCTACCTCCCCTTCCCCTACTCTTCCCCAGCACCCCTACTTAGCCCTGCCCAGCAACTCTTCCAATGGCCAGGCCAACGGAGAGGGCAAAGAGACTGAGACTGACTATGTGGAAGAAAGCAAGCCAGAGGTGAATGACAGAGCTGAGGCTAAAAAGGACGGAGGGAAAAAGGGATCTGGTGGTGGAAGAGGTGGACGGAATAAGAGGCGAGATTAAGAACAAACATAAGCAGCTTGTGTATTTTCCTGTCACCTCTCTGTCATCTGCCGAAGATAGACAGTTACAACTCACACTGGCACTTTGCAGGACAAAAAAAATCAGCCAGTGATCTGTGTGAGGTGTATTTAGCACTGCGTGAAAACATCAGTATCTGGATATGGGAGTTCTCAAATCCGTGCTCTAGAGGATCTTTGCCCAGAGTATGGTGGATTTCCAACGGTGAAGGAGAATTTCGCACAGCCAGATAGTGAAGTTTTCTTTCATATTTCACCATCAAATTCACTGTGTCAACTGTAACCCCTTCCTTTACTCTCTCCTACCTCCCAACGAGCCCTCAAAATTAAAATAACAGAATAAAGAGGGATGGATGAAACTCCAGAGTTGGATTTTGTGACATTTCCCTTGAGGAAAATTTAATTATTCATTTTTATTAATTGCCTTATTGGCTGGTCAGTCTGTATTGTGGCATTATGGGAGCATTCCTTTTACCAAAGATTCGCATATTTCCTTTACCGTGTCAGTTTTTGGCAGTTCTTCCCCTCTCATTTAAGTTTTATTATCACCAATAGCCTGGTCAACCGAACTGGATTTTAATCAACCATCAGCATACAACTCCCCTTCACTCCCAAAGGCACTTAGATTGTATATTACTGTGAAATAAATTTGCAGATATCAAATATATATTTTAAGAAAAAAAGTGTGGCAAAAAACAACAAAAAAATGAGTTCAGCAGCGGGAGGTGAAAGATGTAGACTTACAAGTAATTTGTGTTGTTTTGAAATCCTTGTAAAGTCCTGTTTTTTATCTAATAAATGCCTCAAAAACATTATTTTACTAAAACTGTGAGCTACTACTCATAAAAAAAGAAGACAGGTACAGTTTTCTCAAACTGTGTTCAGATTGTCCACTCGTTCACAAAACATGAGCCAGTCATTTTTGTTGCGGGTTGTAGATTCCAACTGTTACTGCTTTAATTTAATTATGTGGTTCTCTAGAAATTTTTTTCATGTGATACAGATAAGGTCAATTAAAATAGACCATAGAACTAAGGACAAAATTGACCTTGCACGGCAATGTTAGCATTAGCACGCTAACCTTGTTTTCTGTTAGCTTGCTATTGTTAGCTTTGGCATGCTAATGTTTGTACTGTACCAGTGTTAGCATTTGAGTTTTTACATTAATACACTGTAGAGTTTGTGTGACAATGTTAGTAATACTAGCGCAATAACTGTAGTATGGTTAGTATCCTAATGTCAGCATTAGTGTGTGCATTAGAATACTAATGCTAATGTCAGTAGCTAATAATTGCAAAGATTCTGGAAATGTCTGATTCCAGCAATTCCCAGGCAACCTGAGCTGAAGTATTTCTGAAAATTTAGGTTGAAACATAAAGGTAAAGATGTAAAAGACACACTATAAATACATGTAAAAACATAAAAAGTGAGTCCCATTTCAACAATGTGCTCACTTATTTATTTGCACACCTGCTATAAATTTAAAAAGTTTTTTTTAGTTTTGTTTGAGCTATTTAATAGCTTTCCATGGGTAGTATCCACTTTTTAAAAAAAAAATTGAAAGCATTCTTAATGCTGCTTGAGTGGATATAGTAAAGAAATGAGAAACAAATTTGTATCATGGCATTTAATGTCTATATTATCAATACAGCAGATGATGTTAATTATGTGTTTTCAGCAAATACATCATCTCATGATGTCCATTGTCTCATATGTAGGTGAGGTCCGTGGTTTGTCCTGCAGGTGTTTCTTTAAACATGGAGTAGGTAGGAAATACCCTGCCAATTCATGAGTATTCAAACTTAAAAAAGCACATGCAAATCCTATATAATACTTAGTTTTAGAGATGCACCAATCAGATTTTAACTGGCTGATACCAGTTTCTGGTTTTCTTGAGGTCTGATCGACCAATACCATTTTTAAGGACTGTAAAACATACAAGCTTTTTGTAAAGGCTGTTTAAATTGTATTTGAAGATAATCCCAATGTTTGCATCAAAGCACTAACCATCAGATTTTTACCAAACCAAAAAAATGGCTAAAAGAACATGCTGTTAGTTGATGTGTTTACAGACTTAAAAAAGTAAGAACTTTAAATCCTAATGCAATACGAACCTGTAAAACTCGTATGAGAGTCAGACGGGGGAAAACCTGTTAATTTTGATCACTGGTTGATTTGTTGGTGCATCAGTACTTGGACATTTATATACTGAGACTGAGTGAACGAGTAGACATTTTGAACACAGGTTCAGAGTGGGATCCATGCTCAGGCCATCTGCGCTCTGACCAGTTTTGTCCATATCAATTAAGGCTACTCAGTCCCACTTGGCCTTTACCCGAACCTGACGAGCACAAGCCTTGTTAGCCGTTCATCCAGCAAAATCCATGAATAAACGTCTTTCCAGTCACAACCAGCAAAGCTGCTCTCTTTTGGATAAGGTGCCTCTTTATTGTGTTGTTCCTCATCCCCACGTTGGCCAATGTCCTAGACCCTTCTCAACTCCGCACTGATTTGTTTTAGCTGCAGTAGATGATACAGTATTTAAACTGTTTTACTTCCTGGTGCCTGCCTCTGGCCACTATGTATAAATGTAAAGTTGTCTCTATCTCTTGTATACTGCTGTCTTTGTTATTTTTATTAATATTTTATCAATATTGTTTTTTTTCTATTCTATTATGTGTGTATTTTTGTCAGCCACTTGTTTTATTATGCTCTTAAGCTCTTCCTTGTTGTGCTGTGTGTTTACCCATTGCTACCCTTTGCTGCAGTTACCATTTGTATTCTGTGTTACTGTATAATCTTTGTCTTTTGCCTAAAGGCTTCCTGAAAAGAAAAAAAAAAAGAATTGTCCTGAAGTAATAATGTATTGTTATAATTCACGTTGATATGCAAATGGCTACAAGAGAAAACACTCAATTTCAGTTGTGAAAGTTTCAAAATGGGGATAAAAAAATTAAAGGTTGTTGAATTGAAGAATGTCTCCTTTGATCTTTTTGAGTCTGTCTTAAAGAATGCTTTATTGAAAGTGACACATGTACACAGTTTGCCTAACCCCAGTGATAAACATGTATCTCAATAATTTTGAAGATATTTCTGTAATCAAATTTCAAGTGAAACTAATATATTCTACCCAATTATTATAACAGATTGATATATAGCAAACGTTTATTTTTGTTGGCTTTGATGATTATGGATTTCAGCTAACAGAGAATTTAATAGTATCAGACAAAGGGGTTTTCGTAAAGAAATATGGCATACACAACAACAGGTAACACTGCTGACTTGAAACTTGTTTGCAGACAGTCACTGATCACAAAAGATCATTGCTAAACAAGGTTGCTGTTCAAAGAGTGTTGTATGCAAGTTGAAAGTTGAGTGGAAGGAAAAAGTGTGGCAGAAAAAGGTACACAAGCAACAGGGAACACTGTACCCTTAAAAGGACAATTTGGGGAAGAATCAAATGATGTGAACTTAGTTTTGAGTTTCTTTCTTTGCGGTAAAAAAACAAAACCAGAGACAAACTTTCTTGTTACCTGAGCTAAAGAGAAAAATTACTGGACTGTTGCTCAGAGGTCCAACATCCTCGTTGCATGTAAAAACAAACATTCATTACGTTTGGAAATAAACCCCCAGCCCACCGCTATCACTGAGGTAGTCTCGGGAAGGGAGTCATTATGAGACAATCCTTCTGTTTCAAGTTTGTCTCCAGAAATGGAAGCAAACATATCAGATTCAAATATGTCAAAACTACAAAAACTGAAATTTTTGCACCAACAGCTTGTTTTTTCTACAACATCCAGTGATAATATAGTAAAACTAAAATGATTGGAACTCCACATACTGTGAACCCTGTGAGGTTTAAATGATTCCTGAGCATGTTTTTGCAGCAAGACAAGAATATGCGCGTTTCACTCTGCTGATTTTTGCCACATCTAGCAGGAAATGCCTTTATCATGGCATTAGTAGGTGCAAGTGACCCTTGATTTCAGTTAAGTAACTTCATGCCACCTCCCCTGAGCATTCCTCTGTGTGTACGCATAGACTTCCAGCAACAAGACATGATTCATCAGAGCAGGATCTGTTTTTTCATTGCTCCATCCCTCATTTCAGATGCTTGACTCATGTTGTTCGATAAGTGCCTTCCTAATGTATACTTACCCTTCCACCAATGCCAGCTTCAAGGCAGCTCTTCTGCGCTGCCTTTTACCTCCCAAGCACATCAATGAGCCTCGAGTCACACATTGACCTGGCTGTTACATAATCACACGCTGCCCTGTACTTTGACCCCTGCTTACAGCATACATCAGTTTGTGCTGTAGTGCTGTAAACCCTGCTACTCGGCAAAGCTATCTCAGATCCTAAAATCTAAAATGTCTTGGAGCTTAGACACTGTGGAAGCGGTTTGTAGAGGTGATTACAGTGAAGTGCAAAGGTATTCATATCCCTTGAGCTTTTTAGTCATGTTCCAATGGCGACTTTAGCAGGTATCATGTAGATTTGATGTGGTAAAATCAATCTGAAAAGTGCAACATGCATTTGTGTTTAACCTCAAACCACATTATGCAAGAGGAATGTCTGCACCAGCTTAGCACAGTTAGAAGCAGGCATGTTTACACATTCTTCTTAGCAAAATGGCATAAGCTCAGTCAGATTTGGACTCAGGTCTGGCGATTGAGCGATTCAAATACATAAATATGGTTTACTCTAAACAAAGCATCATCCAGCATCGTTTAGATGTGAATCCACTTCAGCAAGTACGTTTATTATTTATATAGCACATTTACAACAACCTCAGCTGACCAAGTGCTTCACTACAATCACGTCACAGGTAGATCAGAGATAAAACAATGAATTAATCTAAGTTTGTTGGGGGAAAAAAATGAAACAATAACAGAATTGGCAATAAAATACCAAAAAGTAACAATACAAATAAAAACCAAGACATACATACTTAATTTCAGTTGCAGCTATTTCCAAGCACTCAAATCAGGCCATGGAAAATAGATGTATTTTCAGTCTGGACTTAAATTGACCTACTGACACAGAGCTTAACAGACATAGAGAGACAGGGTGGGTGCTGCCACAGAGAAGGCTCTGTCACCTCTGGTCTTTAACCTTAGCACACCTGATTCAAACAATTAGGTCATGGTCGGGACTCTTTGTGAGTCCTGTGCAGTGCTGAGGAGGTAATTCAGTCAATGTGTTGGACCAGTGGCACATCAAAAAGTTTCAGAAGACCTGCAATTTGAGACCCCCTGATCTAAATCATTTTATTGCAGCTCTGGCTGTACATTTGGAGTCATTGCCATGCTGGAAGTGATGGAAGATGTGTAGACTGGACAACCAGTCTACAGCTGCCTAGTCTGCACACTCTCCCACCTGAGCCGTGTCTCTATGCAGCTGCTCCAGAGTTACCACGGACCTCTTTAGCTGCCTTCTGACCAATCCTCGACAGCTCGATGCATTCTGTTTTCCAAGGTTCTACATCAAATCCGTAAGGCTTTTACAGAACAGCTGTATGTATATTGAGAATAAATAACATATAGATGTAAGCTGCATCTTAATTACTGGGTTCCTGTGATGAAAAACCTCTGGAAAACTGGGGATTTGGTTTTATCACCTTCCAAGTCTGGTTTAATATGTAAGAGTGAAAACTGAGAGGTCATATCCTTTTACATCATCTAAACGATAAGCTTTTCACACTAGTTTATATTTGGATGACCTTTAATTGAAATTACCGATATAACAGATTTTTGGTTAATTTAAATTATTGATTGCAAAAACACTGAAATTTAAAAAAACTCACTGTAATTAATTGCTTTTTTGGTAATAAGATACTTTTACTTTGGTTTAAAACCCGGGTTCTTGAGCTGGGTACGTATTGGATGCCAAAAACAAAAAAAAATACATTATAATTCATGTTTTTAGGGGATCTTTGGGGGAATTAATGTATTCCTGTCTTGATCCAGGATAATCTCATCCAGATTCTTTGAAATATTGTAAATTTTAACTGATTAAAATTATTAACCGCGTTTGTTCAGATGCCAAATGATAGCAAAATGCTCTTTTACCTCATTGCTGAATTGGGAGGCAGCTTCAAAACTGTGTTGTTTCAGGAATTGTGGGGGACAAAATGTAATAATTTAATAAAAACAGCTGGAAAAATAAGAAATTAAATGAACAAAATGTAATTATGTTATCTTAAGACAGTTGGTTGCATTGGGCTTTAGACATTTGTATTCAGGGGCATGAGTACAAATCTTTTTTTCTTCTTCATCACAATTATGCACCACTCCATGTTGATCAGTCAGATAAAATCCCACTAAGATACACTGAATTTTGGAGTCGTAACCCGACAAAATGAGAAAAAGTTCAAGGGGTTAACACCATGTGCCCCATGATTGCATGAGCAATGCTTGTTGAACTACCTGATAATATCAAAACTAAATTTAGCACAATTGTAAACAACGCAGAGACCTCTTAAATCTTCAAGAAATTGTTTAAGCCGGGAGCAAATTAAAAAAAAGGAAGTTCATGATGGAAAGTTCAACCCTCGAGTGATCCTGTGTTACATGACAAACTGCTTCCACACAAGCAAAATTATTTGCTCAAATTCTCTTGTGTTGCTCGGAGTTGCACAACATCTAAGTTATTGGTTGTTCGGTGCCGCGCAGGGCAAGTTACACAAGAGCAGCCTCAAGAGAAGAAGAGCATCAGCCTGTGAACGCAGAGCGGCCGGCCCCCATCCGAGCATGACGGTAACGCAACGATTGCTGTCCGGAACAGCAGGTTGGCATGAAAGGAGCAGGAGTTACATAAGAACAAAAGGACAGGAAGGGGAGCCTATCAGACGCTGTGGTGACGCAATCTTGAAGACACACCCAAATTTTCCTCTGAATCTGATGACGGCAGCTCTGGCTGGAAAATGTCAACACGGGGGGGTGGGGGGGGGGAAACTTCAGACAGTGTTTTCACCCTCTGAGAGGTACACGTTGAGAAACATTGCCAAGTAAATCAAATGTGTGGCTCCTCGTCTTTGGTTCTCACTTTCAGAACGCTGAGTGAAGGGTGTGTGGTGGCGGCTGACCACAAACGGATCTGGTGCTTCCCACCAGTAATATGAAA
This sequence comes from Fundulus diaphanus, assembly GCA_037039145.1. Lineage (NCBI taxonomy): Eukaryota > Metazoa > Chordata > Actinopteri > Cyprinodontiformes > Fundulidae > Fundulus > Fundulus diaphanus. The sequence goes on from CM073123.1 coordinate 27,095,350, forward strand.
CTCTTTTGTGTCTTAACTTCTGCTCTCTGAGCCAGCCAGCAGCAACAAGGTGACGGTCCTGAGAAACCCCTCCGCTACAGACCACACCATCCTCCCCTGATCTACTCTCCAATTGTCCTCTTCCTTTCCTCCTGACCATTTACCTCCTCTTCCTCACCCATTATTCTCCCACTTCTTTTTTTTTTTTTCCCCTCCAAGCTGTACAAGCTGCTTTGTGTTGTGCAGAGGCCCGTGAAAACAGGCCAGGGGAGAAAAAAAAGTAGGTCAGAGAGGAGGGATGGGAGTGGATAGAGGAGAGGGGAGAGCAGCAATGTAGAAGAGAGGGGTTATTCAAAGTGGAGAGAATGAGAGACGGGGAAGAAGCGGGGGAGGGAAGGTTACATCACATCCCTCCACAGAGTAAACTTCGGCAAAGTAAGTCAGAAAGAAGCTTTCTCTGTTTCAGGGAGCAGGTCGGTGGCAAGCAATGGCCGATTACTTCCTCTCAGCGGTGACACTTTTATATGTAGGAATGCTGCACGAGGAAACAGCAGATCATCGGATGGATCAGAAGAAACCCAATTTTTTTCCCAGTGATTTCCTTAAAACAGTTGCCTTTTTGGTTAATCACACACCAGATGAATGTATGCGTTTGTATTCGTGTACGCTGGACTTGAAGGTTTCTTCTCAGATTCCCAAAAACTAATTAATCTGCAGTGGGGACAACAATCTAGGTAGTTTGTTTCTTCAAATAGGATTCTGTGGAGAGGGTATGAGCAGTCGGTATCTTACGTTAACAATAATCAGCTCCAGCTCTTTGCTGATGAAGGTCACGTAGGTCAGTAGGCAGTTATTTAGTTAGACATTTATAATAATCTAAATTGAAAGCTCCATTTTAAACACATACTCCAAAAATTGTACATATGCCTAGCAACCTATGAAAAATGATTGTCAATTTAAAAGCTTTGCTTTTTTCTGTCATATAGTGCTCTTTTTGAAAGACCATTAAATGTTTTTTTATACCGTATTTTATGTGTCAATTACCCAGGCCAGTTTCTCTACATGTCTTGCTTTGTAAATGTGTTATGCACGGTAGGTTGCTAGTAAGGTAATAAATTCAAAGTTTAAAATTAAATAGAATTTTAATTAAATTCGGATCAGCTTGGTGTAATTCAGTTCAGTTCATTGACTTCAAGAAAATTCAGTTCGGTTCAAAGTGGTTCACTCAAATATTACTTCAGTTTTCAGTTTTATAAAAATCAGTTACTAAAAACGCTTGTTTCAGTTCACCTTACGTACGTTCAATGATTAATTTCAGTTCCATTCAATTTATTTCAATTCAATTGAATTTAACTTAGATTCGATCAGTTCAATTAAATTCATTTTAAACAATTTGATTATGTAGGTGAATTTTCAGTTCAAGTCACCAGTTTAATTTAATTCAACGTAAGTCATTCTCAGCAGATCGGCAGTCCATCCCAGGGCGACACAGAACAAACAAGCAGTTAACCCAACATGCATGCTTTTAGACCGTGGGAGGAAGCCGGAGTGACCGGGGACAACCCACATGCATGGGGAGAACATGCAAACTTCATGCAGAAAGGCAGATGGTGGTTGTCAGGCAATGGTGCCAACGACTGCATCACCCTGCAGCCCTATATTTGATTCAGTTCAGGAGAATTCACTTCAGCTCAATTATATTAAATTTAATTTCATTTCATCCAACTTGGTTAAACGTAGGGTTGGCGATTTTTCCGGAGGTTTCCCCAAATCACTTTTTCAATAACTGCGCATGCGCAACACCGCCTTACCTTGCTCTTCCACTCCTCAGGTGGACTGCATGAAAAAAAATCTCCAAAATCCACTCTGGTCTTATTTCTTTCTACTGAGGCCTTCCTCTTCTTCTCATAAACATGAATGCGGTTTGCTTCTTGTGACTCTAAGCCATGTTCAAAGTCTACGTTGAGAGCAGCGGAGCTACAATGAACGGCTAACAACTAAGCTAACCGCTAACCTAGCCGCTAAGCTAACGAGATACATAAACCCTAAAAAGTGCGCATGCGCAGCCAGCAAGCAGAAACTAACAAGGAACGACCACGCACACTGGCATTATGTGAGCGCATCAGAATGATTAGCAAGTGGGACAACAACCAATATTACAATTCAGACTAATGTTATGGCTTCACTTAGCGGTAAATATAATCTCAAGGCGAATCAAACCAGTTACTTGCAACATAGTCCAGTTAATTGTCCAAAATAACTGTAAAACACCTCTAATACAAAAATTTATTGAAGGAGTAAATATTTATGAAACATTATGAATTTTTTTTTAGAGATGTTTTAAGATGGCAGGAATCTGCTTTTGGTCACACTGTCACCATGACACAGCCATCAGCTCTGCTTTCCATCTTTCCCTATGAGGAATCTGGTGAGCTGTTCAGTGAAGGTAAGAAACTGATTGATGATAACAACACAGAGAACCTCGCTTTAAAAAAAATCCATACTGTCCCTTTAAAGAAGGTTAAGCTGTATAGTGTGTTTGGGAAAGAAGTTAGAGACTGAGAGGGGGGTGTTGGCCTTGTGCTGCCTGCGGCGATCAACAGCTCTGGCTGGTTATGTAACTGGGATGTTGCAGTATGTAGGTCAGCAGCACACAGAGGCAGGGATCGGGTAAGAAGGATGAGGCTTAGAGTGCGTGTCGGGCTGTGCAAATGTCCGTCCGCTCATAGGACGTGCAGTTTAAACCGTGGTGAGCCAACGTCAGAAAACATCAGTCACTGGTTGAAAATCTCTGATTAATGACCTAAAATCCTGAAAGCGGAGAGGTTGGACATCATCAGAGGAGGGCTGCTGCGGGAGTCTGTTGTGCAATGAAGCCAAATGTATTCAAATATCAACTTGGTTATCAACGTTCCAGTAATTGCAGACAAAGTAGATCGCACCAACTGTCCTGCAATATTTTTAGGTCGTTTTGCATGTCTTAAACTAAAAAGGTGCAGAGAAAGTTTGGAGGATTACAGTTCAACTTGGTTTCTGCTGCAAACGATCGACTGGAATACCCCCCCCCCCCCCCCCCCCCAAAAAAAATCTACGTTTAGGGAAAAGATGTCTGGTTGAACACTGTGACGCAAATATTCAGACTTTTAAAAACATTTGCTGCATGACAGACCACGATGGCCCCACGCTTTCTCATAAGATTTTTCATAACGTCTCCATGTTTTCCAGTTTGCCTGAATTTCCTGTAACACGACTCAGTGACGTGAATAAAAATCTGGCTTGGTGGATCACCGTGACCCACTTTGCTCATACGTAACCACCCTAAAGCCTTTCAGTGTCCTGTTGAAAACAAAAACCTTTCACCTGAGGACTACCGGGTGAGATTTGGCCCGGGGCCTGCAGGAAATCGGGGAGACGAAACACAGAGCTGACTAAAAACAAGTCCCAGACTGGCTGACGTTCAGGAGAGAGTTCTGCTGCCTGTAACAACCCATTGACTCCCCCTCTCCCTCCGTCCGACACGGGGCTGTAAAATAGGTCAGTGTGCAATTCTACAGATGTGCATGCGGAGGGCTTCCAGCGTCAGAAACACACACAAACACATGCATAGTACCAACACATTCATATCAAAGTGTTCAAATAGGTCACAAGGAAGCTGTGTGCTTCAGAAATGAAAGTAGGCCACCGGGAATAACTGTGTGTGTGTGTGTGTGTGTGTGTGTGTGTGTGTGTGTGTGTGTGTGTGTGTGTGTGTGTGTGTGTGTGTGTGTGTGTGTGTGTGTGTTGGTGAGCGCATGTGTGAGAGATGAATCAGCTCCATGTTATGCAACCATAAACCACACTTCAGCCTCCTCGCCAGATCTTGTGCCCTTGTGGTAAAACAAGTTGCCTGCAGGTGTGCATGTGAGCGTGGATGTGATAAAAGCCGACGCTACTGGCAGTGATAATAACCTTTTAATGTGGGACTTTAGCAAAGCAACTGAAACTTGAAATCGTACTTTCGCTTCACCTTTTGCTCTCTTTCAAACATCGTACTCACATTTTGGAGTAAAATCTGCTATTCATGTTTGCAGCCATGAATTATTTTGTGGCAAAAAACATAATTTATGTTCAGCTTCTGGATGCTACCCAAAACACATTCACATTCATTAATTAGACTGGCTTTCTGCACTGTTTTGACAAACCTTTTTAAAAAATCTTGTTTCCCAGCTTATAACACAGTCTTTTACTTAAACAGTATGTCCGATGGAAATTTGCTTTATTTGTGCAGAGCACCACCTACAGTCTCAGAAGAGCAGGATCTGACAGGTCTTTGTTCTCTGTAGACCATCACAGGGACCAGGCAGAAGGTCCTGGTGGTCCAGACAGCTCACCTGTTTGAGCTGAGGAACCCACCACACGAAAGTATGACTAATTCAAGTACAAAGCAAAGTTTCCAGGAGGTAGAGGCAGTGAGGAGCTGATGAAGAACTACAGTGGGGACCTGGACTAAGACGTAAGCTAGAAACTCACAAGATCTCTAATATTGTTGGCAGGAAGAAATTCCTTTACATCTTATCCTGGACAACTCCACTGAAGAGGCCAGTTTGACAACTCTGCACTATCCCCACAGACTTTAATACTGCCTCACAGCTTATCTGTTTGGCTGTGTTTCTCTCCTAGACGAAGGCACTAAAAGAGCCACCGCTGTCAAACTCTTTAATATAGAAAGTACTCCTGGATCGGTTCTTCTGTGCATGTCTGCTCTGATTCCTCAGACACCCGGTCTGTCTGCTGGAGGTTCCTTTCAACTCTCACCACAGGCATGCTCAGTGCATACAGGTGATGCAAAGTTAACCACTCAGTGCAGTTTAACAGTTTAACAAACCATTGTTGCCACTTGTCTGTTCAGGAAGAGAGATTGCTGCGAAAAGAGTGATTGGATGCGGTCGGCTGGGTTTTCTTACACGGAAAGCTTTCCGGAAATTAACCATAATAATTAACCATAATAATTAACCATAAATTGGGTGTGTTTGTTCAATAAAGTGCATTAAGACATTTGTAGTGAACCGGATATAAGTAGATAAATATTAATAATTAAACAAATACCATTTCCCTTTGTAGGCCCAGAGAGAGTAAATCTGTCTCTGCGTTTAACCCATCCTTTGGGGAGCAGTGTGCTGCCAACACCGAGTGGCGCACAGCGGAGCAATCTGTGGTCAAAGGTCTTGCTCAGGGACCCAGAGTGACAGACCGAGTTTCGAACCGCTGACCTTTGTCGCCTCTCCAGGACACAAACACCAGCTCACATTATTTCGTTCACATTCGCTCACATTATTTCAGTTTATTTGCAAAGTACTGAAAAATGTAACTTTCAATACTTTCCCCACACTTTGTTGTTGATGTTTTTTTTTTTTTTTTTGCTCCTGCACTATTTTTGCACTTTGAAGCTTTGATCCACCAGCATCAAATGTGAACACTTTTAATTTCCTTCCCAGTCTGTAAGATTTTGATCGGCAGTGCACACTGACAATTTCAACTTGTGCATCTCCTCTAACCAACAACATGGAGCATTTTTATTTTTAATTTCTCCAGTAACAAGCAGAAAGAATGCAGTGTTCAGCCCCAGTTCTGATGTGTAATATTAACTTTTCTAAAAAAAAAAAAAGAGAAATTATATTGTATGTTGTCGATTATAGATCTTAGACGAACACCAAAATTAACCAAAAATAATATATCTGAATTGGAGCTTCACAAATATATTCCAAATCCAGAACTTTTCTTATTGTCACATCGTTACCTTGCCCATCAATCCCCCGGATGAAACCAAAAACAGTTTCTTCTTGTGTCGAAGAACAGCAACTTTATTCACCTGCATTTTTAAAACATGCAGTTTTTAGAGAATCCGTATAAAGTCTTAGTTGAAGATTTACTGTTATCTGTAACTACAGTTTATCACCAACTGCTAATCCTCAGCAGAGTTTCCTTTTCTCTTTTCCAAGTTGCTGTTGTCGAAGAAGAAATAAAAACCTGACAAGCTTGTCTTTCTGTAGTGAAAAGGTGAAACTATTTTAACACCTCTCTCTGTCAGATGACCTCAGCATGTGTCAACAAAACTCCAGAAGTCACTAGACCAAACCGAGACATAATAACCTCAAACAAACTCAGTTTGTTATCTGTTACCGGTAGAACTGGATCTGTTTCTGCTTATGAACTGCTCTGTGTGTTTAGTGGAAAAAAATGCAACCCTGCAGACATCTACTGTGTTACAAACTATCATAGGTGCCGTTCTCACAGTTTCCCAGCTGGCGACAGGTTTTTGTCGCCCCCAAAAGTATCACAAAAATTCAAGATATAAAAACAAAGTAGAGCTGTACAGTGTGAAGCAAAGGCAAATATTTATATACACAGCAGATTTATGGAATCTCAGTGTTTTGGTTTGAATTAGTCAAGTCGCCTACAGTGCACACAACAGCTGAAATGTACAGTGGCTTGCAAAAGTATTCATACCCCTCAACCTTTTCCACACTATATTTAATTGGAATCTTATGTGTGTGTGTGTGTGTGTGGGGGGGGGGGGGCACCCAGGCTAGGTGTCTATCTACGTCTGTGGTGTTGGAGTTGTTTGAATGTTAGTGTTGGGGTGGGTTTAATTTACGATTGGGGGATGGTTGCTTGGATGGCTCTGTGTCCGGCTCCTTGTCTCGGTCCTGGTTGTGTCTGTGGAACAGGGGTCGGCATGGTTCGGGCGGGCTGGCTGACTAGAGACTTTTTTGTTTTGTCTCCTTTTCTTCCCCCCCACGGAAGGTCTGGAGGGTAGGGCGGGGGACTTGGGGAGTGGTGGTGTTGGTCTCGGTTTGCGGTTGGCTCTCAGACCCTGTCGTCTATCTCTAGCCCTGCGGACTATGGCGGTGCTGCTAGCGGAGCGTCCCTCTTCGGGTGGGTTTTTGGAGAACGGGGGTGCCTATCGGAGTCAGCGGAGGAGCTGGCTTCCTGTGAGGGCATGTTGCTCCCCAGTCATTCCTCCCCATCCCCAGATACCTCCCTCTGGCTGCTCCGTCACGCTGCCACACGAGGGCTTTGGGGGCTGGGGGGGCTTAGGTACGGAGGGCAGGGTGTGGGGGAGGTAGCACCTCAGGGTTTGTGGGGTGGGCTCTGTTGGCCCGTTCGGTTCATGTTGGTCACATCTCCAGGTGGAGGGGCCTGTGGGTCATCTGGGCTGGGATCGAGGTGGGGGGTTAGGACCGGAGTATGGACCAGGTGTTGGTTCCCCTGGCGTCTGCCTCATTGTTATGGGGAGGCGGGTCTTTGGCTCCTCACAACCACTATTGGGCATTTTTCTTATGGAAAAACCTTAAATATACAAGTGCACTCTCACAAACACCTACAGGTGCTTGGATTCAGGTACTTACAGATTCACTTCTATACAGATAACCCTTATTATTATTATCTTTAGCTGTCACTTTATACATTTCGTATTAAATAATACTGTATATTCTTCAGTGATGGTATCAAGGTGTTGTTTGTTTGTACCTGTAATACTTTATCGGTTGGTTTTGCTGTTCTTTTTATATCTCTCTTTGCAGGTGAAGACACAGACTCAGAGGATGTTATATTGCTCTCTCCCTTTCCTCTTTCTCTTTCACCTTTTCTCCCTTTTAGCACTTTGTCTCATCTGTTTCTCTCATTTTTTTTCCTCTTCTACCTTCCCGTTTCAGTGTCCATTGAACATGAAATAGTCCCAGCATAAAATCTAATAAAGCGTCTTGCATATATAAATCAAGCGGAGCACTATGGCAAAAGCAGTGAGGCTCCACTTGTGAAAGTAAAATCTGTTTGACTCTTTTTGGCATTAAGACAACAATAATTAATGCTACATTGCCAGACAGGACACAAAAAAAGAAGGAAAAAAAGGAATCTTACATGAAAGACCAACACAAACTGGTATACAACTGTGATGTAGAAAGAAAATTATACAAATAAACTGAAAAGGGCGTTGTGAAAAAGTATTCAGCCCCCTTGAGTCAATATTTAGTGAAACCACCTTTTGCTGCAATTACAGCTGCAAGTCTTTTGACGATGGCTTTGTTCTTGTCACTCTTCCATAACGACCACATTTGTGGAGTACACAACTAATAGTTGTCCTGTTGCCAGATTCCCCCTCCTGATCTCTGCAGTTTGTCCAGAGTCGCCATGGGCCTCTCTCATCAGTGCTCTCTGCAGTTCATCCTGTAGCTTTAGGTGGACGGCCTTGTCTTAGTAGGTTTACAGTTGTGCCGTACTCTTTCCATTTCCAGATGATGGATTGAACAGTGCTCCGTGAGATGTTCAAAATTTGGGACATTTTTTTAGCCTAAGCCTGCTTTAAACCTCTCCACAACCATATCCCTGATCCTGATGTGTTCCTTGGACTTCATGATGTTGTTTGCTCCCCAATATTCACTAAACCAACCCCTGAGGCCGTCACAGAGTAGCTGTCTTTGTACTGAGATTAGATTACACACAGGTGGGCTCTATTCAGTCATTAGCAACCATCAGGCACCTTCTGAAGGCAATTGGTTTCACTCAGAGAAAAGGAGGATTTTTCTATTCATAAAAAATGTTTTAGATAATGCATCATTTTATTTCTACTTTAGAATTGTATAGCAGTTTGTGTTGGTCTTTCACATAAGATTCCAACAAAATCTATTTATGTTTGTGACAAAATGTGGAAAGGTTCAAGGGGTATGAATACTTTGGCAAGCCACCGCATATAAATGTGTAATATTATTGATGAAGCTTGGAGAGCGATTCAGCTGACTTCAGAGCTGCACTGCATTAGTCTTTGCAGTGTGCTCACTGCTTTCAGCCCATATTTACTTGGAATTGCTTATTAAAACTATCTCCCATTACATAACAAAATCCAGCTTCGGACTGAGTTCAGACAGCAGCTACGTGGGAATCTTAAGTTTCCCATGTAGCTGCTGGAAGGCTGTGACTCAGCCGTCATTAATGCCTCCTCTCTGTCTCCAGATGAAAACATCCGTATTTGGGTCATGCATGTGGACAGCAGAAATGTGCCGACACCAGAGCGCCGCTAATGGCTCCCCAAGCACATGAGCTCAAGTGCACGCCATTGAATCCAAGCTTCCTCAACGCTCTATAAATATTTCAACACGGGGCATCATAGATCAATAAAGGTAATTAAACACAGGAAGGAGACTCAGGAGCGGCATATTTAATGTATCACAGTGCTGGATTTGCTCAGAGTAAATGCTTTCTATCAAGAACTACTTTTATTAGTTTTTTTTTTATGATCTGCAACAGTGCAATGATATGCATAAATGAAAAGGCTCACACTAAATCAGCCTTCAAAGAGGGAATTCGGATGAAACCTTGAGTTTTCATGACACAATGGAGGTATCTTGAACAGATTTTTTTTTCTAATACAGAGTCAGACTTGCTCTGAAAGAGTTGCTATTAAAAGGTGGTTTTTTTTTCTGCTGAAACAAGCACAACCCTTGTTGGCAACCTGCAAGGCTACAAGGCAGCGTACCATTTTAGAGAGATGCGATAACCCATTAGCGTCAGAGGATGTCACTTTTTTCTGAAACAGTTTGTGTTTTATTGTCCGAGCAGCAGGAAAGAAATGCATTAAATGTTGGTTTTTGCTTCTGCTAAGATTACAGCAATATCCACGTCCGGATGGGAACGATAAAGGAAACGTGAAGTGTCTGCAAATCAACATTGTATTTAACCTGGCAAGCCAGATTGATCATGTGTAGCACTCTCCGTTCTGCACATTTGTGTGTTTGTGAACATGCAAATACCGCAAGAATTCAGCTTGCAGGCAAGGTCACATTGTATTAGCTTAGTGTGACATCATTTACTTATTGAGTTGCATAGACTACCGTCAGTTATACTCCACATCAATTTGGGCGCCAGATAACTCCTCTGGCCTCTTCATTTAGGAGAAATCCAGATAAGTTGGTCCTGATGGCTGAAGCTAACAGCTAATTGAGACCAAAGGAGATTTTCACTGTCTTAAAACAAGTTCAATCTCAAAACACCGTAGCGGGTTTATGAGAATGCTATTTCAACATTTAAACCATCGTAACATTCGCATTTGCCGCCATTTACAAAGAATTTAACCAATTATTTACGAAAATATAGGAAATGGTGACAGGAGGAGGTGCGCCACAAATGATCTTCCTGTGTGAAACAAATCAGGAAAACAAAATACGTAAAGTTTTTCTGGTTAAAATAACTGGCTTATAAAGAAAATAAATAAGGCATGGTAAAAATCAACAATAGTGTTTCTATAAAATACTATCAGTACTGTTTGCATTGTATGTGGCTTTACCTTCATTTCAGCTACTCTGGTCAGAAATACTTTATGCCCCGTTCTCAGTTTGTAGCCGTGTTTCTTTCAACTTTTTTAACGAGCATTTTGAACTATCGCACTAGAAAAGTTTGATGGAAAAGACAAAATTTAAAATATCTTCCTCAATTTTGCAAGAAAAAGTTTTCACGCTCACCTGAGGTGAGGGAAACGGAAATACTTTTGGCGAATAAGTTCTAAAGTAGCGAACATTTACCTCACATGACTGAGCTGTTTCCATTGTCCATATGACAGAACAATTACAACTTGTCCGATAGCAACACATTCCTGAAAACCTCTTCATTTTCCTCAGGTGTGTGGTCTATGCTAGTTTGCAACCTCTACTTCCTGTTTATTACAGTCACGCATAACGTCAACTTCTGACGATGTTACAAACCAGCAGATGGAGATACGCCTTGATCGCGTTTTCTAATTTGCGACATTTTAAACGTTCGCTCAAAATTCACAGGGAAACTGGATGGAAACGTGTCTTGTGTTTCACACGGGAATGTTAATGGTGACACACCACCTCCAACATTCCTCCTGTAGATTGTTATGAGCTTCTCTGTGGATAAACCTAAAATGCAAAGGTTACGACGACTTAAAGTTCGTATCAGTTCGCTTTGACCGTTTTGGAGATTAGAGAGAAGATGGTAGAAGTCTGTTTTGTTCTTGGGCTCTTTTGGACAAGGCCTTAGTTCCTTCCAGAACCAGCTAATCTGGACTTGCATGAAGATGATCCACAGCAGGCGAAATATGATCTTTAGTTAACATTTAAAGAGGAGGAGCCAGCAGTGTCAATGCTGAACATTTTGCAGGGAAGTGAAAGTATAGAACAATCTATGCTTGTCAGGGACTCAAAGCACGCAGCACTGAGGATATGTCAGCGTAAACAAGTCCGTCAAGCTCAGCCAGTGTTAGAAATTTGTTGTGGGTCAGGTCGCGGTTCATTCTGACAGTTGCTCCTCCTTTCCCAATCTAAATATAAAATCTACCACGAACACAGGCTTAAAAACGATGGAAAGGAGGAAGCCGCGTGTTGAGAAGTTACCCCAAAATGCATCCACAGGAGCGCTTCCATTTAATCAAATTAACTAATGACAAGCTTACAAGGTCAAATACAGACAAATGAAAAAAAAAATCAGCTTAATCATTTAGAAGTCAGACTTCAGTTTGTTTAAATCGTTCCATCCAGCTGGTTTGCTGAAACTAGTCGAAAAACAGTATTATGAGTTGAAAATGTTAAATCCAAGGGTTGGTTCATTCTGCCAGATCCTTTTTTTTTTTTTTTTTTTTTTTTTTCAGTTTTTCATGTTTCTGGTTTAGGATTTCACAAAACAGCCAACGCACAAAAAGTTCCCTTTCAAAACTAGTGCAATATATAAAGGTATTCCCGATGGCCTATAAAAAATCTGCATTATTTGCAGCTAAACACGCCTTCATAGCAGTACAGCGGCCTGAAATATGCAACAGGTCTGGAAACAGGATCAAGCTGTTTGTTTTTCAGTCTTGAAGAATAAAGCCAGAAGGCAAACACTCTGCTGACTCTGTGTGAGAAAAGCTTTTCAATCCATACAGTCATCAATACGGCTGGGCTTTTATGTTCTGGTCCCAGATCAGCCCCAGTGCTCAGAAAGCTTCTTCAGACACTATCATCCAAAGTTTATTCTTCCACTGCGAGAATCCATTCCAAGGAGGATATTAGGCCTTACTCGCCACGCTGGGGTGTCTTCTGCCTGCAGGGATGACCTGGGTAAAAACCCCGGAGCTTTGACTGCATTGCACAAGCCTGCAGGGTCATTCTGAGACCTGCACCTTTGAGCAGTGACACCATGTTTTTTCCCCTTTCACCTGATTAACGCTGCTGCTGCATTTTAATTGGTTTTCGCCAGTTCTCCGAGTCCACAGGTTCTTTTTCTAAAGACTCGATTTTTAGCAATTTTCAGATAAACACAAGCCAAACTGGTCGGTATTTAATTTTTTTTAACTATATCAACCCTTTTATGAATGTTAAAAAGAAAGTAGACCCTTTTCAAATTGCAAAAGGCAATTTTCCAAGATTTTCAGGTTTGATTATTTTGCAGATTTTTACCTTTAGCTTCTTCCTTTTTCACATAAATACCATCAATGCCAAATCTGATGTGTGGTTTTGTACACTTGAAGTTATGGATGTGAAGTAGAAGAACAATAATATTTGGCTCTTCTTTTTTTTTACAAATCCAAAAAGTGTGGTGTGAATTTGCTTTGGTTGAGAAACCGAGCCTTTTGAGACATTTCTATGACAGTTTTGCACATCTAGAGACCGGAGGTTCTGAACCATTCTTTGCCAAATAGTTGCCACTTTCATCTTTTTACATTCAGGCTTGTTGCTGGTTCCTCGTCTTAGCTCGTCACAAACTGGAAAGGAGACATCCTGTGGTTTTCTTGCAGCAATGGCTTTCTTCTCTCCACTTTTCCACAGAGGCCAGATTTGTGGAGTGCACAACGGTCATCCTGTTGAAATGTTCTCCCACCTGAGCTGTGGATCTCTGCAGCTCCTCCAGAGTTACTGGGGGACTCTTTCCTGCTCTGGTTAATGATCTCTTTTGATCAGTTTAGGTGGATGTTCTTGTCTTGGTGGGTTCTTAGCTGTGCCATAGGCTTTATGTTTTCACATGACGCTTTGAACCGCACTCTATTAGATGTGCAACGCTTTGACTTTTGTTTTACAACCTAACCCTGCTTTAAATGTGTCCACGGCTTTATCCCCGACCTGTCTGCTGTGCTCCTTGGTCTTAATAATGCTGGTTGTTCTCTAATAAACCTCTGAGGCTTTCCCAGAGATTAAATTGCACACAGGTGAACTCTGCTTATCAGGTGACTTCTGAAGACAAGTGGGCGCACTTTATTATTATTCAGCGGTATCAGAGTAAAGTGAACAGAATTTAAAATCATGCCTCACTTCTCAGATATTTTCATTTGTAAACATTTTAAAAAAAACCTAGCATCATATTCCTCCTAGTTTACATTTATGAACGACTTTGAGTTGGACTGTCACATAAAATCCCCATAAAACACATTGAGGCCTGTGGTTGTGAGGCGGCAGAGCGCACACGGCTGATACCGTGATGTTTTATCTGAAAGATGTCGGCATTCCTGAAGCTCCGCAGCCCGACGAACAACATGTTTGTCGGTGAGATGACCTGCTGTCGTTCTCGGTGGTTATTAAGTGGATTAACCCCTTCAGATTAGTCTCGGCCATTTCTCCCATCTGTCCACTGGTGGACCCAAGATATGGTTCTGCACGAACATCCATGGGATCTCACACACACACACAGCATGAGAGCTAGCCTCATGTATACATGCACAAATCCTTTCTATCCTACGGTAAAGAAAAAAAAAAGTCAGTGCATGATCAACACACACTGATCTAACCAGCTTATATTATATCCATGTATACAGCAGCCTTGATCGCGTGTAAAAAAAAATTTTAATCTTTAAATGGTTAACGACTTAAATCTCAGCTGAGAACATTTTACATGCAGCTCATGAATGCTGTTGACACATTAAGGTGGAGTTAGTGACTCTGGGCTGTGAACGCAGCCTCTGTGGATCCGTGGAGTAAATGGGTTTTATGTCACTGTGTAAACTTCTGGGCGTGTTTTATTTGCATTATATAACCGTAGTTTGATTAGAAATACCCAAAACATAGAAAGAAAAGCACCAAAAGAAAAATTCTGCATAGATAAGATGCAATTAAATTAGACTTCTGCATAGATAAGATGCAATTAAATTAGACTAAAGTCTCCTGTGGAACCAACTCCCAGTTTTGGTCCGTGAGGCAGACACCCTATCTATTTTTAAGACTAATCTTAAAACATTCCTTTTTGACAAAGCTTATAGTTAGAGTGGCTCATGTTACCCTGAGCTACCTATATAGTTATGCTGCTATAGGCTTAGGCTACTGGAGGACATCAGGGTCTAATTTTCTCACTCTACTGATTTCTACTGCTCTTCATTCTACGGTTCTCCAGTTTTGCATTGTATTACATTGAAATGACTGTCGTCATTTCAGCTTTTAACTTTTTGCTCTCTCTCTTTTTCTTCATAGTAGGTACACCTGGTCTGGCGTTCTGTTAACTTTGACATCATCCAGAGAAGACGGCTCACCCGTTACTACCATCTAATGTAGAACAGATTACTAGATCAGTGTGTGCTTCTGTGCTTTTTGTCTCTCTTGTTGTGTCTCTGCTCTGTCTTCTGTAACCCCAGTCGGTCGAGGCAGATGACCGTTCATACTGAGCCCGGTTCTGCCGGAGGTTTTTTTTCCCCGTTAATGGGTGGTTTTTCTTCCCACTGTCGCTTCATGCTTGCTCAGTATGAGGGATTGCAGCAAAGCCATGTACAATGCAGACGACTCTCCCTGTGGCTCTACGGTTCCCCAGGAGTGAATGCTGCTTGTCGGGACTTTGATGCAATCAACTGGTTTCCTTATATAGGACATTTTGACCAATCTGTATAATCTGACCCAATCTGTATAATATGATTGAACTTGATTTTGTAAAGTGCCTTGAGATGACATGTTTCATGATTTGGCGCTATATAAATAAAATTGAATTGAATTGAAATAAATTATCCTTTTGGAGAAAATTAAACATAATCTTGTCCTTGGGTATTTATGTTTTAACTCAAACATACAAAACCTTTTCCTTCACATTAATCAAATAGAATGACATGATGCATGACCTACTTAATCAACTTAACCCAACAGTCAAAATACGACCGTTTTCGCTCCAACAGCGCCCCCGTGTGGCTATTTGTGGACCCTGTCTGTTATTCGCAGCCTTTTCAAGCAGTTTGCATCACTTTTACAAAAAAAATAAAGTACTTTTTTTGAACCCAGTCTGGATTCAGCATGTGGTGATATTGAAAAAAGGTTTATGTGTACAAATAATGGATAAAAATTCACACTTAGTTATTTTTTAATTACTAGTTTATTTGGCAAACTAAGCATAATCCACTCAACACAATTAAAGCTGAACAATGCTTGAAAATAAAATAAAATGAAAAAATGTTATCCTGCTGAAATTCAATCCTTTATCTGTGAGTACTTTACAAAAAAGGCAAAGACAAGTCCGGTGAGGAGGATGTTCATAAATACAAATAAACAAAAAATGTTCAATTTAATAATTACATACGTTGAATTGACAACTTTATGACTTAGCAAGTGACAACAAAAAAGGTTTTGGAGTGGCCTAGTCAGAACCTGATTAAGACGCTGGGGAATTACTTTATCCAGGATGTTGCTCGAAAACGCACCAATTCAAGTGAATTAAAAACAATCCAGTAAAGAGTGGGCCAAAATTCCTCCGCAGTGATGCAAAAAAAAATCACAAAATTGTATTCACCGGTTTTTGAATTGCTTTATAAGTGAATCCTATTCCATAGTTTCACTGGACAGCCAGAAAAATAAAACACTTTTTATGATGCTGCTGCTGCTTTTAAGACTGCATACAGCCCTTTATTATAATTTCTGTCCTTTACAGAAAACAACTTGCATTATTCTCTTTTAAACATTCCTGCACAGAAGAAGACGAGGAAGCAGCTTAACGTCTGAATTAAGAAATAAACCAAAGAAGGGTGATCAGACCACAGCCCTATGAATTCAAACTATCTTAATAGAAAAATAGAAATAAAATAAAGAACATAATCCATAAATAGATGTATAAAAACTGTTAATCTGACATTAGAGCAGGGTAATTAGATGTCGAAAAACACCAGGCCAAGATGATTTAACTAGAACTTTTAATAAAGTGTTCTGGGAAGATTTGAAACTTATTTTTTTATGGTATTTCTAGTTGTGACAAAGTGATTCAGATTGTATTTATCCACTAGTTGTCAATTAAATACAATCAAAGTTTATCGGATCTTGTGTTATAGTTATTTATAATGCTTGGGTTAAAAACAAAAATAATTTACAAACTATTTAGATATTAATTATGTTTTTCAAACATTTTTGACATTTCTGTGGATTCAACTCATTGTAATTGCTGGGGGGGGGGGAACAAAAAAAACAAGACATAATTAGGTTTAATCATGTTATTTTGACAACAAATTCAGGAGAATACCTTGGGGCCTAAGATTAAATTCAGTGTTGCTTCACGCATTATCCCAGGTTTGTTTGTGGTAGCATTATGTTAGAGTTTACACCCAAGCATACGTTTAAGGTAAGCTTTATTGAACCTTAAGTGATTTTTTTAAATTTTCCTAATCTTAGAGGTACATTGCAAGTGAGTCATTTTAATGTTTCTCTGGATAAACTCACCATCGTTTGTCCATTTTCGTTAAGATCTTACATCCAGGACAGGTGCATGGGAGGGGCCGGCCCAGCACTTCCTGGTTGTATAGGGACGTCGTTAATGACGTCACCGGGTAAAACCAAATGAAAGGTTTTCTGTTCCTTTTTTAGCATACCATTGCACATTATCTTTAATGTAATATTTTTGAGCTCCACTGTATGGATTGCTGTATTTTGCAAACCATTTACTTGCGTACAAGAGCTTTATTATCTTAATAATGTTATATTTTTTTGTTGTTCTTTGTTCTGGTGGTGCAGGCTGATGAGTTTCAGGTGTGTTTCAGTTCTCTGTAAAAGTTTTACTTTTAGTTTTTTGGCAGTCAGCAGCTTAAGATGGAAACTTGTGTTATAAAATTGATCGAGAGGCGACCAAAGTGATCCGCTGATGCTGTCTGCCTACCACCATGCTTGACACTTGCTCCACACCACCTTACATTAGTCAGCTCATTAAAATCTTCAGTGAAACAGGGACTTACCACTCTCACACCAGCAAGAGATAAGATTGATTGCTTTATAAAATGCTTTAAAACTACCAAATAAGGAGACCTATAAAGCACATGATGATAAAATGACAACACTTATAAAGATCACAAAAAACAAATCAGTTAAAACTGTGTGCAAAAAAATTTAAAAAGTCTTTCTGAACAAACGTGTCTTTAACTCGTTTTCAAAAGGTCAGTTAGGGCACGGGGGCCAAAAGGAGCTGGTTCTGTTTTGGTGCCACGATCTAAAAGGCCTGGTGAGAGGTAATCTTGGTCTGAAGACTCTGCTGATTTTAAAATATTGATCCCAGAAAGATGGAACGTAGATTTATCTCAGAAACACAGTCCGGTTTTCTTAAAGACAGATCTATATTTAATCTGATACCGATGATAGAGTCATTTTCCTTCTGAACTTTTACAAAGCTTTCAGTGTGGTTTAAGAGCATTATGCGTATTTTGGATTTGGGGAAAGGGTTATGAAACAGATTCAGCTGTCACTAGTTCAGCATCTTTACCATCTGGAACGTCTAAACGTTTTTGATACAAAAAGAGGAATCCGTCAAGGTTGTCTTGCCTCGCCTCTGTTGTTTAACATTGTGGGAAAACTGCAATTTGTTTAAAAAAGTAATTCACCTACTGAACCTTTAAATGTGACAGGAAACTCACTGGTAATTGGTCAACTAGCAGATAAATTGACTCTTATATAAAAAAGATATAACACAAATCTCAAACTTGCTGAAGGAAATACAACAGTTTTCTAAAGCCTCTGGGCTGCATTTTAAATATAGAAAAAAAGATTTATCTTCTCTTTTTATATTTCTCTTCACACCATGTTTGTACTTTTGATAGCTTGTTCTTTATTTTCTTTTTCTGCCCAGAAAAACAAGTTAACAGGCTCTTGTTTTTTTTTTTGTTCTGAAGTGGGCCTTGTTCTGTTCTTTTGGTTGTATCTAGCTCCATCTAGTGGTCAGGTACAACTAAACCGCTCATCGGTGAAGATCTTCACAGTAATTTAAGATTTTTCTAACACATTTTCCAGATTATATGATGAGCTTTAGTTGTAAAAAAAACCACTTGGAACTTCAACTCTATTAAGAAATGAGAACAAATAAGTAATAAGTAACAAATCTTTCTGGTGTATCCCAAACTTCACCAAAATGAGAAAAATGTTGCTGAAACCGGGCTTAGAGGTGCCTGTTCAGGGTTCCTTACAAAATGCAAAAATGTCAACAATTACCAGGGGAGATAGTCTTATTTTAAGGTTCAAAGTAATCGACACATTACTTTAAATTAGGATTATTATATTGCTGCTGATGTTAAAACTTCCTGTCAAACATAAGTTCAGTTTCATATAAAATAAAGAATAAAGCAAAGACATTTGTAAACAAGCCACCTTTTTATTTACAGCTTTAAAACTAGGTAAACATTTTATTTTATGAAGTACATTTTTAAATTCTCCAAATTTAATTGATTGCATTTAACATAGAGCCATCCATACCCCTGTTAAAATGAACCCATAATACACTTTATATACCTTTAAAAGTGACATCTGTCCTTCACAATTCAACTGGGAAAAAAATTAAATGGAAAGACTACAAACCCGGCCACAAAACTCTTGTGTAAACTGGTTGTACAGGTGTGCACACCCTTAAATACTTAAAGAAGCAACTTTTGATTTAATTACAGCCTTTAGCCTGCTTTATAACAAAGGACTGGAAACAAAGGTACCAGTCAGGAGAAGAGTACAAAATGTTCCCCAGCATTGTACGGTTTTTATGAGGCATTAATAAATGGAGAAATCGTTGGGGAAAATGGAGATAATACCAAAACTGGATGTTTCTCTGAAATGAATGAAAAGACTAAAGGATTTTCTGGAAAGTACAGGTTGAGTTCTTCATGCAACAGCTTAAAAAAAATCTCATAAATCCACGAGCCAGGATGTGTCGCGGTCTGGGGACGAGGTTGAACAGGAACATTTCCAGAACCCAGTACAGTTTTGGCCACGAAGATGGAGGTGTCTTCTAGAAAGCTGAAGAGGGATGTCAATAAAAACACACACAAAATAATGACTTGACCAGGGGTCTGTTCTTCGTACGTCGCTAATTGCTATGACACATGTTGCTATGACAGCAAGTCCAGGATGAGTTTCAAAGAACGATCCAAGATCATGCCAAATCGTCAACAATCAAATCCAGCTAACTGAGTTAGCGACGTACGAAGAACGGACCCCTGGAGAAAATGTGTTTGAATGACAGGAGATGTTTTCATAATCAGATCGATTTGGGGAGCTTTGGGAAGGCAGAGCGGCCCCTCAACCACGAAGAGAGTCAGAGCTGAAGAGCTTCGGCCAAATATCAAAACAAAGACAAAGTGTAAAATTGTAGATTTGCTTTATTAGTGAATATTTAATACTAAATATATACATAATGTGCTTAGATTAAACAAAAATAAAACATCTCTTTAAAAATAAAACATGTGAATAACGTGAGATTATTGGTAAGTCGAAGGCATAAAAATAATACTGCACGACGGATGGAGGAGCAGACGGCTACAGTCGTCCTGTGATTCCTGCTGGGCTGCACATTTCAGCTCTTACACTGTTAAACCTTCACTTCAACCTTCAGACGGCTGCAGCTTTTAAAAACCGAAGCCAGCGATTCAAACATCTCAAGAGGTCACATGCGGAAACGCGTCTTCCCACGTTCCAGAAACGTCCTTCGGATCAGTCGCAGAGAAGCAGGAGGGGGTCAAGCTGTGCATCCTTCAAATGACCAGAAGCTGCTTATATGACCGAGTCAGCAAAATAAAACAAGAACGATCTTTAACAAAAATGGAATGGCACAATGCACACCAGCTTAAATGGTATAAATCCACTTGAAATCTGCAGGATGTTCCTTCATTTCACAACAGTGCATTAAAAAAAAATGCTTTCTTCATTCAAACTGAAACAAACTTGGGCTGAGCTTATGAGAACTGACGTAAATCAAAGGCTTTATGCCGAATTTAAGCATAGAAACTGAAACCAAACTCCTTCATTAACCGTCTATACACGACAACAGTAGTTTTTAGCGCTGGGACACGTTTATAGGCTTCTCTTGCAAACTGCCGGCAACATCCTTAACTCTGCTTTTGCAGGAATCATTTCAAAAGTCCAGGGAAGCTGTAACAGATCTCATAGGTCATCACCGGCGAGAACTTTTACCTTTTGGAAAAGCAAGTCCAAGAAATAAGAATACAGGCTGAACACAAACGTTTTTCTCATTACGCCAGCTTTGCTCTGACACATGAATACTGAAGTGCATTAAATAAGTTAAGCAGTTAAAATTACATTTAGCTTTTATAAAACGGTTACATATTTAACTCAAAGACGTGTGCGCTTCTCTTAAGTGACTCTCAGGACAATGTTTCTGTATCGAAGACGAGACGGCGGGAGCCACGGAGTGCTTTAAACGTCCTCCAGCAAGCTCTTGTTTTTATATTTGATCTGTGAGAGCTCCTGGCAATCTTTCCGCAGAAATGCTTCTGCAGCCACACTTGCAGCACCGGGCCGTTTCCACTGATGAGTCAAAATCAGGGCTGTGCAGAAACAGCGGCGGGGACGGCAGACCATTTCCTCCAGAGGAGATCCGCGTCCCGCTCCAGTCCGACGTCCCGCTAGCGTGCCGGATAAAAAGGACCCTGGATGAACATCTGGGTTGTCCTCTTGTCGTCGTGCCCCTCGACGCCCTTCTCCTTTCAACACCTTCTAGCGCTGCTGGTGAATTGAGAACTCCTAGAAGTCATTCTTCGTTCGAGGTCGGCTGCTGGCGAGGAGCAGAAACGAGGAGGAGCCACTGTTGGGTTGCGGGGGCCTCTGACGCAGACGAGGAGGGGCAGTTCGTCAGCAAGCAACGCCGCTGTGCAGAAACCGGCTCTTCACTTGATGTGGCGCCCCCTGGGCCGAGCTCCGGGGCTGGAGAAGGTGCCGAACTGCGTCCCGTGGCTCCTCCAGCGCTGCCGCAGGACAAAGTCGTAGTTGGCCGAGGTGCACATGGCGTAGAAAACGTTGGCGTTGTCCGGAATGTGAAGCTCTGAGGAAAACCAAACACGACCATTCAGAAACGCTCAGCAGGTTCTGGCTGCGTTATTTACTGTAGTTTCACAATATTCTCTTATTTTGGCAGCAACAACTAAACACTGGCAAAAATTGTTTCAACATACAGTTAAAAAAAAATAAAAAATTATCGAGCCAAGTTTTTTGGCTTTTTTATTGCAGTCTAGTTTGCAGGAAAATAGTTAAGATCAGCAGTTTTAGAAGGGTACCACGGGGGAATCCCTGTTCGGATGGGAACCTCTCTGATTATTAATGAGCTCAGCAGAAATATCCTTTAAAATGTCCAGACTGGCTGAATCAGCAGTGACGTGCAGCTATTCACCTCTTCCATGGTGGAGCAGCTGGTAGAGGCCAAAGTCGCTGCTCCTGAAGTCCTCCATGTTGTGCTTCTCCAGAGCTCTGTGGATGACCTGCGGCGTGTGGTCCTGGCTGGTCAGCTGCACGCAAAACAGAAATGCTTTTACAATATTTGACAGAACCACCATTCTTTATATTATATTAGCTAAACTCTCCTTATATTTTATTTCCAACTACTACAAAATAAATAAAACCGCGCAATTTCTAATACCATAAAGACTGTTTTTAAGTAAAAAAATGCAATAGAAATTATTTTCTATTATTCACTACAACAATAGCAATAATACAGTTAACTTCATTATTAATCATTTGTCCTCATTTTATAGTTCTTTTGCATTTACTACCAAAAAAAAAAAAATATGACATCCCTAAATTAAAAGTGTTTTATTCCTTTATTCTATTCTTCTAGCAAACATGGCATTTCAGAATTTCAAAATAAATTAGAAAACCAGGTGTCTACATACTTTGGAACCAGAACAGGATAAATAAAACTAACAATAATAATAATAATAATAATAATAATAATAATAATAATAATAATAATAATAATAACAATAATAAATAAATAAAAGCCAAATAAGCAACATTCTCTCTTCTGGCTTGACTTTTTAGGTGGATCTGCAGTGCTTTGGGAGACATACCAGAATGCTCTTGTAGATGTTTCCATTGCTGACGCACTCCACTGTGACCCTGATGATACACGAGTCTGCGATCTGTTTGTTGTAGAGCGGCAGCACAGCCTGAGGAGAGCAGGTGGACCGCGATGAAGAAGAAGACGACGACGACTCGGGGCTGAGCGCCAGAGAAGAGCAGGAGAGGTCCGGCTGCGAGGAGCTGCAGGACGAGCTGGAGAGGCTGGGTGAGGATGAGGACATGGAGAAGTCCTCCGTCACGTTGTGTAGAGAGCCCGGGAGAGACTGTGGGGAAGGGAGCGGAGAACACATGAGTATTACGACACAACCGGACTCCACAGCAGGAGTCTAGACCCTTCAATGGCTCTTATACCTTGAGTTTGAGCCTGAGGGGGGAAAGATGAGGGATTGAGAGGTCCTCCAGGTCCGAACCACTGGATCCAGATGATGACACGCTAATCTGATCGGAGTGGGAGTTTCGCAACCTGCACAATAAATAAATACATAACTCAGGAAAACTGTTGGCCATAAGTTGATAAATTCAGATTTTCTTTAAAACTTACGAAGCGAGCTTATTGGCCAGGAGACGGCAGCTCCAGGCGTTGGGAGAGTTGGGGCAGGGATCAACAGGAGGCTCCAGTTCACGAGACATCTCATAGCTATGAAAGAAAATAAAACAAACGACATGAGCCATGGTAGGGTTCGGTGAAACCCTTCATCTAAACAGTTTTTTCTGTGGCCTGTACCTCTCCTGGTCTGTGAGCAGAGTTTGATCCTGGAGCCAGGCGGTGATGGAAGAGTTCACCGAGAGGCTGTAACGGGAGCAGAAAGCCTGCAGCTGTCGAATCTGAGAGAGGATCTCATACTCCTGATGGAAAAAAAGAAGAAGGTAAAAACGCTGAATAATAATAATAATAAAATAAAAAAACAACAACAATGAACATGATAAATAAAATGCTGTACAAAGGGTTCCTACAGGTTATATCAGGAATATCCAATCGTTTCCAGACTCAAAGTTTGGAGAGCCTGAATTTCTTTTTGGCCCATTTTTACAAATATAAATACAGTGTTTCTATTAATTACAGCAGTTATTTCTGCAGAGGACAGGTTTTAAATATGGAACCCGAAAAAAAAAAAAAACTACAGACTGGGAAGGAGGGAGTAGGAATGGATGGGTGGACATATAAATGACCAGACAAATGGACAGAGAGATGGAAGAATGGATAAACAGATCAAATAATTATAGGCAGGCATTGATGGATGAAAAGATGGACGCTCAAACTGAGCGAATGGACAGGGGGACGGACGTGGAGACGAATTCTAGACAGACGGACATGTAGTGGTTGGTATTGATAGATAAATAATGGAGCGATGGATTTAAACGGATGAACGCATAATGGGCAAAAAGATGGATAGACCACACTATAATTTTCTAAAACTTATCCACGCTGGTAAATAATTAACTTCCAGTCATTCCCAGATCGTGGAGAAACCCTGTGCACACATCTCTTTAAAATAGTGCAGTCCCATTCCTGCCCCCCCCCCCCCTGCATCCTGCAGGTTTTAGATGCAGCCCTGCTCCAACACACCTGATCCAAGTGATTTATCTTTCTATTCAGCATATCAACGTTCTGCGAGTCTGGTAAAGACCTATTAAACCAGGAGCAGTGAATCAAGGGGGGGAAAAAAAACATCTAAAACCTGCAGGACACTGGACCTAAAAGAGTGCAACAGAACCACACTGTTTTAAATTGAGTTCAAAAACAGGTATTCTCATAAAGCGCCACTAGGTGGCAGTACCTACCCGTCTCCGTTTGTCAAAGTTGATGAGCCGGCCCTGTAAGTAATTTAAAATAACCAAAGTTATAATGGGATCAGACAGCCCTGAATTAGACCACGAGGGAGAACAGATAGAGAACCGACCTCCACCGTGTCAGTCAGCGCCGTGTCCAACATGGTGAGGACCGTCAGGTATGTTCCCAGGTATGGCACAACACCGCAGCTGAAGCTCTGAGGAGGAAAAGAAAAAATAAAATCTATCATACATGATACGCCTATTAAAAAACAAGAACTATAGATTTTCCTCAGAAAACTCAAACACCAGCTGCACTCTCTAATCTGTCCCTAAAAGGAACATTTTCCATATTCAACAGGCATTGAACGCTAAAAACACATTTCACAAACCAACCAACCTCAGTAATAAACATGGGATGCATTTTCTACTTCTTTTAGCCTTGCCTGTACACAGTAGATAACCATGTTGTGCTGAAAGTGTAAAGATCTTCAGTTTTCAGACTAAAAAAAGAAGAGGAAACTTAAAATACGAAATGAGCTTAAGGGAAGTGGAACTGATGATTCAGGGAGAAAATTAGGGACGCAGGCCACACGTTTCTCTACCAGCTGCCACCAAATGACACATTTACTCTATTCAAGTGGTCAAAACAGCAAAGAGGGAAGCGAAAGGCGATTTCAGAGCAAATTGCTGGTTTTCCTCTCTCTGTGTGTCTGGACTCTGACTCATGATTTACAGTTTTATGCGCCGCAGCTTTCACGGTGACTCCCACCTTGCAGAGAGAGGATAGGAGTCGTGCCAGCGCTCGTGAATCAAGCTCAGGGCGTTAAAGCGAGGCGACAACAAGTGGACGTGTTATATAACCGCTGTCTGCGGGTCTGAGCAGCGCGCTGTGGGACGGGGCAATACGACCAGCTTAGCTCCATCCGTGGAGCAGATTTAGATGCTTTTGTGATAATGCCCTAAACTAACGGACTGTAGATTCACTAAATGCACATCCATATATCAGCTGCTGCTACCCGTAACAGAAAATTAATAAAAGTGCATCGTCCAGCAGGTTAACCAACAAAGAAAGGTCTGCCTGCTCTGTTTTACGCCTGCAGAGTTGTGCATAAAAACATGCAGGACGGCAGATGCATGCATGCAACCAGGAGTCCGTTTACTTTTTACTGCATGATCACCCATGAATCTCCTCAAGTCGGAGCAGTTTCACCCAATTCTTTCCTGTTGAGCACTTGTTGACATGGCCCTGCTCCTCGATACTCTTTTGTTGCTCTCCTCTCATCCAGACCAGCCAAGGGAGTTGGGCGCTGTTGCAGGGACCGGTTCTACTGGAAGTTCCCTCGCATTAAACAGCTGCTGGCCCGCAAGGTTTCCAGAAACACCTCGAGTTGGTGAAAAACGCAGGATCTTTCAATCTGGGCCCTTTTAAATTGGTGTAAAACATCAATAATCTAAAAAAATAATAAAATAAATCTATTGAACAGAAACGAATTTATAAGTATATAAAGTAAAAGGTGTTCCAACAACGAAACATAATTGAAAAAACTAAATCAAAATTAAAGATTTGTTTCTAAAAGCCTTCAGGTGAAGAGGTGTAGTAGAGTAAATGCCTGCACGACAATAAAGAAGTTCTAAAAGGCAACTTGGCTTACTAAAAACACCGACTTGTGTTTGCAAGATTTCTTACACCAAACAACAGCAAAAAAAATGAAATAAAAAAAAAATTGTCCCGAGCCATTTCTTTAATATCTTTGACAGACAACCTTTAGAGGGAAACAGGATAGGTTGGGGTTGCAGACTGAAGACCCTGCAGACCTTTGTGCCCGTGATGAATATTTGACCAGATGAACAAATAAACTAATTCTGAAGAGAAAAACAATGTTTGACTGGAGCTGAGAAGGTGTGGTGCTTACTTTACTACTCTGCAGCTTAAGTTATCAACAACGATGTTTTTATTAGAGGTGACCAGAATCGGACAGGTTTCAGCTTGATCTGAGACCAGTGCCGGATCATGCTAGCAACGCTCCTCAGTGTAGATGTTGTTACTGAGGCAAGGTGATGCAAAACTGTCTATTTTCAGCATCAGTGAGGTAAAGTCATGGGACGCACTGATGTAAGAAGCTATTTAAAAAGAAATCCAATTTCTACAACACATGGAGACATGTCTGCAGTTCATTCATGCAGCAAGAAATGAAGAGATAGCAACATTTTCAGCAGATAACAGGACGGCTGGACGTATTAGGGAAAAGTTGCTCTGTTTTATCCTTCTGAGCTTTCAACCTGGATTTTAAAATATTGCAGCCTTTTGGAAAACTCAGCTATATTCCCAAGAGAACACACACAGGAACAAGCCCTTTTTAATGCTAACTGTGTTAAATGTGCAAATAGCTAATATAACATGCCAACAGCTTTGTAATCATTTTTGAAATATTAGTAAAACAGATATGCGGGCAGCCATTCTCACACATGCAGCTTGATCTCGACTCTATTCTATTCTTTCAATGCTACTTTTGTATTTTTTTTATTGAAATCAGAATCAACCAAAAACATCTGAATTAAAAAGATTAAAAATTTACAAAAACCCAGAGGTCCAAAACTGGCAACGAAATTGTGATCATTGTATGTCTAACTTTTGTAATTTTAAGAAGCTGGCTATCTAGAACACCTAGATAGGCAGATAGTTCGTGTTCTAGGCTACCTAGAACACGAACCAAACACGGAGAAGCAGCATTTAGTTCCTATGCTCCACTTATCTGGAACAAACTTCCAGAAAACTGTAAAAGTTCTGAAAGCCTGAGTTCCTTTAAATCGAGATTAAAAACACATTTGTTTAAAATTGCCTTTGAATGTTCAAGTTAAACTGTTTTACTGTTTTCAAATTTTTTGTTTTTGTTTTGTGTCTACATTCTATTCCTACTTGCTTTTATTCCTATATTTTAATCATGTAAAGCACTTTGCATTGTCTCTGTACTGAATTGTGCTATATAAATAAATTTGCCTTGCCTTGCCTTATCTGTATTTCCCCGTTCAAACAAACAGGGCAGCAAAATCAAACACTTAACTATAGAAGTCAGCCGTGATGTGTTGAATCAAGCTACCAACCGTTGGTAGGCCTCATTTCCCTTTAGTAGTCAGAATTGGGACTTTCTGCTCCAGATAATTGCAAACACAAGCACTTTTACTTCACCATGGATGTTTAAGCTGGGTTATTACAGTGCAATGTTTCAGTGGTTATCGTCAACCCCTGATAAGGGTTTGATAATTGCAGCAAACAGTCCAGCTGTTATTCTTTTACACACGAACATAAGGGCAAAGGGGCTCGTTTTAAATAATATACCAGATTTCCCTTCTTCATTGTTGCACCATATTGCGCGAGAATAAAGCCAATTTAATATTCGCCGTTTCAGTGTTGTAAGGTTCTTATGTGAATGAGGATGGAAAATGTTCATTTACCTCAACTGGAATCTCCCTGTTGGTGAGGACGCAGTTCTCGTCGGGAAACGTCTCACACAGCTGATCAAAGACGATCATACTTTCCCTATAAGAAATAATCAATGCAAATGTGTTTTTTTTTCCCCCCTTTAATTTGTCGATTCTCAATCAAAGTTTTAGGAGCCATAATCCTGAAGCTTCCTGAAAATGTCAGCACACCTGCTCACAGCCGCCCAGGTCCTCTTGAGGCGGTACACAGCGTTGGACTGCAGGGCCGACAGGATGGCTTTCAAAGAGGAGAAGTTCTTCAGCTCTCTGCACTCCTGTGGGGAGACACACGGCGCCGTTTACCCCGCAAGCCGAGACACAACGACGTGAAAGTTGTTGAACTTTGTCGCGGTGATTCGTTCGGATCCCTACCTGTGCGACGGCGATCCACCACTCGATGACGCGCGCCCTGTGAACCGGGCTGGTGTGCGAGCAGCGAGGCGAGCCAGGGGCCGGAGACGGGTAGAGGAAGGTGGAGGCCTGGGCCGGAGACGAGGTGGAGGAGGAAGTGGACGGGCTGGGTGAGGACGGGCAGAGGAGGGAAGAGATGACGCGGTTGGTAACGGCGTTAAACTGGGATATGGTGGCCCGGACCGTCGGCGCCAGATTCCGGTTTTCCTTCTTGTCGCGCTGCGACCAGATGCAGCCCAGGCAGTGGAACGGCACCACCTTCACAAACAGCTCCTGACGGGTTGGTAGAAAAGTGGACGTTATAAAGAGAAAAAAAACGGTGAAATTCCACCAAACGGTGGGGATCTGGGCGCGTGCGACCTACAGCGTCCATTCTGGTGAGCTGCTCCGCCACGTCTCTGACGGGGAAGTCCAGGAAGTTGTGTTTGTCTTGTTTGGAAGACGGCTCTCCTCCGTGGTTCTGATCGCCGCGGTGCTGCGACGCACTGCGGCTGCAGTCTGTCAGACAACAACACAGATGATGTGAGGACCTGATGCTCGGCAGGTAGTTACAGTCCCACGCAGAAGTATTCCTGCACCTCAGTTTTTACCAGACTTTGTCACTTTACAAAACACAAACCCCAGTCTATTTATTAGGACTTCATGGGACAGACCAACACAAAGCAGGGGGATAAGAGTGAAGTGAAAATGATCTGCCGCCTTATAGTGAACGTTTACTCCAAATATCAGTTCTTCCATGAAGCAAACTTTTAAACTAAGGGGGGCTTTGGTTTTCTCCCAAAATGCCAGCCTTTCCTCATTCCTTCTGTACCTTGCTCCTGGAGTCTCTTGAGCAAAGCTTCGGCAGACTGATACAAGCGTCGGAAGCAGAGGCGACGGCGCAGGTGGGTACACAGGAGCCGGAGGGCCTGGTACTGAGGCGGCTCCTGGAAGTCGTTGCTGTATTCCTCCAACCACAGCCGGACCACTGGGAGAGCGGGACTAAAGAGCGCAGCGGAGGACGTTAGTCAACATGCAAGGTTAAGGAATTAATCGAAACTGCTTGGTCTGCAAAACAAGAACTTCCAGCCCTGCTGCTGGGACTGACCTCACCTGTGCAGGCTGACGGCGTTATCCAGCTTGGTGAGTGATTCATCTCTAAAGGAAAAGGGAAACAGAACTACTTATCAGCTGGACTATAAATCAAGACATCATCATCAGGTGTTTTTTTTTTTTTAATACATGGCGGCTAAGTGGCGACAGAAATGATCCGGTAAACAGCAGACCCTGACTGCTCATCCTGTGGAAATGTCCTGCAACACTCCCCCGTCCCCACAGAGACGGTGGCCTTGGCCCGGAGAGCAAACAGAGACACGTCTTCCTCTGGTTGCAACGACGCCGTCATAAAACGCGCATGCAGTAAAAAAAAAAAAAAAAATGTTATCTGCGTTGCAGTTTTACAACAAGACGCTGATGTTTATGGCGCTAAAAACTTGATTTGAAAAAAAGAAAATCAACAAAAGCGGGGCGTTGAGAGAGCCGATGAAATATTGCTTTCGGGGAACTACAGTTTAATATTTGGTGTCACTCAGAAGTTTACAAACGGTCATTAACTTTGCTATTTTATTGATGTATTTGAACCATTATCTTTCTACAGTGGAATACCCATCAACTGCTGGCCATGATTCAAAACATCCAGGCCCAAATGTATACATACACCCCAACAAACACTTGGATAAACGTCCCTCAGCAAGTTGCAGACTTTCAGCCTCCAACAAGCTTCTGGCAGTTATGGGTGGATAGCGCTCAAAAATAGCTTTAGTGTTTGTTAAAATTCACTGGTTTCCAAGCTTTAAGCAGACGTTTAAATATATTAAAAACTGCTTTCAACTGGGTTGAGGCTGGGGACATTTAGTCTGCTTTATACCAAAACCAGTTCGGATGTCTGTGTGGGATCATCTTCACTTTAAAACACCCACCAAACGTTTGAAATAAGCCCAACATAAACTGTGAGATGCAGGAAAACCAGCGTGACCAATCAGTGAAGCTAGTTTTTTTTTTTTTTTTGTAGGAGGCCCACCTAGAAAGATGCGCCGGATCCAAAAATCAAAACCTTCAAGCACAAACGGCTGAAGTTTGTTTGTTGTATCATCAGCTCACTGTTTAAAAAAAAAGGTTCAAATGTGTCTTTAAGAGCCCAGAACTATCCACACCTGTGATGAGGGTATAATAATAATGGCAGTGACGGACACGGAGCAAGGCGTACCGCATCAAACCCTGAAACACGTCGCATTCTTTCTCAAACATTCCTGCAGGTAATTCCTGGGTGAAATCAAATCAGGTACGCTGCCGCTGGGCGTGGAGGGTGTGGTCACAATGCAACAAAGCTCGGGAGGGCTTTGTTTAGCCCGCGGCGATAAAGCCTGCCATGGAAACCGGCCCCTCGTCGGCAGAGGTTTGTGCTGAGAACGGCCGATGTGCGACAGACGTGAGGAAGCTGTTAAACTGCTGTGCGCGCTGAAAACTGATTTGTGCGTCTGGCCCGTCATAAAACCCTTGTGACGCACACGCTAAGGTGACAACTGATGGCAGTGACGACCTTCCTGAAAGGTAGGACGGGCTGGAAAAAAACAAATCAATGTCAGAAACGTTTTAAAAGCAAATATCAGACTTTGACTGACTGCACTTTTTTTTGTAAACGAGGATATTTCACCGTGCCCGCATGGGAACCTTTGAAACAAGATATAATTCACCAGATATAAACTTTAAGTCATTTATCAGGTATAAATTCTACTATTTTCCGGTTGCTGATTTCCTTTTAGAAAAAGATTAAATACTAAAACTCACCAAAACCTCAACGCTGATATATTGAAATCTCTGCATAATACCGACTGCGTGGGAAATAAAGTGTCTTCTTTCCTTTTAAAACCATGAAGGCTTAGCACTGCTTGCTCAAAATGTCAGCCTATTGTGTCTCCCCCCCCCCCCTCCTGCAGACCGAATGTTTTGCGTTAAACAGATCATTCTAAATCGAGCAGCAACAATGAGCTCCTATGGAGGCTGGAGGAGCAGCTGACTGGGCCCGCATGATTTCTGTCAGCACCCGGCCCGGTTCGGCGCGACCCTAACAGGCTCACCTCTGAAACAGCAGCTCGATGAAGGTGCTCGTGGAGGTGAAGGCCCGGTGCATGGACAGGAAGACGTGGATGAAGTCGGCCTCCTGGCGCTCTGGGTCCAGCAGGTGGGAGACCAGCCGCTCCAGGGTGGCGGCCTTCAGCCTCCGGACCTTCACGGTGTGGTACTGGACGCAGCCAAATGCCGGGGAGAGGTCAGGGGAGTCCGAGTCCGGCGGGGTAGGTTCCCTTCGCAGGGTGACGCCGAAAATGGCCCCGTCCTCCTCCTCCTCGCCCCACTCCTGCACCGGATCCTGCAAGAGGGAAGCCAAGAGTCACTGGGTTGATTCGAGGCAGAAGTTCAGAAACCAGACAAAATCCCCGAGAGTCTGCACAGCGTAGAAACCTCTTCCATAAACGGGGAGCTGCTTTAAAGCTGCACTTGAAACCGCATTCAGGTGAACCAGAACGTGGATAGTTCTCATTCTGGACATGCCATGACGCAGAGGGGGGGGGGGGGGGGGGGGGGGGGGCTACTGGCTGAACCGATGACTCAGGTATGAACCCAGTTGACGCAGACGTCAATATTCTCAAACACATGGGCAGTTAGGCCGACCACGATTCAGCTCAACACCATTAAGACGTTTTCCTTTGGAAGAACGTGTAGCGGCAGCGTTATATTTATTTCAGACACAAGTATGTAATAAATGACAGTATATGTCCGTGTGACATAAATTTATGCTGGACTAGAAAGAAAAAGATACAAGAAAAAAAGATGGCTACCGTTTATAATACATACCAAATATGATTTTAGGAAAAAATAATTATTCTACAATAACAACATTAAAAAAAAAAAAAAAGGTAATGCACCCAATATCTTACTGCTCTTAATTACATTCACATGATTCATAATTTTAAATCATCATTATTCTTAAATATGTTTTTAAACCTTATTAATGTTGTATAGTCTTTTAGCTCCTGATCTAATTTGTTCTATACATCAACCCCAACAAAAGAAATACAATGTTTTACGTTTGTTCTTCTAAACATTTTATACCCTCTAAGATCATAAGCACTGTCCCTGATCAAAAACAGACGCTGAATATGTACTGGCAACAAATTATTCTTTACTTTGTACATGAATTGAGCAGTTTTAAAGTCGACCAAATCTTTACATTTTAATGTTTTTAAACGAACAAAAAGCTGGTTTGTATTCTCTCTATAATCTGCTTTATTTACAATTCGAATAGCTCTCTTTTGAATTATGAACAAAGGGTTTAAATTTGTTTTTATACGGGTTTCCCCACACTTCAATACAGTACACATCAGGCTGATTCTCACATTAACACAATACTCTGGAGAAGTCGCAGAAGTCACCGGAAAAGAAAAGGCTGCGAAGCTTTAGCCACAGGGGTCGAGCGAATTAAGACTGGAAACAGTTCCACTAAAAGGATAAAACGGTGAAATGGGACCAACATTAGAGCCGTGGGCCCGAACGCAACGCCATCAATGCACATGGTCACATCATCTCCTCAATGAAACAGGGTGGTGGCAGAATCATGCTGCGGGAAAACGAAATGAGCTCAATGCAGAGACACAGCTGGAAGAAAGTCGTTAAAAAAAGGATTGAGAGGTGGAGGATCGCTGTCAAGCTGTGCTGCGAGTCCAGACACGCTCGACTTTGTGTTGGTTAATCACAGAAAAGCCACAGTTTGTCGCTGCAACGTGAGAAAGTCACTCTTGGGTGCATTGGACCGAAACTTATTCGATTCTTTCAAAGACAGCTAGAGAATAGCTGCAGTATGTAAACAACTAGTTCTAAGATAAACAAAATCCCCCCTTTTTTTTTTTGTTGCCTAAATGCTGTTGTTTTAGATCTACAGCAGCTTATGAAACACACAAACCTTTACACGGTTCAATATTCACATTTTCTCCAACAAACACCAATAAAAGAAAATCAAAATATTTGTGTAACAACATATGAGGCTGGTTGACCAACTCAACCCATGATGGTTTTAAACGGAGCAGCGCTGGCTGCTCGGTAACATGTTGCTGTCCCCGCAGTTTTATTTTTGCACACAGTAACAGAGAAGCAAAGGGGGGGGGGGGGGGGTAATGTCGGGGCCAGAGCGTCAAACATCGTGATGCAGTGATTTTATAAACCCCCGCAGTCAATGAGCGCATTTAACAGCAACAAGAGTCAGGTTCACATGAAGCAACATCCGCAAGTCAGAGCCGAAATGCAAAATAACCCCAAAAACAAACAAGCAAACACTGAAGGTTCAGTGTGTACAGGCTTACAGGTCAACCTACCATCGATAGCTGCCATCTCCCCATGGTTTAGGTGAGGTGAACAAATCCTCCTTGGTCTCGGGTCGCAACGTGAAAACGCGGGTAGTTATGAATAAAGCCGCTTCCTCCGAGTCTTGGCTCGACTCTGAAATAAGCCTAGAGCGTCCATGATGCTTTCATGCCTCACGAAAAATTTATAAAGTTAACCGGACGTGCTGAGCTCTTCGCGAAACAGTGTAGATCTGGGGCGATACCGAGGAGCCGGCGGAGAACTACACGAAAGGGGAGGGGTGGGCGGAGTCAGAACGAATGTGTGGGCGGGGCCAACGCAGACTGACCAATGAGCGGACAGGAGAAGGTAACAGCAGGTGGCTTTGAAAACAGGGCAGGAACATTGATGCTGCTCAAGATACTGGTATTGTTTGGTGTACTGTTGTCACACTGTCGTCACAGCACAATCAGAGTCTAAACCCTCTCAACTCATAACTGCCTAAAGGTCAGTTTCTAATTAATAATAAAGCAAAATAAATAAACACTGAATTCATTCAAGTTTTAAAGTAAAGGAGCACTAATTTCCTTGAACTATGGTGTATATTGGGTTAAATCCTGTACTCTGCCCTATTCAGACCGACAAACATAAAAAAAACACGAACACAAGAAACTTGAAAAATACCATGGATTCATGGCAAAATAACAGAAGAAAAAGGGATTGGTTGTGTTGGTGGTCGTAGGAGAACTCTGCTCTTTGAACCCCAACGTTGGGAACAGGTGCCGAGATGTAAGAGCAGCTTGGTCCAGAACAGGTCCTGGCAACAAAGTAGAGCCTTTAAGCTCTCAGGCAAGATGGAGAGCTTTTATTAGATATATAATGTTTGTTCACTGCTGTGTGATTCTGACCTGAATACGTTCTGTAAAGACCAAAAAATAACTTTCATGACCTCAACACATTTTCAGATTTATCTATTTTGTTCCATTTCTAACTTAAAAAAAAATACTTAATGTACTTTCTTCTTTTGTTTTTTAAATCACTATTTTAGAACATGTTCTTTTTAAGAGGGAAAAACACAAAATGAACTCGGCATGGTTGACTCTAGATCGTTTGGTGGTGGTCAGCAGCACCAAGTTCCTGGGGGTGCACATCACGGACAACCTCACCTGGACTGTGAACACCACGTCACTGGTGAAGAGGGCACAGAAACGACTGTACTTTCTGCGGAGGATGAGGAGAGCCCGCCTGCCCCCGCCCATCCTCACGACCTTCTATAGAAGCACCATAGAGAGTATTCTGACCAGCTGTCTCTCTGTGTGGTGTGGAGGCTGCAGTGCCTGCGACTGGAAGAACGTGAGGAGAGTGGTGAGGACAGCAGAAGGGATCATCGGGGCTCCTCTTCCCTCCATAAAAGACATTTCATCGCAGCGCTGTGTGTCTCGAGCCCGTAACATCATCAGGGACCCCTCACACCCCCACCACAGACTATTCTCGTTGCTGCCCTCTGGAAAGAGGTTTCGCAGCATCCGCTGCAGGTCCACTAGGTTCTGTAAAAGCTTTTTCCCTGCTGCCATCAGACTGTTGAACTGCTGAACTGCTAAAGTATAAAAACGGACTGTGTACCACATTCGATTCGCTGATTTGCACATTTGCACACTTGCACATTGTTTTATATCCTGCAAAATTGCTGCTGCACCTTACCGGGAAACGCACTGCAAAACTGTGTACAATGCAACTGTCTACTTTTAAATCATTGCTGCACCTTACTGCATATTTGTTTACATTTGTTTTACACTGTTTACATTCAACTGCCTACTGTTCACTGCTGCACTTTATCCGGAAGTCAATTGAAACTTATCCTGTAAGTGACTGCGATTTATCACTGCACTTTTTATCCTGTACTGTAATTCACCGCAAGGTATCCTGTAGAGTTACTGCAATCTTTCTGAGCTGTGTGAAAACGAAATTTCGTTCTGTATGCACTCTGTGTATACAAAATGACAATAAAGAAAGTCTAAGTCTAAGTCTAAGTCTAAGTTTGGGGCCTAGAGCAGAATTTGATTTGGGGCCCCTCTTCCTGTAAAGAACATCACCACTAACAACATTTGAATACAGATTTGGTTGAAATCGGGTAGAGGGAGCCAACTTTGGCTAAGCTTAAAAGCGATCGGGGATAATAGGTTATTATTTGCTGTGATGCATTTGTGAACAAACCATACTCAAACACAAATTCTTAACAGTATTGCATTGGATTATAATTCTGATACTGCAACACGCTACAACAATTAAAGAATATTAATTACAGTTTTACAAAGTACACTTGCCAATTCCTTTAAATCTTGAATTTTAAACAGTTTACATTTTTTTAATTTAAACCAAAACCCGCAAATCAAACGTAATGGCTTTCTCAATCTCAAAGATATATATGTATAAAAATCATCTCTATGTTTTTTGTTGTTGAAATCCAAGCATTTATAGTACGCTCCTGATGGTTTGGAGGTGAGTTAGATAGAGTCAGACTCCAATCCATGCTAAGCCAGTGGACTTCTTTCTATTCTGGAGTGAGACCCAAGAGAGTGAGAGAGGAGTGAGGAGGGTGTGGAGATATTTACAAGTCCCCAACTGACTTTGGGGACTTTGTGTCTTCTCTCCTCCTTACAATGACTGTTCTGGCCTGATCACAGGGAATAACGATTCTAAAAACTGTTTTTTTAGGGACAGTCGAAGGGGTTAGGATATGGGGTGCACACAATCACTTAGTGTACATGGAATGAAGTACTGACATCTTGTTATATATATATATATATATATATATATATATATATATATATATATATATATATATATATATATATATATATATATATATATATATATATATATATATATCAGCAGTGATAAACATGATACTCTGCTGTACTGAACACTGCAGTGGCAATCATTATTTCCTTTTTTGAGCATAAATCCCTAGAGAGCTGTGTCTTTTTTTGTGTGTGGAAAACCTAAGATTTAAAAAACAAAACAAAAAAAAAGAAAACACTGTATTGTGACACTTGATGGCCGGACAAAATTCCTAAAAAATATTTCACCAAACAAATTATCTGTCCAAGTGTAACCTGGAACTACAGCTTTCGACTTGTTCCAGGTACTTAAGGAAACTATTAATTAGGTCAATCTAACAATCAGGAGAGAGAGCCTCCCTTAAAAGAAATAAAGAAATACTTAAATTAAGATCAAACATTTGCAATGAAGAGGCTGACAGCAGGCCAGATCCGTCAAGCGAGAAGCTGAACTCTCATTAAAAAAAAAAAGAAATGTGCTCATCAGACTCTTGTTGACATTCCTGCCAATGACCTTAAGAGCTCAGGGTAAAGTAACGTGTAAAACAGGTCTGTTGTGATGCTAAAAATACTCATCTCACACGCCAAGGATAGCATCATGGGGAAAGCTTTAAATTGAATGCCTTTTATAAAACAGCAAACACTGACGTCATAGATTTACAGATGTACTCGTGATAAAAGATAAGTCCCCGTAAAGCTTCAGCAGATATGTAGTCGCTAGTCGGTGGGGCCGGGGCTTTGCTGCTCATTAAGTCAAAACATGAATAATGAGAGTTTTGTTTGTCTAATGAGTTTCTGTCTCTCACGTTTCCCTGAACCTCACAGCGATTCACTAAAGGCCAAACAATAGAGCGGCTGGAGGACGTCAATTAGTTCAAATTAGACACATGAACGGTTGATGGGGTGGCAGGCCAAGAAGCGGGGGCATGGCTGCAGAAAAACTGTTGCTTCTCTGCTTAGCAGTGTGAGTGCTCATTTCTGGAGATCAACTTCTCAAAAACCAAAGAAATGTTGACTGGTTTAGAACGACGCCTCCGCCACGCCCTCCTGTTTTCATGTACGGCGAGGCTGCTGAGGTTGTACGTTACAGATACGTCGCTGCACTTATTGACAACCGCTTGACCTTTAAGGCTAACGCGGCTGCTGTCTGTGCCGAGGCTCGCCAGCGTGCGTATTTTTTAAACAGAAATCAAGAGGTTTAAATGTTGACGGCATTTTTATGACAATGTTTTACTCCAGTTTTATTCAGTCAGTTTTAACATTCAAAATCATCAGGGATCCGTCTTGTAGAACTATTCCTCAGCTCTACAGAACCACAAGGAAGGCCAAATATGTTATTTTCTGACCCAAACCGCTCTCTTTATCAGAATTACCATCGGCTCACAGATAAATGGTAATGCAGTGCCACACTAACAGGGATCATGTTTTTTTTTTGTCCTGGTTAGCCTCATCAAAAACTGGACCTAATGGGCCCCAGAGAGTAACTGTAGTAGCCTATGTTTGCATCCTGGCGGCAAAACAACTAATCGTCTGGGGAAAATAAAGATTAGAACATTTATCTTGAGCCTACACTGGTTTAGGTTTTCTGGAAAAAATATTTCCAGGGTTTCCCCCCTCCAGCTAAAACAAAACAGAAAGGCAAAGAACTTCCTGGAATATCTTCTAGATTGTACTTTCTTACCGGTTTCCTTAAACAGGGAAGGAAAATTACCCTACAGTGGAGAAGTCCCGTGACAAAAACCAGAGAAAAGAAAGAATAAGCACTACAAACCAGCCGTCAAGTCCCTCAGTATGTTTTACATTGAGTCAAGAATTAAAGGAAACGTCAGGATGAAAGGAACATTAAAATAACATTCTTGTACCAACTGTCAAAACCAAAGTCTCCTCCCAACTGAACATGTCTGGAAAACCTCCAAAAAGGAGCCATCCTGGTCAATAGGGCTGGGTATCATCTAGAATGAGCCGATTTGATACGATTCTTGATACATAGCTTACGATACAATACGATTCCCGATATAGTTCAGCTTGATTTGATTTGACTCCAAAATCGATATTTATTACTTTCAAATTAATGCTCAAAGTCATTTAATGAACAAAACCATCCACATATTTTATTTATGTTCAATTTATTTAACACTGATATATTAGCAGAAAAATAAAGTGCATTTGGTTCAATGCATTTAACGTATCGCATCCGATTTTAGGGACGAAGGCGCTTCTAAAATCCTGTCTCCCAATCCGCAAATTTGTCTCGCTTGCACTTCTTCGCTATGAACAGTAATGGCACGCCGTAATCACGCCCCCTAGGGGTTGGGAGGTATATCGACATTAAATCGTTTTTAATAACATCGATATCTATCTTTGTATAGATTTTTATGCACAGCCCTACTGGTCAAGTACCCAAATGGAGTCCTTTCAGTGTTGACTCTACTCTGAGCGCACCCTGAATAACACACCTCCTCAGTCAAAGTCCAAATCTAGCAACTCATTCAGCTGCTTGTGTCACGGATCTCGTTCCATCATGATCCAGATCGGACGTTCATGCCTAAGATCTTTTGTTCCCCCCTCATCATGACACACCAGACCTTGCACCCTCTCCTTGAGGCCCAGACTGACCCTGGCCTAGTGGAAACAATCCACATTTTTCTGCCAGAGAACCGTGGCTTCAGGATCTCAAACCTAGAGGAGCTGTCTCTCATACCAGCTACTTAACCCCTTAGCTGCGAACACCTGCAGCGCGCTCTGAAGGTGCCAACATGACCACGTCATCTAAAAAAAAAGAGAAAAAACAACAACTATGATGTAATCCTGAGCTTCCCCAACAAGACACTCTTCTTCCCACTCCTCCACTTTGAGATCCTCTCCATGAACAGCACACAGTTTCAGCCTTGGTGGAGTCCAACCTGCACCTGTGAACACGTTGGAGTTGTGCAGGGATGGGGACACAAGTTGAAATAGAACAACCTGATCACCATTTAAAACTCCACTGGTACCCTGTACCCCCCCAAAACAAATACCTTGAGCCAAAAAACACGTGGACCCCCCACATGATCCCCTCATCATCTCCCCGAGGATTAAAGATCTGGGCCACTGATCCACCTGGATCAAAAGCTCAGCAATCGGTAAGTCACTTTGTCCATTGCCAGCGACTCAAACTAACCTTTGTACCACATCCTAAAAGGCAAGAACCAGTCAATAAACTTTAATCAGATTCTCAAATGCATCATAAAATAGATTTGTGTTGAGATATCTAAATAACCCAAAGAAATATTGCTATTTTTTATGAAACAGAGGGCTATTAATCCCTTTCTGGGTAATAAATGTTTATCAAGTCAAGAAGCAAGACATTATGTCCAAATTTGGTGTT
This sequence comes from Fundulus diaphanus, assembly GCA_037039145.1. NCBI lineage: Eukaryota > Metazoa > Chordata > Actinopteri > Cyprinodontiformes > Fundulidae > Fundulus > Fundulus diaphanus. The sequence goes on from CM073123.1 coordinate 27,134,832, forward strand.
TCTCTAAAACGATGATCTTGATTTTAAAATGTAAAAGAAATAATGTGCCTTTATCCAGCCTTACCTCATGTTGTCCATCCGTGTCCAGCAGCTGGAAGCTCCTCAACCACACTCCAGGCTCCGTGTCCGTGTGGACGCCCCCGCAGGGACTGGCTCTGAGCCACAGCAGCCTCTTCATCCAGCCCACCCTGCTAATGCTTCGCTGCTGACCACAGGCTTCATCATCGCCCCTGCAGAAAAGAAGAGTGGTCCGCATTTCCCGCTCCGAGTCGGTCACGCTCACAGGCCCACACACCTCTCATCGGAGATCTCCCACACCTGCTGCCTCATCTGTGTTTGGGAGGAAAGTGTGAAAACCGATCTCAGTTCAGCCAGTCAGAGCCATATTACAGTCTGAAGGTGTTCAAGGCGACCAAATCATAAACGGTCGACTGCTCCCTGATATAAACGATGCAGTTAGGGAATCAGCCATCTTGTGGTAAAATGAAGCATTATACAAAATATAATCCGCTTTACACATCTAGTTTGGCTGCAGCTCAATGAATTTAAAATAGCAAACACTTTCAGCAGTTTGGTTTCAAAATTTAGCTAGCACATTGGAGTTTTGATTATTATGACGCACAGCTAATGAAAACCCATAATTCAGTTTCCTAGAAAATAAGAATATATAAATCAAAGGAGGATCATTTTTAATACATAAAAGTTAACCTAAGAATTTTAAACATGGGCGATACAGCCAACCACCCAGACTGTCATTTTATCAAAGGCAGGTATGACCATATGGGTTTTCTATTGCATTTTATGAATGTCTAGAAATATGTTGGAACAACACAGGAGGCTAAAGACAACAATGTTTGTATCTCTTTTGTAGATCTGTGTTTGGCAAAAAGTTGAAGAGCTGTTTGAATCATTTTCGAAGAGTCCAGGCTTTTTTTAAAAAACTTCTCAAGCTCAAACTGTTAATGATTAGATTAGAAGAAAATAGATATAGAACTTAAACTCCTAAAATCTCAAACCCTACTTTTAAATTATAAGTGATTTAAAAAAAAAAAAAAAAAGGACCACAAAGCAATAATCCTGTCCTTTTTCTTCTTGAGCCAGGTAAGACCCTTGTCATCTGGGTACGGAGTGATTTAAGATCAGAAAAGCAACAGCTATCGTCAGCATCGTCGATACGTCTCCAGACACACTGTGAATCTCCACCAGACTCTTCGTTGAGCTCCACAAACCTCTCAAGGCTGTGTTTTTTTTATATATATATATATATATATATATATATATATATATATATATATATATATATATATATTTGATACAAGCTCTTCTTGAGTACAATTATTTACCATCGCGATGGACATAAATCACTTTCAGTAGCAAAAATAATCACTTAAAATTCATGAAAGCGTTTTTAAAAAGGTGCGAATAAAAAAAATCCGATCTAAAAGCGAAATATATGAATTAATATAAGCATAAAACGGGTGCAGACACGGATAAAAATCAGAAAACATGCAGTCACTCAACTGTATTCTTGCTTCTTCTGGCTGGTTGTCCACGTTCAGAGCTGCGTGTCTTCAGAGACGGGAGTGAAGCTCGGAGGGAGAGAATCTGGCATTTATCTCTGAGGGCTGATTGTTCTCGGAGTCAGTGGGTGGATGATGCCCTGCGCGCATGAGTGTGCGGCAAAGGCCTCCTCCTTGTTTAGCTGCTGCCTACTCTGCAACGTGTAAAGTTGCAGTGCGTTTTATAATTGCGCCTCAGAAATTAAAATCATTCCAGCTCACTGCCCTGCTCATCAAAACAACGCACAAACTCGCTGCCCTCGTTTGTTCCACTTCGGCCCGTGCGTAAAAAAACACGCGCGGCTATACAGTGAATGCGTCGAGGCCGGGGCGGAGGAATGCGCAAACAGCTCAGGGCTCATTTTTGTTTAGCTCTCAATACAGTCACACAGCTTGGAAACGACTGAATGTCTTACCTGGCGATGGCGGTCGGGTGTGTCTACGGGACGAGGAAGCGCACAAACTGATGACAAGCCGGAGCATTTACACCGAAACCAACAGGGACAACTCAAGCATGTTTAGAAACCTGTTTACATGCCATTTCCATGAAACATCCACACACACACACACATCACGTTTCAAGTTGTGCTGCAGGAAGGTCGGGAACTCTCCACCCGACTGATTGGCTGATCAGGAGCAGCATGACAGGCCACACGTACCCTGAGGATTCACAGAAGATACAATAATCCCCCATTTAGTTAACAGGGGGCGTCTCAGGAAAAGAGGAATATCATTAAAAAAACGTAATTTATTTTAGAATTTCAACTTTTAAAGGGAAACTTTATTGATTCATTCCGCACAGAGTGATATGTAAGCGTTTTTTTTCTTTTAATGTTGATGATTTTTATGAATTAAGAATATTAAATTGGACCAATCACGTTTAAAATAGCCTAGTAGCTGTTGAGACCTACCTACCATGTGGGAATCCATCGTGACATTGTCCAGCAGACAGTCAGTGATGAGCGGCGGGAGGTCTTCCCTGACGAAGCTCATTAAGAGTTGAGTGGAAGGAAAAACTGGCAGAAAAAGGTGCACATACAACAGTGATAACTGCGGGAGATTCACTTTTTGAATTGAAATGGCTGTAATAACTTACCCTTTCACTGATATCCTTCTTTATTAATATGCACCTATGTAGTTTATGCTTTAGGATTCTTTCTCTCATCTGTGTGATTATTTGAAGCACCGTATCCTTATGCCAAAACTGCACAATTCAATTAATAAATGAACTGTAAAATAAATATATATATATATATATATATATATATATATATATATATATATATATATATATATATATATATATATATATATATGATAACTTAAACAAAATTAGAAATATAATGAAAAAATACATTTATAATTACGTAAATGTCCATTTAAATAAAAACAAATGCCGAATTTAGTGATGAGTTTGGTCAACTTTAATAAGAATTTGAATTGCTCGTGTGGTCACAGCTGTTATGTGGTCACATATTTTTTTGATATGTATAAATTTACAAATTTCGTTTTTCTGTAGATTTTTATACCTGTGATCATTCTAACCTGGGAGAGATGCATGCAAAGTAAATGAACATTCATCGCTAATTATTTCAAAGTTTAAACAATTCATAAAAATGAAACGGAATAATTAAATTGCAAACAGTTCATCCACATTTGTATTAATTACATACATGCTGAAAGTATATAATCTCATGCATGTGTTTCACAAAGTGATTGAGGCCAAATAAATACATAAATACTTAGGGATGAAATTAACATAATATAAACTCATATATATATATATATATATGCATGCAACCAAACGATTACCTGGCCTTCATCTAATATTGTTATTTTTGAAGTTTAATAGTTCAGATTACCTTTTATCTGGCTAACTGTAGGTAAATGCAGGGTTATAAAGGAAACAAACACAAAAGAAGAAAGAAACAAAGAACTCTAGAGAAACAGACTTTCGAGAAAAAAAAAGGAAGAGAAGAACAGACTCCCACTGGAGCTAACATTACGCCACAGCTGCTTTCATTCTCTTCTACTTGCCTCACAGACACGAAGACTCTCACACAGAAAACCCGGCACCTGTCGAACGACACGGATCGAAGCTTTTTTTGGCTGCAGCCGATTGCCGTCGGTGGGCTCGCCCCAAAATCCCTGCAGCAGCAGCTGCTGCTGGGTCTACGTGTAAAAGAGGTTTGCTTTGCAACTAATAGCTGAAAACTTCTCTGACAAAGGCCGAACATTGGAAGATTGTAGGTTCAGAGAACAAAGGTAAACACCTGACGTTCAAGGGCCATAAACAAAGGTTGAATAAAGGTTCAGAACAAGGATTGAGCTGCTTAACATTACAGAAATAGCTCTTGTGGCGCTTGGTTCTTTCAAAGGTACAATGCACTGTAACCATACACCATACCAGGAGGTTCTGACGCATCTTAATGAAGGATTCCTTTAGTCTGAATATGTCATAGGTGTTGATTTTCATAATATCTGCAACATGAAACCTTCAGCTTTTACAATGAGCTGGTTTCGATCAATAGAAGCAAAATCATGACAAAAACAAACCTTTAGGGAGAAGTTATTTAATTCTCCCAGAAACCCGACACTGTTCCCTGTAAAGGTAATGAAAAGTTAGCGCACTCTTCTGATTGTTTTTTGTTGGTTCCCTGGCTGAAATGTTGCCTGAGAAGAATAGTTGGAAATAGTTGTGTTGTTGCAACACCCTGAGAAGCACACTGCTGTTGTCAAAATAAAACGGACACCAGAAGACACGCACGGATCAGCTAACAAGCTCTAACTTTCTGTGACGTTGCAGCATGTCCATAGAAATACTGACATTTTTACGTGATTTCTTTTTTTTATTATTTTTAGGAAATAACATATTTAATTGCACTTACCATGCCTTCCAAAAAATACTCATACTTTGAACTTTTTCACTTGTTCTGACGTTATAACCATAAACTATAATGCAACCTACGGGGATTTAATATGATAGAGCAACACAGATTAGCACATACCTGGGAAATGATCGTTTTCAAAAATGCTCATTAATAATCTCCAAATTGGGGCACACATCTGTAATCAGCCGCCCTGAGTCAACTCTTTGTAGAAGCACATTTTGCTGTAAATTCAGCAGCAGGTCTTTTGAGGTATGTCTTTACCAGCGTTGTACGTCTTGAGCAGGGGTTCCCAAACTTTTCAACCCACGACCCCCAAAATTACAATGCCGGAGACTGGCGACCCACATTTGCCAGGTGGGATTTTTTTTTTTTTCATAGGGGAGAAGGATTATGAGAATAAAGTAGAACTCTTTGAAAAGAAGTGCAACCTTCCCCCTGCATTACAATTATGAATGTTGAGCTTCTTATCATACTTTGGTATCGGTTTCAGAAATAATACTAAATCTTTTCAGTTCATCTGCAACAAATCATCTAAGGACCCCCAAGAGGTGTCTCGCGACCCCCCCCCCCCGGGGGGTCCCCACCCCCACTTTGGGAACCCCTGGTCTAGAGTCTGACTTTTCTGGCCGTTCTTTACCAAATAGCTCAGGTTCAGACAGATTCCATGTGGAGGATCGGTGAACATCAATGATCAAGTCTTGCAACAGATTAGCAAAGGATCCAGATGTCCCTGCTGTAGATAATGATGAGGACCCTAACATCACAGCATTTCACTGTTTGCATGTTGGTTCAGTTTAGGCCTCACCTGACCTCCGTCTTTACATGTTTGCAGTGTCCCCTACATGGATTGTAGCAAACAGCAGATGGGACTTCTTATATCCTTCTTTCAGCAATTGAACCATCTCGCCACCCTTACATCTAGGACATACTTGTGGAGAGCAGCACTAATTGTTGACAGGTCCTCCCACCTGTTTTCAGGTGATCGATTAAACAGCCTAAATCTGCTTCAAACGGCTTTTAACTTTTCCACAACGTTCTTCCTTTGTAGATGTCTGTAAAAAGGGTTCCTGGGAGATGAATACCATTGCAAATCATTACAATAGCCAGGTACCTCCTGGGAGGTCACCGCAGATTGATTTCACCTGTAAAAATCATGGTTATGTCTTAAGTCTTTATTGTCTTCCGGTCTAAAATCTGCTCGGGTCTCTAGAGAGTTACTTTGGGTCAGATCTTGCTTTTCCAAGCCTTCTTGGTGGAGTTGGAGTCAACGATCAGCTGAGACTGACGCTTCAGGGCCTCTCGTGACATGATGTCAGTCTCCTCCTCTTTGGTCTCACCCTCTGTGACATAAGCACGGACACAAAGATGCATTCACATGCTGCGATTGTGTGTATGTGTGCACGTGTGTGTGTGTGTGTGTATGTGTGCGTGTGTGTGTATGTGTGTGTGGCTGCGTGGAGGGTTTCAACTCACCGTCCCTGCCAAGGTCCTCTGTTTGGTCCTCTGGGAGTTTGACCTTGGTGTTGTAGTCGGGAAGCTTCCCTTCAATCCTGGTGTAGAACTGTTCAGAGGACCAAAATACGAGCAAATAAAGTTAAAGTGTTGAAAAAATAGGAGTTTTTAAATATTTCAGTTTGTCTTGTCAGTAAAGCCTTTAACTCTCTTTTATACCTTCATCTCTTTTGTTCTCTTCAAACAAAACTGACTTTGATCATAAAGGGAAACTGATTTTCGGTAGAGGTAGGTGGCATACGTGTTTTGATAGCTTTCAGATTGACTTTATGCTCCCGCTGCCTTTGGCAGACGTTTTTAATCCAAAGCGACTTACAAATGAGGATGTAACAATGCAGGTAATGTCAAAGGCAACAGTAAGCGTATTAAAAGGAAGACCACATGTCAGGGTCTGTCAGAGGTGACAGGAGGTGCAGCAGAGAGCGAGAGAGAGGTAGGAGATGTTTTCAGAAGAGCTGGGTCTTTCTAAAAAATACACAGGGACGCCCCACTTCTGGTAGCGCTAGTTAGCTAACCGGAGTAACCGAGTCGTGACATAAAGCTTTGCGAGAGCATTCCAGTGGAACAGCATCCATGCAAACTTTAATTTATGTTGCAGCCCTCGGACCACTGTTTACCAATCTCAAGTCTTATAAGAGGGAGTGCCTTTACCTTTAGATGGTATTTTTGGAAGTGCTAATGTTGAACTCTGGGTGACATCTGTGACTTATTGTGAAAAAACATTACGTTGCGCCTTAGATTGTAGAAACGACGTTTTCTAACAATATTATTCAATAAAAACGATCAGCCGGACATTTTATAAATGACAAGCTCAGAAGATACTCCGACGTCTCCTATAATGATCAAAACTTAAGAAAATGAAATGAAATGAGGCTTCAAGGTATACATCCACCAGAACTAGAATTTGGTTAAATGTAACGCAGCAAGCTTCTCCATTTACTAAAAACCAGCTCTGATGCTTACGTTTGGATCACTGACCATCCAGGCTTCAACCCTCTGAACCAAACCGTCACCATCAGAGGAAGGCCCTGACTGAAGGCCCTCACGTCTGCTCTGATTAATGGGCCTTTCACCAGGACAACGCAGCATTGGACCATCATTATGGACCATCCTGCACGTTCCCCTGATCCAAATCTCACCGAAAATGTTTGGAAGCAAGGTTTACGAATACAGGGGTTGGTTCCTATGTGAAGCTGCCTTCACCACATGGAGCAACGTTCCCACCAGCCGACTGGGAACACTAAAATTAAGCATGTCTAGATAGTTTTTGAAATGCCGAACAATAACAACCGGTCTTCTCACTACCAATTCCTGGTTTTGATATGTTTAGTTCAGTTTGTATTTTAACTTGGTCACCTAGTTCTACCAATGCTTCACTGAAAGCTGCAATTTAATTGGAGAGCCATGGCTGGGACAAGTGTATTTAGGCTTGAAACAACGCTCACAGCTTTTTTACTCCACTCTTCTAATCCTTATCTACAGAAAATTGAAAAGAAAAAACAAAAAGCTAGTGATCAAACCACCTACTGCACAACTGGTGGATGAAACGGCCTACTGCCTCAGACGAAGTTGTAACTTGAGAAGAAATTACTGTCAAGATCGCCATGACGATGGCTCTAAGAACAACAGTCTTGATATTGAACTTCCTGAATGCCCATTTCCTGAAAATAGACCAATACTTCCTGTTCTGGGTGTCAGTCATTGCTGTAATTGATACATTTCATACAGTTCATAAAGAACTGTTCACAATAACCAAACGACAAATAAAGCAACAGAACGGTTCTGGTACCACAATCTTCTTGTCCAGCTACAGATTCTTGGAAATAACTCGCTGAGCGGCTTCATCTGGAACATGTGACGGTGACCGTGTTGAGGCTATTGTCTAAAAACCAGCTAATTTGATTGAACTGGACACTAAACTTTAGGAAACATGGAGGAAAATAGAGCTGACAGAGCCTCCGGATGAGTCAACATTACCACAGCATCACCATCAGCAGCTCTGATCAGAATGCCTCTGTCATCGCGTTATCTGATCTTCCTCCCAGATGCTTGTCTGGGACAGGGTTAATAACTGCCACACGGGTTTTTTCTGTAGATGGAAATCGGTTTTCCATGTGCCAAAGGTTTCCAGCAACATACAAAAAAAACCCCAAACTATATCTCACCTCATACTCATCGATCTCCTTTGTGATAGAAGCCAGGTCCTTCCCTTCAAGTTTCTTCAGTAACATCTGTAATTTCAGCTCACACTGGGTCAAAATCTCCAGCACAAACTCATCTGAGCCCGGTCGGACTGTTCTGCCGCTGTCCTCAGTCTGAAAGAGGCGCAGCATCAGAAGACATATGAACCTGACCGTTAACAGACATGGCGTTGACATAAAGGGGAATGGCGACTGGCATTTACGAGTAAGATGTGCTGGAGTTTCCCCGCCAGGTGCTCAACCCCCGCTCTGATGGTGCCGAGGGTCTTGACCTGCCAGCCCAGGCGCTCCGCGGCCGCGTCGCACCTCTGCTGCTGAAGCTGCAGCTGATGCTCGCACTCTTCCAGCATCTGTTGCTCACTAATAAAACAAGATAAAAACAACACTTAACAAGGCCCTCAAACACATGGGTCTGTCCGCGCAGGTTCTCCATCCTGTGGATCGGTGGCACCTGGACAGTTTAGCCTCCCCAGAGTATTTCATGTCCTCGAACTGCTTGCCAAGGAGCTCCTTCTGCTCCGTCAGCTGCAACAGGACCTCCTCGTTCTCCTGCTTTAGCTTCTCTAAATGTTGATGATTCTCCTTCTGAAAGATAAAGTGCTCCACGACCTCCTGCGGGGATGACACAGAGGATCACGAGAACAGCGTGCGTCAAGGTATTTGTCACATTTACTCTTTTTTTTTTTTTTTTTTTACATATATACCTGGATATCTGTGACACCCGTCGCCTCTTTGATGCTCCTGAAGGCTTCCTCAAAGGTGGAGATGGCTTTCTCCTCTTCGGCTGCGATCCTGGTGGTGCTGTGCTGGGCCTCGCTGCTCAATTCGTCTGGCTGCATTATTGTTCTCTGAACCTGCAGGAGGCACCCAGTTCTAAAAAGTTACTAATTGGTACTTAAATTTGTAATTGAAATTCATTTTGTCTTGGATAAACCACTGTCCCAAGGTGAAGAATATTTCCACCTTTTTCTCAGCCTTTTCAGCCTGACTCTTGCGCTCTTCAGTTTTCTGCTTTGACCTCGCTATGTTACTCTCCCTCTCCTTTTGTTCTTTGGACAGCTGTTCCTCCAGCTGCTGTAACTCGGCCTGACGGACACCAGACAGAGACACAAGGTTAGAGGGATCAAACACAACAAGGAGAACCGGAGAGAAACGCAAAGCTTCAGCCTGGCTCTGACTGTGACTCTAGCAAAAAATGCCACGAACAGTCAGCAGTTCACCTTAGCAGCTTTTTTGGAGAGCTGAGCCTCGTTATTCAGGATCTGCAGGTTGTGAAGCTCCTCTCTGTATTTCAGGATTTCTGCCTCCAAACTGTTGATCTGGTCTCCGTAAGTCAGACTCTCATCCTGATTGATTGCGATGGAAAAGAGATGTGAAAACGGGCGATGGAAGGTGCCAGAAAGGAATCCCACAATGGAAGTGGCTAAATGGTAACAGGTGAGAGGCATAATTTTGGTTTCAAAGGTGAAGATTGAGAGGATTTCATGTGCATCAAGAAGCATGTGTAGGTCTAATTCTAAAATGACCCGTTATCAAGTCAGTGAAAGATTAACAAATCTGAAGGAGATCTTAACAGAACAATCAGTTCCTTTGTTTGTTTCTTGGCATGACATCCTCTAACAAACATAAAAGGGATAATCCGGTTTGTTACAAGAGCCCGTCTGTGATTAGATACACTTCTTTGGTTGTTTCATGGCAACCTTTCATAAATCCCGCTTCCTCGTGTGCCACCGTGGGAAAAATTAAAAGACAGAAGGAAAAAATATAGCTTGGAAATGTTGAAGCAACGTCTCAAAAAAACCTCATAAAGCTTGGGTACAAATACTGCAGGTTTTCTGAACGATCAGTCGGCACAGTGACTGAAGGAGAGTCGGGGTTCTGCTGTGGCCATCGCGTTGTCCTGATCTCAGTCCAGCTGAAAAGTTGAGCCAGTTCAGCTTGTGCAAAGTTACCCAAAGCTTTTCCTGCTGGAACCTTCCACACTGGTCCGCTGACAGCAGCAGTATACCTGGGACTTCATTTACTGGTGGAGGGTTTGTCTGACCAGCTAGTTGAGGTAACACAGAACAAGAGTGTGTATCACAACAGACAATGACCCTCGTGACGACCAAGCTTGGTCAAAACTGCTTTAACTGGAATTCTCGTCTCAAATGAAAGGCTTTTAATCATATTCACTTAATCCATAGTGTTACATCTTTGAAACACTTTTACCTCTTTTTTTTCTCCACTGGGACATTTTATTAGGAGCGAAAAGACTCATGCATGAGGAATACTTTGGTAACTCTGAAGGACCTAAAACAGGAAACGTTTAGTCAGATTAAATGTCAGAAAGTGAAAGAAAAAAAAGAGTGGATGTAAATATCTGCTTTCAACTGTAGATTGCATGCATATCGGTACAATTTTAACAGAAATGATTTATTTTTTTGCACATTGTTGTGAACAAAATGAAATAATCAAATTAATCACATCCAATCACAGGCAGAACTTCAAACAATATCCTCTACGGTGCTACAAACCTTGGTCTCTGTAGTTCATAAACCTGCTTAGAAAAGGTTGACAAAACCTCCTGCTGGCATCAGATAATGTGTTAATATCAAGCACAGGAGTTCACCTCTCCTACCCAGGACGTATCCGTTTCTCATGTATTGTGGTGCTGACAAAGCGGCTCTGGGAGTGTAGGCCTTGTTATTTACAGAACACCGTGTTGCCGTGGCGACCACGCGTTTCTATTAATCAAACACATAATCAGCAAACTGGGTCAGAAAGTACTGCACTATTGTGGTCGTCTTTTCCATGCCCACTAGTAACTAATAACTGAGTCCTCTACACTACAAAACCCTCCTTGGCCCTCCAGAGCAGCACACAGGTCATCCTTTGTTGTGGTGATTAAAGCCTGAATGTGAACCACAGACACAACTATGAGAGCGTCTTTACTGTCACACAGGTACGTATCTCATAAGGGAGTATTTGTCGCACCCTAAAGATTTCCTGTCTATTTTCTTTCCCCTCACAATTGAATGGATCAAAGACAACAACCTGAATAAAGACAAAATGCCACTTTTAAATGTTCATTTCATGTAATTTGGGGGGAAAACCCGTCAAAACCAACGTAGGGCTTTGTTAAAAAGGAATTCCCCCTTTATTGAATCAGGAATTGAATGTGGTTAATCACAGATGTTGGTTTGAATTCAACAGCCAGGCATTAGTGATTGACCTGCAGAACCAAGAAATCACTTAAATAGAACCTGTGTGACAGCTTGAAGTAGGAAAAGATCTCACAAAGTAACCCGCCTCATGGCCCGATCTAAAGGAATTCCTGAACAAATCAGAAACAAAGTTGTTAAATTTACGTTTCTATGGCTTTGTAAGTCCAGGATTTCAGTTAGAGCCACTTCCCACACTTACAAAAACACAAACAAACAAAAAAAACAACAACATGGAACAATGGTAAACCTTTCCAGGAGTGAGTGACTTATCGTCATTACTCCAGGAGTGCGTTGATGACTTATCCAGGAGGTCAAAAGAGAAACCAAGAACTTTTGAAGAACTGCAGGCCTCGCTTGGTTCAGTTAAAGGTCAGCGGTCAGCGTACAACAATGAGAAGGAGACTGAACAAAACTGGCACCCTTGTAAACAAAACAACAGCAAAAACACTCCTGACCAAAACAATAAAAACACAAACGCACAGCTCACATTTAATTAAAAAAAAAAAAACATCTTCATAATCCCCAAGACTTTAGAGAAAATATTATGTGAACTGAAGAGAGGCACCAAGTTATTGTCGCCAAGGGTGCAATTACTGAGGGCAATTAGTTTTCCACACAAACGGTCAGGTTGGATGGATAGCTTTTTTCCTTACAGTGTGTTTTTCAAATATTGCAGAACGGTGACAAAAATGATCAAATGCAGCTAATCCGGGCGAAAAAGAAAGTGTGCTGTCAAGCAGGCGTACCTTCTACCTACCTGCAAGTGACTTTTCAGCTTCAGGTGGATTAACGTGCATTTTTCAGCCTCCTTGCACTTGAACTGAGCTTTCTCCAGACGGTTCGCCAACGCTCGCAGACTCTGAGGACATGCGCACAAACAAATAACAGTACTGCTCATACGTCCGAAAATTATATTGAACATATACAGTAATAGCAATATGAGACTAATCAAAAATTATTCCTGCAGAGAACGTTCATAGTCTCGGGAAATCCTGCATTGCATGGCAAAAAAATAATAATAATAATAATTTTCAGCGTGTTGGACTGAGTCTCAGTGTGGTGGGCTCAGCCCTGACACAGAAAACAGTGCCCAGGATACTAAAGGCCATGGACAGAGTAGTTACAAGCATTGGAATGACAAATTACAACATGAATAAAGAGAGCAAAATGTGAATTTATCACAAATTATCTTGTAATCGCACTGTTCAACAGTAATCTTGCCATTGCACGATTTCCTAACGGTGTGGAGTCAATTCAGCTGATTACAAATCAACAACCACTGCTAAAGCGTTCACAGCTTGACACATTTTTAGAGACCAGGAGGCGAACTACCATGGCGTCTTCCTCTTTCTCACAAGCCCAAGCATCAGAGGATGCCGCTCGACCGCTGCACGCGTGCTTCCTTCTCTCTTCTTCCGTGTTCAGCTCTTCAAGGCGCTGCTGGCAGGTTTGGGTGGTGTGCTTCAGCGCATTGAGACGCTTTGTTTTGGACAGCACCTTTTGGTCCAGTGCCGTGATAGCTTCCTGAGAACACAGGGCAAATATAAGGCAGACAACCAATGTTTCAAACATTTAACAGCTTTTAGATAAAAAACTAAAATAATACTGCAGTATCACCTATCATGAATATTTACTCATTGATGAAAAAAAAAACCCTGCTTCTCACCTTTCCTGTCAAGTTGCGGAAGGCATCTTTTTCCAATCCCCTGTTATGAAAAGCCACTTTGATGATGCGTTCATCCCCCTGATTTAAAACACACAGCAATTGCTTTCATTCAGATTGCTTTCTTGTTAACATTTTGGAATTTGCACAAGTATTCATACTTCTTGAACCCTTTCGCGTTTTGACTATTTACAACAGCACACTTGAGGATTTCATGCGACAAAAGAACAAAACACGTTGCAGAATCATCTTACCCTGTGACTGCAGTTGCAAGTATTATTAACATAGCATGTCTGTGCCGGCTTTGGGCGTGTAGAGGCGTGCAGACATCGCTGAACATTACTCTTCGCGAAACAACTCTCGCGCTCAGTCAAAATGAGTGGAGAGCATCTGTAAACGGCACTTTCCAAGTCTTTGGAGTATGAGTATGCTTTGGTCTAAAACACTGACGTTGTAGCTCTGGATGTATGTTTAATGCCATTGTCCTGTTGGAAGGTCAAGCCCCACCCCAGTCTAGAGCCTTTTGCTGCCTTTAATAATTTATTTTCGAGGATTTGTCTTTATTTAGCGCCGTCCATCCTCCCATCAACTCTGACCGGTGTGAACTGTGCTAGTTAAGGTCACGGCATCCCTGCAGCATGAGGCTGCCACAATCATTTCACATGAAGGGATGGGATGATCAGAGTGGTAACGCAGAGTTAGTTTTCCTCAAAATAGTGTTTTGCATGTTCTATTAAATTTTTGTCTCATCTGACCCGAGCAACTTCTTCCAGATGTTTGCTATGTCTCCTGCATGACTTATGGATGGCCATGTCCTGGCAGGCTAACAGTTGGGGTCAAACGCTGTTTCAACGTCAAAGGAACGTCCGAACAGTGTTCTGAGAGATGTTGAATATTGTGTTATGACCTAACAATGCTTTAAACGTCTCCACAGCTTTCACCCTGACCTGTCTGCTGTGTTCGGCTGTCTTTATGAAGCGGTTTGTTCACTGTTCTCTAAAAATCTTCTATAGGCTTTCACAGAATCGCTGGAAATATACTGACGTTAAGCACACAGATGCTCTCTGTTAATTATGTACACAGCTTCTGAAAGGCAGCAGATTGTTATTTGCAAACACCTTTTGAAAACATCATCGTGCATCAGTTTCTTTTTTCTTCATAATTGTGTTGGTCTATCGTATGAAACACCGTGAATTCTCTTGAAAATAAAACTGAAATCAAATGGCTGATGTTGTATTTCTTGGTAACTAGACATTAGACAAAGGAATATAACACAATCAGTCAATTATTAAGCTGCAGAGTCTCTTAGAGGTGCAACATAGCATTTACTAAAACAATAATTGCATTTATTCAGTGTACTTATGTCTGGAATGAAAAGAATAAAAAAAGGCTGATGGGTTGGTCTCAGAAAAGTGTCGACCTCTGCAGACTTACAGCATTAGCATCTGCCACCTGCTTGTACAGCTTCTTGCTCTCCTGCCTCATCTGGAGGATGGACTCTCGGTTCTTCTTGATGGCGACCTGGGAGCGCTCGTAAAATGCCGTCCTTTCGCCCTCTAGTGGACATACCCAATGATAGCAACAACAAAGAAAAACAAGTAGTCAGGTAAGTTTTGCTGAATTTACGCTAACTTAAAGCTCCGCTAAAAAAAGCAACACACCAACTGAAGCTATAAGTAATACCAAACACGAATACCACCCCAACCTTTTTTTTTTCAGAGTCACAAACTTACCCAGAAGCTGAAGTTTACGCTGAAGCTCTGTTATGTGGTCGTGCAGTGACGGTTTTCCTCTGTAAACGGTGAGCGGCATTGTTCTGCTGTTGCTGGACGCAGTGAGTAGAAACGGTGCGAGCTTTTCTCTGCCCGAGTCCGGCTAGACTGTTGCTTAGCAACGTGTACACCGAAGTCTGCGTGCGTTGCCTCGGAAGACGGAGCCAACGATGACGTCACATCCGACGCGGGTGTTTGTGGGATCTGTAGTAGACAGTGACCTGGCTGTCTGTAACACAAACATGAATACGTATATGATGTCTATGGTCTGTAACGTCTTTCTGAGAATTTCAGACAAGCCATCTCCGAGTTTTTCGTCATGCCAAGCAAACTTTATTTATAAGCCCTTTTAGAAACAGCTCAGGTGACCAGAATGCCGAACAAGTATGTCGCGTGTATAAACACATAGATGTGACGAGCTAGTCGAGTAAAATACAATATGCAACACGCAAAAGATGTTAGGAACTTGAATAAAATGGATAAAGTGAGCTCTGCCACGCCAAAATCTATTGAGAAAAGGCAGGTTTTCAGAGCCGATTTAAAAATAGACTTTGAAGAGGCCTGTCTGTGTAATGGCAGTAAGTTTACAAGGTGAGAAAATCTATTCGCACCTTTGACTGGAATTTGTGCCCATACTGGTCCGCTGACCTGAGTACACTGGCAAAAGCTCAGAGAGGTAGGGCAGACTCAGACCGTTTGAAGATAGAAAATAAAATGAAAGACTCTTAAAAGTGAACCCTAAACTGAACACGCAACCAGTGCAATGAGGCTAAAGCGGGAGTTCAACGCTCTCTCTTTTGTGTACCAGGTAAAAGGCAGGCTGCTGCATTCTGCACCAGCTAGACGAGACAATATCTTCCATGCCTCGGAAAACAAAAATAGGAGCTGGTAATGGGGTAAACCCAAGTAAAAAGTGTTCCAGTTAATATGAAAATAAAAGTCCAGATTCCAATAGGTTAGGGTTCCAATAGGGTTGTCAACCCATATTTGAGCCAAAGTGAAGTATCCTGTATTTGATACTTTGACCCGTATTTTGACTGCAGACTGCAATTTGTATAGGAACACTAGATGACGCTCCACACCTTACTCTCCTATGAAGTCAAATTGAAGCAGGCAGGGACCGTCAGACCGGAGCATGCTGGATCCGGCCTTGAAAAGATTCTCCGACACGGCTGTTACAGTTGATTTCCGGGATTTTTCTGAACTCCCGGTTTACACAGTTTGTTGAAGAATGGGATAAGAAGTAATATTTATGCTTCTATGGTGTGATCTTGCATTTATATATCAGTTGCAGAATGTTGTCCAAAACTCATATTCTCTGGTTATTTTTCAGCCCTACTCTATTTTTGCATAACTTGTTTGGGAGGCATACTGTTTGATGTCCTATCCTGAAAGTTTTACATATGTGACATAGTCGTCTGGATATTTTTTGTTTTTTTGTCTGTTACTATGCTTTAATATTGTTTGCTTAAAAAAAGTTGATTTTAGGGATTTCCAGCTGGGACTTCAGAGTTCCGACTGCAAATGGGATGCAACATCTGTGAGACTCCATAGTATAGAGCAGTAGTTCCTAAACCTTTCTTGATGGGCCCCCCTGTGATTTAAAATACATTTTATGCGCCCCCCCCCCTCCAACCAATCTAGTTGGACAGAATAAGGTTTGACAAGTGTTTCCTTTCTTCACAGCTGCCTGATAATGACACCAACAATCCTTTTTATTTTAAAATGACACTTGAAGCTTATCCTTCTTTCTGCTTTCTGACACTCGTGTCTAATCGAAGGTGTTGATTCATCCATCCATGACTCAGACTTAGTTTTCGGCAGCCTGGGTTTCAGTGGAGCTACAGCGTTTATTACAGTCTGGCAGGTGGAATGTAACCAAGAGCTGAGGTAATTTGTATCGTGACATTTGATCTCAGGCATGACATATTTTTGACTGAAGATGTTAGTGAACCCAGCAGCATGGGAAGGAAAGCAACATTATTTTTGTGCTGACTGAAAATGGTTCCTTATTCACTTATCTAATCACTAATCTAATCCATTTTAAAAGGACAGTGAAACCAAGGAAACACCCAATAAGCTGTTTCATAGTTAGACTCTCTCTGTAAACGATTTGTCTCCAAACAACTTAATGACACTTTCTGTTTTCAAGTTTGAGGAGTTTTAATAAGTTTTTGATGTTTTCACTTTTCCGTCTACATTTTTTTCATCCGACAAAAACAAAACAGTTTAACATTTTTATTATTTTTCACTGTTATCAAAAAAAGAAAAGTAACACACGAGCTAGACAACAGCTTATAAGAGTAGACAATTATTTTTTAACACACGTCTTAAAAACAGCATCCTTTACCTTTCTGAAACTTAAAATTAAAAGACAATCATTTCTTGACAAAAGTTCAAGCAATGTTAAACTTATACAAAATTAAAGTTATCACAATAAGAATGTTGCATAGTCAGTGAGGTATCAAAAACTGCCATTTCTATTAAAAAAACAGTAGGTATAAATCAAGCCTAAAGCAGTTCGGCTATTTATAATCTCTTAATGGCTTTTCTACCACTTTGGTGAGTTCATTTCAAACTGTGCAATTTAGTTAAACTTGGAAATATAAAGTTTTCTGTGTCTGACAAACCAAAGTTTCCATAATGACTGAATGTCGGAATAAAATACATAGGAAAGTTTAAATAAAGCATGTGACATGATGTATAAAACAAAGCCTTTCAGCAATCTGTTGCAAACAGGAATTACATCCAAAACTTCTGTACTTCAAATTTCCCTTTGTGCCCAACGTCTCATTAACATGGAGTTTTCAACATGATAAAGGGAAACAATAGTCTTGTGTTACACGTCGACGCAAAAATACTGTACATACGTAAAATGAAATGGCACAGTTAATTATCTGTTCACACACAGGACAGATAACAACACACACACGCTGATTTTAGTCAACAGATTTCGGAGACTCGTTGGACTTTTTCATGAGACTGAGGAGATGTCCTGACATGAAGTACGGCCTCTCGGCTGATCCATCGTTGCGTTCCAGGTCCTCCACTGTGACACAGAGAAGCAGAAGTTACGAAATAATTTACCAACACTGTTTAGCTTACAGTCTGGGTCTCATGTTGACATGCATTCATCATTCATTTTGGGTTTCTAATTACATTTTTTGAACCATTTTCTATGGGGTCTAGCCAAGGTTAAGGCAACTTGCTGAGTGTCGGGGTAGGGGGACAAAGGGGCTTTATTGACTTTGGATGGGACATGGTTTTTGGTGCCAGAAAACCAAGTCTGGACTTGCAGCAAATGGGATACAGCAGCACAGCACCGGGCATCAGTCCTCAGCCAATGAGTCCTAAATTCAGCTGTGATGCTCAGCTGGTTGGCATAAACAGCAGGAAAGTATTGGTCCACCCTGCCTTGTATCTACGGATACCAAGAGAGCATCGTTGAAACCCCACAGCCTACCTGAGTCTTGTTGCTCACCATGTCCATCTCTTTCTGACCACAATGTGCCCATCTTCTGATGGCGACCTTCAGCAGGATGATGCTGAAGTCATACGAGTTTCATGAACAAGTTTCATGTGATGGAACAGGAAATTTGCATCATGGATGTACAGCGAACACATATGCAGGAACGGTGTGATGCTATTGGGGTTATTAGGTAGACCTAATTCTCTCGGGAATATTTCTGACACATTCCTGAAACTATGCCATGAACAATGAAGGCAGTTCAGAAGACTGACAGCACAAGTTTGCATTTATTGTGGATTTTGTCTAATTTACACGCAAAATATTTATACAGGAAAGCCCAAAACTACAAATACACCATCAATCATTATTTGGTTCAATTTACTTTTGCAAATTGCACCTTGACCTCAATCAACAAGCTTCTGGTAAAATTCTGGCTGGATATTTGACCACTCGTCTTGGCAGAACGGATAGCAGAGTTTATTCAAAATGTGGTGGTTTCCTCTCACAGACCCAGCTTTTAAGTGTGGTCCACACATGTTTTAGAATTGCGGCTTTGGGAAGGCCTTATCTGAAGCTTAGCATTAGCCTCCGCTATTCATCCCAAAGCCAGTGTTGTGTGTTCGGGATCCTTGTGCTGTAAAACAGACCCTTTAGCAGGACGCTGCCACCACCATACTGGACAGCTCGTAAGGTTCTTGAGTTTGAACTTGAACAACTCTGCTAAGCTGAGTCCAGCCTGAACTGTGCCAGAAAGTTGTGGATGGCTACAAAAATTGATTGCTTCTAGCATTAATTGCAGCTGTATGTAACATAATCATTTGACCCCGGAAACAGGATGCTTCAAATAAGAAGTTAAAGGTTCGAATTATCAAGTCGTTTATAAGAGGATTCTGGTACAGAACATTTCACTGAAACAAAGAGATTTCTCTAAAGTCGGGCAGTAAAAAATTAAATTAGGGGTGGTGGACATTTAGTTTCAAATAGTTGTTTATTTAGTTGCTCTATCCTCAATTCTCAAACGTTTCTTCAGAGGTTTCAAAGAGCTTTTCACAAAGTACGAGCACACAAAGTCCAGTATATATATATATATATATATATATATATATATATATATATATATATATATATATATATATATATATACATACACCTTATATTCTGTCGGGGGGGCCAGGTCACAAGTCAAAGATAATCAAACAATTCAGTTGACTTCTATAAAATTGTCAGTCGTCCCGTTTGTAGACGGGTAAATTCACCTTTTCGTCTGCGATCCGAGAACTCGCCTGTTTCCAAACATGAGACCACCTCGCCATGTCACACGCTTACCCATAACTGGGCTACATTGATTAAATACGACCACCTGTCATCAGGAATTACACTCAGTAACTATGGAATGTCATCAGAAATTTCACTGGGGGGAGAGGGGAGCATAACAGGCAAGAAGAAGAAGTACAAAAGCTTCCAGACACCTAAGATGTTAGTTGCGAGCATTCAGAAGGCCTTGTTAATACCATGCAGCACTTTAGACAGACAGAGAGATTCAGGGAAGGGTCAGAGCAAGGCAAGAGGAGTCTGTAAACGACCGGGAGGTTGGGGCGGGGTCCGGAGAGCCCGAGAGGTCATGATTTCTGCATCATGGCCGGACAGTCACAGCACTTAATGCCAGTTCAAATACCAAGGCATGTAGGTGGCGGTACAATATGTGGAATCCCATCGTAGTGAGAGTCTCAACTAGACTAAAGCCAAAACATACGGAACTAACATACATCAAGGCATATTTATATATACACAAGTTTTCATATCAACAACAACAACAAAAAAAAAAAGGTCCAGTATTCATAGCGTATCAAATAATGTGAAAGGGTTTTGGCATCAGCTGGTATTTTTGTAAACCGTGAAACAGATTCACGCTTGATTGAGATGTTTGTTATGACTGTAAACATGGTTCCGGTTCTGCAGTGCTTCCAGTGAATGGGATTGACAAAACGACCACCGACAGCAATCAGGCACATGTTCAGCACGCACGACGTTTTACAGACCGTCACAATTTAAAAACCAACACTGTTCTAAAACCAACACAAAGGAGTGTGTTTTTTTTTTTTTCAAGCTACAGAGATGCACTGGGCTTTCGACCTCCTCCAGCCTTCGCTCTGCGCTGCCTACCTCAGGTGGAACATCAGTCCTCTCACACAGCTAAGCCGGACGACACTTTAGCTTGGATGCTGTACATTTAACGGGTCCATATCACAAAGCCGAGGGACACAACTTGCATTCTTTATGCTTTATGAGGTCTAGCGAGCCTCCCTTGCTTTGCAGCATCTACTCGTGTGGTGCAGATGGAGGATTATCATCCTTAGAGGGCTCTTTTCCCTCCTCCTTCTCATTCCCAGCTTCTCCAGCTGCAACTGACTCCTCCTGCTTCTCTGCAGCCTCCTTCACATCTGGCTCTTCTTTTTTCTCCGTGTCCTCTGCCTGACTGACTCGTTTTTCCTCATTCTTCTCCACTTTCGGCTCTCCGTTCTCCGTCTTGGACTCAAGAGGCTGCTTCTCCTCGTTTTCCTCCTTCAGCACAGGTTGCTGCTTCAGTAGGACCTCTCCATCTTGCTGCTGCAGGGGCGTTTCCTCCTCCACCTTTACCTCGTCCACGTGTTTGGCAGCGTCCGCCTGCTCGACGCCGTCGCATTCCTCCTCCACCTTCCTGGGCTTGGAGAGGATCTCGTGCAGCTCGGGATTCATGAAGTAAGGTCTCTCGGACGACCCGTCATTCCTTTCCAAGTCCTCGCCTTGTTGCATTGGGTGTGTGTGTGTGTGTGTGTGTTGGTTTTTAATGGTTTTTAATGGGGGAGGATGGGAAAACGTAAAAAGCAGAGGGAATGTATGAAAATGAAAGCGAAATTAACAGGAGACAAAGAGGAGAAAAGTGAGAGACATGGCAGCAAGGAGGCACAACAAGCAGCTTGTTGATAAGAAGAGAAGATCTGGTTTTATCTTTGAAAAACGACTCACAGAAACAGAGGAAGAGCGTGTCCACACACATGGCGTACACGCTGAAGAAGCCGTGGGCAATCAGGTACGATCCCACTACCACTGTCTGAAAAAGAGAAAATCGTGAAGTTAAAGAAAAAGAACAACCTTAATCGTCAGCATTATGTCTCTCTTAAATATGGCACTCTTTCCACTTACTGACCCCTGTGGTAACGATATATATAGAAAAGCCTTAAAATAAATGAATCCAAAGATTCAGTTTGTGCTCTGATGCATAAATGAGGATAATCCTATAATTATAATCAGTATAATAGTTTTTTTAGTCCAAGAGTCAGTATTGGACAGAAAAATCCTGATCGCTGCATCTCTCCAAAAGATACAGATCATTCATTTTTGGTGTTTTCACAAAGAGAAAAAAAGTTTCAAAACAATCTCAGCCTGTTTTTTTTTTGTTTGTTTTTTAAAGAACGTCTGTGAGGTGCATCCTGTTGAGCTTTAACCAGGCTAGGGAATAGAGAGATGATGAAATGCTGGCCAAATTCCTTAAATAAAAAGCCCGTGAACTAGCCTTTACTGAAGCGCCGAATCAGAAGCTGCAACAGCTTTAGCAGTCTAACTGAGGTGCTCACTGCACATCGACAGGATACGCAAATAAACAATAAGAAAATATACGTTTGTGCAGTGAGCCCTATCAACCTTATGACAAACCGCCACAGTTCAATTTAAAAGTACCTCCATTAAGAAACAATTGTTCTCAACTAAATCACTGCTAGCACAAACATTGGTTCCTCTGCTGTCAGTTCTTTGCGCCGCCCCTTTATTGCTTACACAACTACACCTAACTATTATTTTCTCAAATAAGTGGCAGGTTTTGAGTCTACAGAGAGCAGGGTCTCTGACCATTCCTCCTTGTAAAATCCTTGTAGACCATGTTGGATCTTCTCCTCTGCTCTCCTCCCTTCAGCTCATCCCACAGGTTTTCTGTGAGATTTAGGTATGGATAGTATCCGGTGAACCATTTCTCTGGCCATATGTCTTAAACTGCTATCCAGCTGAAAGACCCAGCAATGACTTGTTTCAGTTTAATAGGAGAGCGTATCATATCTAGTTAAAATCTCATTTCAAAGAACTTCATGAAGCCGCACATTCTACGCAGAAAAACAGCATTGCTGACCCGCCGCCATGCGTGGCTCCCTATCAATCTGCTGGCAGGTAGATGGCGACTCAATCAGGACCCCGCTCTGTGCTGCAGCCTTTTTAAACTTTTATTTCCACAACCTCACTTGAGCAAGGCGACTTGTTTGTAGCAGTCTGAGCTGTTCTTAATAATTTAGACCTTGTTTTGACTGTACCTATGGACAGGTTAAGGGGAAAAACTATTTTCTTGTACCATTTCCTGACTTACAAAAATCACGTAACACAAGAACGGCATGTGTTCTTGCTTTTCCGATTGTGAAGAGCAGCGGAGTCATAATTGTAACCTCAGGTTAACACAAAGTTATAGTTTACTAATCATACGTTCCTCAATATACTGAACAACCTATAGATTCGAAGTATAAATAAGTTAAAAATACGTCAGTTACATTTATTCCTTGGGAATTGTTGAGTTTCCAATGAGTGTGGCACAGATAATCTAACTAAAAAACACATACTTCTTAAAAGACAAGCTAAATGCAGTCAGGCTTAAGGTGGCAGTGAGATTTTGCTACTTTAATGCTAATTTATTTATTTTAAAGCTTTTTACACATCGTTACCAAGGGTGTCAACAAGGGGCGACGCGACCGCTCTTACCATAATCGGCACCCAGTAGTAGTTGAGTGACGGAGCAGCCTCCTCTACAGCTTTTATTCTTCCAGAGAAGAAGAAGAAAGAGAAAATCCCTACGCAGAGATAAAAAGCAAACCTTGTCTGTTTGAACTGTGGAAAAACACATGGATCCCTCCGGAGTGTTTGCATCTATTAATAAAAACCTCCCTTACCCACGATGCCAACAATAAGGAGCTTCCCAAGAAACAGCAGGAAGTCAGTCACTTTATCCAGAACAGCCACCCTGTGTTGAGTCTGACAGTGTTAGCGTCTTGCCCAAGCGGTGAGGACGGAATGACTGTGATGTGACTTTATTCTGAACGGAAAACAAACCTGACAATGTTCCTCATGAGAAGGAAGAAGGCATCTCGAGCCGCGGTGCAGAAATTTTTACCGTAGATCGCAATCTGAAAAGAGAGAGAGAGAAAGAACTGACGAGACATGGACTTCTTGAGCCGTCGGTCAGCAGTATCCATTTACAGCAGCTCACCATGATGTAGGCGTTCCGGTTCAGGAACTTGATGCATTTCTCCAGACACCAGAAGCAGCACTTCATGCAGCTCAGAAGAAATTTGGCAAACTTGTTCTCAGCACCTATAGGACAGGAGGGCAAATGTTACGACAAAGCTTAGCGATGAACAAGTGGCCTGTGTTTATCCGAGAAAAACGTTCATCAAGATGAGACAGTGTGAGAGAGGAAATAACTGATGTGCATAATCATAGGAGTATGGACACTGTAAGGATGCACGGAAATATTGCTCTTAGACTGATTAGACCTCACTGCTGGTGTTTATATTGCCAAAAGTATTAATACCCCTTAAACCTCTACACGTTTCTTCATGTTAAAATCATAAGCATTAATGTTGCTTATTGGGATAGGCCGACAAAAAAAGTGGTGCATAACTGTGAAGTGGACACGAACAGATCTGAAAGGTGTGATGCACTTTTAATCCAACCCCCTTTAGTTTGACGCCCATAAACAACACCTGGTGAAACTAGCTGTCCGATCAATAAATAGAGTCATGCTGTGTGAAATTTAATCTGAGCATGAATCCAGCTGTCCTGTGAAGGCCTCGGAGGTTTGTTAGAGGACGTTAGGGAAGAAACAGCATCCTGAATGACTTTCCCATGTCCATGGAAAGATTCATGGAGATAAACACAAGGTAGCTCTGGAAGAAAACCTTTTAGATGCTGGAAAAGACTTGAAACAAGGGGTTTAGGTTCCCCTACTGGCAGGATAACAACCCTAAACTACACTCAGGATTACGAAGGTTTAGATCAAAGCATATTCATGTTCTTCTTTTACTTCACAATTACGCCCCAAAGTGTCAAAATGAGAAAAAGTTAATGGGATTCAAATACTTTGTCCGGGTGTGTCTGGGTGACATTTCACTGAAACTACACGGCTTATTCATATTTAGTGATTTTTCTCCCCAGCTCTTTTTATTGTTCTTTTCCAACAACAACAATAATGGGAATCAAATACTTTATCTTTGTCTGGATGTGTCAAGACGAGCTGAAATACTTTGTAACCTGCCAGGTACACTTTCGCAATTTCCAAAAACAGACATAAAATCTCTGCTACATCTGTGCTATCTACATTATCATACGGTCTGTTCATTGTTGCAATACATCCATGCAGCTATATATATTCGCACTATTCATATGGTCTCTTAACTTTTCTGTACCTATAAATGTCTTTTTCTGTTTGCTGCTACATTGCTGACAAATGAGAAATAGTTCTAATGTTTCTCTCTTGTCTTCTGTTTTTCACTCGGAGCCTTGCAAGCAAATAGATAAATGCATTTTTTTTCAGAGCATCAACAAAATCAACACTACTCAAGCTTCCAAAATGAGTAGTGTTTATTAGCCTGCAGTATTGTAATTTGCAGCTTTGGATCTGGGAATTACAGTCAATCACTCTTAAAAATATCTTTAATGCATATCACTGTAATCATTGTTAAACATAATTTAAAAAAAAGAATTTCCAACCTTTCAACTTGTGATCCAGATATTCTAGGATGACCCTGATGACCTGTACCAAAGACAGGATGAGGGAGCCAAAAGCCAGGGAGCCTGTGTGGTATCTACACAGAAGGAGGCCAAATGTGAGAATTAGTCACTATTTTCCATGTCGCATGAACTAGGGCACCACCTGCTGCCCTCAACATATGCCTGATTTGGACAGAATAACCATTTTTCTTTAAAGTAATGTCCGCTTTACGTCCCTCATTATTAACGGTAGACAGCATTCAATTTGTCGTGAAATATTTCCAAACACAATGAGTAAAATAAACATATTTTTCAACAACCTAAGGGCCCGTCCCAGTGAGGAGAAGATGGGATAAGCAGGGATATCATCCGGCTTCTTGAAGGCCCAGTAATACGAAGCAAAAGCCCCCGACAGCGTCACCTGGCCCAGTGCCGTCACAAAGTTTGCGCACCAGAAGAAGAGGAAGACGTTATAAAACTGGAACAGGATGAGGTATCTGTGGTACAGCGTCTCACCACCGTAGAAAGCAAACAGGCACTCCGCATCCGGACAAAGGGCCGAAACATTGGAGGTGTTGAATGTCTGCGGGGAAAAGGAGAAGAGGCAGATCAATGCAGTTTTTTTTCTAACTAAAAGGCGACTCGTTCACCGTATCAGTACAGTTGTCGGCTATTTAAAAATAAATAGGATGGAAAAGTGACATTTCGGGATCACCTTGGGATCGCAGGTATCCCGAGAGAACTGGCACTCGGAGTTGTTAAACACTTTGTAAATCTGCTCGTTGGACGTAGACAGGAATCTGGACGGAGGCGTCAAGGTGACAAAGTGACTAGTGTCGTCGAAAAGATCGCGTTACACCAGCAGCGGAGGCACAACGAGGGGCTGGGCTTCTTGGAAGGCAAATGAAAGGATACACTGCAGTAATGGCCCAGTAAGCGATCACCACGGCCAAGAGAGCGAAGGTCAGAAGTGGGTAGAACAGCGCTGACATAACATGGCCAACAGCCCTGACAAAACAAACGTTTCATTAGTCTTCAGAGTTACCGTGATGTCTGTACACAGAAATAGTTATATATAATTTTTAGCCCAATAAAAACTCTTTAAAATTATGTTGCTTCACATCAAACCGTCCCTATAGTTATGCTGCTCTGGGCTTAGATTACTGGAGGACTTACTGACCGCTTTTTCTCACACCAATATGTTCTCCTGCTAATGCTTTTTTATGCATGGTTTGTAATTATTGATGCCATATTTCTCACTTTCTTTGTTCAATAGAAGCTGTCCCTGACCTGTTGATTCTATGTTTAGCTGAGTCTCTGTCTCCTAGATGCATCATTGATAGGAGCTACTGCTGCTGTTAATGTTGTGTATTCTCCTAAATGTATTGCTGTCTACTCCATAGAAAGTACTCCTGGCCCAATGACAGTAATGTCTCTTCCCTGGACGGAGTAGCTGTCACAGCTATTGCTAGCATTAACTGTGTACGTTGAGTTTCTTTCCTGTAGAAATGACTCCCAGCTCCCGTCATTCTGTGCCATGTCTTCTTCCTTGATGAAGCCGTTGGCAGGATTAATGCTGCTATTAACTCTGTGTTCTCTTTGTTCTTCTTTCCAATGGAAACAAACCCCAGTGCAGCACAGTTCTGCCCTCTCAACCTGCAGCTAGTCAGGACATATAGATGCTCATTCTGATTCTGATGGAGATAACTACCTGTTAAAAGGGAGTAGTACCTTTCCACTGTCGCCACATGCTTGCTCAGGCGGACATATTGCTGCAGAGTTGGCAGCTCCAGGCAATACCATGGGCTTTAGTTAGATAACATTTTAATAACTTGCTTTAAATGACCCTCTGTCTTTGCTTTTTTTTTGTATTATAATTATTGCTTGAATAGGAGGGTCTTAATTTATTCTCTTGAATAAATGGTTCTCAATCTGACTATGCCTTTTGCTTGTTTAGGCTGAAATTAGATTTATTTCTTTATTTCCATATAATGGGATATAAAATGGACCTCCTTTTCATGTAAAGCGATTAGAGATAACATTTTGCTGAGAACCTGTGATATACTAAGTCACTGAACGGAACTAAATAAAACAATAAATAAATGTAAAGCCCTCTTTACACAACATTTTGTGGTGAAAATGAAAACACTTTGTCGTGTTATAATGTTCGTCAACACCAAACGGAACCCATTTTGTCTGAAAATGGGTTCCAGAGTGTAGTGTCGTCGGGCAAAGCGGAAAAAACTGAATCTGCTTGAAGCCCTGGCACATGATTTAGTGGTGGCACTTTACAAACTGGGATTGCTGCATGTGCATGTTGTTGACTTTCAAATAACACACCGCCTACTAGTGGCGTAGCAGGGAAACTACAGTGTTATTAACTTGGTAAAGGTAATTAAGTCATTGCCATGCAGAAATGGCGAAACACTCCTATTGTCAAAGGATTGTTGCCGTGTAAACGTGACCTTATTTTCATAGCATTATTTAACTACTTTGCGTCTTCAGTTAAGAAAAAAACAATGAAGCAAAAAATGTGAAACTGATCTAAATGAGTCTGGACTGACCTGCTGGC
Organism: Fundulus diaphanus; assembly: GCA_037039145.1. Lineage (NCBI taxonomy): Eukaryota > Metazoa > Chordata > Actinopteri > Cyprinodontiformes > Fundulidae > Fundulus > Fundulus diaphanus. The sequence goes on from CM073123.1 coordinate 27,162,460, forward strand.
CTCTTTGATGAGAGCGATGGCAATCAGGATTCTTTTCCTGAGGAAGATGAGGAGCAGGATGATGACGAACTCCACGATGGCCAGGATGATCACTGCAAAGGAGTGATTAAAGCAGATTAAAAGGATGACAATCGAGCAGTTTATTTAAAGCAATAAACTACAGTGAAAATGTCTCACTGAAGGCCAGCCAGGTCTGCCTGATCTGCAGGTAGACGGAGAAGTCTGTCTGCAGGCCCAGGTCACGGATGGTGACGTCTGCGCCCGGTTCTCCCTTCAGGACGGCGTACTCCATGTAGCAGTGGAAAATCCCTGAAAACAGTCAAGCTTGTGAGTTAAACCAGTCATCTCTAAAGACCACCTTGAATTTTATTCTCAGAGTTTGGAGGATTTACCATATCCAATGACGAGAATGACCAAAACAATCATGACCCAGACCATGACGGCAGCCAAGAATCGCAGCAGGACAATGAAAATCAAGCTGATAACCATGGCGATCACCAGACCGCTGCAGGGCGAGGACAAATTAATGAGTGACTGGCATATCATCAACCAATCAGAAGCCAGTATTAACCTCTCAAGACACCTTTTCAGATTTTTCAGACACATGAAACTGAATTGAACCTATCTGGCGGTCTCTGTTCAGCATGAGCTAAATCACTCGAGAAAAGAAGTTGAAAATGTGTTCAATGCTTTAACATTTAATGCTTAACCTTTTATTGGAACAGTAAAGTCATGCAGACTTACAGTAATATCCAGTGCCAGGACTGGGTGTAGTCTTCAAAGATTCTCATGGCCACCTGACGAGCTTCTAAAACAACATTTGACTTCCTTTCAAAAGAAAAAAAACAAATACATCTATCAATATACTCCACCAATAAATGTAAGGCCCTCTTAACACAACATTTTGTGGTGAAAATGAAAACATTTTGTCGTGTTATAATGTTCGTGTAGTAGGTACTCTAAGTGGTGTCAGTAGAATGTAGCAGGTAAAGGAATCAAAGTGATTTATTTGCTTGATAAAGGACTATATTTTGATAATATAGTCCTTTATCAAGCAAATAAATCACTTTAATAAGAGCTTGTGTGTTTAGTTTTACCGAGATTCACTTTGTATCAGTTAAGAGCTAGGTTTTTTAATAACCTGTGTGTGTGGCTGTGTGACCTGCTGGTGGTAAAAAACAATAACTTTTACATAGTAAATCAATAAACTAAGGAGGGATGTGTTGTACGTAATTACTATTCTTAATAATTCTGTCTGTAGCTGTGAAAACATCGGAATCTGTGCAAGTCCTTCAGAAAGGACTGTGATTCTGTGTCCCAGAGATTAGGACTGTATGATTTTGCCAAAAATCAAAACTGTGATTTATTTCAACCAAAATTGCGATTGTGATTTCATTTGGACTTTTCTCTGCATTAACCACAAGCAACAAAAATGGCCTGTAGATAAAGATGTTTGCAAACAAGGACTATTTAAAACAAGAAATGTAACTGTTTTTATTAATCAGAATATTATTATTATTTAATTGAGTTGGGCATCAATCCTTGTTGATCATCCATCCATCCATCCATCCATTTTCCAAACCGCTTAATCCCTCATGGGGTCGCAGGGGTTGCTGGTGCCTATCTCCAGCATGCAAAATGCAACTGTTGAGGAAAATATCTTAGTTGTTATATTAATCAGGCATTTGTATGGAGAATAATAAAAGGAGTTCCTGGCCTCTAGACTATGTCTTCCCTTTGAGGCAAAGTAAACACACAACTCGTAGGATGTGTTGAGAGTTGGTTTATGGCTATTGGGGTCATTTGGCTTGACCCCTAATCGGACGGTCTGAGTAATAAATCAAGCTTTACCGAGAAGAACAGCCTCTTTGTTTTGAGAACAGATAGAATTGGAGCCTCCATGTCTGGGGTCCCCCCCCCCCCCCAAACAAACTAATCAGAAGGGGCAGTCAGTCTTTTAAAAGATGTGTTCAGCTGTAGTGTAGGCAGACAGGATCACTTGCATCACCATGGGGCAGGAGGTAATATACTGAATACAGCGAAATGGTAACGTAAGTTTCTGTCTCCTTTTGGAATTCCAAATGAATTAAATATGCATATTTTAAATGTTTGCCTCTGATCATTGTTTCTCCGTTACTGCCAAATCTTGAACCGGGGTAAGATGGGCCTTCAGAGATAAGCAGGAGCAGGCCAGTATTAACACCAACACAACCAACAAACAAGTCTATGTATTAAACAGTTTGACCAGTACTTAATGCTGTGGTGAGATTCCTGAAATGTTCTGGTAAAAAAGTGTTGATTATATAAACTCTAAAACACATAATAAAAGTAGATTATCTCACTGCTGCAACTCTCTTTCCTTCCATGCGGAGCCAAACCCTCTAAACCTTACCGACACCTAAAAGGACTCGTCTTATCCATTAATTGTTACATAGCCAAAAATTGCAGACCCCTGTGATTTGGAAATTGCATTTTTTTTGTTAATTGTGATTATATTGCAAATGTGATTCATTGTCCAGCCCTACCAGCGATTAATGTGTTTTGGTGTGAAATATGTGTATAAGCTTAAAACAGGACCTTGTGGATATTCTGGCTGAAGATGGTAAGAAAGTGTCTTTACCCTCAGTGAAGCAAGTCCTGAGCCAACCTAAGCTGAAAGGCCAATCAGCGAGGAAGAAGCCACTACCCAAAGTCGCAAATGCTCTCAGCCACAAAGAACCAAATTTTTGGCGACCTGTCCTGTAGTCTGATGAAACTAAAATTGAAATGTTTGGCCACAACGAGCCATTTTTAGATTTGATGGAAAAGGGGAGAAGCTTGCAAGAGAACGCCAGCTCATCTGTGAGGCACCGGGGTGGCAGCATCATGCTTCTTTACAGGAGGAGCGACTGGTGCACTTCAAAAGTAGATGGCAACATGAAGAAAGAACACTATGCATAACTATTGAAGCAGCAGCTCAATATATCAAGAAAGAAAGTTGAACAATAACAATAAGCATGCAACCCAATTAGTAGAAATTGGCTAAAAGAAAATAAGGCCTCTGATTTGGAGCGTCCACCACAAAGCCCTGATCTCAGTCCCATCTTCTAGGCAGAGATTAAAAGGTGTGTGTGAGGCAGGCAGCCTACAAACCTGACGGACTGGACGGAATGAACCAAGAATACCATTGAATACTGTAGCCATATACGTCGAGTGAGCTATGTGTTTGGACATGAACGACACGTGTATCTTGTGTAGCGTTCTCGAAACTTTATAGCTTAATTAACTTTAGTTAACTCCACGTTGAAGCTGTTTATTTAGGCTGTCCTACAGGAACTGCAGTTCAAAAACCACCACAATCCTAATGTAGGCCATTTAATACTGATGAAACATCAGTGCTCTTTTACCTCACATGAATGGTTTCGATTTTAAGTCTTGTTGTGGGATTCTATATTGATGAATGCTTATCCATTAAAGACTTGTATCGGGGACAAGAAAGACCAGATCATCTCTGTGTAATTCATGATAATGAGTTAATAATGATAAATAGCTAAAATGCTTCATTAATTGTACTTTAAGACTCACTTGGATGCCTCCAGGACGTCCGTGGCGTTGACTCTGTTGTTCTCGTCATCAACAAAAGTGGTCTCGTTGCCCACCACCACCACTCCGCCTTTCAGCTTTCCCAGGGCAGGCAGGCAGCGCCGTGTGACTGTGGAGGCAGGACTTTAATGGTTTTGTTGTTCTTGGCAACAAAAACTGATTAACAGAGACATCAGAAGAGAAAGTGTTGCCACTTACAAGCTTTACTGGGCAGCAGCATGGCAGGGCACAGGCCGTCTTTCAGGATCTCAGGAGGGCTCTGGATCATGCAAAGCGGGCTTTAGTTAAAGGTCCCCTCAGACCGCATGTTTAACTTTTACACCTCTGACGCATTGTAACGTGAACAATAACATTATTTCAAAAAATGTACCAGTTTGGTGAAGTTGGTTCCTTCCTTGCAGTATCTTGTGTAGTATTCGCGATCCTCTTTGCTGCCTAACTTGGCCTTCACCAAAGTCATGTGCCTGTCAGGACACTTTTCCACACATAGCTGGGAACAAAACATAGCAGGCGGTCATGAAGAGCTGAGCGATGCTTTGGAGCAGCTGCAGTAACACGGGACAGGGTGTAGCCGGGCTTTCTGACCTGTGTGGTGGGACACTGGAACTCCAGCAGCACCAGCGGACTGGCACATTTCAGGATGTTGAAGTAGAACAGGAGAGGTTTCTTCCTGGTTTGTGACAGGAATAATGAAACAGATCTCATCCACACGTTTTAATGGGATTTTATTGATAGACCAAAAGGTAGTACTGTATATTCATGGAGTATGGAAAATGATGCATGGCTTTCAACATGTTTTTAAAAAGAAATGTGTAGCATTTATTAAATTTCGCCCTGCCTTGTTCTGACACCCCTAACTAAAAATCTGGAATGCCTAATATCCTTCAGAACATGTGTCTACAAATGCGGCCTGTATGAAAGAGCAAAAAGAGCAAAGCCATTCCTGAGAGGAAGCCTTTAAGAGGTCCAGTTCAAAGTTTGCCACACGCCAGGGACGCAGCTAACATGTGGAAGGAGATGCCCTTTTTAGATGAGACAAAAATGAAACCTTTTTTCCCTGCATAAAAACGTAAATCTTCCCCAACACACTGGCCCCGTGTGAAACACAGTGTTAATGGCTACCGCCCCTGTCAGCGGTTAGACCCCTCTGCGCCCTGCCTGGTCCTTTTACCCTGGAGAAGCGGTCACACACACTGAATAAATACATTACTTCTTTAGTAGGAAATGACTCTCGAAACCGGAACTATACTTTGACACTTTTAATCTAAACAAGCCAGAGAAATGGCACAGATCAGTACTGAGGCTCTAAACAGGTTTGACACGGGAAAAAGGAACAAGGAAGAGTGAGCCCCGAATGATGGCAACATAAGGGTCTTATAGATCAGCAGGGACACACCCTGAAAAAGCAGCACACCCCTCACATCTCGTCAGTAGAAACCAGTCACCACTAGGCATTATCTGCCAGACTGTGGAATAGCAAGTTTATCCATGTGTACATGCTGCTCCGAGATAATCTTTCCTTTATCAGTCCTATTATCCATATCTATGTATGTCCCATCTCTGACATCCAAAATCCCTGTGAATCATATTTATTCACAGGGATTTTCCCAGCAACTGCTTTCAATAGCCTCAACAACCTGTAGCCTCATGTAATATCTACATGGAACATGGATAAATCTTAATACAGGGCCACACCAGAGGAAACCTGTTAGAGGCCGCAAAAGACTGGGGCAGAGGGCTCACCCTCCAACAGGACAACAACCTGCAGCAATAGTTTAGTTCAAAACAAAGACCCAAATTAATCGGATGATTTGTAGAAAGACCAGAAAATGGACTTTCACACACACTCTCCATCTAGTCTGACTGAGCTTGAGCTGTTTTACAAAGAAGAACGGGCAGAAACCTCACTCTCCAGATGTGCAGAGTTGATAGAGACATACCTCAAAGACTGACTCAGACGAGATGAATACAAATGTGCGCTACACTTTGTAAAAAATGACTACGAATCATTTTCCATTTTCACAATTAATTTTGTAGTTGTACTGCGATAAAATGCCAAAAAAAGTCAAGAAGTGTGAAAAAAAACGTACGGTATTTAGAAATTACACAAGATCATGTGCAAGCTTCAGTGTTTCAGGGGACTTACTCCAGTGAGGTCCCGGCCTGCCCACAGAACTGCCCCCTGCTGTCTGTGGGATAAATCACTTTTCTGGGATCCCCCTGTGACCAAGCTGCAGAGAGATTAAATGCTCCAGTTTGGATGTTTCTCATATTCTTTTCAGGTTTTAGAACAAATTAACTAAATCTCAGGTCAAAAAAAATACAACATATTACAACAAAATCAAGCCAAGAAGGAGAAGCAGGAAAACAGAAAAACGAAACAAAACGAGAAAACACACAACCTGACTGTTCTAAAAGAAGTTAGACGGGTAAGCAACAGTCCTGCACTGCTAATCAATCACATTGATTAACTGATCATCAGCAAGTGGAACCACCTCGATAAAAGCAGGGTTCAAAAGTTGCTGAAAACAGAAAAGACTAATGTGATGTCGCCTGTCTTTAACGTCAACAAACCAATGGTCAAGCAAAGTAAGGAGTGTTTTACTGAGGTGGAAGCTAAGAAACAGAAAGAAGAGTTGACCAAAAGTCGTCCCCCGTCAGGTGAGACCAAGATAAGGTCGGTCAACAGAAAGCAACTTTAAGTTAGCGCAGCTAACCCTGAGTTTTCAAAACAATGCTTCTGAATTTTTGTTTGTTTGTTACTATTTGTTATACAAGGAAAACGCATTGCATAATTTATCATGTCTGAAGCCTTCGTGAATAACACTTAAGATTGAGTGTATAGGTTTTTAATAAATCTGAGAACAAAACGAGATAAGAGCGATCTGGGATGATTCTCACCGAGGACGCCGACGGCGAAGTAACCCAACAGGGCGACGATGAAGAGGATACAGCAGAGGATGTCGGTGCAACCCCTGAAAAAAAAACAAAAAACAAAACATGAGACCCATAATATTGCTCTTTTGGTCTTGAAAGAGATCAAAACAATAATAATAATAATAACAATAACAACCCCACAACGAATGATAAAAACAGATGATCTGACCTGTTCTGGATTGGCCCTTTGAAATTCGCATCAAATTTCCTGGACTCCCCTGAAAAAAAAAACAATATTTACAAAAGAAAAAGAGACAGAAGGGCTTTAAATGTTCTGAATGTACTTTTAATCCAGCGAGACAGACAGCAAAAACCAGCAGCAGAGCAGCAGAACTAAAACCTGTTGTTTCAGGGTCTACCTTTTGTCTGACCACATAACCACTTAAAACACAGAATCCACATGAAAACTGAAAATATTTCTGGGTTAGAGGTCACGCTCTCTACTGTTTGTTGTTACTTTACATCTGAAATTAGTGCCGCAATTTTAACACGTATATTTTCAGCATTAGGGTGAAATAATACTTTTTAACAATACAGTATAAATAGATCAATACAATAAAAAAGTGCTTTCCTGTTGTCTTTTTTTATCAAACTGTCTTGCAGATGTAGTTGAGCGAAGTTAGATAGTTTAGGCCTAATATTGCTCCAGGAAACATATACTTATTTATCACTTGTTAATGCTTTGATGGCATAAATATTTATTTTAATTATAGTTGCTGTTTCCAACATCCTTTGGAGAACTTGCATTTATTTCTTTAAATGAGGGCAGCTCAGATCAGAAGTTTACATACAGCCATCTTGGGCATAAATACGATTACTTTCAGGATCTATTGGTTCATCTCAACTGCTCGTTTTTCAGGATGTGATGAATTTATTTCATTCTGGATTTTCTCTGATCCACATTGGCTCAGATATATACATACAACTGAAATACTAATCTGGATCAATGTCCCTCGGCAGATTACATGACAACCATGGGTTTTTTATTTGATCGTCAACAAGCATGTGTCACAAATTTGGCTAAACATTTGACCACTCTTTTCATCGGGTTTCATTCTGTTGATTTCCCTGGGACAAATCAGGTTTTTAATCAAAGTTGAAGTCAGATCCCTTTCAGAGGTGAGGAGGTAATCCTCCTCTTGATTCTCCCATTAACCTCGTGCAAATCACCACCAGAGCTGGCATCAAAGCAGACGGCCGGCATGATGCAACCTCCACCGTGCTGAAAGGCCGCCATGGAAACGCTTCAGACGAGGAATAAGTGAAATCCTCGCCTTAACTCCTCCAAACATTTGGTCATGTCAGATTGTCCAAACGACTCCATTTGTGTTTCTTTTGACCCACAAGTTTCTCTCCAGAAGACCTATGACCTGTCCACATGGGCTGCTGCAAATCTAAGCTGAGCTTGAAGGTTTTGGAGCACGTGCTTCTTTCTTGGTCTGTGGACAGCGACGCCAGTCTTCCAGCATTTTCCAGCATCTTCCAGTTTCAGATGAGCTTTTGGAAAGCAGTTTTGGAAAGGATAAAGGATGCTGAAATAGAGCTTCTGGACTGGCCCCAATTTCAACCCTGTTGACAGTTTATGGGTTATACTGCTAAGGTCTGTTGTGAGAAGTAGCTTTCAAATATCCCGCCACAATAACGCTAGAGGCTACAGAGTGGTAGAGGTGCAACCTGCTAAGGGGCATTTAATCAAATACTACTGTGGTAGTATGTGTATATTTGAGCCAATATGTATAATTTTGCACTAGAAATGTAGCGTCTGGTGGTTTTTGGCTGAAAAATTAAACAATCGTACAGACCTGATTTATTTGGATTTAGAGAACTATGATTTGTACTCTTCACATTTAGTTGTTAACGTGGTGCTTTTGTTCAGACAATACATCAAACAACGCTCTGGGTAGTCGTGTACAAGATCTACGATTTCTTTGAATTGAACTGACAGTACAGAGCAGCATGCGGCTCTATAAATTCAGAGTCTTCCCACAGCTGGTGTCTTTTGATGGTGTGGTACAGGGTTCAAAGTCAGTTGTTTAAAGCCATTGTGGTGTAACACGTACAACCACACAATACCAGACAGACCAGTTTTGAACATAAACCTCTCCACCTTCATACTTTACCAACACTGCAACTGGCTGCGCAGCACCCAGGGGCTCCGTGCCCCTTAAGAAGCCCAAAAGCAGCCTAACAACGCCAAAAAACCTAGCCCTGCGCCCTCCGATGCCCACCCTCACCACAGCCTTTAGGAGAGGAGAGAGGAAACTGATATTGTCATTGCAACAGGGCTGCGCGATCTGTGGAAAAGATGTCATTGTGATACCGTTGCTGAATATGAACCCCTGTTTTCCTGCAGGTTCCCAACCATTTTGTGCAAGCTTCAGCACGTCAGCCAATAAAAATATACATATGCTATATAAAGTGCACCAGGCGCAGTTATATTACTAGGAGACGGACTGTAAATGCGTCGCACTTGAAATATGACTAAATATTGCATCCAAGCAGTCCTTCATGATAGGGAAATTGCGAAGATTTATAATGATGTTTTACTAGTTCACGGTGGTGCATGTAATATACTCCAGGAGAGTGTACCTACAGGACACAATGGCTAATAAGAGTCAGGCCAAGCGCTGATAAAGGCTTCTGCAGAACAAAAGGATTCTTCTACCCGACTGTAATTCCTCACAACCCACAAAATGGCTCCCCAGCGACGCCGGAGGGCTCCCTGTGGGCATCACCAGCCGCCATGGAAACGCTTCAGACGAGGAAGAGAGAAGAAACTCCAGCCGAGCCCACGCCGACCACAGAGGCGTCACGGTCCAGCCATCGCTTTCAGAGAAAAGTGAACCAGAACCCGCTGAGAAAATGACACCGTTCAATGCTCTGTAGCAGGATGCCAGCTCGACGGAGAAGTTCTGTCTCCAGCGAGATTTTCGGGAGTCTCTCTGAAATATTAAACACTCTGCTCCGTTTCTGTAAGTCACACTGTCTCTGCTGTTCGGCCGCTCTGTTACATGTGTCGAATGAGCAGCAAGGGGCGAGGCAAGCTGTCTGCCGTGAGGGCCTTCCAGTCAAAATGGTGCTGTCACACCAGAACAGAGACCTACACAGGATACCAAAGCGTTTCCTGCCAATATGTTGCAGACACATCCGAAAAGCCTCACTGCTCAAAGGCAAACTGTGACCCGAGTCACAAAATGGCCTGAAACCAAAAGCCACAGTTCTGATAACCCCTCGGTTCTGTTAGCAGACCCTCCAGTGACCAATCAAAGCTAAAAGGCAGACAGTACCTGCTTTTTTATACATGGTGGTTCTGCTGTGGTTTCTCTTCTAGTTTGTCTCCAAGATCAGCCGTCCTCCGTTTACCATCTGCTTCTTGTCGTCTCCTTCCTCTAAGAGCTCTGTGTCGTCCGACCTTTCCACTTCCTTCTTTCACTGTTTTGAAGCCTTTACCAACTTTTTTTTTTTTTTTTTTTTTTTTTAGTTACTGCTTATTTCCCTGAAGCCTCTCACTCTGAAGCTATGGGGGAACCTTGCAGCAGCAGCGGCTTTGTCTGCATGGTGCTAGGTCATCCGACAAGAGACAAACTCAGCTTATGTGTTTTTTTTAACTTTCATTTTACTGAACCAACAATATGAAATGTTGACGTAACAGGAAAGCTTCATGACAAAATCCAGAACATGGATTCTAAATGACCGAACACTTCCGAGCTTTGAAGAAAAACAGCTATTTCTCAGCTTTAGATGAACAGCCTTCCTCCCCAGTGTCTCTCGAGCTTACTGTTGTGAGTTTAAATGGCATCATTCAGCTTTTTACAGTATTTTGACAGCAGGTTGGATTAAAAAAAAAAAACCTTTTCTGCATTTCTGAGGCAGAGATTTTGGTCCTAAACCATTATCGCTACACAGAGAACAGTACGTCTGAGATAAGGCCGTCCTACGTACTCACGGGTGCACATGACCCCCTCCGCTGACATGTGACCGCCAAACAATACACTAACTAATGATTTTATCTGACAAATCAGCACATCTCTTATTGAGCATTTCTGCTGAGAAACCTTCACAAGCTCTGTTGTTAGGTTACAAAATAGCCGATTGAAGGAAAAGCCCTATTTGTGCTGTTAAATCAGCTCCTCGGTTGAAAAAGTAGGAATTGATTGAGCATTTTTGCTGATTGATGTGAAACCTATTTATTTATTTTACTTTCAAAATAAAAGCTCACATGACATTGACATCTAAATCAAAGTCTATCCAAATAGTAGGTGATTTCACCGCTTTACTAATACAGCTATATTAAAATGTTGTATATTGTTGAGTATGTTTGGAAAATTCAGAATGAGTTGCGTGCAAACAAACGGTTTCAGTGATAAAAGAGCTTGACATCAGCAGGATGTAAAGTCGAGCACTTAATTATTCATAATTCCTGTCCAATTGAAATTGAAACATATAGCAACTCAAACGAGACATTTGTTTCTCAAATAAAATTAGTATGACATCTCTCAATAGATAATAAAACGACATAAAGGAGTATTAGTATCATTTGAATTTGAAAAAGCAATTCTTGTGTTTTTATTTACATTCTAATAAAAAATGGCATATTGAAAATAGCCACTGGAAAAATCATTACAGGTATTAGTCAAACAATTGCTGACCAGCTTATTGCACGGTTCCACTGGAATTTGGAGAAATTCTATCCAAGTATACTGTTTTATTTGAAGATGAACAAATTGACTTGTTACAGTCTTTTTATTTAGCCCAAAGGTCTCACGTTATCATAGTTGTGCTTTCATGAAGAAAAGCAGCTGAAAATAATATCCCGCCTTGGCACAAAGATACATTTCTCTTACATAATTTTTCAAATGAAACATTGTACGGTAGTTTAATTCTGAACTGAGATAAAAAAAAAAGCTTGTTTGATGAAATTTCGACCATGCGATGTGTAATCAGGCATGTGTTCATTAGTTTTGATATCAAGGTAAACATTAATTATATAGCTATTTGGGTGATTTAAAAAAAAAGAAGCTCTTTATCTTCAAGTCTATCGAGTAAATGTATATTAGATTGATCCTATCAACAGTAAATCTGAACTGCAAGCCAAAATAAAAGCTGTTTTTGAGGAGATGCTGCAGCTAGTGGCGTAGTTGCCAAGACTGTGGCTCAAAGGTCAGCTGAAAGGTGTTGAAAATGTGCTTATTAAAGTATTAAAGTCATCTGCAAACCCCTGACGTCTGCAGATGATACCACTGCCATCGGTCTGATCCAGGACAATGGCAAGTTTGCGTACAGGCAGGTGGATTGGCTGGATCAGGTCAGAACCACCTGTAGCTTAACCTGCAAGTCTGTGGAGATGATGGTGGACCTTCAGAGAACACCCCCCCACACACACACACACACACTGTGCCCCCCCCCCTTCTTTTCCCAGCACCGGAGATGGTCCTCACACAAAGACACTTTAGCAGAACGCCCGGCAAAGACTGTACTTCCTGCGGCAGCTCAAGAACCTCCTACACAAACCCTCTTCTAAACATAAGTCAGTCTGTCCTGTGTTCGTCCGTCACTGTGGGGGTGTGGCTCGTCCACAAAAAAAGACAGGTCCAGAGTACAATAAACAGGTCTGCAGAGAGGATCATTGGGGCTGACCGTCCCTCCTTCCAGTACGTCTACCGAACAAGGATGATGAAAAGGACAGCGAATGCATCTGCAGACCCCACATATGTCGGACACAAACCGTTTAGGCTTTTACCTTCAGGTCTGTGCTACACAGCACTAGTTGCAAAAACTGCTGCAGAGTCAGTTTCTTCCCCCAGGCTATCAATCTGGTTAACTCTTAACAGTACCCAGATGATTGAAACCATGCATATTTGCACTATTTCCACCTTTTCTTCCTCGTTTTGGAAAAAAAAAACAAGGTACATATTTATTCATCATATGCAAAGTAAAACTGAAGTCAAATTCCTGGTTTGTGTGCACAAACCTGGCGAACAGAACCGATTCTGACCATTGTTATACCAGTAGAAATGATGGTTGCTCATGTTATGGATTTTTGCTCAAGGCTACCACACACACACACACACATACACACACACACACACACAAGAACCTCATACTGGCCAATGCAAAGTCGTCACTTATGCCATGACATCAGTAATCGAGCAAAAAACTTTATTGTCTTTGAAAGCCATAAAAACTGAATGTTTTAAACGTTTATCAGCGATAGGACGTTGCTTTAGGCTTCTCTGCTTCAATAAATGATTATCAGAGGCAAAGATGTCAAGAACAGTTGCATTAAAGAGACGGTCTTGTGTACCGGCTGCTGTAATGGCTACAATGTAAGACCTTGTGTTTGTTAAACCTCTTTTATATAGTGAAAAGGGTAAAGACTAAAGGCTGCTTTTCCATCATCCTTTCATGTGAAGGACATAATGAATTAGAGCTGGAGGACCAGGCGGCTCTGCTATTAAGGAAAATAGATCTGTGATTGCGTTGGAAAGCAGGCAAACCGCTACAGGAGATCTTTCCTGCCCACAGCCATCAACATTTAATTTCCCTTTGCGATAAATAAAGTATTTTTTTTAATTGAATTGAATTGAACTGAAACAGACACTTATCCTGCTGGTCTCCCCCCCCCCCCCCCCAAAAAAAAAAATGTACAAGCTCCGATGTGTTTGTGGATTAGATGAAATAAACGTGGCAGCAGTTTACTGACGTGTCTGCCTCAGTGCATGCGAACGCTGTGGATTTATTTATTCGTATGTGAAGCAGCCCATTATCTTCAGGCACAACATTACTCACCCTGCAGGTTTGTACGGGATTAAAGCTGGATCCAGACCACCCACCCCTTTAGCTGTGTTCAGTATTAGGAAGAATTGTGAAATAATTTATGAGGGGTGTGAATGTTAGGGCTGGGGTAATTGGACTGTATGTGTGTGTCTGTGTGTGTGTGTGTGTAATTTGTACAGGGTGTGATGATGTCATGCCTGATGTGCTCCACTAATGGGCTCTGAGGGGTTATCAGATGAACCTTTTCCTGCCCGCCTTAATGGATTCTTGGCTACTGTGCGCACGTGCATAGGAGGGAGGGGACACATTTGTCTTTTGATGCTCCTGTTCCCGACAGTTTATCTCTCTTTTCAAAGGATAAAGATTAATACTAATTTATTAATTATAATAAGAGAACACGACAGGCTCAGAAAAGCGGGCGTGTGTACTAATAGGAAGTGTTTTAAACACAGGGGATGAACTCAAAAACTCTATTTTCAGACACTATTCAGGACACCGGCCTGGAAAGGGAGTAAATTAAAACATTCTTTACAGACGGTGGCATAAAACCGGAAGGAAAAAGATAACAACCTGTGCTTCCAGCGACGCCTGAGTGACTGGATCGAATCAAACAGACCAGTTTGTCTCGTTTTCCCCTAAAACGTCCCTAATGATCAGCACAAAGACATTTAGCAACGCTACTGAACAATCTCTGTGAGAAGAATCCATGCAGTGTGTGCCAATAAAGCGGAGGTTGCAGGCCTAATATTGACTGGAGGTCTCCTGACTCGTGTCTGATGTGTGGGTCGAGCAGACAAGGCTGAACATAGTCCGGGTGGTGCAGGCTGCAGCCTGCCTTCAAGCATGAGCACCAGCTTAGAAAGAGAGGATTACGCTGCAGCTCACTGGTAAAACTATGTTAAAAGACTGCTAAGAAGGAGTTTTCTCTGTGTAAATTAATATGCTACATGTTCCAGTTTAATAAGACCCCCTTACAGCCTTGTCTAAGCGTCTAAAGAATGACAAGAGATGGGAATCTGGGACCACTTAAGCATAATAGTTTAGTAAATGTATTTTCTTTTCAAATGTGGGCATGTGTGTGTTTCACATTTAAAATGTGATAAAAAGAAGGCATTGTTTGGTATGAGGTTCTCTGGGTATATATACAGCGGTTTCATGGTATTAATGCAAGTATGGAAAAAATGTATCATATGTGTTCACTGCTTTCTTTTAAAACGCAAACGCAACAATAACTAAAACAGTCCAGCATCTTCATGCAGCGATAATAAAATCAGCCTAATATTAACATATCATCATGTAGATTTTTAAACATAGAGTAAAAGGCAAAAACACCGAAAGAACAAGCACTTAATTCGGTCATAACTGTCCTTGAATAACCTCTTTCTTCGTTCTGCTCTTTATACGGAAACGTATCAGAAAAAGTATATAACAACCAAATATTAGCTGGTTAATTAGTCAGGCCATCTGCTCCGGTAGAGGCTGCATGTGCTCAGGCCTCCAGGTCAGTTCGTCAACTCCCCAGTTCGCAGCCCCACTTTGAACCAATGAAATCCCGTCCTACCAGTAAACTATTAATTTCCTTTCCTTCCACTTACCATCCCATTTAATCTAATTGAAGTTCATAGTATTACCCTGAAAACTTTCCATTCTACACATTTTATTACCAGTTTAGGATCCATGGTTGCTGACTCTTACTACATATGAACCATATGACAGATTAGGGCTGTCCAAAGATGGAAAAAAAAAACTCATAATTACATTTACTGTTATATTTGAAATCATGATTACCGATCACAGTTATTAATTGAGTTCTGCATGTATGGCACATAAAGCCTACGTTTTTTGTTATTTTGAACCCACTTGTGTTCTCCTCCCAGTGAACTACCAGCTTGAGGATTGTGGCTTCCTATGACTATTATCACATGCTGCAACCCTCGACTTAGGGTTATTGCAGCAAGGCTGGCAATTATAACTTCATGACTCAACAGCCTGTGTGAGCAACAACCCAGCTCCGACACAAGGAGATCAGGACGGGGCGATGTGGGCTGAAACTTTGGAGAATAAATAAGAAACTTAGCAGTGAGTCATACACTTGTCTGATATAGATGGTGGATGTCTCACACACACACTAGGCGCAGGTAAAGAGAATCCATCTTTGGAATAAAAAAAAAAAAGCAGCACATCTGTCAAGTCCAGATGTTTCTCTGTTTTTTTGGGGAAGGTGTGTGCATCTGAGAATGAAATGAGCATATGCTGAGAGAGAGAGAGAGAGAGAGAGAGAGAGAGAGAGAGAGAGAGAGAGAGAGAGAGAGAGAGATCAAACCAAATAATAAGTTGCTCATAATAATAAGTCACCAAGCTTCCAAGAGCAGTTTTCTTTTTGAAAGTCTAGTGAGACAATTATCCATTAAGGGGGATAAAAGTGGAGTTGTTCTGTTATCCAGTTGGTTGTAAAGACTTAGGATACATTATAGTAAGCCATCTCTTTCTTTACAGCATGAAATGTTCATTTTTCTCATATTAAATTAAAATAAACTTATTTTCGAGAAACAGCAGTGAAAAAAATCCGTCCAAGCTACTGCTACCGATCAGCACAACACCCCTGAGGTCCACGCCCATCCATCCATTGCAGTCATTGTTTCCGTTTTTCTTCGCCGAGGGGCGGACAGTCAGAGATCGAAGAGAAGGTTGTGACAGATTAGGCGTTTTTGTTCTTACCGTATTTAGGGTCCGGGGTTTTCTCCTCCAGCTCCATTCTCACACTAAAAGCTCGTCTCCTCGCTGATGATCAGACCGCAGACAGCACAGTTACCATGGAAATGTCCAGGCGGAAGGAGGAAAAAAACACACGAAGAAGCGGCCGACCGCTCGCTGAGGGAGAGGCAGCGCGAGAGACCATCCCAAAACACACGGATTCACGTCGAATTCCGCGAATAACGGAAAGCAGGCGTAGCCAATCAGAGAGCGAGGTTTTTACGACTGGCAGCTTCTCCAGCCAATCGCAGTGTCGTTGAGCGGGCAAGCCCCGCCTTTTGACTCACTGCTGTGGAATGTTGATGATGGGAAAACTCGTGTTTCAATGGACATAAATAACATTACATTTAGAAAGTCTGAATTACAAAATGATTTTTGTTAAAATGTATTATTTTTTATCATGGTTTGTTTTTTACAATAAAATAAAAAGCCTGTAAAAGAGAGAGTGATGGCAGAAACAAAGGAAAAATGTTTTAACCAATTTCCTTTTTAACTCAGGTAAGTCGATTGCATACAGTAAAATATACATTTATATTTTATATACATGTAAAGGAAAACTTTTATACCATTGTAACAAAAACAAAGCTGACTTTTTCATTATTTTATGCTATACACCACACATAGTAGTACACAATTGTGTTGTGGAAGGAAATTTAGATAGTTTTCAAAATTAATTAATGAATTAATTAAAATGTAAAAAGTGCAAGACGGATATGTATTCAGTACCTCGGTTTCAATACGGAACCATTATTGCCTGCAAATACAGCTGCAAGTCTTTCATTATGTGTCTCTGCCAGCTTTGTACATCTTTGACAAATTTTGCCCATTGTTTTTTAAGATTTTCCCACCTGAGCTTTAGATCTCTGCAGCTCCCAAAAAGTTACCATAGACCTCTTGGCTGGATCTCAAAGTTATTGTTCTTCTATCTTGGCTTGTCACTTTTGGTGGAGTACCATGCCATGTTAGGTTTGCAGTTGTGCCATCCTCTGTTTTTTCAGACCGAACAATGCTTTGTTGGATGTTCAAAGCGTGGGATATTGCCTTTTAATCTAACAGTGCTTAAAATAACTTGATAAATTTATCTCTGACCTAGCCAGAGTGTTCCTTGGTATGTGTTTTTTAGCTGGTGCTCTCTAAGAAACGTCTGGACTCTAATTAGCTTTAATTAGGTGACTGAAAGAAATTGGGTTCACTGCATTTAGAAGACGGATTAGAGCAACGGGAGCTAAATGTAAATGAATGGCATCCTTTTCTGATCTTTATTAGTCAAAACATTTGCAATCCATATGTTCGTCAATTACTGTGGGGGTGTAGTTCATCCACAAAACAGGACAGGTCCAGCCTGCAACAAACAATTACATCTGCACAGAAGATTATCGGAGCTGACCTCCCCTCCATCAAGAACCTATATGGGTCTAGGGTCAAGAAAAGAGCTGCTAACATCTCTGCAGACCCCACACATCCTGCACACAAAATGTGTGTGCTGTCACTCTGAGGAACACAATGAACACATTACAGCCTGATTAGTGAGCCAAATCAGTATGTTGCACTTTACTCCCTGCTTCCTGTTTTGTCTTGTCTCTACATAAAAAGAAATCTAAACATATTGCTTTTATATTGTGGACCAAATGTCTGTACGTTGAGAGGACTGTAACCAAAGTCTTATTCCTTGGTTGTGCACAAAATCATGGCCAAATAAAGCTGATTCTGAGAAATGTAATCTTTAGTTTGTGGCTAACCTGGTACATTATTCCGGAACATATCGCTAAAAATAAATGTAACAAATGTCAGACTTCACAATGTGCATCTCACAGTAATACTAGTGATTGTAAAGGAAATACGGTATAATAGTAATAGTAATATTACATGTTAATTGAGAGCCTTTGGCTTGTATAAAGTTGGAGATGGGTAAAAAAAGTACGCCTGTGTATGCCTTCAGAGCATTTTCAACTGGGAGATTTGCCGGCCTGATAATCTTTGTGTTGTTTTTCAGACTCACGTACATTAAAGTAACACAGCTCTTAAAACGAATTGATGACCTTCCAGCAAATGGCAAAACTTTGGGAGACACTCTCGCATTTCTTTACATAACTGTATTCGCTGAAAGCATCAGAGACAAAAGTGTCATGTGCAGTTTTGCCGGGAAAGGAATAAATAATTCATAAGAATGAGATGTAATCAGGTTTCCTCGGAAAACCACGAGGGTCCATCTTCTGTGCCAATAAAGCCAAAGCAAGCGGCTGAAAGCATGCTACAGATCTGCCAAGCTTTCTTTTAATTCTGCGGTTTGAGTTTTAAATAACATACTAATGTTGGATTTACCAGAAAATACCAATTACAACTGAGATTACACAGAATACAATATAGTGTATGTTTACCTCAAAATTAAATGTGTTATATTTGTCATGGATTCTAGCAACATTCCAACAGGAAGTTGTAAAATTAAAGCTTTTCCAGCTTTGCCAATATTCAGTCACATCTCATGATGCTAAAAATGCATTCTGGCAGAAAGTTCCTCCATTTATCAAACATTTCAGAGTTTGTATCACATGCAAGGTTTTTGTCTTGACTGTAGGTCCAGAGCAACACTGTCTAAATCCTCCAAAACAAATTGGAGTACCAACTGATCTAAACCACACTGCAGTTTTTCTGTTCAGTTTTAGGATTTTTCAGGTAAAATTTTCAAACAAAAGCTGGCCCAATTTTGCTGCATGATTTTAATATCTGAGTGTTTCTCCAAAAGTTATATAATGAACTCAAGTAATGGTTGTTGATGCTGTAGTGAGGTGCTAGCATAGTGGGAAGGAATCACTCAGCCTCGGGACCTCTTGGCTGCACCAGGAGGGGTAGTTAGTTAGTCCCTCTGGATAAAACAACCGGCCAATCAGAAACTATTAAACAATGTGATGAAATTAATTCTCTGAAGCAGACAGGTGGTAAAATCAATAACATCTGTATCCATTTATACGACCAGAAACACATTAAATCTGAGAAAACCTTTAATAATGAGCTGAAATGACATGCAGCCACTTATCTTAAAATGTACACGTCTAGCCAAGGAAGAAAAAGATAGGGCTAATAAATGACAAAAATGGAAAGTCAGAGATAATAATAAATTATGAAGAAACCATGAATGAAGTTGTGTTTTTAACACAGCTTCCCCTCAACCACAACCAAACCTTTGTGTTTTTGCTTACATCATCAGAGTAAATAATCCCTCTGTTTAGGTATGGCTGAGATATGTTTCTTCACCGAAAGATTAGAAAATCAGTCTAAAATGGTTATTTCCATCTATGGAAAGCAGACATTTGTTGTTTAGGTTCTCCTGTCTCAGTGTTTCAGTTCTCAATCTATGAGGGATCATAGTTTTACAGCATGAATCAGCATTTTATCAACAGTCTCAGAAATCTGATCAAGAATGACTTCCAAAATCTTTTATTTTACCACATAAAGTAGTGGTATTATCAAAAAACCCACAACAGTCACTCTTACAGAAATGACCTGCCTACATGTAGCAGTGTGATCATCCAACATGGACAGGGCTTATGGCGGACGGTAATTAATTTCCCCACTGTTGTGAAGGGCTACGCTAATAGGTTAAATTCAATTACAAAGTGTGAATTTGATAATAAACAGAAAATGTGATCTTTATCTGCTTCCGATATTGTAAGCATTTAACATAGAGAATAAAACATGACCACTCAGGCTGACAAGTGAAACCATTTTATAAGCAGTTAAAGTTGTGTAAAATATTCATGTTCTTGTGTTTTGTTGTATGCTTAATCTGATATTGATTGCGCAATAAAGATCTAAGACAGTCATGTTGGGAAGCAAAACAGATATGAAATTAGATTTGATGTAAATTTATAACATTTATGAAATCAATTGAGGAAAAACTGAAACGTTTAAACAATAAAGCCTCAAATAAGTGTCTCCTATAACTACTCCTCAAGGTCTTGTGTTTATCTGTGGGTCGGGTCTGATGTTGATTGGGCAATAGAAATATGAGTCATGTTTTAAAGTGAGGCAGAACTGACTTTACATTTATTGTAAATACAGAATATTCAGTTAAATTAGCAGTTAAAAAAATTCAGCCTTTACACTAAGACCTCAAGGCAACATGCCTGGTCCTCATTGGTCGGTGATATTGATGCCCTTGCAGAGCTGGTGGTGGACCTTCACAGGTGCATACCCATCACACTGATACAGGTGAACATCCAGGGAAGTTATATTGAGATAGTGGACTCTTATAAGTACCTAGATGTTCACCTGAACAACAAACTGGACTGGGGTCATAATACTGATGTTCTTTATAGCAAGAGTCAGAGCAGACTCTACCTGCTGAGGAGGCTGAGGTCTTTTGGCGTGCAAAGGGCGCTCCTGAAGACCTTCTTTGACTCTGTGGTGGCATCAGCTATCTTCTGTGTTGTGGTTTGTTGGAGCAGCAGCTTATCTGTAGCTGAGAGGAAGCGGCTGGATAAACTTCTTTGGAGGGCCAGCTCTGTCCTGGGATTTCCCCTGGACCCAGTGTAGGTGGTGGGAAAAATGCCATCATTACTAAAGACATGCTGGTCAGGTCGGCCATTAGTGGCGACGCGTTCAGTCGCAGCGGCTCAGGCTAACCCGCCATCTGATCTATAAAATTACGTTGTATGCACCTTGTATGTATAATGACAAATAAAGCACCTTATCCCTTATCATTGATAGACCATGTATCCCACCCCATAGAGGGAACTGTTGCAGAGCTAGAGAGCTGTTTCAGTGACAGACTGCTGGATCCTAGATGCTCAAAGGAGCATTTTTCCTGTTTACATTGAGTATGGTATTTTTATCTGAATGTGCCATATTATCAATAATTGAGCAGTACTTACTTTCTTTTTTTGTCTTTCTGATAAGTTCCCTTTCTGTTGCTTTAGAACGTAACTTTAGATTAGCTTGTTTTTTATTTGTGGTCTAGTGAGTAACTCTGTGTTCTTGCCACTGTCATGCCAGAATTTCACCATTGAGGGACAACAAAAGTATTTCTTATCTTATCTTATCTTAGTTTAGCTTATTTGTTGCACCTGTAACAAAATTCAGTGCAACATAATAAACCATATACAGTTTGTTTAAGACAATTGTATATGCATTGATGCAAATGCGGTGTGGTGGTCACCAGTTTTAAACTCATACCAATTTCCTCTGGATTAATATTTTGTCTGTCTGTCTTTCTGTCTGTCTGTATATTTCAATAACGTCGCTTACAAAACTTATTAATAGAACTGAAATTGTGTTCCATGCCTTATTTACCAGCCAATGAGCTGGGAGCTTGTAAAGTGGCCCCCTGCACCCCCACCCCTCACACCCAGTATGGACCCATTGACTCGCTTTTGGTAGTGGGAAAAGGGACAAATAATAATGACCTGTCCTATTGGAAATTTGAATAATAGCACATGCGCAATAAATAAACAGCTATCTATTGCTTTACCTGCGTTAAAAACTCTAGACGAGTTCCTTGTGTAACGTCAAAGTTGCGCAACTTTGTGCCCATGCTCGGTGCGCGTCTCCTGATTCACGTTGCGTAAAACCGTGACGTCTCGCCGGCTGAAACATTACTTAAGCGACTTTCACAGCTCGCGTACGCTGAAAGGTTACCGCATCAACAGATAACCCCAAGTAGAGAAAGAAAGGTACTGTTCGGACAAATGTTTGCCTTTTTTATGTCGAGTTTGTCGCGTTTTGCCCTGCATGAAAAACCCGCCGGCAGGGCGTGATACTCAGTGTTTGAGGCATTTTATTAAGGTTTTCTTATAAGGTTCCTGCTTGAAATTTTATGTTGGGCCACGTTAGGAAAAAAAAATCTGTATCTTAGCTCTTGATTTAGTTAACTTTGAGTGAATTAGGCTCATGTGAATTTGTTAACACAGTTTAAGTGTTTTTTTCCTCTCATTATTATTATTATTATTATTATTGTTATTATTATTATTTATTCTTCCTGTGCCTATAGCATCATGGCTCTCAGAAGTGCCCTGAAACGTCTGCTCACCAGCAGCCAAAAGTGTGTGGTGGTCCCTGCAGGCAGAGCCCAGAGCACAGCTGCTGCAGCTGCAAAAGGTACATTCAGTAGCTGTTGTTTAATGGGGGCTTGAATGGCTTTATGTTACAAATGGGGCAAAGTTCAAGGCAAAATCAAATAAAAATGAGAGTATCTTGAGAAATTAGAAAAACTTTGCATAATGCAGTATTGCTGTGTGTTTTAGATGCTGAAAAGGTCAAAACGGCTCCGAAGGCAGGTAAGTGCAATATATATTAAAGCCGTCCAGACCTTATTTTCTGTTACTGTTTATCAGAGTGACTTAATCCATGTGCCCACATTTTATCTCTGACCTTCAGCTAAGGTGGCATTCAGCTGGCAGGACGCTCTTGATCTCGAGGGTCAGCTGACAGAGGAAGAAATCATGATCCGAGACACCTTCCGCAACTACTGCCAAGAAAAACTGATGCCTCGCATCCTGATGGCCAACAGGCACGAACGTGGGTGAAGCAGGAATGATTATTTGTCACAGGAAACTCAATGCAAAAGTTTTGTTACTTTACTCACACCTTGATTTGCTCATATACTGTAAAAGGAGTTAAAAACTGTTCCAAAAACGTGTACAATCCCACAGATTTTCACCGTGAGATTGTCTCAGAAATGGGGGAGCTGGGCGTCCTTGGCCCAACAATTAAAGGTAAACAAAGTACAATTTAGTTAACTTATGCACATCTTCAAGTTTTAATTGCACTATATAAATTGATGTTGACAGGGCTTTGGTAGAGTATTCTTACCCACTGAACGTTTTCATCTGTTGTTGATATTTTGTGTCTTTTGTGGGGATTATATTTGATAGATCGACACAAAATGTCACTAAGTTTTGAAACGGAAGAAAAATACCTGGTTTTCATAGATTTTTTACAAACAAGTACACTGAGTGTGGCATGCATTTGTACTTAGCCCACTTTGCTCTGATACCACTACATAAAATCCCGTGCAAACAATTGCCTTCTGGAATCCCCTAATTAGTAAATAGAGTGCATCTATATGTAAATTGTTTTCAGCATAAATCCAGCTGTTCTGTAAAAAACAAGGGACACATAAGACAGCCCTGGGAGATAGAGATGTTTACAGCACTGCTTGTTTGTAAAACAATGTCATAAATTTTAAACATTTCAGTGACACCGGACATAGCCATGTACATATTATTCTGTATTGGTGGCAGCATGATGCTGTGGCAAGGTTTTTTTTTCATAAAGGACATGGAAGCAGGTCAAGAGTTGATTGGAAGATGGATGGAGTTAAATACAGGACAATTATGGAAGAAAACCCGTTAGAGACTTGAGACTGGGCTGGAGGTTCACCCTTTGGAAAGACTGACATCGCCAGAGCTAGAGTAGAATTGGTAAAAATTTAAGTTTAAAAACCTGTATCAGGATGGTCCACCTAAAGTCCAGACCTAAATCTGCAGGAGAATCTGTGGCAAGATTGAAAATGCATATTCAAGGATGCTCTCAATCCAGTCTGACTGTGGTTGTGGTATTTTGCGAAAAAGATAGGACAAGAAAAATTCAGCCTCTATGCGAAAGGCTGGTAGAGACACACCCCAAAAATAGTTGTAGCTGTAAATGCAGTGAAATGCGGTTCTTTTGAGGTGTTTGTTAAAGGTCATCTGCGCTCTGTTTACACTCCAGGTTATGGCTGTGCAGGAACCAGTTACGTTGCCTATGGGTTGATTGCCAGAGAGGTCGAGAGAGTGGACAGTGGCTATCGGTCTGTCATGAGTGTCCAGTCTTCACTCGTCATGCACCCCATCTATGCTTACGGCACCGAGGCCCAGAAGGAGAAGTACCTGCCCCGACTTGGTGAGCAGCACCTTTTTATCAACCAGTTTTGGTTGCAGAAGGATAACAATGAGGTCATTTAACCCGTTGCCATGTGCTTATCTGTTCTGCAGCTCAGGGAGAAATCGTGGGCTGCTTTGGCTTGACAGAACCGAACCACGGCAGTGACCCAAGTAGCATGGAGACGAGGGCCAAGTACAATCCATCCAGCGGTACATTTTCCATCAGTGGAGCCAAGACATGGTATGCTGGCTCATTAGCAGCAAAACATGGTTTGATGGAAAGTTAAATAGTTAAGGGATAAATAAAGAGGGCTATTATGGTCTCCAGAAAGGCTATTGTAATAAATCAACTAGGCAGACCAAAGAGAAGAGCGTTGCAATGTGAGAGGGGATCAGGGAGTAAACAAGCATGGTGGTGGAGATGGTTTTCAGAAAGGGACGAAGGACATTTATGTTACGGAGGCAGAAGTAAGCAGCTGGGTGGACATCATTTATGTGAGTTAAACATGGTCAGAGTTTCAGAAAAGAGTGGAGGGGGTGGGGGGTAATTGCCTCTGCTCTATACCTGTGAAGGCTAATTGAGTTGAACCAAACTTTAAATCATGTAAACAGGGTGGGAGGTAACTGTGACAAAAATGTGGTCTTAGAGGAAAGGTAGACCTGAGTGTCATCTGCATAGAAATATAAATTAATTCTGAATTGCCATGAAGAAGGCGATATGCAATGAGCAGAAGGGGTCCAGGGAACCTTGATGAACACTGGTAGTAACTAGAAAATGATGCAGCTTTAAAATGTTTTGAGTTGAATCTGCTGAGTGCATCCAGAGAGATGATACTGTCCCTGTTCTTGTCTCTGCTAGGATCACAAACTCTCCTGTGGCGGACATTGCGGTGGTCTGGGCCCGGTGTGAGGACGGCAAAGTTAGGGGCTTCATCCTGGAGCGTGGAATGAAAGGTTTTACAACACCAAAGATTGAGGGCAAGTTCTCTCTGAGGGCATCTGCCACTGGTATGATCCTGATGGATGAGGTGGAAGTTCCCAACGAGAACCTGTTGCCCCATGTCTCAGGTCTTGGTGTAAGTGATAAATCTTACTCAGGTGATTTATCATGGCAGTTTTTGTGTAATAGTAGGATACAAGATTCCTTTTTCCCACTGTGATCAGGGTCCGTTTGGCTGTCTGAATAATGCCCGTTATGGCATTGCCTGGGGAGCTCTAGGGGCTGCAGAGTTCTGCTTCCACGCTGCCCGGCAGTACACTCTGGACAGGTACACAAACATTTAGGGGTTTACAGGCAGGAAACCAGTTTTAAAGTGATCATGTTTCATCATTCAATATTTCCCAATCAGAATCCAGTTTGGTGTGCCACTGGCCAGGAACCAGCTAATGCAGAAGAAGATGGCAGACATGCTCACAGAGATCACGATTGGCCTGCAGTCATGTCTCACCCTGGGAAGGCTTATTGATCAGAAGAAGTGAGGGAACTCTTTCACTCCTGTGTTTTGGCCCTTTTTTTTCCTGTCGACTGGTAATATATTTGTTAATCTCTATAGAGCGGCACCAGATATGATCTCCATGCTGAAGAGGAACAGCTGTGGCAAGGCCCTAGATATCGCCAGACAAGCCAGAGACATGCTAGGAGGAAACGGCATTTCAGATGAGTACCACATCATCCGTCATGTCATGAACCTGGAGGCTGTCAACACTTATGAGGGTGAGTGAGAGGAGTGGCCAAAACCACAGGTTCAATTTATCCAGGTTTCTTAAGGAGATCAGAGTGAACTAAATCTAACGCGGAAGATTGAAGTGGTACAACAAAACCAGTTTCCTTCTTGGTAAAACAACTAGCTCTCATTCAGTCATACCCACGTTATTAAAGCATAAATACATGTAACATTTAGTTTGTGTTCATTGTATTGTATTATAACATTGCAGGTGTTACCTGTTGGACATAAGAGAAAGTCCAATATATTCTCTGTGCCACACTCTCGATCGCTTTAAATCTTTGCATTAATTGATCTATAAAGATAAAAAGGGTCCAGTCCACTAGTGGGAGATATTGTAAATGTCTAAAAGTCATGTAATTTTCTGCCATGCAGACTCTATAGGATTATATTAAATGTGCTGGGCTTTAAAACAGCATTTTAAAAAAGATTAAACATAACCTGTATGAATATATGTACAGGCACAGTACACAACGCTTTAAAGATTATGTCGCACTCTTTGCTCATACGCTCTTGCTAAGCGATCTTTTCCGAGGTAGGCATTTTGATTAATATCAGTTTCTAATCTTCACCTTCTAACATTAACAAACTTTAGAGTGATTAATCTCAGTATTACATACTTATGGATCAGTAAAAGATTTTCAGGTGAAAGTAACACAAAACAATAACGGGGTAATGATGCGAAGACCAAAGAAGATACTTTTAACTTTTCTAACCCTTAGGTTTCCATCCTAGGTTACCATGTTGATAGGTCCAGGTAGAGGGGAGCCAGCCTTCTGGGGCTAAAACTACATCTAGTTACCTTAAAAGTCTTATTTCACCACTATGGAGATTTTGTGTATTTCTGGCCTTGGGATATGATTTTGATGAAGAGAGAGGACAATGAAAGATGACTAAAACAATTAACTTGTGTAAAAAGATTGTAGTCACAAAAAATGTGATTTTAACACACATTTTTGTTGAAACTCATGTGAATTTTAGATATGGGATCTTTTAAATTTTTCCTCTTCATTTATACTCGTTTTGTGGTGGAAAAAATAACTATAATCATTCTTTTTAGAGCAGTCCTCTGAAGTGAAAAAAAAAAACGGTCTCTAAAGTTTTATCTTCCAGTTACATACAAACACCACAAGAGGCCAGCACTGTCCAGAACAATGCAGCTCGAACTCTTAACCACCTCTGCTATATTATCAGAACACCTTGTTTAAGATGTTTTTTGTCGTCTTCCTTCGGCAGGGACCCATGACATTCATGCCTTGATCCTGGGCAGAGCCATCACTGGGCTGCAGGCGTTCACCGTGGACAAGTAAATGGACTTTAAGCATCACGATAAAACTGATGATTTGAATAATCTGGGAAGAGCAGTTTCATCCTAGGAGACTTTCTGCTGGGATACGTCATAACAATCACACTTGTGTTTTTTTAAGTACTGGGACAAGATATTATATTTGTGTCTTAGTCTTATGCTTAAGGGGTACTTTCCAGTCATATTGGAGCCAAATGTTGGATCCATCTTTTTACTGCTTTTTTTAATTATTTAACCTGTCTTTGAACTGTAGTTAACAGTAACTTAACACTGTGACACTTTTGTAAGTCGGTACATATTCATCTGGTATATTTTGTGATACTTGAACATTTAAATAAATTGATTTGAATGATCATAGTTGAAATGCTGTATATGCAGACGTTGATAGAGCATCACATTGAGATCTTTGTGTTATCCATGTACTGTACATACCACGACAGCACTTTGGTTTGTTCCCTTTTATTGTGAATGTATTTATTAAAACAACAGTTGCTGAAACTGAACATGTAGAAAACGTGTGTTTAGCTTTAGTTAGTCTGTTTTTCAGCTGTAGTCAGAAAATGGTGAATTGAAACCTGAGGAACATCACTTGTTTAGTATTGGCGAAGAATGGAAGAACAAACAGTGTAACACTAATAGCACCACTATAACCATTAAACTCGTCTTCATGTTAAGCAAAACCACAAGCTCAATAGAACATAAAAACAATTAGTTATTGCTCTGATCTCTGATTAATGTCTAGCCCGTGTCTAAGGCTAGCCAGGGCCTGACTGGCCTCCAGGAGCTCATGGTTCAGCTTAGAGCAGTTTTCCAGCACCTCTGACAGCTCCTGCAGCTTCACCTGGATTTCGTTGCTGTTCTTCTCATAGATGATGTACATGTGCTCTTTCATCAGTTGGCACATCTCTGTCACCTGGAGGAGGGACGACAGAAATAAGACCCAAACCCCAGTTTAAAACAGGAGAGCAAAGTAAAACAACCCAGTTTTAAAAAGAATCAGTTCTTGGAGAGATATTTTGCCAAAATTCACACCTTCTCTGTTAGCTTCTCCTGAAAACTGTTCATCATCTCCTGGTCTCTGGTTCGTCCGTGGTTTATTTTTTCGACCATTTCTTGTGCTTTTTTGCTGATGTCATCAATGTATGAGCTGCAACCGACGTTAAGATAAAAACGTCCGTAAAAGGTGACACGTACCTCAGTTTCTTAGAAACAATAGTTAAATGTTTGCAGCCTGCAAGGGAGTTTATGTACCTGCTGTGCTGCTCTTGAATCTCAGTCATGCTCACACTTGAGGACTTCTTTCTTGACAAATCGTGATCTGTATCTCCCAGCTGCAAAAGCAGAAATTGTTTCATTGTTATAAGAAAAATTACAGGCCCACATATTAATGCTCAGAGCATAAATTTGCACTTTGACGAAACTATGTTTTAATTCTTGAACCTTGAGAGAGTTTGAGAAGTAATTTGGTAACTTACAATGTTTTACGTTTTCTGCAAAGAAATGCTGGGGTTCACGTCACTTACTTAATGTGAGGATTTAAAGTAATTTACAAAATTACATTCAATATCAAGTATAATTTTTTTTTGTTATTCTATGGTTGTATATTACCATCAGCGAGTCGTCATGTCCTTTCTTAGGAGTGGACATGGAGGTGGAAGGAAGGTCATCAAAGAAGAAATCCATTTTGGCCCGTCTGGCCGTATGGTCAAAGGGAAAGAAAGTACAAGGTTTACTTCACTGAATGTATTAATATATAGAATATAATAGACATACCTTTATTGTTCCACAGTGGGGAAATTCAGGCATGACAGTGGCAAAAACAAGTAGACAGAAATCACCAGACTTACACACAGGACTAATTAATACAACAAAAAGTTACATTTAAAGTTAGGCTGTACAACAGAAGAGAAAGACTTATCAGAGGGGGACATTTGTGTGCAAATATCAATAGAACATATAAAGATAAATATGAAATGTTCAAGTTAACAAAATAAGAAAAATATAAAGAAGCAGTCAATTTATATAACAATGTAAAAAAAAATCTGCAATTTGCATGATTGTACAAACAAACACTCCTCGAGAAGCCAAAAATTGAGCAAATGGACCTTCAACTGAGAGACAGTGTAAATAATTCATGATCAGATCAAACCCTGTGCAACTATTGGCATGATGTAAACCCTTATTGAGTTGGTTGTGAGCAGCAGAGATTATAAAGTCTAACAGCAGCTGGGATGAAGGATCTGGAGAAGCGCTCCTTTGAGCATCTAGGATGCAGCAGTCTGTCACTGAAAGAGCTCTCCAGCTC
Source organism: Fundulus diaphanus (assembly GCA_037039145.1). Classification (NCBI taxonomy): domain Eukaryota; kingdom Metazoa; phylum Chordata; class Actinopteri; order Cyprinodontiformes; family Fundulidae; genus Fundulus; species Fundulus diaphanus. The sequence goes on from CM073123.1 coordinate 27,191,704, forward strand.
TGCAACAGCTCCAAGCATGGGGCGGGAGACATTGTCCATAAAGGATGGTATTTTCCTTACAGTCCTTCTGTCTCCCACCACCTGCACTGGGTCCAGGGGGCATCCCAGGACAGAGCTGGCCCTCCTAATGAGCTTAACCAGACGTTTCCTCTCAGCTACAGATAAGCTGCTGAACCAACAAACCACACCACAGAAGATAGCTGATGCTACCACAGAACCAAGGAAGGTCTTCAGGAGCGCCCCTTGCACTCCAAAAGACCTCAGCCTCCTCAGCAGGTAGAGTTTGCTCTGACCCTTCCTATAAAGAATATCAGTATTATGACTCCAGTCCAGTTTATTGTTCAGGTGAACATCCCGGTACTTAGAGGAGTCCACTATCTCAACATCACTTTGCTGGATGTTAACCGGTATAAATGAGGTGGGTCTGTGCATGTGACAGTCAACCACCAGCTTCTTTACAATAAAAATATTGTATTACATGTAAAAATATTACTATTACAATTTTTGTGCTCAAGTTAAAAAAAATGTTGGGTGGAGCCCTGCCTTTGGATATCAGACTAAAGCGTTTACTATTTTTATTATGAATATATTTCGGATCGATCCAATGAATGTTATCTCAAGTAACAGATCAGTTAAAAAGAATTTTACGTTGACGCCGTCTGTTTGCCAGTGCCAGATGTCCTACGTTTTTAAGTTGATTAATTTCTATTTTTCTGAGCTGATCCAAGTCAGCTTTTGAGTGACTGTAGTTGAACATCAGGTTAGGAGGGTCACAAAATACTTACAAGGTTGGATTTAGTTGTGAAAAAGATCTGTCAAATGAATACCTGTCAGTGACTGGATGTTTGTGGTTCTATTTTACAATATAATCTAAATAGAAAGGTTTTGAATCAATTGTCTGGGCTGAAGGGTCAAATTTGTGTACTATTCCTCAATTACAGTCACGGCTGCACAAAAAACATCCAGAGGGCCGCACATGGCACCAGGGCCGCAGTTTGGACATAAACAAAAACAGATTATACAACCCCAGGTTATATTTAAATAACATTTGAATATATATATATATATATATATTTTTTATCTAGTTATATTTTTAAATCTTTTAATAGTGATAGAAAGTATTTCATCATCTCTTTTTTTTTACTTTTATTCCAACTTGTTTTATTACTCCAGACATGTAAAGCACTTTGAGCATTGTCTGGATTGTTGAAGAGAGCTATATAAATAAACTTTGATTGATTGTGATTAAAGCTATTGCAAAATACTCAGTCATAACTAATAATCAGTCATAACTAATCATAACTAATTCATCGTCTACCCTTAAAAAAAAAAGAGACCTAAACAAAATAAACCAGGAGAAATACTCATAAGTATTGCTAACATGTGAAAATCTCATTCTGGATTAAATTTAACATATTCTTGTTATTATATTATATTGTTATATATTAAGTGCAACTCATAATTATTCTGAATTCGATTTTTTTGAAAATACAAGCTGATTCGTATTGCTAAGAATTAACCCCATCCTGTTGAATCACCTGGCGACATGTTTTTGAAGACTACATTATGATTTAGTTTGGGAAAACATTTCAATGCTTTAAAGTATTCTTTGTCAAAAATACAAATACCTCTTTCAATAAATCAGTTTGGTAAAAATGCCTTATCAGCTAATTCACATTGTCAACTGATCCAATCAATATATGTCCTAGACCTAGCTCAAGCTAACTTTTCTTATTTTAAGTGTTAATTGGTATTAAAATTCACAGTTTGGTACAATTTACAGCAAGTCAAAAACAAATGGCCAACATAATACTGCAGTGAACATTAAATCCAGTCTGTTTTTCAGGCATTTCAGCATAAATCTAGCCAACTCTTTTCTGCTAGCTAGGCGTTAGCATATAAAACGTAGCTAGCATGCTAACGTGTACTAGCTTAAGATAGTATAGTGAGGTTTTCTCTTGTTAAAGATTAAAAAATGCACAACTTTGTCACGTAGTTTATAAATCCGCGCACTTTATTATTAAATACATGGTCTCAATTGGCAAACTAAAGAAATTAATTTGCAGCATCAAGCTATAGTACTGTTCAAAGTGCTCTCCTTTATAGATCATATAATTTTTCCCCATTCATAATAACTACTAGAACATCAGGTTAGAAGGGTTACAAAATACTCACAAGACTGGATTAAGTTGTGAAAAAAAAATCTGTTAAATGAATACCTGTCAGCTTCAGGTTATGTATATAGTAGATAAAACAAGCAGAAATGTACTCTGATTATGATGGTCTCTGAGTTCTGTGTTGCTGCTCAGTTCAGGTGCTCAGTAAATACAGCACCTTTTTCCCCCCCATCCTCCACCTTTTTTGTAATAGTTTGCACTGTGACTGTATAAAGCGTTTTCTGGGATTAATCTTAATTCAGTATGATTAAACTAAAATACTGCTGTTAGAAAATCCCCAAGCTATTCATAAAATACTCAATGGCTTCTATTATCAGGGGTTCCCAAAGTGTGGGTTGAGACCCCCAGAGGGTCGTGAGAAACCTTTTGGGGTCACAAGATGATTTGATGCTTATGTGATAAAAAAATATATATTTAGCATTTCCTTATTTGTGAAACTGATATCAAAGTGTCACTTTACAAGATGCTCCTGTGAAGGTTTTACATAGACCAGCTAAAGAGACGTTGAAAATTTTCAAAATATATTCTTAATTTATTACAAAAATACAAAAAAAAAAATTCAAAAATAATAAATTGGGGCCCAAAACTGAGGTCCACATAACAACCTACAACTCAGGTAGTAACAATGAACTCAAGAACAAAACTGACCTAACAAACAAGACATGAGGGAAACTTAAATAGTGGCTGATCAGACCACTGCTAATTCACACATAGGGGTAATTAAACACACAAGAACTTAAACAAATACTGGTCAGCACATTACTAAATCTTTAAACTGAATAAATATTAGAATTAAACTAAGTTACAAAAAGAAGAAACATTAAAGAAATGGTAAAATTAAACTAAAGGCCAAATTTCCCCTTCCCCTGGCAAACAAATGGAACGACCCGCTGAGGAAGTTTGACAGCCATGTAAGGACATCAGCTGGAGCTCATCTGTATGATTTCAGCAGCAGCTCCAGAGGAAACTGGTAACTCAAAAGAAGAAATTAATTTATTGCATTTAACAAAAAATACAAGAGAACTGACAAATAAAGTTAATTAAATGTGTGCACAGCAAATAGTTAACTAAAGAGTCAGACTAATGAAAACAATTTTAAAGTTAAGAATCTAAACTACTCACTAATCAATATGTAAAGTAATATTAAGGAAGAACAGAAAACCATTACCCTTCCTGTCTCTGTGTGACAATTGGGACAGCTGTCACATTCCACAATCCTCATTTTAATGCAGGGGATAACTTAACTTTTTTTTGTAAGTGTTCTTACAAAAATATTACTTTATTCTAGTAATTTCATGACTTTATTCTCATAATTTAAAAAAAACCATTTTGTCCTGCTTGACAAAATGGGGTCCCCAGTCTCTGACACCGTTATTCTGGGGGTTGCAGGCTGAAAAGTTTGGGAACCCCTGTATTAAGACATACACTGTTTTTTAAACCACTTATATTATTTCTTCTGTTTAGTTCAGAATTGTAAAACATAACAAAACAAAACCCTTTGTGTCATAATTGCACATTTATAGGTATAGGTCTACAGTAACTGTATGCTGGGATGGCCGTCTTGTGTAAAGCGGTTAAGAAATACATCACTTGCAAGATTTGTTGTGGATTAAATGCTCTCCAGTTCTGTGATCTTGGATAGGGTTGGGATGGTTGCTGATTGATCCACACTGTGATCTGATGTAATCCCCTCCCTTCCCTTCCTTTTCCCTCTGTCACTGCCCACAGTCTGGATTATGTCAGGACAGAGGAAACAGCAGACGGAAGCGCACAGCCTGGTGGAAATGCCATGATGCCTCTTCAACTTACAGGAAATAATCTTGATCATTACGGGAAACTGTGTATAGCAGGATTTAGTTAGGTCAAATTGCAAGTAGCTAACAGGTTAAGAGACTTTATTGATTGACTGATTTTTTTTATTCTTAAAGTTTTGGGCTCGAATGTACTATTTTTACTTTAGGAAGAGACTCTTCTGCAGGACAAAAACTTCAACCAGGAGCTGTTTTTCTCTGAATGCACTGGAGAAACCGCTCTTCAGCTGAGGAATCTCCTATTCTGGAAATATGGACGGCTTTAACTACACAGATCCAGCGGGACAGTCCTTCCAGTATTTGGTGCAAAATGTGGAACCTTTGTATAAGCAGTACAAGCCGCCGCCTAGGGACCTCATTCAGCTCCCCAAATCGGTGTTGTACCTTCTCATGGCTGCCCTGGTCGTCGTTGCTGTGGCGTACGCCATCGTCGGTCACCTCATTAAAGATCTCATGCTGGATATAACAGGTACCCGATTCAGTCAGGGGCAACACATAAGCTCCACAGCATAATTCTTCTTGACCTTAAGCATGTGCTAATCAGGCTTTCAGTCGTGTGCCGTCTGCTCTCAAATATCAGTGTGTTAAGTGATGCTGTCAATTTTCTTCTTTGCACTTTCTTGAGAAAAAGATCAGATTTTAGATGTTATTCTAACAGATAGAGGTAGTCATTAAAAATCAAACACTTTAATTAGATTTCCATCTTCAGGTTGCTGCATTCTAAGGAGAAAAGAAGCAAACTGGTGAAAGGGCAGTGAAGGTTTGCTAGGGTCTGTGCAGATTCCCTGTTGATACACTGGCTTCTTTCAGACCAAAACGGAGTTTGGTTAACAAATATTTTGGATATAATCGTGGCTCTTCCAAATTCAGAGCTTAACGATCCCTCACATCCCTTCCCCTAACCTCCAGCATTGGACCCACAACCACAGAAAGGGCTGAAAGACTAGAAATTGAGTTATACAGTGTTGTACGAAGTGTGTTGCTTTTTCCAGTTTTGAGGTTTTTGCACTGAAGCTGGACATTTCTTTTCTGTTTTCACTATCTTTAGAGCAAATTATAAAGAGAGAGAATTTCTTATATTTACCAAGAACTACAGCGAGCGGATCATAAGTCAATGGCACGCCCTTCTGCAGCTTATTAAAAGAGTAGATTTAGCGTCATGACTGTGGAGTGAGACTCTTCTTCCCAGTTGAAGCATTTTAGAGCATGGCAGGGGTTGCGGTTGTACAACATTATCTTGCCAAATAACAATCTTCTACTAACTTTGGAGAAATTGCAGGCTGCACTTTTTTTCTCAGGCTCTGAACTTTAGATACAAAATCGTGCAAAATCTCCATGTTGATACTGTAGCACAGAAACCTTTACACATGTCTCCTCCGGTTATTTGCTTTGGATGTGTGTTCAGTGTACAACATTATCTCACAAAACATAGATAATACGCTACATAGTTGTACAGAAAGTGGATGTTGTGCCCTTTCATCTGGTGCAACCCTCCACAGGTATGTAAATATAAATGTTTAAGACTCATGGACCGTAGGCAATATCTTTATCCTTCATGAAGCTCTATGCTCTTCTGTAGTTTCCTAAAACTGTACATGGCGCGTCCTCACGGAGGGCACAGAGCAGTGTTGGACTGAGACTTAAAGGTCTGAGGGTTGTAAAAGATTACCTTGCAAAACAGCAACCACCTACTGGTTACACAAACACTGATGCTGGCACCCTATTGGTCCTGCATTTTTACCCACTATTAAAAAAAAACAGCTTCATTAAGGATCCTGAGCACGTTTGATCGCATGAGGAGGGATTTACAAAATAATGCATATTAAGCTAATTTCTTCTTCTGTTTGTCAGTGTTTCTATCTACTATAGTTAATTGCATTTTATAACGTTGTTCTCGCATTTGTTCAAAGACTGTTTGCTGGGCCCGGTTGAAGAGGAGCTGAAAAAGGACGCAGAGTTGGGGGGTGTTGAACCTCATCACATGCCCCCTGCCCTGAGTCACTCCCACCCGAACGCCTTCCATGTGTGGGATCAGGACGACATAATCATCCCCATGAGCCCCGTCCACGAGAGCCCGTTGGCCAGCCCGCTGATGTCCGTCATCCCGTACATCCCCTCCTTCATCCCCGGGCCCCTCAGCATGGGCAGCCCCACCTCCAGTCACCCGCTGCCGAGGGAGAGTGAAGCGTGAGGAGAAAAAAAAAACTCACCAGTTTCCAAAATAGTTTGGAAACTCCTTCATTGGAAAATGTGCTGAAAACTCTGGTATTTGACCCGAAAACTCGTTTTAAATTCGAAGGACGGTTCTTCCTTTTTCGACATCTTTCTGGGAACGTAAAAGCAACGACAATTTCGTCATCTCGGCTCGACTTTTTTGTTTTGGAGACTCTGTTGTTTGTTTTCCAGCAAGACAAGGAACGATACCAGATGTTTTCGTTCGCTCAGAACCTGGAGTACTCTGGATGTTCGCCTTCATTTGTTGCTTTTTTTGTCCAGTAGCCGATTCTGTGCCAAGACAATGCAGTGATCATATTTCGCCTGCCAAACCAAGCGATCATATCAACTGAACTGTCAGATTTATTTAAAACATACTTTTTATCTCTAGTAAAGAGAATAATTCCATGTGACTCAAATTGAACAAAGTTGTTTTTTCTTTCTGGCTGGGGGAAAAAGTCAGGACAACCTACTCCTTAGCGACTTGTGTTACCCCCTTTGGCTGAAATAACTTTAGCGAGACGTTTCTTTTAGCTAACTGCAAGTCTCTGGTACTGTGTGAAAGTCTGAGGAAAGTTTACCCCACTCCTTACTGTCAGCTGAGGTGTTTGAGGCGATTCTTGCCTGTTTCAAATCACAGCGCAACATCTCAACAAGATCTGGATCTGGGATTTGACTAGGCCATTTCAGGACACTCCGTTTCTAAATTCCCCTCCAGTCCTTGGTGGATTTATTGGTATGTTTTGGGTAATTTTCATGTTGTAGGATCAATTCTGCTCAGGCTGTAGCTATGTTATTTACAAAGGGTCTCACAATTTCCTCAGACACCCTCCAGTGCATTTCATTAGCTGAGCTGCACAGCACATCATCTAAACCACGACCCTTCCACCTCCATGCTTCCCAGTTATGGGGCTCATTTGCTAGAATGCTGTATTTGGTTTATGTCCAATGTGTCCTCTGATCTGGTGTTTTAATAAAACTCTTCTCTTCTGAGAACATTAGCACAGTTCGCCTGCTATTTCCCTACTACTGGCAAACTTTAGTCAGGCCTTCATGCTTTTCTGAAGGAGCAAATGTTTTGCACCTTGCAAACTTTCTATGAAAGCTTAAGTTGTGGCAGGTAAATTCCCATCAACAGCAGCAAAAATCTATTATCAGTAACCATGAGAACATTTTAGAGTTTTTGGAGACTTCTTTCAGCATCTCGCGGTCTGCTTTCTAGCTAAACTTGTATAGAGGGCTAGACATGGGCTTATTAACAGGTTAAATGTCCTTTAGATTGTTTTGGTGGAACGGCAGATTGTGATTTTTCTGAGACCTCTTTAAAATGCCTTACCATACTCATGAGATCATTGAATCTTCTTTCTAAAAGCTTGGCTGTATACTTTGTCATTTTTAGTTGGGAATGAATGTAAGGAGGGATCAAATGTCTCCATGGCAAGAACAGCTTTCTTTAAAATTGCATTTAACAGTTTTTATTGTGTAATTTTATTATTTAAATTTCCATTTTCTTTCCTTGTGACTGTACATATACTTAGCTCATGTTTGAGTGGATCAGTAATCTCAATGAACAGCATGTCAGCTTGAAATCAGCTCTTAAACATTCAACTCCATTATTATAATTTTTTTTACTGTACCATAAACTATAAAAAATAGAAAACAAAGCCAACTTCAACTCTCAAATGTCTGAGTTGTTCATGAAATAAAGGCAAGTAATGGTGTAAACGGCAACATATGCTGACCCAGTCCTACTCTAATGCCAAAAATAACTGCGGGCCTCAAGAAGATTTGCCTTCGGGATGAAGTTAATTCAATTAGTTAAGGCGACCACTTTAAGGTGACTGTGTGATACAGTTTAAAGACTCAGAGATTAATTGGAAAAAATGGAAACCTCAAAAATAGAGTGCAAATCTCTTCCTCTATATAAAAACAAAGTAAAAAATAACCACAGAATAAAGCACTTTTACACTATGTCTATTTTATTTTCAGTTTTGCTTTATTTTTAAACTATTTAATTCAAATGCTTGTGCTATTTAAACACAACGAAAGGTTTGCTTTTGTTTAAATTTTGTCTTTGTTAAGGAAGGGCCTTTAGACTTGTTTTTTAAAGAAAGTTTTACACCAGCCCTGAGCGGAGCGTCGATTAGGCGACAGAACAAAATGGAACAGGCATGCAATGCTCTTTGCTGTGTCAGCACCACAGGAACCTTAATATAAAAGACAAAAGTACATTTTAGGGTCTAAATTTAGACAGAGAACGTCTAAAGTGGAAAAATGTGCACCGGTATATAGATACAAGCCTGTGTCAGCACCGTGTCATTGTTTTTTATATAAAAATAAAAGGTACTGACTCATCCTGTCTTAAATTCTGGTGCCTTGGTGGCGTTCTCATTAAGCTGGCAATGCTCATCCCATCTGTGAAAAGCAGAGTGCCTGTATTTAGTGATGGACGGAGATTAGGGTGAGCAGATTAGATGAGCAAGCTTGACATCTGAAATGCCCTTTTATTACTTTGAGCTGCAGAATGAGATGACTGGACCGTCGCAGCTAAATCCTGGAAGATGAAGCTAAGAATCTGACTGCATTGCTACCGCTGCACGTCACATCAACCAGAAATCAGAAGAGCGTCCCGATCGAGCATTAAACAGATGGAGGAAGTCAGAAATCTGTGACAAACCTGTGTGACCCGTGGTAGGGGATGTGATTTTAAATGCTGAAAAAGTAGATTTAGAGTGAGACGTTATTTTTTTCACATAGAGCGACTGAACACGAGAGCAACAATACTAGACAATAAAAACTTTGGGTCATCGTATAGACTGACAAACAGCTCTGATTCTGCAGTGCAGGGCGGTTCTCTAACGACCCTCGAATCTTTTCCCATTTTGTCTTGTCAGTGTTTTTCACTGGGATTTTATGTGACGGACCAACACAAAGCAGCACATAACTGTGATGTGGACACAGCCTCTGACAGGTTTTCCTCCAGGACTGCCCTGTATTTAAGCTTCAGACCAACTTTTACCGGCTTCCTTGTCCCTGATTTGCACACAGGGCAAGAACTATAAATTTGGTCTCATCTCAGCAGAGAACCGGCTTCCACATGTTTGCTAGAGGCCGTGTGGCAAACTGCAAATGGGATTTGATTACTTTAATTTTGCGCCTCTTCCATTATGGTCAGATTTGTGGGATGCATGTCTAATAGTTGTCTGGTCAACAGAAACTGCCACTTGAGCTGTGGATCTCTGCAGCTCCTCCAGTGGTACTAGGAACCTCTTGGGGGCTTTTGTGATTAATGCTCTCCTTCCCCGGTCTGTCACTTTATGTGGGCGATGTCTTGGGATATTGTTTCATGATCTAAACCTGCTTTAGACTTTGCCACGATCTTCTCCCTGACCTGTCTGCTGTGTCCCTCAGTCTTCATGATGCTGTTTGTTCACTAATGTTCTCCAAAAATCTCCAAAGCCTTCAGAGAAGGGCTAAATTCATTCTGAGATCACATTACATAAAAATGGGCTCTACTAATAAGATGACTTCTGAAGGCAACTTGTGCTGGACTTTATTTGTGTCATAGTGAAGATGGCGGCATTCCCTGGACTTATATGCAATATTGTGTGTTTTTGTATCACATAAAATCCCAATAAAATACAGAGGGTTGTTGTAAGGTGACGAAAAGTGATGAAGTCCAGGACATATGAATGCTTTTTTCAGAGCGCTTTATCAGGCGCAAAAAAAGTGTTAGCTTAGCTTTATTTACAATACAGCAGTCAGTGCTGAAAACAATGATAACATACATTTTTCTAAGCAACAAATGTGAAGGTAACGTCACTCTGCATCGGCCTGTAAGCTCAGCTTTTCAGAGGACTTAATTCACACACGTGATGCAGGATCTCTGATCTGGTCTGTCTGGCAAACAAGATCAAAGAAAGCACTCAATTTGAATTGGACCAGAACTTAGGTGACGTAAAAGATCATTCAATGCTTTTAAAAGAGAGGCAACCTTTCTGGTCTGCCACTTTCCTCAAAAACAGTTTGCAACTGAATGAGAAGTTTTTTCTGTGGAAAGGATTAATATTTAAGTTTAAAAGTAGAGGCAAATCAGCCTCCTTAAACAGACCTAGTCTCGTACTATGACTTCTTGAATTTCTGCGCCAGTGGCTAAACATCGAGCCTTGTTGGCTTCTATTTTATTTCTGTGTTTTTAATTTAGTTTGGGCTCCATTTGTTAATCATCAAAGAGCTTTTGTGTATAGGGCCGCATGCTTGCGATGAGTAAACAGGGAGAAGTAATGGAGCCGAGTCAGGAACGCCCAGCGGAGGTACGAAAAGAAAGAGGTCAAGTAACCCTAACCCTGTTGGTCGGGTTGGAAGACTCCGACCACGGCAAGCTGCCACTTTACAGCGAGGCGTTGCAGGACGGTCGACTGGCTTACAGCAGCCGCCATCTTGCTTTCCGGTAGTTCCTCTGTACTGCCGACAGACGACACAACAATGTTTATGTCTGCTGGTCACGCTAGGTGCAAACTTCTTTTTCAGGCTCAAAAAGTACAAAGACAACACGATCATGACAAACGCTTGGCGTATTTTGTCTTATTTGAAGATGAATATATTTTTTTTGTGTTTTCTTTTTATGGTCAAAATGTGTGACTAGCCCTCTTTACAGACATGTATACTAAGCAGATGAATGGCTGGTGGCTCACCGCCCAGGGCGCCTCGCAGTCAGGGAGCGGCACAGGTACCCGCTAAACAGTTCTTAGTTGTTCTCCTTATGAAAAAGTTTGTTTTATTTCATGCTAGTTTGCCTATACAATACCCGAGGGTACCCCATGAGTCCTGCATGGTTCAAGTACCGCAAGAAAAAATGGCCATGAACACCAGCTCACAAATACCACTGGAGCTGGAATATTATATGCTAAGTTAAAAGGCTATTTCATACTTTTAAAGGAATCTAATCAATACTTGAAATTTTCTTGTTCAACATGTAAACATTTTATGAATACCTTGAATTCTATTGTTAGACACCGAATTTAGTTCAGTTTGATATTACTAAAATATTTTTGTACTGCTCTATGTGTCAGTACAGCCAAATAATAATTGTCATTGCTTTTTTGGCGTTAGGTTCAGCTTAGATTGCGTAAAGAATAAAAACTTCAGTGTTTACATGAGTCAAGCCTGGCCTGAATGTATCGATTGATTACATGTTGTTCAAAACGCTGCAGTTGCTTTATTTATCTTTTTATTTCTAGCCAGTGAGCAACCGGTGAACACAGTTGGTCTTTGGACTTGTTTTGCTAAACAGTTCAAACCTGCTGAGGTCAGAAATAGCTCACCTGTTAAACGCCAAGAGGGAATTAAACTGTAATTAGTTGAAAATATTCTGACCTAAACGGTTAACTTGCAGAGAAACGGCTGTGAGCACCTGCTGAGGACCTCCTGTGAAACGGCGTCTTACTTTAGATACTCTAATCAGCAGTAACTGACACGATGAGGTTTTCTTCAGGCCTGCTGTGGCTTTACATAAATCAGGGTTAAGATACCCTCACCTGTCCTTTATCCTCAGATTACCTCAGCCAACTTCTCCTGTACGCTCAGGTCTGCCAGCCCAGCTCTCGGTCTGATGGTGCAATACACCAACACGCTGAAATTCACCCTAATTGGATCTTCATGTCCCTCGCTCACAGCCAGTTACCTTATAAGAGCCTTTAGCGAAAACCACGTGAGCAGAAAAGTCTGCTTTTATATCACATCAAAGATTACAGTTTAGGGCTGATACTGGGGAGGTTTGTAAGACAACTAAATGTCATAAATCGTTTTGGTTTTTGTATTAAGGGGATGAACACGTTCTCTAAAACACAGACTTATATAAAGAGGGAGAGTGCAGGACATTTAACGAAAACGTTTAGCCAGCGAAAAAGGAAAAGCGAACAGAAAACGTCTGTTTGTGGATTTTGCTTCCCCTCCCAGGTTAGCCGTCATTGGTTGGCTCCGTTGGCCAGGGACCCGGGGAGCTGCCAACCTGCAGTCATTCAGGCTAATCCCTCTGTTGGCAGGCCAGGCTGTTCTCTGTGACAGAAAAAGAGCGGTGCCAGTCAAAGTCTTGTCCCCAAGTGCCCTGGAGCAACAGCCTGCCAGCATTTAAACCACCTGGGCGTCTGCGCTTATGTAGCATCTCACAAAACTGAGTAAAACCCTCCCATTTTTGTAAATATTTATTAACAATATTATTTTTATTTTATCATAGGACAACGCTGAAGTTAAGACACTTTGATACAGTGTAGTGAGTACAGTTTGTGGAACAGTGTGAGTTTGTTGTCCCCTCAAAATAACAAACAGGCCTAAAAAACTCGCAACCAAAGTGAGTACACCCCTAAATGAAAATGTCTAAATTGTGCCCCACGTGTCAATATTTTGTGGGGGGCCACCATTATTTTTAAGTTTGCCACGACATCGCTGAGCTGGGGGATGTTGGAGACCTTTCCCCATGGATCCTCATCAGTGTTTAGGTCTGAGGACAAGCTTTGCAGGCCCAGCACCTATACCCTGTCTCTTTAGCAAGGCAGCGGTTGTCTTGGAGATGTGTTTGAAGCCGTCATGTTGGAATACCGCCCTGCAGCCCAGTTTCTGAAGGGAGGGGATCATGCTCTGCATCAGCACACAGCGACATTCATAGTAGCTCTCCACAGCCGGCTGCGCTCATGCAGCCCCAAACCATGACACGCTTTGCACTCATTGCTTGATGAAATCTCAACTAAGTTTATCTCTAACAGGACTTTGTTGCAGTAATCTGTCATTATTGGGGGCTTTCTCGAGTATGGTATGGTCTTGACCGCCCACCGTGCTGCAGCTCCTCAGAGTCCTTTACCATGAGGTGCCATGTTTAACTTCCAATGAGATATATATATGAGAGCGTACCAAATTTACCACAACTGCTGGTGTCATGTGCCACTGGGTCACATGACACCAGGAAGGGAAAATAATTGCTAATTGGGCACAAATTTGGACTTTTTCATTAGTTTACTCATTTTTGTTGCCAGCGGTTTAGAAAGTAATGTGTTAGAGGGGAAAGCTTTAACAGAGCCGTTTAAGCCATCGTATGAAAATGCGCAGAGTACGGCATAAATGCAGGCCTACCAAACATGGCCATCCACCTAAAGTGACCGGCTGGAAGAACATTTATCAGATTAGTGGCCAAGAGGACCAGGGTCACTCTGGAGGAGCTGCAGAGATCCACTACTCCACAAATCTGAAAGTTATACAAGAACAGTGAGAAGCCACCAGATGCGCCATTATCGGTTTGCCACAAGGAGAAGTCAGCAAACAAGTGGGAGGAGGCAGAAAATACAATCAGCAGCGACCAGGAAGATTATGAACCTGCAGCAAACTAAGACTGAGGCTTACCTTCCAGCAGGACGAAGACCTAAAACAAGAAAAACCTTAAGTACGAAAAACAGCATCAGTAGCCAATATATCGCTTTTATCCATTTACATCTTGTTTGATCTCCAGTAAGATTGCAAAGCCATCTTCATTTTTGTCCTTTTGTTTGATTTCTGAAGATCTCTACACCCCATACTTCATGAGCTCAGCTTTGGGAACCACTGGGCTTAAGCTCATTTGGGCATCAGAGAAAAAAAAGCCCAGACCTAAATCCAATCCAAGCTGTGGCAAAACTGTTCAGACCCTCCAGCCAGTCTGACTGAAACATTTATCTCACAAACAGGAATGAGCCAGCGACACCACTTTATAAAACAATTTTATTTTAGCTTACAATAAATTCAGATAAAACTTTGATTCCGTGAAAAATATTTAAAGCACTGAAATTTTTGTGGCATAGTTAAAAGCAGGATAGTGATTCAATGCCGCAGTTGAGTCCTCTTGGCGATAAACGATCATCGCCGGCGAGCGTCTATTTGAACTCCCTCTGGGAAAGGACGGTCCGGTACAGAGACGTGCCTTTAGCCTGGAAGAAGGTCAGGACCAGCTTGCTCTTCGTCACCTCCGCATGAACGAAGCCCCCCAGAGTCGAAGCCTGGCCGGTGAAAAACTTCAGGGAGCCCTCGGGGACGTGGTTCCAGTGACGGATGTCGGGATCCAGGAAGTTCCCGGCGCCGCTCACTACGTAGCCCACGCCGGACTCTTCGAGATACTGGGCAAGAAAGGAAACAAGTATAAAAAAAAAAAAAATCAGTGAGCAAAGATGAGATGAACAGTCAAAGGAGGAGAAGCGCTGGAGCTGACCTGCAGGTTGTGGTCGTGTCCACACAGGTAGGCCGTCACATTGTGTTTAAGGAGCAGAGGGTGGAGCCTCTGCAGCAGACACTCTGTGGGGCCGTGCTCGGACACGGACCAGACCGGATAGTGGCCCGCCACCAACAGGAAGTCCGCCTCAGACCGAGCCAGCCTCTCCTGCAGCCAGACCAGCTGACGGTTGGCATCCACTGCACTCAGGGGTCCTCTGGGCTTCTCGTCCACAAAGTCGTCGGAGTTTCCACAGAGCATCACAGTGTCGAGCATGATGATGGTCAGAGTCTTCCCCGTGTTGGGGATGTGGAAGTTCAGCTCGTAGTAGTAAGAGGGAAACCTCCTAATGAAGGGGAAACGTTCAACGCTTTACAGGCTCTCCTCACAACTACAATTAGGAAGTCATTGATTCATTTCAGAAATTCAGCTCAAAGATTCATGGCACAGATACGCGTTAAAGGACCGTCTCTCCATTTGTGATAATAATGGCTGAAAGCAAATGAAAACCCAAAAGTCAGTTTCTCTGAAAATTAGACAACAGCAGCAATGATGGGATGAAAAGTGCAAAACGTCATACAGTGGGGAGAACAAGTATTTGATACACTGTTGATTTTCCAGGTTTTCCCACTTGCAAAGCTTGAAAAAGACTAATTTTTATCATAGGTACTGTGAGTGATGGAATCTAAAACAAAAATCCAGAAAAATACAATGTATAATTTTTAAATAATTCATTTCCGTTTTATTGTGTGAAATAAGTATTTGATCATCTATCAACCAGTAAGAATTTTGGCTCTCACAGACATGTTAGTTCTTCTTTAAGAAGCCCTCCTGTTCTCCACTCATTACCTGTATTAACTGCACCTGTTTGAACTCGTTAGCTGTATAAAAGACACCTGTCCACACACTCAATCAGACTCCAGCATCTCCACAATGCCTAAGACCAGAGAGCTGTGTAAGGACATCAGGTCTTGCGTGCTTGAGGAAGGGCACGCAAGGTGCCCTTCCTCAAGCCAACGCATGTCAAAGCCCGTCTGATGTTTGCAAATGACCATCTGAATGATCCAGAGGAGGAATGGGAGAAGGTCATGTGGTCTGATGAGACAAAAATAGAACTTTTTTGTTTAAAACTCCACTCTTCATGTTTGGATGAAGAAGAATGATGAGTACAACCCCCAAGAACACCATCCCAACCGTGAAGCATGGCGGTGGAAACATTCTTTGGGGATGCTTTTCTGCAAAGGGGACAGGACGACTGCACCATATTGTGGGAAGGATGGATGGGGCTATGTATCGTGAAATTTTGGCCAACAACCTCCTTCCCTCAGTAAGAGCACTGAAGATGGGTCGTGGCTGGGTCTTCCAGCATGATAACGACCCAAAACACACAGCCAGGGCAACTAAAGAGTGGCTCCGTGGGAAACATCTTAAGGTCCTGGAGTGGCCTAGCCAGTCTCCAGACCTGAATCCAATAGAAAATCTTTGGAGGGAGCTTAAAGTCCGTGTGGCCCAGCGACAGCCCCGAGCCCCGACTGCAGGAGTGGGCCAAAATCCCTGCTGCAGTGTGTGCAAACCTGGTCAAGAACTACAGGAAACGTCTGATCTCTGTAATTGCAAACAAAGGTTTCTGTACCAAATATTAAGTTTCATTTTTCTGGTGTATCAAATACTTATTTCACACAATAAAATGGAAATTAATTATTTAAAAATCATACATTGTATTTTTCTGGATTTTTGTTTTAGATTCCATCACTCACAGTACCTATGATAAAAATTACAGTCTTCTTCAAGCTTTGCAAGTGGGAAAACCTGGAAAATCAACAGTGTATCAAATACTTGTTCTCCCCACTGTAAACATGCATCCAGGGCGCTGAATCCAGCCATATTAACGGAAAGTTGAGTGGAAGGACCAAGATGAGACATGAAAGAAATCTGCTTCTCAAAAAATGAGACCAGTAAAAAATAAAGTGATACCGTATTGTCAGCCCACTGTAAAGTATGTTCAAAGAGGATCCAATACTTGTTAGGGCTCCTTTTGCCAGACCACCTGCATCTATACAGGACCAAGGACTATTAATCGCAACTAAAAGCCATCAGAACAAATAAAGGTGTGATATTTCAGCAGGAACAAGACCCAGCGCTCTCCTGTGTGCTTCTGTGGGTTGAATGAGGACATTGTGAGGTTTCACACATACATGGATGAACACTTGAATAAATCGGCTCGACTGGTCTACCAACCAGGAGGCGTTCTAGGAGACGGGCCTGAACCGGCTCTGCTTCCTGTGAAGCTTCAGGCCCATTAGCACATGTGGCAATATACTGTCCATTTACCAGCTTTCTAGAGAAATAGGAAGCGTGTACACAGGGGGCGGCTCTGGTTAAAACATGCTTGTTTTTCCTCACAGTGACGTAGGTGGAGTGGCCCAGAATTGGAATTTGGTAAATGCAACAAATACATATAAAAAAATTATACTCCAAGAAGTACCTTTTCTCCTCGAAGTTACTCTGGTATATGCAACCATTTTCTGCCCCTTTCTGACTGGATTCAGCAGCTTTTTGCATGACACCGTAAAGACTGGGGCTCACAGTATGCTAACAGCCGTGGATGAGGGAATCGGACAAGCCAAATGCAAACTGTAGCGGGGACGCCTTAACCATGGGGAAAATCTGACAGGGTAAAGAACAAACTTCAGTTTCAGCCCAGTTAAGACTTCATTTGTGCCATTTCTAGACCAGGAGCTCCAGCTGTAACCCGAGGCTGTGACTTGAAGCTCCAACTCCAGCCACAGTGCACTCTTTGTGAATCTACCCAAGACTCTGGAATGGGCTGCGGTGGTTTCTGCATGCTTTTATTCCTTCCACCTAACTTCCCATTAACATAGCCTCAAACAACGCCCTGAAGAGCCGAAGAGCTTTTGTGTGGAGGGTGTTGGACAATTGTCAGGTCAGCAGTCTTCCACATGATGACTGCATGTCGTTTCTGCATTTTTATCTGCTGGTCTAGTTCAATATAATTACATTCTCAGAGAAACTGAAGAGTGGGTTTATCCTAATAGGTGTGAGTCGTAATCATCAAAATTAACAACTCTTGAGTAATATCACTACGAGTTTCAGGTTTTCAGTAGACTTAAAAACCTTTCAGTGACGCTCCAGGATGTTCAGATGCAAGTTCCTTACCATATGTCGGACCTCTGAGAGTACTCGATCTGAGCTTTGACGTTCCCCGCATGGTCGTGATTACCAGCCAGAACATACCAAGGGACTCTGAGGGACTTCGCCGTGTACACAGACTCAAAGGTTTCCTTTCAGTGGGAGATTCAGATGAGAAAGCAGGTTTGATTTCACGGAAACGTTAGAGAGTGTCTTTGTTCTTGAACCAGACCCTAAACTGACCTGAAACCGAGGGGAGTCCACACTGTCCACGCCTTTGTAGTAAAAGTTATCACCAAGCGCCAGAACAAAATCCACACCCATCTGCTCTGCTACTTTACTCATCTCATGAGCTGTAGTCTTCTGCACAGCCGTGACATACGGCGGGTAAGGCAACCCACCCCAGTCGCCTACAGCCAGAAACCTAATGGAGGTCCGGTTTCCTGGTACGAGTTGCAAAACGAAGACACAGACCTGTTAGCTGAGCGTCAATACAAATTGGGTGTCAGGGTGTAAAAAAAATAAAATAAATACTTACTGACACTTCCCCCCAGGTCTTGAAAAGCCGCAGGGTAGCAGTGGGTCACGCTGACGGCAGCAGATAAGATGGCTAAAAGAGCGAAAGCCATCTTTAAAGAAACAGAACAGACAACCAGAGTTTCAGGTTCCTCAATATACATCAAACAAAAACAAGAAGTGCAGCAAACAACACGTCTGAAACCCAGCCCCCATGTCGGCAAAGGAAGAAAACAAAACAGGAAGAGCAGGCCGAGCAAAGTTTTGTACAACTCGGCCCACCACGCGTGCCTGTGCTTCCACTTTCTCTACCTTCAGACCGCGTTAAACAGCAGCAGCATCTGGAGCCTGATTGGTGCAGCCTGAAGCTGTCAAGTCCCAGCTGGGGGTAATAAAGGCCAATCAATGCAGCCATGTCTATGTGGCTGGGAGGGTCAGAGGTCACAGTTGACTGATTACCCCTTTGTCTCCTAAAGACATTTTATCAAACCGGTTTAAACCAACACCCATAAACCCAAGAAAGAGAAGACAGTGAACCGGTTTTAAGTGACTAACATGGCATAATCTAGCGAAGTTGAGATGAAAGTTAAAAACTCACGGCCGATGAGCGGGGTGACCGCGTCCTGGCGTGCGTCCCTCTCTCCTCTGGTTTTTATCAGCGCTCCTGGAGGAGAGGCCTCAGGAGGAGGCCACGCTGCAGAGGCATGATGCCCGTTCACAGCCTGACTCAGTGCCGGGACCAGGCGGTTAATATAGCGCGTCTAGACTCCCCTCCTGACTCTTAGTAATCACGCTCTTCCTGCTTTGTTTCCAGCTCCCGTTTCGGTCTTCCCGAATCTTGTTTCATGGAAAAACGGAGCAGGTCAGGCGATCGTCGCGTCTTGGAAAATGTCTTGCGTCTTTTATCATATTTTGTGCAAAGATCCAGTTGTTAGAACTCCTGAAGTTGCACCTGAATTTATAAAGTTAGATCTTTCCACAGCTAAATTAGGCTTCAGAGACTCTTAAAGATGCAGAAGCAGTTTTCAGGTCAGACTTTTTCAGATCTAAATTAACATTTCTCAGTGATTCTTAAGCCTGATTTAAATATATATATATTTATATAAAATGTGTGCCTGTACATTACTACATATGTTTCTACTTTGGTCAGGATCTAAACATGGAGCCTGGAAACAAACCCAAGCAGGAACAGATGAATGGATAAACAGAAGTACTAAAGAATCTGTACAAGGATCTGTATGGATGGATAGAAAAATAAATGAATGGTTTAGTGGATGGAAAAACTGAGCTGAAAAGCTGGTCAGATGGATGGATGGATTCAAGAATAGATGATATATTACTGGATGAATACATGGAGAGGGGGATGTGTGGATAGACAGACAGATGAAAGAGTCAGAAAAAAAAGGATGGATGCAAAAACAAAAGGAAGCAGATGGATGAAGGCTGAAGAACAGATGGATGGATGGATGGAAACACCACATCGCTACAAAGCAGTTACCTGAAACTGGTTAGAACAAGGTTAGAGCATTTTTTATTGACACCAACAAATGTTTGCATCAGAATCACATCCTGATGGAGAACGAAAACAAAGAGCAATTTCAAATTGCTGTGACGGAGTTAGCAAAAGAAACCCGGATCACCCAACGTCAAACTACTAAAAACACACGAGTCAAGTGATGACACGAAACAACAAAATCCCACAGAACGAGTGGTTTCTCTGGATTATCGTTACGCTGAAGACGCTGACTTTTTAAAAAACAAAAACAAAACCATGAGCAGTATTGTCATGTAGAAGGATCAGTAATTCATGTTGTATCCAGAGTACGAGCCCTGGTTCTGTCCTTCAAAGTTCTGGTACGTGCTGAAACCCTGTGGATTCCCCCAGCTGGACGGGTTCCCCCAACCTGTGTTGAGAGATCAGACCATAAAGACGTCATTTTATCATCTGCTCCGGCTCAACTGAAGTATTAACATTTAAAAATGTCTCGGGAGAAGCTGGCGGTCACCATAACTATCGTAGGAATGTCCTCCTGTAACAGAACTGGGGTAGGCGGTGCTGTACGTGGAGCTTCCTCCCTGACCCACAGGACCGCCTTGGGTCAGCATCTTCTTCTTCTCCTCTCCATACCCGTAGCTGTATGGGCTCTGCTGGTCCACAGGCGGAGGCATGGAGTGGTAGCTTTGTCCCTTTGTGCTGCCGGAGCTGGAGACGGGTGGGGAGGAGTAGGTGGAGCTGCTCTCTGGGTAAAAGGTGCCGTAGCCGCTGCCGCCGTCCGATCCAGCCATGCCGGAGCATTTGGCTGAGCTGGTGGCGGCGCTGTTACCGTACAGTTTGTCTGAAATACAGGGAGAAGAAGAGGGGTCTCATTGGTAAAGCCTGCGTACGCACAAAACGCGGCCTGAAACGTGCGTACGTCACTTTCCACGCAAAAGATGTGAAGTAGAAGACTTGACGGGAAAATCAGCGGTCCTCACGGCAGCTCTGACCCAGGCATACGCTCATGTTGGAGACGCGGGGGGGGGGGGGGGGGGGGGATGGCTAAGTTGTGATTTGCAGCCAAACTGCATCATTGTTCCTCTCAGGTGTTCAATTTCCCTCCATATCAGACTTTAATGATAGATCGACTTTATCACAAGCATTCAAAATCACAGTGTTATATTATGGAGACAACTATACATAAGGACCTTTCAAAAAAAATAAAAAATAAAATGGCCTTAAGCCAACTTAAGTATTAAATAAATGTCAGAATGACATTTTATTGGGCTTTCTTCCATTCCTCTCCCTGATGAGCACCGGGGTGACGTGTAACAGATTATTGTGACCAGGTTTCAGGTAATTCCTTTAATTGCCGCGAACAGTCAAATAAACCCGTGTGGAGGCGTTGGCTCTGCAGGAGGACCTTGTAAACAGGAGACTTAGGAGGGAAGGCGGTTTTAGGGACCTCTTACTCCTCCTGGTCTCCCTCTGTACTAAAAATGAGAATCTAGAGGCGTCCTCCTCTAGATTCACCACAGCGCACGGCTCAGTGAGGCTTTCATCCATAATCAAGTTTACTTTTTATCAAATTCTTTTTAATGTGGACATGTGTGCTTTTACACATATATTAAACAACTTTCTGTGATTTTTCTTTTTTTTTTTTTACTTTTGTTGCCCTTTTCTCCATGGTTGCCATAGTTCACCATGAAATTACAACAACCAACTGACTCATCTACATACATGTTAACGTTCATGAGGTGCTTGGCATTGACCGTTTATTGACCGTCGAGGGCAGAACATGAGGGGGAAGCAGGTAGGCAGACGTCCAGGTGCAGCTGTGGTCTATACAGGGAAATTGTGTGCTGGTGTGCATGCACATGGTTTATTTTTCTTTTTTTTGGTTTATTGGTGTATGGATTCTACAAAATGATTTATAAATGAGGCCCCAGAGTCTTTCCAGTTTGAAAAACTATTTAAATCTAAACTCACGTGAACAAATGCACACACACACACACACACACACACACACACACACACACTTATTATTTTCAGGCTTTCTGTAGGTTCCTCTAGCTTAAATTTAGGACCATTAAAGATCCTTATTTTTATTTAAACTATCTCTAAATCTATAGTTTTAGTGCAGTTTAATATTTTGAAGCTTAAAATTCTGGTTATTTGGTAATTCATGGAAACGGAGGCTCATCCAAGTGCAAAGTGAGAGGTAATGAACACATTTTCACACTTCTTTATGTAATGTTCTAATTCTCTGAGACCTTGAATTCTGCGTTTTCATTTTCTGCAAACTACAACCATCAACACTGCAAGACAGAGATGTACAATTATTCACTCTGTGTGCAAGTAATCTATATGAGCTCAGCTTTCCAAAAAAATAACTTTTTTAATGATTAATTAAAAAAATTAAAAAATTAATTTAATGATTTATTTGAGATGTGAGTTTATTTGAGACTTGTTACAGTTAAATTGTATAGTTAAACTCCACAGAAACCCGTCTATCAAATATAAATGAAGTGAAAATGAGAGGGCCGTGCACAGAAAATGTTGATGTATTTATTCTTTTTTGGCCCATTGTTCTTTAAATTAGAGTTCGTCACAGGAATTCATTTTCCAAAGCTCTCTCAGGGTCTCATCACAGCGTTTCAAACGTGTTGGGATGGAGACTTTGACTGGTCCCTGCAGCATGCTGTTTTGTTTATTTCTCAGTAATTCTGGGGCAGGTTTGCTGACGCGTTTTGGGATTATTGCTTTGTCCCATGACCCAGTTTGGACCAATCTTTATCTGTCGGACAGATGGCCTCACAATCGACTGACTGCAAGGCAAAGGCCACAAAAACAAAAACTTGACCTAGACCTGTGCTCTAAAATAGCAAGTTTCCTTAAATAGTCCTGGACTTCCCTCAAAACCCTATGAAGTGAAGAAGTGGAAAATATGAACCGAGGCTTTACGTAAACGAAGCCAAAACCGAGACTAAATTTAAAAAGCACTTTGATTTATTGAGAAATTCTGCATTTTACAGATTTTATTCTGTGTGTATTAGTCTTGTAAGACGAATGCAGATAAATAAATGTAAATTGTTTATTACACTCAGAACAGTGTTTTGCATGTTGATTGAAAACATTAAAAGATCCTTATTGTAAAAACACTTTGTCTTTTATTTGTTTATTAACTAATGATAGTCTGGAACTTGATGCTTTGATATAAGAATTCAATATTTTAGGAAATCTGTAAAAACCAGATCACTTCTTCCATTAATGGGTATATTTTGTTTTGACCATGGCTGTGAGTATTGCGATACTTACGGTAGCCTGCACCAGAGTTGCCCTCATAGCTGTAGTTAGCTTCAATAAAAAGGAGAAGATATTTAGTTGATTTCCTCATAGGAATTATTTTTACACATTGTTTGATCCAGAGTAAAACCTCTTACTTTTGTTATAGCTGGGCCCTGGTGCAAACGGTTGGCCCCGACCTCTGCCCCGGCCCCTGGCTAGGCCCCCTCTGTTGGGACCCCAGCTTCGAGAGCCAGTATCTGAGGGAATACCACGGATTGTGCCGAATCCTGGGATGTGCTGTTGGCCAGGATATTATAGACGGTTTAATGGAGAGTGATCTGACAATAAAATATCAGATCATTAAAAAAGGACTTTTCTCCCCCCCCCCCCAGAAAGGCTGTTGAATAAATTACCATGTCGGTGTAGACGACCTTCTTCTTTGCTATAATTCGGTTGCTAGTTGAAGCCCCATCGTCATCTGGGAACAACTTTTCCAAGGCAGCAAGGGCAGCGCGAGCTCTTGCCTCCTTTTTATTGGAGCCTGTTCCTTGAAATTTCTGCCCATCGACTTCCACCTGAGACACAGGGGAAAAAAATAAAAAGTTTCTTATGCATCTGTTATAAAGTCAGATATTCCTCGCGCTAAAATGCGAGAATATTAAAAACAAAAATCTTTACTGAAATGGCAAAGAGAAATAAAAGTTGAGTGCAACACTCAACAAAACGTTTCAAATAAATAAAATGTTTCTATTTGTTTTTCTCCCGATTGATTTCTCACTTTATTTGTGACTTGCTTCATAAAATGTTTTATTATGTAGTTGGGTATAATCCTCACTATGCAGCACTTTGTTTAAAAAGGCTAGACAGAGTAAGCTGACATGGACATCTACAGCATCAGTATCTTTATCTGCTGAGTGTGACGCGGCCGACTCGCCTCCATGACGAAGGACTTGGCGCTGGACCTTCCGGTCTCTTTAAGCACCACATACTTGAGGCTGCGGCGCTTCTCGTTGAGCTCCATCACAGGATTCTTCCCGTTTTTAGTTAGGAGGGGACCCTGGACAATCTGTTAGCGGGCAGGGGGAAAAAAACTGAAGCATGAAATCGAACAACTTTGATCTCTTCCGGCGTATACGTTTATTAAAACAAGAGGGGCAAATAAAGCCTTTCACCTCCTCCGGTGTGGTAGAGGATGCAGCTGAGTCAGATTTCTGTGAACTATCAGCATCTCCACTCGACTCAGATTTAGACTCCAGGCCTGTTGGAAGACCAAGGTCCTTCAGGGCCTGTGCAAAAAACAAAAACAAAACATTAAACGCCGTCTTTCCTGGATTTAAAGGCAAGGCAAGGCAGATTTATTTGTATAGCACATTTCAGTACAAAGACAATGCAAAATGCTTTACATGATTAAAACAGGAAATTAAAACAGAATAAAAGCAAGTAGGAATAAAATGTAGAAAATATTAAAAACAGTTGGACTACAAAGTCGAACTAATGATGTTTCAGTCATGTCATGCTTTTAGGCCCATACTTGTCATCAGGAAATCAAACTTTCCACCCTGGGGAAAAGATTGGCCCTGGAAACTTTGCCTTTGACCCTTTATACGGACTTCTCTGCTTCCAGAATTTAAACTTAAAACTTCAGTCACTGTTCTGTATTTGTGAATCCTATTTTGTTTGCTTTAAAGCTTGAATATAATTCATTATTTCTACAGGCTTTTATTTACTAAAACAGTTTAACTAGAACAGTCGAAGGCAGTCCTAAACAAATGTGTTTTTAATCTTGATTTAAAGGAACTCAGGCTTTCCGCACTTTTACAGTTTTCTGGAAGTTTGTTCCAGATCAGTGGAGCATAGGAACTAAATGCTGCTTCTCCTTGTTTAGTTCTGGGTCTAGGTATGCAGAGAAGGCTGGAGCCAGAAGACCTTAGTGGTCTGGATGGTTGATACACTGATAACAAGTCTGTGATGTAGTTAGGTGCTAAGCCATTCAGGGATTTATAGACTAACAGAAGGATTTTAAAGTCTATTCTCTGAGATACAGGGAGCCAGTGTAAGAACTTTAGAACTAGGGTGATGTGCTCTACTTTCTTAGTGTCTCAGTCTTAGTCTTAAAGGCAAACATCAGCAGGTTAAAAAGTCTGTCTATCTGCTCTGGTAAACTGTCTGATGCTTAGCAGGCATGTCGTTCACAGCAAGTATAGCATAAAACTGTAACCTAGGAGTCAATGAATGACTGGAGATATTTCCTATTGCAAAAAAATAAAAACAAACATTTCTTTTTCTAAACCAACAAACTGACATCACTAATGTAGCGAAGATTCATCAGCTTCACCTTGATGGCAACGTTGAGCTTGGCAACCCGCTTGGAAGGTCCCGACGCCTCGTAGGTTTTTCCCTTCACATCCACGGAGATCGTAAACATGGGCTCATGAACTGGACCCGTTTGAGAGACCAGCCGGTACTCCAGGCGAGACTGGTACTGGTTGAGACGCATCACAGGATTCATGTTCGGATCAACTGTGACAGCAAAAAGAGGAAATACTCCAAAAATATTGGGAAATAAACTCAGGCAGCAGCTTTTTTTCAGGGAAGAAATCCGTTTTCTGCTAAAATATATATTTTTCAAAGTACTTTTGAACAACTCAGTGTCTACTGCCATAATTTATGGTCCACTGTAGTTTTTTCTGGGTGTCAATAAGATTTATCCTTTCGTCACCCGAATAAGGCCACACAGAAAGCCAATTCACATTCCTCTGACGGTTTTTACTCACAATGCTTCGTTAGAAAGCCTTTCTCAAACTTCCTCTCTTTGACATTTGGTTTGGACTCATCCTTATCTTCCTCCACGGCTGAGTAAGGTCTCTTAGGTGGGAGGAAGCACTGAGAAACAGGAGCGATCTGGCCTGTATTGAACCGGAGAAACAAACATGATAACAGAACCTTTGATCAAACTGTGACTCCACAAAAAAAAAACAAAAAAAAACTTTATTGTGCCGTACCTGCGCTGTCTTTGTGGCTGTATTTCAAATATCTGAGCAATTTCGGCGGTTTGTTGTCAAACCCCAGCACCTTGTGCATCTGCCCAAATGCACACAGCCTCAAGGCCAACTGAGCAAAACAAACGTTAAGCAGAGTTTAGGGAGTGTAACGCAACTACAGCGGGTAAAATAAGAACTAGCCAACGTTTTTCTCTGTGAACATATTCCTCACATTTGTGCAAAATTCACACCAAATGTCAGCAACAACCATTTATTAGTCATTTATAGTCATTTAATAACCTGTGAATCTTCCAGTGAGTGCTAATCCTGAGGTGGGGGGGGGGGGGATCCTTTCACTGTGTTGTGCCATCAAGCCATGAGGAAAAATCAGAATGGGTTGTAAGCAAATGAATTTCAGATTTCTTCAGGCACAAAGAACTGCCTCTCACCACGGTGCCATCATTGCTATAAAGCCAAGCTCCCACAGACAACCGTCCTCATTTCCCGCTGTTTCGTCGGAACAGCGTTGGGGGGGAAAACTCAGTCCCGTTGCTCCTGGAGCGACAAAGGGGGAAATTCTCTTCGTCCAGAGGACCTGACTGGGCTCGGAGAACTGCAGGCTGGATCGAAGCTAAGTCTGCGGTCCAACTTCTGCGTAACCAGACGCCGGAGTAAAGAATCCAGAAACCAGCTTTGTTTATTTTTCTCA
This sequence comes from Fundulus diaphanus, assembly GCA_037039145.1. Classification (NCBI taxonomy): domain Eukaryota; kingdom Metazoa; phylum Chordata; class Actinopteri; order Cyprinodontiformes; family Fundulidae; genus Fundulus; species Fundulus diaphanus. The sequence goes on from CM073123.1 coordinate 27,218,257, forward strand.
GCTGTTGCAGGAAAACTGACTGAGACGGCGCGGAGCGGTCTCCCTTCCTCACCAGGCCAAGGGAGGGGCTGATCTGAAGTCGCCCGCTGCAGGGCTGAGTTTCACACGCCAGAGACCCAACTATGATCCGGGGCCGCCTTCTAACAGCTACGTTTCGGCTAGCCCACAGACGGCCGCTGCTGAGATGAGCAGCTTTCCTTTGGAGTAATTCAACTGCTTCCAACTGGATGCCCAAAGTGAACCGAACTGACACAGAGGCACCGACAGGTGTGGCAGAGAAATAAAAAGGGAAAGTTAAATGGTTAATTTAGAACGGTTTACTTAATGTGTTCTCCCTGTGTTTTTGAAACACGTGGAGCTTACAGGGTAGCTCCCGCTAGCTTCTTAGAGCAATGCTACGCAGATGTAATTCGAGTGTTTTTACGGTTATAACAAATGTTATCTCTATAAGGGTTTTATACATTGATGGGATATTAACGTTTGTGTTTTCCGGTCCGCTCATTACGACCAGAATAAAGCCGAAGCTTTTTAAAATTAGCGGCGGATGTCCGCTAGCCTAATGCTATTAGCGTCGTGATACGCGACTACGGTTCGTTTCAAACATAATGTTTACTTCGTTTCGCTCCACCATCAGTCGATAGTGCTATGAGCATTATTACCGCATTAATATGGAACATTAATGTCGATTAAAAAGTATAATCGCATTAATAAAATCGAACGTTGTAAAAGTTTACAGATTTATACTGAGAAAATAATTATTTTAAAAAGTCAAATAATTTCATCAAATAGTTTTAGTTAAGCTAATTTAAGATCATTCCATGTTCTTTAAGATGAACTTTGGTTCTTTATCTCAGATCTGCAGTGAACCAGGATTCACTGAATTATTCTGATGATCAACCACTTTATTTTGTCTTTTGTTTCTTTTGTGTTTACATAATTCCTTAGTTTCTTTTTATCTTAATTTTGCTTAGTAGTTTTAGTTAAGTTTCACTAGCCTAGTAGAGAGGATTTGTTAATCGAAATATAGTGTTAATTCAGATAAACAGCATTCTATAGTGATGTTTTCTGGATGTTCATTTTATTTCTGTTAATAAATTCTTGAAACTGAAGAGAAGTTGTCACTCCTTTATTCTACATGTGTGCAGAGTTTGCTGTTAAAAGATCGCCAGTGCTCGAATCACCCTTTCAACTATTGTCCTGATATCAATTGTTTGGGCTTGAACAACATTGGGTATGTGTTTCAACCTATTCACCTGACAATACCTAACAAACAGAGAGTTATTTATTAAACATTAAATAACTCAAAACAGTGTGTAACAGCAAACGCTTCTTGTTACAGACTGGATGAGGTGGAGTCACGTGACTCTTCTGCACAATTTTTTAAAAACTGTTTTTCTCCTGCATTGTTACATTCTTATCACTGCTGCACTTTATATTGTAATGTTATCTTATTTCAATCTCATTGCATTGTCGTAAGCTGTATGCAACGAAATTTCATTTTGTTTGCACTCTGTACATACAAAATGACAATAAAGTTTGTCTAAGTCTAAGACTACAGACTATACTTGAGCGCAGCGTCTTAGAGGCACATGAGTAGAGCCCATCTATACACAGCCAAAGAAAGACAAAAGGTCTTTTAATTTTTTTTTAAAACAGCAGATATACCAACATGTGCAAAATGGCGTTGGTCATTGCCGTAAATGTCAGTGTGGGTAAATTTTCGTTTCATCGCCCAGGCCTACAGCAAACCTGGAAACAGCAGGTACGGGTCTTCCCATGAAAACAACAAGCAATGGCCACTCTGCACACTGGAAGAGTCCATGGCTGAAGAAAAAGCATGTTGGACCTTCATTAAACTTTGCTGCAAAGGATTTGCCAATTAATTCCTTTAATCAGGCGAGGCAGAAGCTTATCTGAATGTCAGAACATCATGCTGTTTTACAGAATAACGGATGAAGAAAGTTACCAGGACATTCTCGATTCGAATCTGTAGATTAAAGGACTGTGGATGTCCCAGAAAGATGAGAGTCAAAAAAATAGAGTCAAAGAAACTCTTACCGTATTTTTCGGGCTATAAGTCACACTTTTTTCATAGTTTGCCCGATCCTGCGACTTGTATCAAATTTAAATGATAATTCATCTTGACCAGTAAGAAGTCAAGGAGTAAACATTACCGTCTATAGCCACAAGAGGGCGCTCTAAGCTTGTGAAAACTATCCTCCTCCTGTACCACTTAAAAATTAATTGAAACATTAACTTAGAGACAACAAAGACTGAACACATGTTTGTTTGTTGTTTCATTGCTTCAATCTGCATTCATGCAGGGGAGCGTTGCATGGTGCACCTCAAAGGGCCGAAATTGCGACAGAACTCTGTTATTGGGTTGTCTGTGAAGCTCATAACAGCTAGTGCTAGCTTACAGGCGTTTTACTACTTCACTGATGCACGTCAGCTTGATGTTGCTCTAAAACATTTGTGTCGTACTGTTAGCTTAGCACGTAGCACCGTTACGCTCACGGTCTACTTTAGGCGTAATTTTGACAACTTTCAGCGTTACGGGCCGTTAACGTTGAAACGCGCTGGATAAAACATTGCCGGTTGGGGTTGCTAATTTACCCCATTCATCCTCCCAGGTATGTTCCACGTTATTCAGCCGGTTGTGGACGCAGCTGTGTAATTTAATATTCAATTTTTAGTCTTGGAGTGTGTGAAATAAATGTTTAAATAAATGCGTATAGTCTGGTGCGACATATCTTTTTTTTCTCTTTTTCATGCAGTTTTTGACTGATGCGACATAGTCCAGAGCGATTTATAGTCCGAAAAATACGGTAATTAAAAGTAAAACTGCTAGAATGGGCAATCCCTCGAATTATATCCAACTCAACATCAGAGTGACTAAAAAGGATACCCAGAACCTCCAGCTTATGAAGGCAGTTTGAGTGGAAGACAACTGGTGCGAGTTTTAGTCAAATGGCCCCATTAGAAAAATGTAAACAGAGGAAAAACGTTGCCATGTTGGATACTTATATCAACATGTGCTTGCATGCTTTTGGAGCCTCACCATACCTGAGCACTCTTGGTGATGTCGTCACGCTGCTGCGCAGTCAGATTTGCGGTGGCGTCAACGGCCTCCTTTTCACATGGGTCCTTTACGCCAGGCCCATCTTTAAACAGACGTGGTTCAGTGTGGACATTTACGCCGCTTTCCATGATCCTGAATTGAAGAGAAGCTCACCTTCCAAGAGGATTCCAGTGGAAAAGCACTCCAAGACTCGGCGGAAGGATTCGCCTACTGCCATCGGCCGCTCACTTGTGGCGATTGCTTTCTCCACCAGCAGTTCAAGAGACTGCAAAAGAAAATCTAATTACTTTAAATCTTTAAATCATGCGGCTGAAGTTATACTTTGAATAAATAAAAGATCACAGAGACAGAAGAGGTGGCAGCTGATACAAGCCCAGCTTAAACAACATTTAAAGGCTCTGTTCACAAAGAAAAACTAATATAAACTGAGAATAAGAAGTGGATGGAGGTACCAGAGTTTGAAAAGATCCAAGAAATGTTTGTTGAATCTCTGACAATCATGTTTTTTTACCTGGCAAGTAGCGCCTGCAGAATACGCTTCTTTATCAAACAACAAGATTATGGGAAAATTAGGAAGGCAGTTACAGACATCTGATGTCAAACTTCTTCATCCATTTTGAATCCATGTTATGATGCATGTCTGGCTTTGGTTCTCCCATTGGAAGAGCCATCTGAAGCTGAAGAACGTACCGACCCCTTCCATCAAGCAGCATAACTAGACTTTGGCTACGTTCTGACAACAGGGAAATGCGACCCAAATCCAACCTTTTTCACGGCAGTGTGAACGGCCCAATTCTGATCTTTTCACCCCCAAAATAACCCGATCTGTGCCACTTCCATACGTGTTTTTTTTTCCAAAGCATCCACAGTCTGAATGGTCATGTTGTGTATTATCCGACTTTCATGTCAGTCTCCTGTCTCTTGCTATATGTCCACACACAGGAGCAGCAGCTAGTGCTCCATAAAAGACCATTAATAGCTGCTTTTTTCTTACCTTACTTCATCTTGCTATGATGTGGTCCTAATATTGTCGGCTCTCATTGCTCAACAGTTTTCTAATAACAAGGAGAGATGCAAACTGGTATCCGCGTTTTTTTTTGTTTGTTTTTGTAACGGTTCACGACCAATCAAATGGTCAAATCATATTTTAATATTAATATTAGATGAACAGATAATATTGCATCATATCGGAAATCATAAGACTGTTATATCGGTAAATATTGTATCGTCATCCAAACAAATCAGGATAACATCATACACCTCTAAAAAAAACAGGCCATGCTTCATTAAATGTAATTTTAAATAAATCAGGAAAACAAATGAACAAACCATAAGGCTATGTCTGTAATTTGGACCTTGTGTGAATACGGAGAAGATCTATAATAAACTCAAACTAGAGCACTGGAGTCTAAATTTTAAATAATCATTGCAGTTGTTGTCATAATTATTTTAGTTATAAAGAAGTAACACCTCAAAATAATTTTCATTCCTATGGTGAGTGTGTGTGCACTAGGACTGGACGATAATTCAATAATATATATCGATCGATAGACGTATATCGATGATAGAAAAAAGGGGTCAATAAAAAGTTCAATAGAAGAACAATTTTTATTCCTTTTGCATTCTAGCCTATAACGTAGGTTAATGTTACAGTCATTACATCCTCCCAACCAATCACAAACGCAGAACCAGGAACGCTCGCCCCCCAGGCTCCGCCCCTTACAAGAGTTCAGAGAGCACGAGATTTGTTTTTTGGTAAAAAGTTGGTTGAATAAAGGGTTGAGTTTGAATTCAGTGTTTGTGTGTTCTTTATCTAAAAATAGATCACTAAACAACAGCATAAGATGACCAGGGCTGCACGTAAAATATACGTTTTGAATTAGTTGATAATTATCGATATCTATCAATATGATTTCTATTTTATCGATATGCTTTTCCTCTATATCGTCCAGCCCTAGTGTGCACATGTAACTCATCTCATTGCTTAAAGTGTCATTTTCGTTAACTGGTCCATTCTGAGCTAGAGAAACCATCCACTATGTCATAATATGAAAAAAAAAGTAAACAACCGGATCTCTCACCCATTCTGAGAGGGGCGACCAATCAGGAATCCGTTTACACAGATCTCTCATTATCCGGATCACGATGACGGCAGAACTCAGATTGCTGACTTTAACCTGTGACACAAAACAAACAAACAAAAAAAAAAAAAGCCAGCTGAGTCAGAAAGCCTGTCTGTCTGCTCCAAAGAGATCTTGCTTCTGTGCTTTCAGAGTTGTCATGAAACGATCAAGGAAAACAAAGCAAGCACAGAACAGCAAGAACTACTGAGCTGTCTCCAAATCAACCACGGCAAGACCGTTCAGGTGTTTATTGATCTTTACTCAGTGCTGGAGTTGACGCAGAGAAAGCCCAGTCTTGCACTCCAAATCAATACCAACGAGTTATCCACAGTCGTCATTGGTACTGATGAGCAAGTCATACTTTAGCTCTTCAACTACTTAAAAGTGTGACGTTTTAAAATGTAATATATGAAATTTAACTGTCACTGTGTCTAGATGGGACAAAAAAAAAAGAAAAAAAAAAAGTTGAGATCATTTAAAAATAATGACGTGAATGCAAACCTTGAACCACTTGGCGTGGCGGAGAGACGCCAAGGCAGTTAGGCATTTCTGCCTGTCCAGAACGTCCGGCGGATCGTTGACTGTTTGCGTTTCTATTGACGAGGTGGGGTAAGAAGAAAAGGTACAGTTTGACCAAGGGGGTTGGCTCTGTCTTGCAGCGCAGGGAGCAACAGCTTTTCCCAAACCAGCAGAAGCAGGGAACGGGGTCTCAGAGCAGCTAATGTGAGCGTCTTTGCTCTTAGCCAGTTAAAAATCATCTTCCAAAGGGCCGCACAAAGCTTTGGTTTTATAGCGTTTAGAGCGACAATCACAACATGGCAAGCGATGTTGCGCGTGAGTCTGCTCTTTTTCTGAGCACCCCTTTCCATCAGCCTCTTGGCTTGGGTTTGCTGCCCTCCACTTCCTGAGACAGTGTGTCCAGTTGGTCAAAGGTCCAGCGGTCCTAAAAGACTTCACAAACTATAAGGCAGTCAGTTTTAAAAATCACAAGCATATAGAGAAAAAAATCCAAGTCTGTCCCACACTGCGGCAAAACTGATCATTCCCTGCCCAAAGGTGGCTTCGACCAAAGAGACAGAGTGCAAACACTCACAGTTTGAGCCTCTATCGGATTATTCAGTCCTTAAAATAAGGGGGGAAAAAAATAGAGCTATGAGCTGGATATTAGTAAAACAAGCCTAATTTAGTTAACTTTCCAGAGAGCATTTGTTTTTGGATGCATTCTGAATCTCAAGGTTTTGCACCTCAGGAGTACAGAGGAGATTATCAAACTGAATCCAATAATGACTTTTAAGTCTGATTTTAAAACAGCAGCTGTGCCCATAAATATTTTCATAGGAACAGTAGACTTGGAAATATAATAGGATGTGTTTGACTTGAAGGTCTTTGCTGATTTTTTTTTTTTTACTAAGAGTCGTAAAGACTGAGAATTAATTCAGGTTTCCAGCTTTGTTTACCTGGCAGTACTACTGTGCAGTGCAATGGGTGTACTACCACTGGAGAAGCACTGAGGAAATACCTGATAAATAGAATATTACGATTTTAAATTGTTGGAGAAAAAAAACAAAATTTTTCCAATATAACCCTAACCCTAGGAAGATGTTAAAGAAAACGTTATTTCGTTTGATAAGTCGATACATATTAGCGATTCTTTCGGGGTGGAAGTGAGAGCAAGACTTTCAGAAGATAACAGGAAGGCTGGATGTGTTATGACAAAGAAGCTCTACTTTATTATTTGGGGGTTTCAAGTTGTTACCAAACTTGCCTGGATTTGGAAATGCTGGCAGCTGTTGAAATTTCCACCATGAAATCTGTGTTTTCGCTGTGCAATTATCAGCCGTTGTAGCCAAGAGCTCTTCTCCTGACCATCATCTAGTATTAAAATGTAAAACTGACAGATAAGTCAGCTGGATATACGTGAAGTGATTGTGTTGCAGCAGCGACTTGTGCACTCTGGCCTCCTGCATCGTGCAGTGTGACAGCAGCTACCGGTCATGTTGTGTTCGCACACTGCAACACGTTTAAGTGCTGTCCAATTTATAAAGCTCCAGCGTGTGCCAGGTAGGGATCCAGGAATACGCCTAGGAACAACTGTTTGATTAATGCTAGCAGCTCTAACTGAGTAATTTGCAAATATTAGATGCTAAAGAGAATATAAAAATGTGAACTCGGCAGGTTTAGAAAAACTGGAGCCCTCAAAACTGCCCCCTACCCAAAAAAAGAAAAAAAACAAAACCCTTTCCTCCACCAATTAAAACAGGCCGCCATGGTTCATGACGTGGGCCTTTACCGTTTTAAGATTCACTTATTTTCAGCCTAAATTTAAGTATATTTAAGCTAACACACAAAATCAGTTTTGCCGCAGCTGGTTTTAAACGTACATGTTTAGCATCAAGGGCATGCAATCCGCGCTTTGACAAGTCACTATTGCAAGGGGTTGGACATTTAACATGAAAAAAAAAAACAGAACTGAGCTACAATTACCAGCATGAGCTGAACATTTTTTTTATCTACCAACGAGGAAATGTAACTCCACAAAGAGTAGCTTGTGGCAATACAGCGTCAGGACGTCAGGCAGGAGAGGAGCCCATGTTAGCCGTTTGCTCACTGGCACGAGTCTGAGACGGTCGCTGGGTGTGGCTGCAACATGGTCACAGACAAATTCTGATCCTCAGTAATCCCCTGAAATGATCCACCGCTATAAATTCCTTTACCGGAGTAAGAACGGTAAATCTCTGACCCTGCTTGCTTTTTTTATTCACAGAGACAAACTTTCGAGGAAAAACTGAGACCTGGCATGGGATCTGATCGTATCCTACTATTCAGATTAATACATACACAGGTGCAAAAATGACCATTCATCCATGTTTCTGTGGTGTGCAGGCCGAGTCTACATCTCTATGCAGGGCAGGACTCCGTCTCCTTGGTCCTGTTGGACTAAGTATTTCTGCCCAGTGTTGCTCAAACTTTGACCACTGGCTCCCAAAGGATGTGGAAGAAGCCCTCAGGTCTGGACCGTTTTCTTAAATTACATAAAGCTGCATAGAGCAGATGAAGTAACCAATTTATCAGAGAAGGCTACGAAAAAAAAAAAAAACAATATCAAAAAATACATTTACTTAAATAAATGTATGATCAATCACCTTTATAAGATCCTCTGATTTAATAAAAAAAAATTTGTCCAAACAAAATTAACTGGGCATGGGATTTTAAACTAAGACACAAACACCACCTTTCTTTTCCAAACTACAACACCAGAGAGAATTTACTGCTGAAATTAATTAGATATTCTAGGCATGGATGGTAAATGATCCATATAAGCCAGCATAAAAATAGCTGATCCAAAGAGGCTGAGCGGAGGTTTTAAGTTCAGACAGTTAATATAATCTGCCTCTGAAACCTTTCCACCGTCACCGTGAAACGGAGAAAAGAAGAGCGGAGGAGATGATATGACTGTGCTGATGCTGCTGAGCCACACCCAGGGGAGTTTTGGGCTAATATTCATTGCAGTTATAGATCAGCGGCGAAGCTCGGTGCCTGCGTGCCGAGAAAACGGATCAGGCCCGAGAGAGCTGACGTCCAGCTGGGCAAAAAGTATAAATTAATTAGAGAAAAACACAAACCTTTCTCCTCTGCAGTGTTGGTCGGCTGCTCCGTCCGGACAAGAGGTGATGTGAAGTGGATGACAACAGTCAGGGCTGACTCCTTGGTGCTTTTCACAAATATGGCTGCCTCCTCCGGACATGGGCTTACGGTGTATGTTCCAGCTGAAATCACCTGGTGTAAAAAAATGAAAAAAAAAAAAAAAGATGAGTACAAATGAAGTCTGTGAAACATGCTTTTAATGTGTCAAACAGCATCTGCAGACACGAACCCCTACCTCCAGCTGTTTAGTTAACAGTTCAGTCGCTCGGTTCAACAAAGTGACTGTCGGCAAGTTGGAGCAAAGTAACACCAGTTCCACCTCTTTGTCCCCTTTCAGCAGGAGTCCTTTGGCGACCAGGCCGACCCGCATGAGACCACGCAAAACACGTTCTTCGCCTCTGGTACCGAGAGCACAAAGAATCAATGAATAACTTCAACATTCAGGTTGGTTTTGGTATTGTGATGTGAGGCAGAGACTAAAGCCCCATTTACACTTCCCTTTTTTAACCGATCCATGCTGAGGTCGGACCGAGCTTGGATCAGTTAACCGTGCTGAGCTTGGTTCTTACGACCGTTTACACATCACGCTAGCACGGTTCCTCGCCTCCTAGTGACGATCTACGGTACTGCTGCTCTCCAGGGTTGAAGAGGGGAATCAAGCAAATAAAAATGGCGGCGCCCGTAACATTCAGGAAGTTATGTTTGGTTATAATTGTGATATTTCGTTGTTTGCGGAAAGTCAGGTGAAGAAGGCAACCTTTGGTAAATTTACTTGACAGTCAGCTTTTGGGACGTGGATAAGACAAACGAACGTCTAATAAGGATTTACAGACGCAGGAAACAACGACAGACGCTGAGGTTCATTAGCCTGGGTGCCATTCCGAACTTAGTCCCGCCCACAACGTTTGAGGTCGGGAAGTTCGGTCTGGCATTGCTCAATAGTAGCGCGAGTATGCTCGCCCAATATCTGGCGGGCCGATCAAATTGTCAGGGCGGGCTTTATACGATGATGGACAGATGATCAACAGTAACGTAATCAACCACGTCACCAAAGCGCACTTCGGCAAAAGTTTAATTTATCAGTTTAATTTAATGGGACACAATGAAAACCCATTGGTCATTGTTATTTCTCCTTTGGTCGCACTCATGGAGGACCAGGTGAAAGAAGTGTTATTGTTTCACCGTGTCCCGTCTACGGTGAAACACCCTTGGTGGACCCAGTTCGTTTTACCCAGTCAGGCGACCACCACTTACTTATTACCTTGAATGTAGGACACATAAAACAGACAAGTATACTTTTAGTTATATTTTATCTACGTAAAGACAGAGAAACAGTTACAGTCACACCAGCGCTGATGGGCTCCTGATCGGCAGGCAGCCCCGATTTCTCATCACACATACATTATAAACGAGTTTAGGTTAACACCCATAAAAGGCCGTACATATCCAAACTGCGTCATCAGTAGATAAACGGTGTCAACTCCGGGACGCTATCAGACAGATGAGTCCCTTCCTCGTTGTCCGGTGTTATCCAAGTGTGGCAGACAGTCCCGGGATAAACAGTTCGTTCCACTTGACCTCGTTGATATCCTAACAAAGCAACTGAAATGGGCATCACGGCGATGCAACTCGGCGTGAACGACGAGGTGGATATAGCCAGCGGTCGTTGCCAGCTCCTTTTCGGAAGCCTGGAATCCTGGCTGCTGAACAAGTGGAGGGACATGCTAGGCTCCGATGTTTTTCAAGCCAACGTTATGGGTATCGTCGTGGACGAAGTTCATCTAACTTACAAATGGTAAGAGATCATCTGACTGTCTGACTTAGTAAATAACTCGCAATGTCGTGATATGAATCCCATGTTGTAAACATAGTAGGTAACGTTGTACGTTCTGTTGACAACAACTATGTGTCGCTTAACATACGTCACACACTCCGTTGCTCTTATTGGTTGTAGGTCTATCCAATTGAGTGCAGAGGATTTTTTTTCCTGGTTCGTTCGAAACACGCCCCATAATCACAGCTCTATGGAGCAGTATAGAATTGAGTATGACTGCGTCAGGCTAGAGGTTCATCACGCTGCTAAGCAGAATCATCACTGGAAACCATGCGGCACGGTAGGGAAGCTAGAATTTTTATAAATGTCTGAAACCGCGAAATAAGTCAGCTGACTGTACGGAGATGACGCGGTCTGCTCATGCGCTCTTTGTTATCTGAGAACCGAGCCACTAAAAACCAGGCCAAGCCCACCCATGGAACTGGTCTAGATTTAGCGCGGTTCGGTTGTGTCTGGCACGGTTCAGTTCAGTTTGAGATTTATTTACACTCGTTAGTTATCTCAGTTACCGAGCTCGGACCGTTCTCGGCACGGTTAAACAAGGGTAGTGTAAACGGGGCTTCAAACTGAATGCTTCTTGACAAAACTAGAAGTATGGAGAGTAGCTGTTTAAAGTCTCATGGTAGATTTTGGCCCATGCTGTTCATTACCCAGAGCGTTCTGATTTTTCCATAGTTAAAATGAGCATCCGACCACTTTCGGCGCCTAGCTTACCTCCCGTCATCAATCTGTTCAGACACCGTTTTAAAGGCGTGCTCCACGTGGGAAATAATCGTCTGCACGCTCTGTAGCTCCTCGGACGAAGGGTACACTTCGAAGTGCTTAGTCATCACAAGGCGATTCTGACGGCCGCCTTGTTTTGGACGGGCCAAGATCTCCTTGATTGAACAAGAAAACAAAACCTTGAAATGAGAAGTAGTTTACACAAATGTCCCAATTAAAAAAGAAATAAATTATGACAATTTCTATTGATTATTTAATTGCCTTTGACTGATTTTTAGTTTTGTCATAAGATAGGTTTATGGTTTTTAGATTGCAGCTAGTGAACTTGCAGCTATGGAGGAAAAAAAGAGCAAGACTCATTTAAATGACTAAAAAAGTTTTGCTTTTTTTTTGGAAAAAGTTGTGAAATTAATTCATTACAGCAGTTAAAGAAATCCTTCATTTGTTTATAATGTAGCAAAACGTACTGTTTTTTTTTTTAAATAAATTGTTTAAAAAGAATGCAACTCCTTTTAAAAGCTCTTTCAGAGTTCTGTGCATATTTAAGAGAAAAAGCTTAAATTGCTCAGTAAACAAGGACTTAACACAGTTTAAAGAAGCAGCCTAATTTCCTAAAAATTATTTATAAAACACGTTTAGGTGTTTTAGAGAACCACCCTTAAAATTAGGTTTATGACAAGACAAACGGTATAAGACTATTGCGCAGCAGATTTTAAATCTGTTATAAAACAAATGGGGGGGAGGAGGGGACCTCAATTTTCCATTGATCCTCCACGTCTTTCACAACAGCCATGTATTTATGGTACTGTCTCAGCTCGTCCTCGTAGCACAGACAGTCGTACCAGTAGCGCAGCTCCTCGTATCTGTAAGGGATGACAGAACAAGGAACAAAGACACATAATTATTTAAAAAATAAAACAATCATCAGAACAATCACCAAATCCTTTCACTCTGCTACATGAGGCAATGCTGAATGATGAGTATCTGATTTTTTTTTTATTTGTTGTAAAGCTCACGGTTGCCATTTAAATATCAAAAATTAATTTTTAAAAAATGATTTTCATCTGAAAAAGGGTGCTTTGCAACAGTTGTGTCCTTTTTCTTCTTAGCCCAGGTAATACATTTCTCCCATTGCCTCCGGTTAGGGATTGGCTAATAATGAGGAGCGCAATGGTCTAGCTCGTCTCCTGAATATATCTGTGAGCCGTGACTTTTTATTTTATTTTATTTATTTTTTAATAGTGTCCTGTCTGGCAATGTGGCAGTAAGAATTGTTGTCGTAATGCCAAACAGAGCCCAATCCCGTACCTAGACCACTCAGAGATGGGGCCAACATGAACTGAACAGGCCAGAACATAACAAAACTAGAAACGTTCAACTTCTGAAGAAGTTGAAGAAGGCGCCCGCCTGGTGGTGCGTATAACTGAAGTAATTTAATTGTTACTTGTGTAAAAAAAAGAAAAAAGAAAATTTGGGGGCCCCCCTTATTGCACCGGTGGGCCCGAGCGGCCCCTTAGTACGCCTATGGCTTTGACCGGCTCTGGCTGGCTGGCTGTCTGCAGCACAAAAAAACACCAAACAACCCGCTAAATTTGGGGAGGGTTGGGGGTTGTTGCCGGTCTGAGGTGATTTGCGAAAAATCTCTAAGACCTACACCAATGAGGGTTACATTTCCTGAATCCAGACAAGAAGACCTACGTTTTGATGTATAATTTGACTACGTAGAGTGAAAATTGAGCGAGTAGGCTCAAGTTGTTCGTTGTTTTTTGCATAATTTTGACTTTGGGGTTGCTGCCGGTCTGAGGTGATTTGCGAAAAATCTATAAGACCTACACCAATAAGGGTTACATTTCCTGATTCCAGACAAAACTACCTACGTTTTGATGTATAATTTGTGCACGTAGAGTGAAAATTGAGCAAGTAGGCTAAAGTTGTTCTGTGTTTTTTGGAGAATTTTGTCACCATGGTAACTGAAAATGGCGTGATGAGAAAACGATAAAAGATATCCACATTCCGTTTTCACTTCTGAATAGTTCAAAGATATATCTACAAACTGGAAGTTAAACGATGTTCATAGGTGAAAGCATGACGACACAGTAGAGTGTTGAAAATGACAATTTTTCGGTGGTTTTTTGCAAATGTTGGTCCAACCGTAACTGGAAATGACGTCAAGTGCAAAAAGCCTGCATCGCGTCGTCGAGACGAACGTTTCGATATATAATAAGTGGGGGTACACCCTACGGTTCGGCCTGTAAAAATTTGGGGGCCCCCCCATTGCACCGGTGGGCCCAAGCAACCCCTTAGTATGCCTATGGCTTTGACCGGCTCTGGATGGATGGCTGCAGCACAAAAAAAAAACCAAACAACTCGCTGAACATAACAAAATTAGTCTCATAGTGTTCTAATTTCCACAAACAGAATTGGCTGTGTAAAATAATCATGAAAATAAAATAAATCAGAATGTAGAAGTGTGAAAATAGAAAACTAAACAGGTTTTATTTATTTGTACTTTTCTCTACATGTTGGCTAGCAGAACGTTTAGATTTTTCACATTCAGACATAACTAAATGTGACTTTAGTCTAAATATGGATGTATTTGAGGATATCTCAGGCCCTAAATTAAGATTAATAAATGCGAAACCTTTTGAGACTCTTTTAGGAAATTCGTGTGGCTGGTCCAATAAGATTTTTAAAGCCTAATTTCCATTATTTCTGTGCAAAAGTGGGGGGGAGAGCGCATATTTTCAGCGTCACCTGTCAAAGTCCTCAGGAAGGAGGCGGTGGCCTTGCTGGATCAGTCTGTCCCAGTACAGCAGCTCCTCGTAGGCCTGTTGTTCGTCCCACTCCGCAGCCATGCTGTCCCTTCTGCCTCCTGTCGTACCAAAAATGAACTATATTTATTCACCGTGTCAGAAAAACAACATAGAATGACACCGTTTGCACTGCCACGGCTAGGTGCTGCTAGCAGCAGCCGACGTTAGCGGCTAACAAGTGCGCAGCAGCAAAAACTGAGCCAAAGCACCATCTTTTACACAAATGCTTGCAATCTTCACGATATGAGGACAAGCCGTTTTAAAACATAAACTCAATTTTAAGTGCCCTGCTTTTATTAAGAGCGTAAATATCTCATGTTTTCACGCGGTTCCCCACTAGCTAGCTTTAGCACCTGTATACATTCAACGAGTTTCACAAATACTACCACGGCTTACCTGTGAAACCGAACAGATAAACGGTTTTAGACCTTTAAGATGAACTTCCTCTCAGTTTTTTTCTGTCGGGTTTACATAAAAATTCACCACCGTTAACTTCGCACCTTTTCTTCACGCGATTGGAATGGAGATTAGTGACGCAATATCGCCCCCTTCTGCTCCGGAGAGCTGAAGGGAACTTCGGATTTTTGCCTGCGAGATGCATTCTCGCGGTATTTGAGCGTTCACAAACACAAGAGAATGTGCAGAACATTTTCAATCTGGCTGGCCAGGTTATTATTTTGTAGCTACAGAAATAAACACAACACATATTGAAAGGCTGATTCACAAAATATTGAGGAACAGAATAGACACAAACATTTAACAACTAAACAAAAACAAACAAACAAAAAAATAACTAGAGGTTGTAAATTCCAAATCACGATTTGTACTTTCTTTGTAGCAGCTCTTCTTGCTTTTGTAATTTTTGTTTGAATTGGTCCCGGCACGGAGTTGATCAATAAAAACTGACCACAAACACACATATTTTACATAATTTATGTTCTGACAGCTTCTTAGTGAAGTCAATGGATCACTATCCTAAGAATTTGAAGCCTTCACTGGATGAAAATGATATTCAGAGATGGATCCCAAATCCACACTGGGAAAGAGGGGATCAGAATAAGAATCATAATCAGCTTTATTTTCCAACTATGTGTATATATACGAGGAATTTGAAGCTGGATTGTGCTCACAGTGTACTTACTTGTACAATATTACCAGAACACAGTAATAAAAATCAAATACAGTCTGCAGTATAGAAAACATATATGAGCACACTTTGAGCAAGCAGGCAGACTGAGACAATTATGCAATGGTGTAAAGAGCAGAATGCAAAGGATGCAGAGTATTTATTATTCCCATTATTATGTACATGTCAGATGTGGAAGTGATGTTCAGTGATGTACATACAAACATATTTGTCCACAGAGTGATGAGTGCAGAGAAAAGGAATGCTGAACTAAATTAGATTTATATGCAGTGTGTACATGAGGTAGGTGTCAAGGTTGCGGTCCGTCCATGGTCAGGAGTCGCATGAAGAAAGTTATAACTTATTGGCAACAGGCTATCGGAACCAGAAACACGGCATGGAATGACCAGAACGGGGTATCATAGATGAATGAAGGTGGCACTGTTTAAACACAGTGGACACAAGTGATATACAGTTAACGGAGAGAACTAGAGAACTAGCAAAAGCAGGGGCAGGACTGAATCTAACAGGGATCAAGATTATGGTCAGAATGGGGGGGGGGGGGGGACTACTAAACTATGGAGGTGCATATCTAACAGAACCCAACAGATTCCAAAGAAAGCTACAAACACAAATACTGACCCAAAGCTGAACTAATAACAGAAATCAGGATCTCAGAAAGAACAATACTGAAGGTGAAAACTCAAACAGACTGCAGGATCCCCAGGGAGCTACAAGAAATAATCAAACCCCTGGGGTCCCTGACAGTAGGTGGATTTGGTATACAATATATACACAATATGAACAGTAAAAATGAACAGCACCTTTTTGTTGTATGTTAGAGTGATGGCTTGTGGGAAGAGTCTGTTGGTTGTGGGATATAATGCTTTGTGGCACCTACCAGAGGGGAGAAGTTCAAAACATCTTGTAGGTCTGCAGGGAGGTTTCTTGCCTGTTTCCTGACTTTGGAAATGTACAGATCCAGTGAATGGAGGGCAGGTTGGCACCGATAATCTTTTCTGCAGTCCTGACTGTCCGTTGCAGTCCGGCCCTGTCCTTTTAGGTGGCAAGTCCAAACCAGATGGTGATGGATGAGCAGAGGACAGACTGGAAGATGGCTGTGTAGAAGCGGGTGAGCGTTCTGAGCTGGTGCAAGAAGTACATCTTCTGCTGGGCCTTCTTGATGATGGTGCCAGTGTTGGGCTCTCTTTTTAGGTCCTGGAATATTGTGGATCCCAGAAACCTGAAGGTTTTCCACAGCAAACACAGAGCTGTTGAGTATGGCGATGAGGAACAGAGTGGTCATCTTCACAGTTTTGAGCGTGGTAAGCTGTAGGTTATTCTGGCTGCACCAGAGAACCAGCTCATCACCACCGTCCTGGATGACCATTGTGTCGTCAACAAACTTCAGGAGTTTGAGAGATGGATCTCCTGAGGTGCAGTCAATGGTGGAGAAGGAGAAGAGCAGTGGGAAGAGCACATGTCCCTGGGGGGGGGGGGTGCCATTGCTATCTATCTATCTATCTATCTATCTATCTATCTATCTATCTATCTATCTATCTATCTATCTATCTATCTATCTATCTATCTATCTATCTATCTATCTATCTATCTATCTATCTATCTATCTATCTATCTATCTATCTATCTATCTATCTATCTATCTATCTATCTATCTATCTATCTATCTGTGGGGTACACCCTGCCTTGACAAACTAAAAGTCCATCACAGGGCCTATATTCCACAGTCAGTATTGATATTTGATCGTGATCAAAAGACATCTCTGGCAAGGCAAGGCAAATTTATTTATATAGCACAATTCAGTACAGAGACAATGCAAAGTGCTTTACATGATTAAAATATAGGAATAAAAGCAAGTAGGGATAGAATGTAGGAGAAAAAAAAAGTAATTTTAAAACAGTTTAATTTGAACATTCAAAGGCAATTTTAAACAAATGTGTTTTTAATCTCGATTTAAAGGAACTCAGGCTTTCAGCACTTTTACAGTTTTCTGGAAGTTTGTTCCAGATCAGTGGAGCATAGGAACTAAATGCTGCTTCTCCGTGTTTGGTTCGTGTTCTAGGTACGCAGAGCAGGCTGGAGCCAGAAGACCTTAGTGCTCTGGATGGTTTATACACTGATAACAAGTCTGTGATGTATTTAGGTGCTAAGCCATTTAGGGATTTATAGACTAACAGGAGTATTTTAAAGTCTATTCTCTGAGATACAGGGAGCCAGTGTAAGGACTTTAGAACTGGGGTGATGTGCTCTACTTTCTTAGTCTTAGTGAGGACGCGGGCAGCAGCGTTCTGGATCAGCTGCAGCTGTCTGATCCACTTTTTAGGCAGACCTGTGAGAACACCGTAGCAGTAATCAATTCAACTAAAAATAAACGCATGGATTAGTTTTTCCAGATCCTGCTGAGACATTAGTCCTTTAATCCTGGAAATGTTCCTCAGGTGATAAAAAGCCGACCTTGTAATTGTCTTTAGATGCTTTTGAAGGTTCAGGTCTGAGTCCATCACTACACCCAGGTTTCGGGCCTGATCAGTGGTTCCTAACTGAAGCAGCTGAAGCTGTGTGCTAACTTTTGATCTCTCCTCTATTGGTCCAAATATTATTACTTCTGTTTTGTTTTTATTCAACTGAAGAAAATTTTGGCACATCCACGTATTGATTTCTTCAAGGCATTTACTGAGTGCCTGAACTGGTTCATAGTCACCTGGTGACATGGTGATGTAAAGCTGTGTATTGTCTGCATAGTGATGGTAGCTGATGTTGTTATTTTTTATTATCTGAGCTAGAGGGAGCATGTAGATATTGAAGAGGAGGGGACCCAGAATGGACCCTTGGGGAACCCCACATGTGATTTTTGTCATCTCTGATGTAAAATTACCTACTGATACAAAAAATTCCCTGTCCTTTAAGGCAAATGGTCGGTGTTCTCATTCCATCAGTACAAAGTAAGGTCAATGTATGTGATTAAACCGAGTGAAAGGCTGATCAACTCATTGACACGACTGGCAAACCTTCTGTGTCTGCGTCCAACTCAAAGTGCTGCTATATGAGAACACGGGAACATCAAGGATGAAGAATGTCGTTTTTGATTTGCAAAGTCTGTGCCTTAAAAAGTGCAAGCTTCCAGAAAAACTGTAGAAGTTTCAACAAAGTGCTAATTGTTACTGCATTTGGTTTATATGTCCAGCAACATTTGAACCAAAATCATTTACATTTTCCACGGCTTTTTCCACCTTCAACCATCTCATGTTATTCAATTATCAACTAAGAAAAATCTGATCAAATATCATCTGTAGGAAGTAATGTCATGTGTTTTGGCACGTGGCAGCATCTGTTGACAAAAGCACAGCCACAGACTCAGAGTCTTGTTGTCTATACCGTATAATACCAAATCATTCATGTTTCGCTTATGATCTGTGGTTTCAGTATGTGGAAAATCAAAGGGACTGAGTCTGTTCAGCTTACTTCCTCGCTTAAATCTCAACTTGCAACAGAAGTCATTTAAAGTGTATTCATATTAATTTTAAGATGTAAAATGTCAGTTATTTGTGTTAAAAGTGTTCAAACTTTCAGTTTATGAACTCTTTACATATGGAGGAACAAGCGTATAGCTGATGACAACAGCTGTTAAGTCCAGCGGTGGTAGGATCATGCAGACGTGTTCTGCTGCACTTCACAAACATTTGGAAACACTGACGTATCATCTCTAAAGACACAAACCAGGAAGTTAAACCGAGAACCAACAATATGAAATACTATGGATATGTTAGCAAACCACTCAAGTCGGAGAAATAAATAAAAAAAAATCTCTAGTTATTCTGGCATTTAGCCAACAGAAATATATATTTCCGGTAATTCTTACTGAACTAGACATGAAAAGCTCAGTCTGAAGTCATGTCAGACAGAGAGGCAAAATGTTTGTCTTTTTTATAAAGTGTATATTTCAGCTCACATGGACTGGCCTCAATTTGTGTTGTCATTAGTCTATCTATGTGTTTGATTTGTATGTTTTCTGTTAGTGCAGGTAATGTTCTTACGGTTTAAATATTTGGATTAACGTGCATTTGTTCAATATTTTTTTAATTAAAAAGAAAACAGCAATAATTATGATGTGAGCAACTTGCGGTGATGTGTTTTGCGGATTGTTTACCTGACGTAACCGAAAAATAGAGTCAATCTTTAGAACTGGAGCAGAAATATCCTTCAATTAACATGAATGCGGTCGTATAGAAATCTTACTGGAGGAAATGAATAAAATGGGAAGCACTCGAAGAGAGCAGATGGTATTTTATTCAGGCAGTAGATTGTATTTTTAACTTTCACCCTGCTGAGCTGGATGTTTATTGTACTTATGATGGAGAATGCTTGACGTCCACAGCTGAGTCAATCTTGAGTCAAAGCATTAATCTCATCTCTGTTTCTGATTTATTAGATCATTATCGCTGTGTTCCTTGCAGATTGTGCTTTTGTTGTAACTTGTCATCATCTGTTCAATGTAAAGCACAGAATAAACTGAGCAGGACTTCTCTGCTGCAGATCCCGTAAACAGCGTTTTGGAAAGAAAAACAGCTCATTCTAATCAGATGAGTGCTGCTGGAGGTTTTAAAACACATTTATCTTATTTTTTTTATATAAATCTTCAAAACAGCACAGAGTAACAAATTAAGTTCAAAGTTTAGGAGTAAAAGCAAATTGCATTGTTTTATTTACATTCAGTTTAACATGTTTTACAAGTTCTCAGAACACTGCGGGTAACTTTCAAGTATTAGCTCATAAAAAAAAAGCACATTCTTTTATACATAAATGTACAGAAACACAAAATAATACACTAAGTCAAACTTAACCTATGAACATTGATCATTCTTTAATAAATTACTCTCAGTGGAACGCCAAGCTATAGCAAAATTATACAGGGTTTGCTCCAGGGCGCCACCTAATGGTCACACTGATGCAGGTCTCAGAGCTTTCAAAGCTGGTCAGAGTTAGGAGTGGAGATTAAAACCTTTTTTCTGCAAACCTGAGTCTACAGAGATAAAGTGTTGTTAGTGGTGAATTCATTTACATCTTAATCCTTTCATTCTCTACATAAAGAAATAAGAACTGTTCACGTTTGGAAGTAAACAGACCATTTATGATATTTTGTTCAAAGTCACAGCCTTAACTAGCTTGGATTTTTCCGGTCAGAGAAAAGACATACGGGTTAAAACCTGATGGTGTTTAAAACAACTAAAATCTAACGTTCAAAGCTGGTCTGCTTACCCCTCATGGCATCAACATTTCCTCCTTCAATCTACTGTTTTATAGTCTGCATATCTAAAGGATTATGTGTTCAGTGACCTGGCAACAAGATAAAAATAAAAGTTGAAAAATATCCACAAAGTCCGTTGTCCTCTGCTCAGACTTGGTTGACTTCCTTCTGGTCCAAGCTGGGGAACGAGCTCTTCTCCCAGCGGCCCAGCATGGTGTCCTTCAGGCCAGCCTGGCATTTCACTATGAGGTAGATTTTGCGGAGCACGGTGCGCCGCAGCAGGATATAGACCCAGGGGTCGAGGATCTGGTTCCACGTGGCCAGCCTCACTCCTATGTGCATCAGAGTTTGGTAGTAGGCCAGGTTTTCACCCACAGTTCTGCTGGAGGAATGGATCACCGACATCAGAGCAAAGATCTGGAGGCAAGAAACATGTTCCTTATTTATTACTCTAAAGAGAGGGGGGGGGGGGGGGGCATGATTCACAGGTTATAAAGCCGAAATAGATTTTTTTAAAAGAAATTGTATTTGTACTTTTTGCAAGAGCAAGCTTCAGGGATAACTGTGGCTCAAGCTCTGAATCAAAGCTGGCTTATCCAATCAAAGTATGGTAGTCTAATGGCTAGACAGTCTGCAAGGTTTTTGTGTTCAAATCCCACAGACTTCCACTCTTTCTTTCTTTTCTTTCTCTCTGGGTCCCTGAGCAAGACCCTTAATCGCAGAATGCTCCCCGGGCGCCGCACGATGGCAGCCCACTTCTCCCTAAGGGATGGGTTAAATGCAGAGGACACATTTCATTGGAATGTGTGTTGCAATGACAAAAAAAGATGAAAACAAGGAAGTGTCTCAGCTAACAGTCCCATTAGTTTCATTTGCATGTTGTTTCAGAAACAAGAAATTGCAGAGGCACTAATACTCACAATTTTTACACGTACTTTTAATAGACTGCATTGTTCCTTTATCTGACAACCAAAAACTACACAACATGTGAATGTAGGCCAGCAGGGTCAAAAGTAATTACCTGATGTCGTATTAATAGCATACAGAGGTAAGCAGAGTAAACACAAAATGCAGTTTCCAAATGATCGTTGAATTAATTAAGGGAAAAAACACTATTTAAATAAACTTGCTCCTATGCAAAACTATTATTGCCTCCCTTTGGTAATTCAACAGGTTTACTGGTTCAGGATCAACATGGCCTGATTACTGCCTGACTTGTAAAATCCAGAGAACCATGTACACAGCATTGTGTGTTTAAAAGCGTGAATTACGCTAGATCGCAAAAAGCCTCTTATCAAACCACGACCTGAAGA
This sequence comes from Fundulus diaphanus, assembly GCA_037039145.1. Classification (NCBI taxonomy): domain Eukaryota; kingdom Metazoa; phylum Chordata; class Actinopteri; order Cyprinodontiformes; family Fundulidae; genus Fundulus; species Fundulus diaphanus. The sequence goes on from CM073123.1 coordinate 27,240,183, forward strand.
CAGTTAAGAAGGGATGAAAAACTATTTCTTTCACATCAGTCTGAAAATGGTCATAAATCCCTTCCTATGGCTTTGGGACTCCACCGAACCACTCCTGGAGCCTTTTTCCATAAATGGAGGGAACATTATGAAAGTGGCGGATCTTGCTGGCCAGCTCAAACTAGCGCATCGACAACTCATCGAGGATTCACAAAAGAAAAACTGCGTGTCTACTTGCCTCTGATTCAGAAGAAAGAATGAGCATGTCTCAGATTTTCAATGGAAAACTCTGTATGATCCCCGGAGCCCTTTGGGAAAATGTTCTGCCTCACCACATATCTGATTTATCATAATAGATGGAAGCATGCGGTTCACAATAAGATCATGCAGCAGGACAATGATCAAGCACACCTGCAAGCTCACCTCTGAATGGCTAAAAAATGTATAAAGTGAAGATTTATGGAGTGGCCTAGTCAATGTCTGGACTTAAATCTGGTTGATTAGTTCCTTTATTCATCGTGATGACTGATGCGAATAGTTTACATCGGTTTGGATTGTCCTTCACACTAAACACTTAACTTGACCAAAAAGAATTAAACACGTCTGTGGAATTTCTATGTCAAATACCTGTTTACATCCTCAAATCCCTGAAGAAAAGCAGTCAGCTCTGTGCTTAAAACAGGAAAGTAAATACTGCAGATTAATGGGAAATCTGAGCTCCAATCACTAGTGTTGTTGAAGTTTTGTGACCTCTGAAAGAAGGAAGAAATGTTCCTTATCAAAAATACTGTGTTACATGCAGTTTATTGATTCAGTTTGAGAAATCATATCAAGTTCAATATGAAGCTGAATGCTTTCAGTTTTACAAATTTATTTGTATTGCACATTTTAGTACAAAGACAACGCAAAATGCTTTACATGATTAAAATATAGGAAAATAAAACCAGAATAAAAGCAAGTTGAAATAAAATGTAGAAAAAATTAAACAAAATAAAACATGGGAAAATGGAAACTAAAAGCAAATTTTAAAAACAGTTGGACTACAAAGCGGAACTAATGATGTTTTAGTAGAACTGTTTAACTAGAACAGTCGAAGGCAATCCTAAACAAATGTGTTTTTAATCTTGATTTAAAAGAACTCAGGCTTTTCGCACTTTTACACTTTTCTTGGAAGTTTGTTCCAGATAAATGGAGCAAAGGAACTAAATGCTGCTTCTCCGTGTTTGGTTCTGGTTCTGAACATGCCGAGTAGGCTGGAGTGTTTTGATTCATAACGCCAGCTGATTGGCTCAGGTCTAGTGCATCTCGTGATGTCACTGACGCACATATACAGGAAGAAAAATTACCTATACTCTCCTTCGTATGTTTTAGAAAATATTTTAGTGCAGTCCTATAACACAAATGAATACTTTATTACCTAGCTGAAATTTCGCTAGTGAAAAACGCCCCACTAGATAGTATAATTAAAGATATCAATTACATGTTTTATCTGGTTGGAAAAAACACAGTTAATCTATACGGCTTTGTTTAAACAATCAAATTAAGTGGTTGGAAATGAATTACGCAAATGATGGAAGTAAAAACACTCTCGTATGATTACAAACCTTTTTAATGTAGTTTTTGTCATCAGTTTAAAACACTTTTCATTTTTAACTTACTTTTATTTGAAATCTTATATCCAAGTGTCAAAATATAATATCTAAATATAATTTATCACTCAAAATGTTATTTTATCTTTTAGTTGGAGTTCTTTTTTTTTTTTTTTTTGATCAGCCTGGTCCCCCGTCGATTAAACTCAGAATGAAGATCTTTGGCTCGCGTCACTCCAAGGTACCGAAGTGTCTCCAGCTGGTAATGAGTGATGTAACGCATACTGAGGAACTGAGCTGTATTTCTTGCTTATGCATCCATAACATACAATGGTTGAGTTTTCATCTCAGATTAAAGCACAATGTCAGGTTTCACTGGTGTCACAAGAGTGACATTGGTGCAAAAGAGTGGCATTACATTTTACACATAAATAGTCAACCTCAGATTTCTATATATATTTGGCAGCATCCTGTCTGTCTGATGTATATCTGCACCTCAGGTGTACAACACAAAGCCTACTGTCCAAGAACCAACCTCTGAAGAGCTGGTGGAGCTGCCTTTTTTTTGGGTTAGCAGCTGGAAACGATGAACTTGGCACATGGCCATTGGTCGCTTTTGAGTCGCAAGGTTCTGACATCAAAAGCAAAAGTGTGGACCAGGGTAGCTGTGAGAAAGCTGCAAGCTGCATTAAGCTAATGATCACAATGATAATGGATGAATTACAGGCGGATTAAACTAAACTAAGCAGATTCAGCTTGAACCAACCAGAAATATTTCTAGTAACGTTGCCTGTTGTACCTTTCTGCTCGTCCTCCTGGTGGATCTGCAAACTTTCCTCTCCCTGAGTCTGAGAACATGCATTTCAAGTAAGACTATACATTATATAAGTGTAAGTTTTACAACACCTGGCAAATGTTAACCTGACCCTAGCCAGATTGATATCGCTCCGCCTAGCTTCACTCACATCCATCTGGGACCTCTCCCATAGAAAGTGATTTCTCCAACCAATTATATTGTCCAGCCAATCAGGACGCAGGGCTGGAGTTTCATAGATGTGACGTAGTGGAGAAGCGACCATGACGTGAGACTGTTTTGATTCAGACAACAATGGCGGCTCGCATCGAGGAAGCAAGCGTTAACATTGATGCTGCTATTTCTTCCGTGTTGTCCAATCTACCTAATATTGTTTCATTAAAAGAACATCAGAGAACGCCTCTGAAGGCTTTTGTTGGTGGAAACGATGTTTTCGCCCTTCTCCCGACCGGATTTGGAACGTTTTGTTTTCCGGGGCGCGCCCGTGGCGGACGCGGCCGTGGCGGAGCGGTTAGCGCGAACCATGTTAGGAGGCCTTTAGTCCTCGACGCGGTCGCCGGGATCGACTCCGACCCGCGGCGCTTTGCCGCCTGTCTTCCCCCCTCTTCCTGTCAGCTCACTGTCAATAAAACGCATGCCACTAGAGCCGCAAACACATAAAATAAAAAAAATAAAAAAGTTTTGTTCTTTCCTGCGTCGCTCTCATCAGCGTCACGGGTTAGCTTTGGTGTGAGTGGTTGAAATAGCACGTCAATAAAGATGACAGTGTAACCCAGGTCTAAATCTCAGTGATCAAGCCTGTGTAAAATAGAACTTCCATCCCCTCACTACTTCATAGCCAATCACTGTCAAGTATCATGGTCACATGTACTTCCACAGCCTATCAGCTAGGTATATTAGCTGGAGTAAGGAAGTAGGAAAGTTAGGACATGTTGGGAGAAGCAGAGCTGCAGGAGCTAACTACTTTGCCAGGATAAGACGGGGAGAAAAACCTGTTGTGAGACAAACTTTGGAATTGGTGAGTGTTTCTTTGTGTGGCTTAGTGTCATTGATGTCAATGTTTGTTGTATACTCAGTAATTTAGCAGCTAAACAAACGGACGACCATTTTAGATTTATACAAACCACATGTAAACAATTGGGTGCCTTAAATGTTTGTTGAGCACTTGTTTATATTAGGTTTTCTTTACATTTCATGTCAACTAATTTATATAGTGTATTTATTGGATTTCATGGATGTAATTTATATTGAACTTTATATTTATTGAATATGCATATTGACTGAAAATTGGAATTATTTATAGTGCAAAGAGTGCCATTTATTGAATTTGTGTGTGCACACTAGAATGTTTGAATATATATATATTGAGAAAATGGTCCTGTTTTATTATTCAGGCCAGGTTTGATGGCGAGCTGAGGATCCAGGCCTAGAGCCCAAGAAAGATTTGCACTTTGCCGTGCGTGCGTGAAGACTTTTGATCTCCTGCCAGGCTGGTAGGAGGCTCCTTGCAGCCAATGAACAGTTCTGTTCTATCCTGATCTGACTTGAGTCAGTTAGGACCTGCACTGCACCAAGCACTTTAAAAAGAACTTGCTTGGGACCTTTAACCAACCCCAGCTTGGGGTGAATGAACTGAAGGGTGTGGGTTCATTAATTGTAGAATTGATCAATTTGGTTTTTTTCTGTTTATTTTGATTTTTTTTCTTTTGTGCATTTTATATGGCCATTTGAATGTTTCACTGTTGTAAATATGTATATAATTGTTTACACTATAAATACAAAGGCACTCGCAACTGCAACCTTCTGGTCTGTCTGCTCCTTCATGAGTCTTATCTAGTTTCTGATCCAACTAGCCCATTGACCCGATTGGTCACTATCCACTTGCATTGATTTAAAATGTACTATATTATATTTACAAATATGCTACATTAATTTATGGCGAGCCAGCCAGGAGGAGTTTGTACAGAGCTGAAGTATTGCAGTTGCTATTATGGACGTCTTTGTGAAATACGGGGTTAAAATACCTAATGCAGTGTTGATTAAATATGCGACGAACACAGAAACTGATAATGAAGTAGCTGATTTTCTAACAGGTTACGGATTAATGGAAAAGTCTGAAATTATAACTGATTCTGACTCAGATTTTCATAACTGCATAATTTTTGAGTTTGCGTCAGGGAGTGCGTTAGAGGGGTTGCGTGAAATCTTGCCGTACGTGTATATTTGTCAAACCAAAGTTACTTATGAAATCGAAGAACTGTCAGTGGTTTGTTCTGAGTTAGAAACTAAAATAAAAACTCAAACTTACCTGAATGAAATGAAACGCATGGCTAAGCTTACAGGTCAGAATTACACAGATGTCCTCAAGAGTGTAGTGTCTCTACTGGGCCAGTCCATTACTGAACTTTGTCCAGCATCTTCTTTCTTGAAGACACCTCCAGATGAAGATGATTTGGCTATGGCTGCTTCAAGTACATCACAGATGGCAACCAAGGGTGCGATTCATCTCAAACCAAAAGATGTCACTGCAGATGACGGGGAGCTACCACACGTCCAATCTGATCCTACAGCCCACTACACATCACGACCTTCCGGACCCTTGCCAGCTATGTCTTTCTCAGATATCAACCCACCTGGAGTGCAGAGGTATGTGGTTGAGCATATCATGAAAAGTGATGATAATGCAATGCACATGTCCTCGTTAAAACTTAAATCATTTTCTGGTCAAACTCCGAGACCACAACATGAAATGGATTATGAAGCTTGGCGATCTGGCGTTGACCTTCTGTTAAAGGATCCTGCTGTGTTGGAACTACACCGTTCTAGAAGGATATTTGACAGTCTACTCTCACCAGCTGCAGACATGGTTAAACATCTTCAACCAGATGCACCTCCTTCAAGTTACCTCAAAATCCTTGACTCTGCCTATGGAACAGTCCAAGATGGTGATGAACTGTATGCAAAATTTATGGAGCAGTTTCAAGACGCAGGTGAAAAACCATCAGTTTATTTACAACGCCTGCAAGTGACTTTGAACAATGCTGTAAGGAGGGGTGGAGTATCAGTTGCTGATTTTGAAAAACATTTGCTGAATCAATTCTGTCGTGGTTGTTGGGATAACACCTTAATCTCTGAGCTCCAACTTAAGCAACGCAAGTCAAAACCACCGTCTTTTGCTGAACTGTTGTTGTTGTTAAGAACAGAAGAAGACAGAGAAGCTGCTAAAGCTCAGCGTATGAAACAGCACCTTGGTTCCAGTAAATCCAGAGCTAGTGTGCATTCACATCATGCTTATGCATCAGTTGAAGAAAAAAGTGCTTATGATGATTTGACTATCATCACCCAACAACTTGCCAAGCAGTTAGCTGATGTACAGCAACAGTTGGTTGCTCTTACAACTGCTCAGTCTGGCCAGAAACAGTCTGTTTTTCCAAAATCTATGCGTGTTGCCAAGTTCAGTCAGCCCCCACAAACTAGTAAATGTGCACTTCAACCCTCTCATAAAAATGCAAATTTACCACCCAAGCCAGGTTACTGCTACAACTGCGGGGAAGATGGACATATAAAACCTAAATGTGACAATCCTCCTAATCCTTCACTAGTTGCTGCTAAGAAGAAGCAATTAATGGAAAAGCAGAAGAAGTGGCAGAAAATGAACTCTCATAGTGCCCTGTCGTTAAACTGAGACAGGTTCTCGTTGAGGGGCAAACGGGAACTGTAGAGGACCAGCAAAGTCCCACCAAGCAGACACCGATAAGATGCACCAATATGTCTCATGTAATTTCTGAGGCTACAGAATTACCACGAGGGTTGATTGGCTCAAAATGTACTGGTCAAGTAACAATAGCTGGTCAGCAAGTTCAATGTCTGTTAGATACAGGATCACAAGTTACCACAATACCAGTTTCATTTTACAATCAGTATTTTTCTCATCAACCTGTGAAACCATTAAATGATCTGTTACAAGTAGAGGGAGCTGCAGGCCAAGCTGTCCCATACTTGGGTTATATAGAAATGACAGTAGTTTTTCCTAAGGAGTTTATTGGCACAGATTTGGATGTTTGTACACTGGCACTTGTGGTTCCAGATGTTAAAAGTGGAACTCAGTCCCAAGTTCTGATTGGAATGAACACTCTTGATTCATTATATGACAAACGCCTGAAAGATGAAAGTGTTAGCTTTAGACCAGCCAAGCATGGCTACAAAGCAGTTCTCCAGCTTCTTCAGTTACGTCACCAGCAGACCCAAGAGCCTAGTGTATGTGAGGTAGCACTTGACAGTGAGGCACCTGTTGTTTTTCCAGCAGGCCATACCATGGTTCTAGAAGGCTATGCCTGTACCAGTTTGCTGCCGGTTAGCAGTTGGGCATTAGTTGAGCAGCCATCCACTTCCTTGCCGGGAGGATTGTGTGTGAAAAATTGTCTGGTGTCATTGCCCAATCATACACTTCATAAGATCCCAGTGGTTATCACAAATGAGTCAAAACAGAGCATAATATTGTCACCACCTGCTATTATTGCAGAAGTCACAGTATCACCACAGCTTCTGGCTGAGGTTTCCTGCTGTAATGCACAGCTCAGGAACACTGACAAAGTTGATCTCCAGTTTGAATTTGGAAATTCTCCGATTCCTCCTGATTGGAAAGAACGAGTTATTGCTAAGCTCAAAGAGATACCAGAAGTGTTTTCCCATCATGACCTCGACTTTGGATGTACTGACCGGGTGAAGCATCACATCCATCTTCATGATGAGACTCCATTTAAACATCGTGCTCGCCCTATCCATCCAAATGATATTGAGGCTGTTCGCAATCATTTGCGAGATCTTCTGGAGACAGGAGTTATAAGAGAATCAGAGTCACCATTCTCGTCACCGATTGTAGTCGTTCGGAAGAAGACTGGGGATGTCCGTCTTTGTATAGATTACAGAAAGTTGAACTTACAAACGGTAAAGGATGCTTATGCATTACCAAATTTGGAAGAGTCATTTTCAGCTCTCACTGGTTCACGTTGGTTCAGTGTTCTTGATCTGAAGTCAGGATACTATCAGATAGAAATGGAAGAAGGTGATAAGCCCAAAACTGCATTTGTGACCCCACTTGGGTTTTGGGAATTCAATAGAATGCCCCAAGGTGTGACTAATGCACCCAGTACTTTCCAGCGTCTTATGGAGAAGTGCATGGGTGACTTACATTTAAAAGAAGTTTTGGTCTTCTTGGATGATTTGATTATTTTCTCTGACACCCTAGAAGAACATGAGAGTAGGTTGATAAGAGTGTTGCATAGACTCAGAGATTATGGTCTTAAATTATCACCACAGAAATGTAAGTTTTTCCAAACTTCTGTGCGTTATTTAGGCCACATAGTTTCTCAGTATGGGGTTGAAACAGATCCAGAAAAGATTAGTGCCTTAAAATCCTGGCCAGTTCCTCAAACTTTAAAAGAACTGCGATCATTTCTTGGCTTTGCAGGGTATTACCGCAGGTTCATTAATGGCTATGCTGCTATTGCTAAGCCTTTAAATGACCTGACAAAAGGGTACCCTCCTGCCCGCAAGCGTAACAGCAAAGCAACCATCAGAATGAAAAGCCATGATGCGAAGCAACCTTTTAAAGAAAGGTGGACTGCACAGTGTCAATCTGCTTTTGATACATTGATTGACAGGTTGACAACAGCCCCAGTACTCGGTTTTGCCAACCCAAGTCAACCTTACATTCTGCATACAGATGCCAGCACCATTGGGCTTGGAGCTGCTCTTTATCAAGAACAAGAGGGGAAGCTACGAGTTATAGCATATGCTAGCCGTGGGTTATCTGCCAGTGAAACTAGGTATCCAGCCCATAAATTGGAATTCCTAGCTTTAAAATGGAGCGTTACTGAGAAATTCCATGATTATCTCTATGGCTCCAGTTTTACTGTTGTTACCGATAACAATCCACTAACATATATCTTGACCTCTGCTAAACTTGATGCTGCTAGTCATCGGTGGCTTGCCGCATTGTCTACATATGACTTTAAATTGCAGTACCGTGCGGGCAGCCAAAACAGAGATGCTGATGCCCTCTCCAGGAGACCACACTCCCAGACACCTGATCCACAGAGAGAATGGGCTATGGTGCAACAGTTCATCACAGCACATATGAATGAAGCAGAGAATGCTGCAGAACTCACCCCAGATGTGGTCAGAGCCATATCTTACAGCTGCCTGCTGAGAGGCCAAACGCCTGATGGTCCTTTGGAGCAAAACATTACTCTGGTCGAAACGATGAGTATGATCCCTACAGTTCTTCCTGATTTGTACATTGATGAGTCCCAAGGGTTGCCAGTGCTTCCATCGCTGTCCCTTCATGACATCAGGGAGAAACAGAGAGCTGATCCTGTTTTGAGAGAAGTTATTCATCAGCTTGAAACAGGAGAGAAAATACCTCCAACTGCCAGGGCTGAGCTTCCTGACCTTCCTCTGGTGATGAGAGAATGGAATCGCCTGGAACTAAAAGATGACATTCTATATAGAAGAAGGCAGGATGGTGAGGTCCTATCATTTCAGCTTGTGTTGCCAGCGGAATGTCGTTCTGTTGTCCTTTCAAGCCTTCATGATGATATGGGACACATGGGGATTGAAAGAACACTTGACCTTGTAAGATCTAGATTTTTCTGGCCACGCATGTCTGTAGATGTTGAAACCAAGATTAAAACCTGCAATCGCTGCATTCGCCGGAAAGCTTTGCCAGAACGAGCTGCACCATTGGTGAACATTCAGACCAGTCGGCCACTGGAGCTTCTGTGCATGGATTATCTATCAATTGAACCTGATAAAAGCAACACTAAAAACATCCTTGTCCTCACAGACCATTTCACTAAGTATGCTATGGCTTTTCCAACAGCCAATCAAAAGGCAAAAACCGTTGCAAAATGTCTGTGGGAGAATTTTGTTGTGCATTATGGATTTCCTGAGCGCCTGCACACAGACCAAGGGCCTGATTTCGAGTCTCACCTCATTAAAGAACTCTGCAACATTGCTGGCATTAAAAAGTCTCACACCACGCCATACCATCCCCGCGGGAACCCTGTCGAGAGGTTCAATAGGACTTTGCTCAGCATGTTGGGTACATTGGAGCCAGAGCAGAAAACTAGGTGGAAAGAGTATGTCAAGCCACTTGTTCATGCTTATAATTGCACTCGAAATGAGGTTACAGGTTTTACTCCATACGAGTTGATGTTTGGTCGCTGTCCAAGACTTCCTGTTGACATAGCCTTCAACTTACCTGTCAGAGATTTATCATCTCAATCACACTCTCAGTATGTGCAGAACTTGCGTTCTCGGCTGAAGGAAAGTTTTCAGCTAGCTAACAAAAATGCAGAAAAGATGGCAAGAAGAAACAAGATCCGTTTTGATCAAAGAGTGAAACCAGCCAGTCTTGAAGAAGGTGATCGAGTATTGGTCAGAAATGTGAGGCTCAGAGGAAAGCATAAACTGGAGGACAAGTGGGAGACAAACATCTATGTGGTGATTGGTCGTGTGGGTGATCTCCCTGTGTATATTGTAAGGCCAGAAATGGATCCCTCTGGAGGGACCCGAACTCTACACCGTGACCTTCTTCTCCCTTGTGGATTTCTTCCTCAGGCCGAAGTTGACCAGCCAGTTTCCACACCTGCTCGTAGGCCTCAGACCCGCAGTCTCCAGGAACCAGTGGAAGAACTGGAGGGGAGCCCAGATGAGGAGGATGAGGAGTGGAGTTTACCTGGGTTTTCAGTTTTGCCAACTGTGAAGGTCAGTGTTGAGGGTACAATCCCTACCCAGCCCATGAACAGAGTTCCAGTTCCTGAGACGGAAAGAAAGAATCCCTCACTGGATGTGGATAAGTCGTCTCTACTGTCGGATGCTGTGGATCCATATCCAGCCCTGGAAAAAGTTCCTTCAGAAGAAGATCAAATAGACCCAGAAATTTCACCTGAGCCTGAACATGTTTCTGAGCTGAGCCCATCTGAAGATTTGGAGTCCCATGGCCTTGTAGAGACATTACCAACCTTGACCATATCCTCACCACATTCCACTGAAGCACCTATACCTGCTTCACAGGCTAGTGATAGTATAGAAACTGAACAGCCAATTCGTCGGTCTAGTCGACAGCCACAGCCAATCAAGCGTCTTCAATATGCTGCTTTAGGCAACCCATTAATCTCTGTAGTGCAAACTCTTTTGCATAGTTTAGCTACTGCTTATGGTGACATGTTCACAGAGCCTGTCTTGGATGCTCCTGTATGTTCTAGTGTCCAGATAATTTAGCATGCACCGGCGTTGCATGTATTTAAGGGGGGAGGGTGTAACCCAGGTCTAAATCTCAGTGATCAAGCCTGTGTAAAATAGAACTTCCATCCCCTCACTACTTCATAGCCAATCACTGTCAAGTATCATGGTCACATGTACTTCCACAGCCTATCAGCTAGGTATATTAGCTGGAGTAAGGAAGTAGGAAAGTTAGGACATGTTGGGAGAAGCAGAGCTGCAGGAGCTAACTACTTTGCCAGGATAAGACGGGGAGAAAAACCTGTTGTGAGACAAACTTTGGAATTGGTGAGTGTTTCTTTGTGTGGCTTAGTGTCATTGATGTCAATGTTTGTTGTATACTCAGTAATTTAGCAGCTAAACAAACGGACGACCATTTTAGATTTATACAAACCACATGTAAACAATTGGGTGCCTTAAATGTTTGTTGAGCACTTGTTTATATTAGGTTTTCTTTACATTTCATGTCAACTAATTTATATAGTGTATTTATTGGATTTCATGGATGTAATTTATATTGAACTTTATATTTATTGAATATGCATATTGACTGAAAATTGGAATTATTTATAGTGCAAAGAGTGCCATTTATTGAATTTGTGTGTGCACACTAGAATGTTTGAATATATATATATTGAGAAAATGGTCCTGTTTTATTATTCAGGCCAGGTTTGATGGCGAGCTGAGGATCCAGGCCTAGAGCCCAAGAAAGATTTGCACTTTGCCGTGCGTGCGTGAAGACTTTTGATCTCCTGCCAGGCTGGTAGGAGGCTCCTTGCAGCCAATGAACAGTTCTGTTCTATCCTGATCTGACTTGAGTCAGTTAGGACCTGCACTGCACCAAGCACTTTAAAAAGAACTTGCTTGGGACCTTTAACCAACCCCAGCTTGGGGTGAATGAACTGAAGGGTGTGGGTTCATTAATTGTAGAATTGATCAATTTGGTTTTTTTCTGTTTATTTTGATTTTTTTTCTTTTGTGCATTTTATATGGCCATTTGAATGTTTCACTGTTGTAAATATGTATATAATTGTTTACACTATAAATACAAAGGCACTCGCAACTGCAACCTTCTGGTCTGTCTGCTCCTTCATGAGTCTTATCTAGTTTCTGATCCAACTAGCCCATTGACCCGATTGGTCACTATCCACTTGCATTGATTTAAAATGTACTATATTATATTTACAAATATGCTACAACAGACAAGTGGCTTATCCAATCATATGCAAGGATTTTTGATAAGGCCCAGCCTTCAATAAAGGCAATCCCTATGGCGGTGTCCCAGATGGATGTGAGTGGAGCTAGGCGGAGCGAAAAACATCTGGCTAGGGTCAGGTTAGGCAAATGTGGCACTGATTGAGATTCGGTCCATCTGGCTCACTGCTTTGTGTAACCATCTTTCACTGCAACTACAGCAGGTCAGATAAGGTATGTCTCCACCAGCTTCTCTCATCTAGAGACTGAAATGTTTTACTATTCTGCTCTGCAGAATTCCTCAAGCTCGGGGTCATACTGATGTGAAAATCCCCCATAATTTCAAATCTTTTGCCTCCTCTGAGAGGATTTCTCTCAGGATCATCATGGAATTGGCTCTACGCATCTTCCCATCAACTTTGCTTCCAAACAGCCTGATGCAGCCACCACCATGTTTTATATCATGGAGGGTCAATTCAGTGCCATTTGTATAGTGTTATTTTTCTGAAGGCAAGTGGCAGCAATTATTTTCCTTTAGGGGCAAATCAGAGTAAAGGTGACTAAATCCAAATGCAAGATACATATTTTATATATTCTGTATTTGTAAAACATTTCAAAAACCCATGGATCACTTTCGTTATATGCACAACTTCAAAGTAGTCTATCACATTAAATCCCAGCACAATACAAGAAGGTTTAAGTCAAAAGGTTTAGGCTCTAATATCTTAATAATAACCTAAATTTGTTTATAAAGCGCTGTGTTTCCCATGTCTAACCTTCTCCTACTTTAGTGCTGACTGTGCTGCTGTATAAAAATTAACTTTTTTTTTTGACAAACAAGAGACTTTTTTTAATCCAGTTCATTAAACCCAAAACAAATTTTAAATCATTTACACATCATAAAATCTTACGTACTTGGTTCTTTTATGGCTTAAATAATAAAAATCAGCCTAACATTAAAGCTATTAAATAAGAACAAATACGATGAAAAGAAGTAGAGAATCTTTCTATCAACTCCAAGTGGCATTTTGGATGGTTTCCAAGATTACTTGTGTTTTTTACCACAATAAAAAATACAACATCCTCTAATCAGATTTTTGGTGTGGTGTGGTGTTTGTTAGCAAAGACGTTGTCATAATGCTGTTTCAATCCTGCAGAATGCTCTAAGCATCTTACGGTAAACTGTTCAAACAGCACTTAATGTTCTATATATAAAGCACCTCTCTATCGATCCCACGCACATTCAGCTGGGTTTGTGCTGAGGTTCGGTGTTTCGACTCCATTTCTTGTGCCCCAGCACAAAATACAAGCACGCTGTGCAGTTTGATCATTTATGTAACTAATCAGCATTGACTGAATGAAAATGCTGAACCACAACCACAAGTTTTTCATAAGGTTGATGATTTGGAGCGATAGAAATATGTCACAGAACAGATGAAAACAGATCTAAGCTGCTGGAGCCAAACTCTACCAGCCAGAAATGATTTTTCTCTCACTGAGAAAATACAAGTAACCGTCTAAATGCACCGTATTATTAAAATATTATTTACAATATATTATTTTATTATTTATTAATTTTAGGATCAGACAAAGATGACTTGAGACTCAAAATAGCAATGGTCAATGGATTATTTCCTGCTTTCCTCTTAATTAATGAAAACATAATTTGAAAATGGATTTCTGTATTTACTAATATTATACTTGTCTATTATTAAAATGTGTTTAATCAACAATCAACATATATATTTTAAGTGCAGCCCTGGCCATTTTATGCCGTTGCTTAATTACCTATTTTTAGATAAAGAACACACAAACGCTGAATTCAAACTCAACCCTTTATTCAACCAACTTTTTACCAAAACTGCAAGTTTTTAAAAAAGGAAAAAGAACACGGTTCTCTATGAACCATTTGAAGGGGGCGGAGCTTGGTAACGGAGCGTTCCTAGGTCTGCGTTTGTGATTGGCTGGGAGGATGTAATGACTGTAATATTATCCTACATGATAGGCTAGAATGCAAAAGGAAGGAAGACTGTTCTATTGAACTTTTTATTGACCCTTTTTTTTCTCTCATTGATATACATCTATCGATTGATATATATTGTTATTGAATTATCGTCCAGCCTTAACTCAGACCATAGGAATCCGCGCTAGACATCGAGCCGCTTTTAGCCAATCAAATAACGCTCAGTGGGTTGGATGTCTTTGGTGCGCTACTATTTAAACAGTCAGCCACTAACCAATGTTAACAGACTCGCCTCTGCAGCTCAACGCGCTGGTCTGTCATGTGATCAAATGAGCCTAATTTGATTGGCTAAAAGCCCCTCGATTCGATCTAGCGCTGATTCCTTTAGCTTGAGTCAGCAGAAGGCGAATCTTTGCAGGTGAATAAGGTAATAATAAAAAAAGACTTGCATAGGCAACATAATTTCACAAGATAAAAATACATTGTTATAAATGCCATGTCTAAAGAAAGCCTGATTCTAATGAGACAATATTTCCTCCATAGAAATAAGAAAACCAGAACTTATTATTAGACATTTAATTTTGTCACGTACCAACAGAGGGCTCCAGCAGATGCATGAGGTGACCATGATCCCAACCAGCTGCACCACCATCTCTATGTCATGGGAGCGGGCTGAGTGATGGGAACCGGGCTGCCTCCTGATGCGGGCCAGCACCAGCGTCAGTCCGCTGATTGTGTTGCACACCAGTGCCACAGCCAACGAGGTCAGGCCGAGTCCAGAGAAAAGTGCAACAAATGCCACATCCACGCCCATGGTGTCGTTGATCACGTTGATGAAGCACCAGGTCTTGGGTTCCTGATAGGTGTAGGAGCCTAGCTGGAAGCAGGGCAGCAAGGCCACACACAGAGCTGCCAGCCAGATGGCGGACAGGCAGACCTTTGTGCGAGTTTTAGTGACTAGGGATGAGTGCAGCAGCGGCTTGGTGACGCCCAAGCATCGCTCCGCGGCCATTGCACAGCCCATAAAGAGGGGGCAGAGGCCAAAGAAGACCATGCTGCCCCCCAGGAACTTGCACATGCCGTCAGAGGAGTGCCCGGGGCTCGCTCTGCCAGTGAGGTAGAGCCTCAGAACCAGGGCACCTGGAATCACATGGCCAAAGAAGTCTGTAATCACCAGAGAAGTGGCAAACAGGAGGAATGTAGCTTTAGAGCGCCGGCGCTGCAGAGAGTAGGCATTAACCAGGATGAAAAGAGCCACAGTATTGGAGATGATGCCCAGTGACATAGGCAAGACCACGATGATGGCACCACTGGTTTGGTTCTGCACAGCTGTGACATTTTCCTGCTGCTGCTGCTGCTGCTGCTGCCCCATAGCAGTCACCAAGGCTTCCACCATACCTGCACTGCCATTACCCCACCGAGGATGGAGCGAAGGGGGCGAGGAGTTAAAGTACCTCAAAGCAAACATCTCTGACCTCTGTGTTTTATGGGGTCCATTTTCAATTTTCAAGGCGGGCTGCAGGACAGAGAAAAGAAATGTGCAGTTTCAAAAGTCACTTGGATGTAATAAGGCAGAACTGTTTGTATTTGTTGCTAAAAGAAGGTTTATGAATCCTGCAGTAAATACTGCTGTAGTTGCCTCCTTTCTTCTGTTTTTTTGTTTTTGTTTTTTTTTTTTGCTTTTTTGTCACACTTGAATGTTTCAGATCTTCAAATGAACTGTGATATCTGAAAAGGCAACATGAGTAAATACAAAATGTATTTTTTAAGTGATTTCATTTATCAAGAGAAAAAAAGTCAAATCGAAGAATTGAGAAAGAGATCAAATATTTCTCTCCATCACTGCAGACTCAGACCGACGAAAACACTGTATGATCAATGAGGATTTCATGAGGAATTTTGGATAATTTAACCACCACTTTCGTTGCATGTTTCCTCAAAAACACCAAATGAGGGAATAAACTCAGAGAGGAATGTTTTGTAGCACCGCAGTTCAGACTTAAAACTAAAAAAGAGCAATTAAGCAATTCTGGGAGCAATAACGATTTTCATATTCCTCAGATTTCCCAGCTCTCAAATACAACCAGGCAAGTTACATTCATATTTTTACTACTTTTAGTTTTTGTCAAGATAAGAAAATCCGTTGTTTTATTTCTGATTAGCACTATCATATTTGGTTTAAAAAAGTATAGAGACCAATAAATGATCAAAATTATTGCAATGTAATATCTCAATGAGTTTATATTTGAGCTTAACCTCTTTTCTAAGCTTTGATCTTATTCAAAATGAGAGTTTGTTTTTTTATTAACCAACAGATGCCGTTTGTAGGAAACGGATCTGGTACCTACACGTCTCTCCGAAAATAAACTCCAGCGTGACGCAAATGGACCTAACAAGCGGGTGTCCTGAACGCTGTACAAAAAAAGTAAAAAAAAAACAACAACAAAAAAACAATAATAAATCATAATTTCAAATGATCCCTAGTTCGACTAAATTGTTTGTCTTACATTGAACCGAAGTGATTCTTTATTTCTTCCAGAAAGTTCATAATTTCCTCTCACTGACATAAAACTCAGAAACTCACCAGTAAGACCAGAAATTCCTCTTAGTCCATCTGTTTTATTTTTCTTGCACAGATGATCTTCAAAGATACTCCAAAGGGGACGTCTTAAACGAAATTTCAGCGTTCCTTTTGAATGCAAAATGTGTCCTGAAAAGGATCAGAAGTCATATTTCCCTTAATAAATCCCACCACTGCTGGAGAAAATGCAAGGAATCGATGTCCTCCGAGGAGCATTTTTGTTCCTCCTCCTCCTGCTCAGGCTCGGTTCGGCTGAATGACCGTGAGGTGAATGGAGGATTCCCACTGGCGCTGAAACACCGTCTGGCGTTTTTATAGCGCGCCTCTCCTCGGCCTGTGTGTGGGCGTCTCTGCGCGCTCTGCGCCCCCGCCGTCAGCTCCGCGTCTGCTGCAGTCGGTTTACATTAAGTGTACCCTTCGAGTTCAAGTTGTTACTCACTTTATATGCTTCACTAAAATGACCTCTGAGACGATTGTGTCTGTTTTATGTCAACGCGCAACGCAAAAGCCGCTGTAAATGTCCACATCAGGTCAGCAAAGGGTTAAAGAAAAGCGTCTCGGTTGATATCTGGTCGTGGTGAAGACGCTTTTTTTTAAGCTCCTGGATCGATTTGTGGAGATTCTGTTCCATGACTGCATTATGTATTTTTGTTGTTGTTGCTTTTTGCTACTCGGTGCTGTGCTCAAAATAACCTCTGAAATATTAGTTGTCCAGAAGGATCCAGTGCTTAATGGATGAGCTCGGTCCAGTACAGGGAGGTTGTCAGCTTCACAGCCTGAATAAATGAACACAGTTAAGACAGGCTGCAGTATTTAATTCCATCTAAAACGGATAAACTGTTAGAAGGCGCTTTAAATACTTGGTAAGGCGATGAAAACCTTTTGGTAATATATGGAAAAGCAACATCCACCCTCTAAAGAGATCCAGATGTTACTCAAGGACATGGATTTCTACAGCCGCAGCACATCTGGGGAAATCGGTAATGTTATGTCTGGTTGAATGAAACCAAGAAGACATTTATGTTCTTATTTATTTTATTGTTTTTTTTACTGCAGACTGGAAACAGGTGGTCTTGTTTGCTTTAATTTTAACAGGGACCTGGATCACCAGCTGTAGTTTGGAAACTGGCTAAATCAACACTTCAAATTGGCTGCTGGTGCACAGGATGGAGACCAGAGGGGTTTGGGTATACTGACCCAAAATTGGTGCGATTCTGTTATTGACAGACATGCGAAGGAAGACTTTGTATAACAGGCTTGTTTGAGCTCTATGTGGTGTATAAACACAGGTGAAAGGAGGCTGAATGGCCATGTAACTGAACAAGACTTTGGTCGCTTTTAAATAGTTAGAGGTCAGGGTGGGAGGTTCATTTAAAAAGGTTGTGTAAATAAACATCTGTTTGAAAACGTATGTTTCCTTTCAGGGAACAAACCTTTTAAAGCCCCATGAGCCGGTTTCTACTGAATGTCGGCGGCAGCAGTCGTCAGATTGATAGTCATTCGTGTTTGTATCGATAAATATTCTAATTTATTGAAGAACCTTTGAAACACAAAAAAACGCAAAAACACAAGCATCCCCCTCCCCCAACAGATTTCTTCATACTAAGTCCATTTTTTAAACGATTGTGGAGAACAGTCGCTTAAAGGTAGTGCTACCCTAGTTATAGCACAAAATAAACCACAAAATGCAACAAACGTTTCTATTTCTCTTTATTCTTTTGCCTATAAAATTCTTATAACAACCTCTAAGGTAAAATGCTTTCAAGGGAAAAAAAAATACAATGGGTCATACAATGGGTCTGACCTCACAAATGAACTTCTGGGTGCATGGTCAACAGTTCCCATAAAGACACACCTAAGCCTGGTAGACAGCCTTCTCAGAGGAGTTGAAGCTGGTATAACCGCAAAGGTTGGGCCGACATCACAGTGTTAAACCCTACAGATTAAAATGGGGGTGTCAGTCGTGTTCATGTGTGGAGGTAGATGGGAGAATATAAGCGAGGACTTAAGACCTGCTAGAAAGAGAAACAGGAGGTTTACAGTTAGGAGTTGTTGTTTAATACGATCAGCATCCAAGGCTTATTTTACACGACATTAACACAATGAGCCAACAGGTAAGGCTGAGAAAATGATTTGTTGCTGGGACTGAATGATGTTTTGTTGTCTGAGCAAAGTTGCCGACCTTATTCAGAAGTCTGAGGAATACCGGCTGATCTGGAGTTGCTGTTGTTGTTGACGGCAGGCAGTAAGGCTGATTATAGCAGGGGGAGTTGATGTACAGGAGCAGTGATGAGCTCCTGGTGGGAACAGTGGTGGTCTGAACCAGGAAGGGGGCTTAAAGATCAGATGGTTGCTACCGTGGATACATAGAAAACAAGAGATAAGTAACTTAGAATCCCAAGAATATAAATTGCCACAATGAAGACAGACTATCTGGCATCGACTGGGACTCCCGCTGGTCCTGTCATGCCGCTTGAAGAGCAAATAGATGGCTGGTGAAAAAGAACAGAGGTGTCCTGAGGAAGTACATAACAAAGGAAGTAAGGAGGAGAGACGAGGAAAAGAAAGAGCAGGGAAAGCAACAACAACACCAAGATCAGGACAAAACCAGGCACAACTGAAATAGTGAAGGACTCGGTGAGCCTAAGCATACAAAGAATGACAGCATTTATTTAGTTTCACACTTCTAACTGGCCTTAATATACAGCAAACAACAAAGCTACAGAACAAAAATATGACTTTTCACTTCTGACCACTCAGAGGTGATTTTTTAGTCACAAGGAAGGTGAGGCTAAACCAGACTGTTTCCACTTTTTCTTAACTGCTGAGGAGCACAGCTAAAAGACAAAAAAAAAAAAAGCCTGGTTCCTGTTGGTGTGTTGATTCTGGACAGAAGGAGAGCAACTATCCTCTCTGTGAGCGCTAATTCGGTCCGCTGCAGCAGCCAAACGCTTCGTCACCGTGCGTTTTGCCTCCAATTCCTAACGCGGGACCCCATTGCCCCTCCGCTCCACACACACACACACACACACACACACACACACACACGCACACACACACACACACACACACACACACACACACTTTTGCACATAAAGAGCTCCCTTGAAACAATGCCATTTGGGCTCTACAGTCCGCCGGCAGGTCCAATACTAAGTCTGGGGTTCATGATTTTGAAGGCTCTTTGACACCATTTCCACTTCCCTTTCACTACGAACTTGCCAACGTACCAAACAAACTTTGAAACAGCCTTAGGCACATCTGATGGCGTGATATGACTCCTTTTTAAATGTCATGATGAAGAATAAGCTTCGTCTTCTGGTTGGATGTGCACTCAAGTTTCACCTTGGCTGGCGGACTCGAAACTCTCCCGCCACAACTCTGTGAAGGTTCCTCTTTTCGTCCATTTTACCCAAACATCAAGAACACCGCATGGCCGTCTCTGTCCGTCCGGTGGGTGGTCTCTGAAACTGACAGGAGTTGGCACTTTAAACCCCGGATTCCTGGGTTTTATAACGACAAGGAAACCCGGTGCTGTGGGACAACCACGACAATTGCAGCGTGTTGGTTTCAGTCAGAAAACGTGACATCATGTGGCCGAGGTAGCCGCTGCGTGAGCATTCCTCTCTGACGTTCTGTGAAGACCTTTAGTGGGAAACCGCACGGTATCTGAAAGGGCCGGCCAAGAAACGAAACAAGAGGAATGTGCTCATGTGAACGCTGAGAGAGCGACAAGACAAACACGCGGCCTGAGAGTTCGGCTGACGAGACGCACACTCTCCTGGTAGTGGAAATAGCTTAACGGCTGCGCAGGAGGAATTTCTGACAGTGCCAAAATAAATGGTTAAAATGGATATGTCCTCCTTGAGCAGATTGACCTGTCTCCAGCACGGATAGCATTAAATAGGGTTCCTGTTTTCAGTTAAAATGCATCCAACCATGGGATGCAGACTTGAAGGCCAAGGTCAACGTGAACTTTGAAAGTGACTGTGTGCGCGGCACTTTTGTTGCAATACCGCACAACAGTGTAGGACGGGGTGTTTACCGAGCTTGTCATTTAGGGCAGAACTGAGAGCGAGAACAAAACATAAACACGCAGTCCATCAGCGACACGTCTTCTTCTGAAGACACAAAACCACGAAGCACAAAGGAGGGATGAACAGCACACTGTTCTCTGCAGACACAAGAAGCTGCGGAACAAGAGAGAATAACCTCGACATGACATGACATGACATGACGTGCTAAAATTAAAAGTTTAAATGGCTGTTAGAAAGTAACTTGTTTTAAAGGAGCCTAAATTAAACATGATGTTTTCGTTTTGACATTAGAAAACAAGAGCTGTTTCAGAGGCTGTTCGGCTTACCTTTGTCTTGTTGTGACTTTTCTCAAATGTGACATTAACATGTTGTTGTTGATTTATTTTTCCCCCTTTACTCATGTTCCACAGAGATGTGCTCTGTGTGGCCTGCAGCGGATCCCCCAACACCTTCCTGCAAGAAGCTGAACAGTGTTTGGCCTAAATCACTCCAGATTTTCTCCTGGTGTTTATTATTCCTCCATAGAGAAAGCACTCCATCCCCGCCTGCAAAATTACATTCACTTGAATAACTTTTTGAACAAAATGTAGTTTTAGACGTAGCTTTACTGCACTGAGCTTTTTACTTTTACTTGAGTAATATTATTAAGAGGTACCGCTACTCTACCCAACGTGAGTAACTTCATCGAATAAAGAACAGACTTGTTTTAGCTAGAAATGAACCAGAGAGACACACACCTACAGTTTATGTTGTAGTGAGACAATTGCTAATCCACTAATAGAGGATCGCATGGTAACACAAGGCAGGACTTGGACAATAAACTATTAAATGCAAAGAAACATGGGGTGCAGTTTGTAAAGTTACGCAATCAAAAATGAACAGCAATACTTTGAGTCATTTAGCTTATCATAAGAGAAAAAAGTGGGGGAGAACATCATATTTTCACCATTTTATTTATACATTTATAAATATCACAGATCCAAATTAAGTATTTAATAAGCAAGCTACATATTTATACTAAATATTTAGTTTACAAACTAAATATTTTATTTGTAAACTGAATGTGTAGTTTGCAAACAATTAAATATTTAGTTTAGAAACTAAATGTTTAAGCTCGTGCTAAATATTTTGCTCCTCATTAAATATTTAGTTTTGAAACAAAATATTTAGTTCTGAACAAAATGCTTATTGTCCAAACTGAATAATTAATTTGTAAATATAGTATTTAGTTTGTACACAAGTGTTGTTTTAATGTTATTTTCTGTCTGCTGAGCTCATTGAGCCATTTGGAGGTCAAGTGAACAAACAGTAAACAGTTGATATTGTTGCTGGAAGATCTTCGCACTGTTCTGATATACTGTAAGACATTAGCTGCTGCAAATATTGGTTTCAAAGGTTCTATGTTGAAACAAATATTTAGAAAAGTATTTCTTCTGTCTGAATTTGTTATTATGAGGTCACTTTTTGTATATGCATTTTTGTTTTTGTCTTTAAAATACCAGAATTTGTACTTAACCTTGAATATTTGTCTGTCCGATTAAATCATTTTAAAAATATCCAATCAGCTGTTATTATTAGTTTCTAAGTACTTGAGTGACTTTCTACTGAAACCTTTTTCACTCTTACTTGAGTAATTTCATAGTTGGCTACTTTTTAATGAAGGTAATATGTTAACTTAAGTTCGGGAGCTGGACCACGGCCAAAAACACACCTCCAATTTTACTACCAGCCTGTTATACTCAGTTCACCTATTCTTCTCAGTCTGTTACATTTCATCAACCCCACCCTCCCTTACCCTCTACCTCTTTTTTCCTCATCCCTTTATCTCTCCTCTTTTCCTTCCCTTCACCCCTAGATCCTCATCCCCCTTTCCTTCCCTCCATATTATAACAATGGTTTACTTCTTTTTGTTACAGGTTCCATCTGGGTGGGTCAGGAAAATAAATGGAAAGAATTTTCCCGAAGATCATAATCCTACAGAGTCTTCATCTGTCCTCCAGATAACTAAGCCAAGTTATTCATCCCTTCATCCCCTTCTTGGAACACATCTTTAAACGTGTATTTTTGTGAGCTTGTCCTTGTTAATTAACTTTTATTTGAATTAAAATATGTTTAAGTAGTGCTTCTTTAACTTTAGTAAATTTTTTGACTAATGACCCACTTCAGGTCTGCATGCAGCACTGCTGCTGCTTTTTAAAAAATTTAATTGTTGTCTTTCACTCCACCATGCTAACAACTAGAACATGAGTCGGAAGAAACCTGTTTGTAAAAGCAAAATATTACTTTAAACATAAATCTGCCTTGAGTATGATACATTTAGAGCATAAATTAAAGGGGACAATCATGGAAAATCCCCTATTTTAGCCCTTAAAGAGAAACTCACCCCATAATAAAGGCATAACTCCACCCCCAGACAAATTTTGAAAAATACCACCAAAGTGGGTGGTTCCAATAGACAAAGAGCTAAGTGTGGGGATGAGCGGTGGGGGTTAAACAAGACTATGGTGAGGATGAAGGAAAGTGAGATGCTGAACCATGGAGTGAACAGGGTGACATCTGGTGGTTTCGCCATGAATCGTTTTTTTTTTTCCCCCGTGTGCAAGCCTCCAGAACTAGGGCATTAGTCCAGTTCTAAAAAGCAAGAGTATGTAGTAATTTGTCGAAATAATGGCCGAGACGTGCAGACTTTAAGACATCCATATTAACAGTTTATTAGTAAAAACAAAGTTAATTTGGGGTTTCTGTACCTGGAGTCTCTGGGGGTGCAGAAAATTTGAACGTAGTTAAATATTTTTTAAGCCGTTCAGTTTTCTTTGTTTTCTATTATAATTTTTTTTAACAACTATGTCACAGTATTTGCTGTGGAGTTTCCAAACAAGTTCATGGACTTCCAGCTTAACCAGTCTCGCAAATCCGCCATTTTTATTTCTCTGGCAATCTTGTAGTCCAAGCGGAAGTGAAAATGTTCGGCTCTTCATTACACCATCCTCCAGCAAACTACAAAAATTGCCGAATGGGGTGGAGAAGAACACTCTGCGGCCTGGAGGGTGTGGGGAGTAAAGTGCCTCTTTTAGATTTAAAGGAGCTATAAGTAAGATATTTACTGTAAAATCAACCTAAATCATTCTCATTCATCAACTGGGATGGAAGTAATATTCCTTATAAACAATCAGTCCTCTCCATCAACAATGTCTTAGTCACATTTTTCTCCTCCCAAACTTAGAGGTATGGTCTGGAACTGTGGTTCAGAGTGTAGCCCGTGTTTACTTCCTGGTTCCTGAGCCAATCATATGAGAGTTCCCAGGGTTCCCAGAACAGATCAGAGAAAGAAGCGGACCAGAAATAGAACAGAATACAACATCATATACCTTTCCTGTGTAAGTAAGAATTCATTGGGGTTTCACAGCCGCAGGACCGTTGGGTAAATGGTGGGTCTCCTTGAAAGGCATTATATATGTGTTGTTCCGATTTTAACCACTAGATGTCATTATTACTTATTGTTCATTTAAAGAGACAGCATCAACATAAGATGCTCTCAGACGCATACAAGAAAAGGGGTAAAAACAGGAGGAACGTGGGGATAAATTAACAAGAAATTCAGAAAAAAGCATTGAAGTTCCACCTTTTCTAGACCAACACTGAATGATTTCAATGTGAATAGAAAGAACTGAAACGCATGATATGTCCCCTTTAACTCTACATGATTTAAAAGTCATTGACATCATAGGTTAAACGGCCATCACTCCAAGTGCATCTCAAAAGGACAACTTTACCTTTTGTCTAAATACTTTGTAAATGTGTTTAAAACAGGAAAGGTAAAACTCAGTGCACATAAACATGGCCACTGATGCCTAAGATCCAGCTGGAAAGTCACCAGGGTTAATCAAATGGGTTAGCCAAGCCTGGCTTTCATTGACTGCCTTTCAGATAAATTTGACCAGGATGACCGGGCTAAACAAAGTCCAGACAGGTTTCCCTCAAAAAGCCACGAACAAGCTGTCCATGTATATCCAGTGTTTACAGAGGGAGAGAGAGTATGTCAACAGTGGCTTTTTCATCCATAGACCATCTGAAAATAATCTGAACTGAAACGTCTGCAGCGAAACACAACAAAATATACTAACATTACCATTCTGATGATCATCTATACGCACACGTTTCTCTCTGTGCTCAGATGTTGTCGTCTTATAAAGATCAGCAATGAAGAGGATTTTCAGCCGCTGACTAAAACACATAAAAAAAAACCTTCTCCACTGAACTCAACGTTATCACCACATTTACCGTGTTAATAGCCTTTGTCGCAGTGAAACCTGTTCTTGTGTCAGCATTTATGCTGAGCTATAAAACAGGTGAATAACGATAACGACTTCTTGTGTGGCCACATTTAACAGAAAGCTCTCTGATGTTTGTCACAGTGACTGATTCTGGCAAATTCAACCCTGATAAACCAGCAAAAGTTACGATCTGTGTCGGGATTCAATACATCGACTCCAATCACCGCCTCAGCAAACACAGTCATACACAGCAAACCCCGGCAAACACAGACATCTCATGTTGTAGCTCTGATCAGATATTTATAACCAGAATTTGCCAACAAGCACTTGCTTTTGTGGCCAACTTCCTGTAGACGTCTGCTCCGGATAAAAATCTTTGAAATACAATTTATTATTTTTTGTTTGTTTGTGTTTTTGCAAGAATGCACGTTTTAGATTTGAACTGGAACATTTCAATCTCTATCAAACTGTCACTTGAACATTTAATAAACCTTTTTTGTAGAATATAATTTTACACGTAGCATATTAAGACAGAGAGTTGAAACCCATCTTAAAGGTGGCTGATCAACCAAAGATCCTATTAACAACGTCTTTTTGCATGCTAACGGGTTTTCTTGCAAATAATGATAAAAAAAAAACATTTGCTGTAACTGCGATAAAATTACCTTAAATAATCACTAACTTATTTCTTTGCATAAAAACACAAAAGTACTTTCTGTGCATTCATCCAATTGTGTTTCCATTTGTAAAATGTCTTCCTCTCACATATCTGACTCTTTGTGGGGCTTCCACAGGAGAGGAGCCGGATAGCTATTTATTCTACTTTTAGAGACTGGGAGGGAAGCTAAAATAGGAGAAATATGTTCTCTCTTTTCATTTTCGTCAGAACTCTTGCTGCAGCATTTTGGATCAGTTGAAGGCTTTGAACTGCATTTTGTGGACTTCCTGATAGTAAAGAATTACAATAGTCCAGCCTTGAAGTAACAAATGCATGGACTAGTTTTTCAGTGTCACTCCTGCACAGAATATTTCTGATTTTAGCAATATTTCAATTGATTTTAATGTCTATTTTAACACTTTTTAACTTCTCGGAGAGTGTTTTGTCTGATACATGTCTTTTTTGACTTGAACTTTTAAATCTTATCAGATGCTAAGGACAATTTGCACACTTTTTAGCTTCTCAGGAGATGTTGTCGGTTAATTCAACTTGAACATTATGTCTTGACGTTTGCCAGGATGTTAGAGATTTTATTATGGTTACACTGACAATAAACACTTGATTGATTGATGATTGTGTGTTGCTGTGTTGGCCTGTGACAGATCAGCGACCTGTCCAGGGTTTACCCCACCTCTCACCCGGGTGACCACTGGCAAGAGGCAAAAAGGGACATAATCCTATTTAAAAAAGAAAGAATAGTCCACATTAGATCAATAAAAAATGCCAATGTGAAATTAGCCAATATTCTTTGAGTAGTGCTGTGTCTGCTTGTTGGAAAACTAATGCCCCTTTTTTAGAGAGTCCTTCAAATACATAAGGGCTGATAATGTTTAATGAGATTTTAACAATGCAGTACAACCACTTTATTTTAAGAGGAGTGAAATATATTCATGTGCAGCAGCTCTGGTCTTAGTTGATGGAGAATATAAGGGCTGACAATCATGCTTAGCATATCTGGATGATCTTCGGCTGCAGCACCCACTGTCATTTCATGTGGGCTGTGGGGTCAGTGGCTTCGCTGATGCATGCGGCGATAAAATGAAGGGGCTTGTATCTGGGTAGTGATTTATGAGTACTCTTGTCAGTGTGAATAAGACTGGGGAAGTGGTAATTAAAGTGGGTCTGCCTTGGCGCATGATTTAAGTGCTACAGCCTGCTTATCAAGTCAGCAGAAATGGGAAATCGGGAAACAACGGCCCACGTGAAACAGACATTCACAAAGTCATATGCATTAAAGAGCATAACCTGAAAACCTGAAGCTTTAAATACTTTCACCCCCAGGAGTTTAGACTGCAACAGCAATAAACTCCTAATACTGTTTTGATATTAATTGGATTTCACAACAGTAATAAACTCCTAATATTGTTTTGATATTAATTTTATTTAACAAAGTTTTTGTGTCTGAGATTCAAACAATATTTTTTTATTAAACTTGAGAACAATCTCATTGTAGTTTATGTGGCTGTAATTACGCTGTACTGTATATACAGGGCTGCATTATACCATGTATTTTAACCGAACACTCTTAACGCCCATGGGTATTTAAATTATTTAGTTGATCTGGTCTGCAGATGTAAAGCAGATCAAATTTTATGAACAACAACTTGACAAACAACACACATTAACTGCTTTTCAGTTCATCAGAGATGAATTCTGATCTGGATTTCCCCAACACCCGAGTGTCATGATGCTTTGGATCCTTAGTTTTATCACTCACTTTGATTTTTACTTTTTGTCTATTTCAGTGTATGATGTTTTGCGTTATTGTCCCTGTGTTTTCCTTGGGTTTGGTTTCCGGTCAATGTTGCCTTTTACGGTTTATTTTTCACATTTCTCCATAATGTGCGATCCTGGCTGCTGTATCATTTGCCCTGAGATACCCACCAACATCTATCATGATCCTGTCTGCCTCCTGCTTGTCATCGACTCTTCCGCCACAACCATTTTTGTAAAAGGTTGTGATGAATTTCATTAAGAATTATCTGCCTGTCTAATTTTCGTTAAATTTCCTGCTTTTAAACTCTGACAAGATAGAAGTTGTAATCTTTGGACCAGAGTACTCAAAAAATAATCTTCTTAATCAATCCCTTAATCTGGATGGTATTAAATAGGCCTCTGGTAATAAAGTAAAAAATCTTATTATTATTATTATTCTTTTTGACTAAGACCTGTCATTTAAATCCCATATTAAACAGGTTTCTTTCCTTTTCATCTCCAGAATGTTGCCAAAAATTAGAAACATTCTGTCCAGGGGTGATGCTGAAAAACTAGTCCATGCATTTGTTACTTCAAGGCTGGACTATTGTAACTCTTTACTATCAGGAATTCACAAAATACAGTTCAAGGTCTTCAGCTGATCCAAAATGCTGCAGCAAGAGTTCTGATGAAAATCAACAAGAGGGATCATATTTCTCCTATTTTAGCTTCCCTTCATTGGCTTCCTGTTAAATCAAGAATAGATTTTAAAATTCTTCTTCTAACGTATAAAGCCCTTAATAATCAAGCTCCATCATATATCAGAGCTCTGATTACCCCGTATGTTCCTAACAGAGCTCTTCGCTCTCAGACTGCAGGTCTGCTGGTGGTTCCTAGAGTCTCTAAAAGTAGAATGGGAGGCAGATCCTTTAGCTATCAGGCTCCTCTCCTGTGGAACCAACTCCCAGTTTTTGTCCGTGAGGCAGACACCCTGTCTACTTTTAAGACTAATCTTAAAACTTTCCTTTTTGACAAAGCTTATAGTTAGAGTGGCTTAGATTACTCTGAGTTCAATTCAATTCAATTTTATTTAAACAGCGGCAATTCATGAAACATGTCATCTCAAGGCACTTTCCAAAGTCAAATTCAATCAGATTATACAGATTGGTCAAAAAATGTCCTATATGAGAAGTTATCTCTGTAGTTATGCTGCTGTAGGCTTAGGCTGCAGGAGGACATAAAGATTTATTTCTCTCACTCTGCTGAGTTCTCCTAATGTTCTTTAATTTGCATTGCTTGTTGTTATTTAATCTTTTAACTTTTTGTTATTTTTTTAACTTTTTGTTATTTTTTTGTCATTTTTTTCTTCATAGTAGTAGTCGATACTCCTGGTAGTAGTCGATTTTGTTATTTTTTTTACTTTTTGTTATTTTTTTGTAATTTTTTTCTTCATAGTAGTAGTCGATACTCCTGGTCTGGCGTTCTGTTAGCTGTGACATCATCCAGGGAAGCAGATCATTCTCTATTACCATCTAATTTAGAAAGGATTCCTGGATAAGGGGAAAAAAAGGAAAAAAAAAGGAAAAAAAGGAAAAAAAAGGGAAAAAAAAAGAAGAAGAAAAAAAAAAAAAAAAAAAGAAAGGATTCCTGGATCAATTTTGGCTTCTGTGCTTGTTGTGTCTCTGCTCTGACACAACAAGCACAGAATTTGACTTTGACTGAATTTGACTTTGTAAAGTGTCTTCAAATGACATGTGTGAATTGGTGCTATATAAATAAATTGAATTGAATTAATTGCAAATCACCTTTATGCACACAGTTACTGCCCAAAACATTGCAAAACATTCAGCAAGAAATTTAAAAAAGTAAATGTTCTGTTCTCCTGTTGTGCATGGGGATATCAGACATGGATCCAGTGTCTTTTAAATGTTTTGTGTTTTTTTTTTTGGTTACGTAAAAAAGATAAAACTTGATGTGTTTTAATTAATTTATCACAGCTGCATGAACACAAGCAAATAAACACATAATAAAAAAATGCAAAAACACACGAGGAACAGAAAAGGGGGGGAAAGCCATATTTCTAATAAAGATAAACAGAATTTACTCCTAGGTGCTGAAGTCTGTTTTAGCACTTTTGATGCAAATAAAGACTTAAACGTTAAGTTTACATCAGTCATGTACAAAGAGCTAGAGGTCAGGTTGGAGGTAATGGGTTTACCTCCAACCTGACCTTTTCCGTTTCCTCCTGCAGGGATAATTTGTCAAAGCAGCTCCACGCTCTGGTGTCTAATAAAGGTCAATACCTGCCGTTTACAGATTGACCCGCATATCGTGTGAATAGAGATCATTTATCACACTAATCAAAAAGTGAAAGCATATGCTTCATTGATTTAGACAAAATAAAATAAAACCCAGACGCTGGATTAATTTGAAAGAAGTATTTTTTTTCCTACAAGGAATCATTTGTGCCAGAAATTCTGAATACTACCTAATTTCACTTCTTGTTTATGTATTAATATAGTATACATTCACAAGTATGATTTGTATGACTGGAATATTGCCAAAATTAAAAAGAATTTGTACAGGAGTGACGCTGAAAAACTGGTCCATGCATTTTTTTATTTCAAGCCTGGACTATTATAATTCTTTACTATCAGGAAGTCCACAAAATGCAGTTCAAAGCCTTCAGCTGATCCAAAATTCTCCTACAAGAGTTCTGAAAAGATTAACTAGAGAGCTATTTCTCCCATTTTAGCTTCTCTTCATTGGCTTACTGTTAAATCAAGAATAGAATTTAAAATTCTCCTTCTCACGTATAAAGCCCTTAATAATCAAGCTCCATCATATATCAGAGACCTGATTATCCCGTATGTTCCTAACAGAGCACTTTGCTGAGTTCTCCTACTGTTCTCCAATTTGCAATGTTGTTATTTCATTTCCGTCACTTTTTCTCTTCATAGTAGGCACACCTGGTCTGGCGTTCTGTTAGCTGTGACGCCATCCAGGGGAGACAGATCATTCGTTATTACCATATAACATAGAAAGGGTTCCTAGATCAATGTGTGCTTATGTGGTTTTTGTGTCTCTGTTCTGTCTTCTCTAACCCCCAGTCGGTCGAGGCAGATGACCGTTCACACTGAGCCTGGTTCTACTGGAGGTTTTTCCTTCCTGCTAAAGGAGAGTTTTCCTCTCCACTGTCACTTTATGCATGCTCAGTATGAGGGATTGCTGCAAAGCCATGGACAATGCAGACGACTGTCCACTGTGGCTCTACGCTCTTTGAGGAGGAGTGAATGCTGCTTGTCAAGACTTGATGCAATCTGCTGGGTTTCCTTAGATAGAAACATTCTGACCAATCTGTCTGGAGGATTTGATTGAATTTGACTTTGGAAAGTGCCTTGAGATGACATGTGTTGGGAATTGGTGCTATGTGAATTGAATTGAATTACTTCCTTTTACCCATGGGGTACAGTGTGCAAAGTCTGTACAATGTATAAATGTAACGTTGGCAGCTTGTTGCTGTGATACTGTGTCTCTGCTGCTGGCTGCTTATAATTGCTGCTCTAGCAATTATCTCCTGATATCCTGCACCTGTGACTGCTCTGATTAGTGGCGCTTCCACACCTGTGGGTTGCTCTATTTATACCAGTTTCCTCCAGAGTGCAGGTGCCAGATTCTCAAAAACTCTTTGTGTGAGTAGACCTTCCAGTGTTCTTGACTGCCTTCCAGAGTTGACTCTGATCGTTTTATGCATTTCTGCCTGTTTGATTCGCCCCTGTCGGACTCTCCTGTAGGACTCTCCTGTTGGTCTTCGGATTCTGGATATCGACCTGTGCAAGTTACCTGACTCTGTCTCTCAGCCTGTCCCTCCTGTGCATCTGCCTCTCTGATCACTCTGTGGATCTACCCCCTGGACCGTCCCCTCTGCCAGCCTCTGTATACCCGTGGATGACCCTGGACTGTCAACTGGACCTCCTCCCTGTTAAATCAAGAATAGATTGGGACCCGGCTTCTGTGTGTGAAGGATTGACTAAGATCCTCCTCAAACCACTTATTGGATTCTGTGCGACTCTCTGGATCCAAGAAAAGAAATGTTAGTGGCTTTTATACAGTGTTACACAATCTCCACTGTTGAACTTACAGCCACTAACCTGTCCCTCTCCCTTTCAATGGTTCACAAGTCTGTTCCAGAAGTTTCCCTCACCGGCTAAACCTTTTATTTAATTAAACCTTTCTAAACCGCTCTTTGTGTCTGGCTGTATTACCGGGTCCTAATCGTGATTATCTCTTTCTCGCTCTCTGCTTGGGTTACAGTAAATGCTAGAAAAACTTTATTTACATAAACCTTTGATCTGCAACGGGTCATTCAGTTTTCAATCAGCAAAGACGTTACTTGAAGCTGCTGAATATGTATTATAGCACCGGTATCATCATTAGTGTGGTACTACTGACAGTAGCAGGGAAAACCTGTCACTACTAAGGCAATAACAGCGTCATAACTGTCTTCATGCTGTTACACTGTCAATAGAGTTCATACAGAGGGTAGCATTGTCTTCTTGGCATTTGAAAACACCTGCAGAAGGAAGGTAAAAAATAAATGTGATACATGTTGTGCATCTGCATAATTAGACAAATTATTTGCACACTTAGTATAAAAAACTCAACATGCCGTAAGCTGATGTGGAAAAGGACCCCAACACAGGTAGGATCATGGTTCAAGTTGAATTTATTGCAAAAAAACAAATAAAGAAAGCAACAGCTGGAGACTCCGAGGGGGAAAACAACAGGGAACACCAATCAGAGAAAAGACCAAGGAAATCACCATTAAGGGAACATGGATCGATGAACGGGTGAGTTTGATCACTGAATGTGAGATAGAGCGCAGGAAGCTGAGGTACTGGGGGGATTCATGGGAGGAGAGGGATGACTAAAAAACACGGGAAACAGGGATGAGAGAAAGCACTAAAGAAACCAAGAGCCCCACGCATAAACACTAATACTAGTACAAAACTTTAACACAGAAACACAAGGTAGGTTCACAACCCAGAAATATCCTGAGCAAGTGACTAAAATTGTCTAAAATGGCTTTATTTATTTATTGTGATGGTAAGAATTTCAGGAACAGCGGGATTCTAGCGGACTCTGCTTTTCCTGCTTCATTCTCTTGAAACTAGATGATCAAACAGCGACAGCTGTGGAGAGCAAGGACAGCAGTCGGCCAGTTGTCTGTCCCTCCCTGAACTTGTTCAGACATTCAGGAGGATCAAAGGCTGATCACTTAGCCCGGTTTCCACAGCATCGCTGCAGTCGCAGCTCAAAATAACAACATAATCTCATGCTCACTGTCTGCTAAATACGTACCCTTTGGTACACTGGGCAGAGTTCCCAAATACCACGTATTTTTAAATAATTTTGCTGAGTAAAACGCTGCATGCATGATGTCACTTTAAAATACAAATAATACTATTCTCTACAGTACCTGATAAATCAAACAAGTGAAATTACACAAATAAATCACAAAAAACCAAGCATGGGTTTTCAGTCAATATCTTTCAACCAGACAATTGATTGAAGTACAGTTGTTCAAATGTTTGTTATTTCTCCAGAAATAAAAGAAGAAAAAACAAAATAAGGTATACGAAAAGAATGTCAGTAACATTAAATAAATATCAAAATAAGGTCACCAGTCAAGAACACGTGCACTTATAAAATATCAAATCTATAATGATAATTAAAACCATGATATTAAAGTTTTATCCCGTTTCTGCATATGTAATCTTCTCTTTGTTATAGTACAACAGAGAAAGAAGAGTTTAAACCAAAGTGCACTGAGAACAGAGCACAAGAAAATCTCAACAAACTTTACACATTGGAATGAGCCTATATGGAAAGACCTTAGTGACAATAATAGATTGAATTCGAAATGATCAAAATACAAACACAAACGGAAAACCAAAACCCAAACAGCTACAGATCACAACAGGCTTGAAGGAATCATTTGACAACGAGGACTTTATAGTCACACACAAACTTGAATTGTTTTATTTAACTCCCGCATTTAGAGTGAAACATCAGCAAAGATGGATAACAACAAGAAATCTCCAGTTGCTGATAGTGGTGTATTTGGCATCCTCGCACGCTAAACTTAAAGCACATGTTTGGCCCACAGTGCTGCTCACAACAAGCGGTCTCCATTTAGGGGCAGTAGAACAGAGTTACAGGCTACGTTTAAAGCTTTTCGAGCCTCATGAGAGAGAACGGCTCAAAATGAAAGATAATGAATTAGAAAAATTCAGTTATTCAGATAAACTTCCCCACACATTAATAGAAGTACACTTTCTAAATAGATAAATATTTTTCACAAAAGTCTGGGGGTTGTTAAGATGGAGATCTCTGAAACATCTGGAAGAAATAAAGTGTGTCTTCTTTCAAGTTCTGGACAAGACGAGGGATTCCTCACATTTTACACGTACTGTGAGCAGGTGTCCCGAGTCAATATGGATTACACTGGACTCTAGTTCAGACACTGTCGAAAAGTTTGAAGCTTCGGTTGTGAAAAACTGAACCGTGAGTGTTCCCTAATCAACACGTGAAAATAAATAATGGATCATGTAACTGGATGCAGGAAAATCAGCACATATTAAGCTCTTGTTGTCCTTTCAAGGAGATAAAACGATTCTTGTCCGGAGGCTGTTTGCATATTATTTGGCAGCGTTTAGTAAGAAACCACAATGATTGCTTTTTAAATGTAACTTTGAAAAGAAGGAAACAGCCATTTTAGTACAGGTATCTGTACAGTTAAAGGCTACTCTGCTTTTATGACTTTCTTGGAAGTGGTTGATTAATGGATGTTACCATGAGGCAGCTGTCAGTGTGCAATGCTCTATGATGTTCCTGCCAGCCCAAAATAAGTCAAAAGCTGATTTGTTGTCCCTTTTGATGCAGATGGCCTAAACCAGCCCGAGTTCCTGTTCCTGAAAATCTGCAGCAGTTGCAATAAAACCTAAGCTGGATGAAGTTCTTCTGAAAGCCACAGGGGAAATGGGCAGCAATGGCTGAACGCGCAATAAACAGAACGGCAAAACAAAAACCACTGCAAAAGAAAAATGCTGCAGTCAAAGAACATATAATAATGCAAACTCCAAAATACAAACAATAAGAAATGCAACAGAAAAACACTGAACACAACAGCAAGTTTAAAAAGCTGCAAACTCGCCCTAAAATACAAAAATGCAACAAACCACTAGGGGGAGTCGACCCCCAAGTCACATGGGACCAGTTCTTCAGTGAAGTTTTTGTTCAGGTCTTTTTTTAATCACGTTGCTAAATTCTTTTTGCAATATTATAGAACATCAGTATATTTACGTAGGTAATGTTAGTGTGCTTGACTTTACCTTCTGCTCCCCCTAGTGGTCTGGTGCCCTTCCGTTTATTTTAGAACGAGTTTCCAGCGTCTTTCTTTGTACTTGCAGTTGTTTTAGGATCTTGCAGCATTTTTCGTTTTGCTTTTATTTTCTGTGATGGCAGCATTTTTTTCTTTTGCAGCGTTTTTTTTGTGCTTGTGTGTTTTCGGAGTTTGCATCATTCACGTGTCTGCGTTCCACCGTTTGCTGGACGTTTGCCCCTGTGGGCCACCGTAGTACGCAGCTGTGACTGGAAAAGTGTGCAGAAGTTACAATCAACATAGAGGAAAGGATTTGTGATGCGTAATTAAGAATGTGTGCTTTTTTTTCATTGCTAAAGAGTTATCTATAAGTATAAGTTAACCAACAAGTTACAAGTAAACTTTAAATTCCAGGAAATCATCCTGGAAGTTTTGAAACTAACTTCAGGCGAAGTCTGGGGTTTCAGGAAAGTAATCTGCAAGTTTCAGAAAATAATTAGCAAATTCTGGGAAAATAACTTGTAATTTGTGAAAAGTGTGCTGTGAGGTTGCGAAAGGTTACCTGTATGTTCTGGAAAAGCAACCTGTGCACTTTAGAAACCGACCTGCAATTTCATGGAGAGTAAAAAGTTCTAAAAAATGTACCTATAGGTCTACATACCAGAGATTTGCCTAGTATGTTCTGGGTCATAATCTGCAAGTTTAATGTTAGTAGCTTGTAATTATTAAAAACAAATACCTTGTTCGTTTCGTAAAATAATGTCTTAATTGTAATATTTATTTCATTATTTGTAAACTGCCTTGACACAATATTTGTTGTGAATGGGGACTATATAAAAAAGCTCCACAATGTAGCCGATAAATTCAAGAAAAGTAATCTCTTCTTTTCAGAAAAGTAACCTTTCTGATCCTTAAAGTTACATAACATTTTGGGGAATTGGTTGTAGAGAGCCAACTAGGGATGCCCCTATCTAATTCCAGGTATTGGCTCGGTTGTTTTTTACATCTTTGTCAACGTTACTTATAAAACTGAGCTGTTCTATCACTGATTGACAATTTGTTATTCACAATTTACACTGATGATCACAGTGAGAGAGAGAGGCCGGTTTAGCTGCCACTGCTCCTGGTCGGTCTGGGTCGGGTCCCCTTTGCTACACCGTCTCCAGATTTACCCACCTGTCCCAGTAAAGCTGCGTAGAGAGCAGCTGAAATACAATCCCTTGATTTTGATGATGTTCAAAACTAAGTGCAGAGTTTATGAAGTGGAAGAATCTTTTCTTTTCTGTCAGTTCTATCATGTTTTCAAGCATATTTTTGACTTTGATTTTAATACAGATTTAGACTGGGACTTGGAAATGAACTAACACATAATTAAAAAATGTCTGAACAGTTTTGGTGGGGGGGGGGCTTGAGTGAAGCATCAAGAAAGTCAACATTTACATGCAGAATCCATGGTCGATCAGTTTAAGCTAAAATTGGACTTGACATCAGTTTTTCCCTGCTTCTATGTGGGCTTTCAGATCACCGGTCTTTGTTTAGCCACATGTTATGACAGCAGCAGGCGAGCCAGGCCTGCGGTGGATCTGACCTCGGAAATCAGTCCTCGAAAATAGTTTTGCTGCCGTTAAATTGACATGCAAGTGTGAATCAGGTGCAGCAGGACTGCAATGTAGGAGTTTTCCCTTCTTGTTTTTTCCCTGGAATATCCAGTCCTTTCTTATCACATCGTGAATATTTCAGACCCGGAGCGAGCAGTCTTGCATAGGCTGTCTGAACCCCCCCCACCAACCACCCACACCCCAGAAACGTTTTCCAGGAAAAGCTGGCCCCTTGCAGGCTTCTCGAACTCGACCCAGTCCCAGAGGAAGTGTGGAAGGAGGAACAGAAAGATGGAGCAAAATATGAAAATCTAGTTAATACGCCGAGGGTTGAGCAAATGGGTGTGAATTTTGAAATCTCCCAACATGTTACTGCTGTGAAAGAATCGCCTACTTTCTGGCAGGTCATCGAACTGACTGGCAGTACTTTTTATTCTGTTTTCGGTGTTCACATGAGACCTGTACGATGAAGTTTTAACATAATGTTTTCTCTCCTTCTCTGCCGGGTCTGGCTGGAACATCTCTGGGAGGGTCATTTTCCATCAACCATCACGCATTAATATTTTTAGACAGCACGTTTTGGGAGGTGCAGCTTGTCCTCAAACGACTCTTGAATGAATTTGTGGTCAGTTTCACAGTCCAGTAGAGCACACAAGACAGTCCTTGTGCAGATGCAGACCTTATAGCAGGTGGTTAAACTTCCCAGCTTCAGGATACAAATAACAACTTTTGGTATCAATTTGTTGACTCTGTGCAACATGAGGCGAGGACACTGAACTGCTGTGTATTCACCAAGGGACTGGCTGGAGTCTGGCTGCCTTCCAAGATCTTCTAAAAACAGCTCATGAGAGATTTGAAGGGTAGCAGCTAAAGACGGCACACAGACAGGAGTGTTTGTGAGATGCAAAGGGATGAAGAATGGCCATCTCATTATCAGCTGTATTGTTTGGGTGTTGTCTGGTTTCTCCCTCCTCTCTGTCTAATTAATCCAAAGTCCTGACATGCTTTTGATCATATTGCTGCAGTTATAGCTAGTCACCACACGAACACACCGCATATTACACCAAAGCAACAAATTTCCACAAAGTGAGCAAGTCTACATAAAACATTGCATCTTGAAGGGACATACAGTGCCAGCCCCATTTATCAGCCTCCTCCTAATGTATAAAAACCTTTCAAATAAATCCCTTATTATAAGCCAGTGGCGTAATGTCAGACTGAAACGATGTGAAAAAACATCACCTTTAAAGGGAATATATCATACTTTTCCTTTATTTCTTTTCACACTGAAAGCTGTGGTCAAACGTGGGACTGCAGTGCTTTGGTCTGAATTCCTCGTTATTGTTGCCCCACAGCTCCTCTTCTGCTCCAGTTCTAAGGTGTATCTGAGAGCAACTCGTTTTGGTGCTGTCTCTTTAAAGCAGCACTATGTAACACTTCTACCCTAATGTGTCCTCTTTTAAGTCCCTGTGGCTGTAATCTAAGTGCTTATGAGACGACTGAGGGGTCTGTCATCTCCCCCTACTGCCTCTAGCCGAAGAAAAACACACTTGCAACTGTCTATGCTCCAACCCGGTCTCACGGCTCTATTCCCGTTCTAACAGTAAGACGAACAGCTTCACGGCAGCCCAACGTAAGGCCATTGGCATCAATACCAGTGTTACCAAGTCCGCTTGTAATAAGCGACTTTGGGCTTGTCTTTGCCTGAAGTCCCTTGTACATTTCGTGAGTTGGGGGTCGCGGTTTATTGTTTGTTTTTCACCGGTGAAGTCGCTTATTTGGGCAACAAAGAAAAAGCGACAATAAACAAGAATAAAGAGACCCGACTTCGCCATTATGTTTGCCAATCTGTAATAATGACGTCAGGAAGCGGAGCCTTACTGTTGACAGAGCAGGAGACGTTGTAGATCCACGAGGACTGAGGTTGGCGAGCTGCAGTGTGTTGAGTGAAAGGCTGATGTTTGTTTCCTTGTTCCATGGATTGGATGGAGATGCAGAATGGTTGAGGATGGAAAGGCAGGTGAGTTACAGCAGGGCTTAGAGGAGTACAAAGGAGATCCAGGGGAGAGCTCACCAGCAAACGCTGGGAATGAGACAGAGGACTGGAGACCAGGTGACTTCCAGGAAGGAAAAGCAGGTGCGCTTAAAAATACAAACTAGAAGGCAACGAAGGCTACGTTCACACTGCAGCGTGAAGTGACCCAATTCCGATTTTTTTGCCCATATGCGACCTGGATCTGACCTTTTTATGACAGTCTGAACAACACAGATCGGATTTTTTCAAATGCGACCCAGGTCGCTTGGATATGTGGTCCTGAATCCGATACGTATCTGATCTTTTCAAATGCGACCTGTGTCTGTACGGCCGGGTCGCATTCATCCGACCTACACGTCACCGATACTCGACAAACGTCACTATTCTGCGTCCTGCTATGCAGAAGCGGGAAGAAAGACGACACCCATAGCGGACTACAATGAGAAGAGCAGTCAATGGAGGGAAAGCTCCGGTTAGAAAATAA
Organism: Fundulus diaphanus; assembly: GCA_037039145.1. Taxonomy (NCBI): domain Eukaryota; kingdom Metazoa; phylum Chordata; class Actinopteri; order Cyprinodontiformes; family Fundulidae; genus Fundulus; species Fundulus diaphanus. The sequence continues at coordinate 27,278,814 of CM073123.1, forward strand.
ATTAATGACCACAAAATGCGCGCCAGCATTATAATCCATGTTTACTTCCGCAAACACTGAGGACGCTTGCTATGTGTGACGTCATCGCGTCCTTGAGTGCGCATGCGGTACACTTAGGTTGAACACATTCAGTTCACACAGGAGATCACATACAAGTCGAATATATTTGGAAATGTGAACGACCACGCAAAAAAAATCCGATTTCACAAAAAAATCGGAATTGAGCATTAAGACCTGCAGTGTGAACGTAGCCGAAGAAGCCTGAGAGGGAGAGAGAACTATGTGAAGTCAGCCTCAGGGGACCCACTCCTCTTTATGCTCCTCCTGATTGACGTGAACCAGCTGTGAGGACGCACCCATCAGTCAGCGAAGGCCTCCACACACACACACACACACACACACACACACACACACACACGCACACGCCTGCACACAGATCAGTGGATATGACACTGCACCCAATAAATCAGTTTCTTTCTGAGCAAATGAGCTAGAGTTCGATTCAACAGAGCTGGTGTCAATAGTTTATAAAATATAGACTTAGGAGTGCAATGAGTTAATAATTATTATAATAATTTTAACAACATTGAAAAATAATATGATGAACAAGAGAAACAAAGAAAGAAACACAGAGTTTAGTGCAGCTTCCTGCCATCAGCTAAAAGTACATTAGCCCCGAGAACAAACATGGCTTGGCAAGCTTCACATGCTTACTTTTGTTGTTGTATGTATAATGACAAATAAAGCATCTTGTCTTAACATGACAAGATGCCACTGTTTGCTGCAGTTGTCTTCTCATGAGCATTGGAGGCTTTTTTTGCCTCCCTTATGAGCCTAATCAGTATAATATGGATCTTACAGGAGGCTGATAGCTAGTGAGTAAAATAACTTTGCCCTTTATTTATTGACCTAAAATCAGATTGTTTCCCCCACTGAATAAATGTACTCAAATAAAATATTTTTTCTTAATTCAAAATTAAAGGTGAATTCATTTGAAAGCTTTTACACATACAGGACTGTCTCAGAAAATTTGAATATTGTGATAAGGTTCTTTATTTTCTGTAATGCAATTAAAAAACATTAAATGTCATACATTCTGGATTCATAACAAATCAGCTGAAATATCGCAAGCCTTTTATTGTTTTAATATCGCTGATTATGGCGTACAGCTGAAGAAAACTCAAAAATCCTATCTCAAAATATTAGAATATTTCCTCAGACCAAGTAAAAAAAAAAATTATAACAGCAAAACAAAATCAAACATTTGAAAATGTCCATTAATGCACTCAGTACTTGGTTAGGAATCCTTTTGCACAGATTACTGCATCAATGCGGCGTGGCCTGGCCTTACACTTATGAATAAATGAATAACTAAGTATGTAGGAGCCATAAATGTATTATGTTTATTTGTCACATGGTGAATGGTTGCTATGGTGATGTGTAGCGTGCATGTCATGTGACACATTTGGTGAAGGGGGCTGGTTGCTTCAAAATAGGCGTGCTTACCTGTACCAGGGTTTTGACAGGAGAGAGGGGAGCGGGGTAGCCGTAATTTTTGTTGACCGTTTTGCCGTGCTAAGATGAACTACAGATCATGTAACACCATATAGACCTGTTTCTAACTGAGTGTAAACAACGTTAAAAGCCGCTGAATAATAAATTATTCACTATAATCCTGGATTCAGTGCGCTTCTCTTCTCAAGCGACGGCAGCGCGTCAGACAAACAGGACCCTACCTTTCCCTCTCAAGCGACTAGGCTGATTCTTTTTGGAGTCGCAACAAAGTACATATGGCTTTAAATAAAGTCTGTCACACAAACAGTCAAATTTAAAGGGTATTTAAAAAAAAAAAACACCCAATCAAAACTTATCAATGAATGCCAAAAATGAATAGCGCGTTGTTTTAATGGTAATTTTCCACTCAAACATGTTTTCCATTTAGTAAACCACCGCAGAGTTTAGGCTAAGAACAAGGCGAAGAATCAAATGAGCAGCTTGTTATGAAACTGCATGAGTCAAACACAGAGGAGCCAAACTCCACTTGTTCTCGCAGCAGGAGCTACAAAACGGTGGGCGGCCGTGTTCACCTGCTGACCGAAACCCTGATGTAAACAGTGCAGAAATATAACTGGCAAGGGAGATTTGTGGCATTCTGCTTTTGCTCCCAAGTCAATTTTTCTTTGGTCCCATATTTGGAGTTTGCGCTGCGCTGCTCAGCCTCACTTTGCAGCGTAGGAGTCGTGTGTTTATATGACAAAACCAAGAGTCACTCAGCGTTCGGTAACAAGACTAATGTACTCTCTTTTTCAGATTATTAGAAACACTTAAATAGATCATAAAATGCTCCTGTTGATAAAAGTACAGTTGATATCTTCATAACACCACAACACAATGTGCCTTACAAAAGATTGTTGTGACTTTGGTCTGATTTTTACCTTAAATTTGTGATTCAGTCACTAATGTTGGGTTTTAAATTGCTGAAATGGGCTAAGAATGTTATTTTCCAAGACCGTTTCTGTCATGATTTAGGTTTTTGTTTGTTTGTTTGTTTTGGACTCTTCCAGATTTAGCTCTGTCACCTCTCAGCCACAGAAACCACCCAATCAGCTCAGTCTACTCCTCAGCCACCACCCAATCAGCTCACTCATCTTCCAGCCACCACTGTACACCTGATCAGCTCCACCTGTTACAATTAATTAGTGACAACTCTGCTCACCTGTTCCCCGGTCTACATATACCTGCCTCAGCCTCCTGTGCACTGCCACCGTGTTTCTACCAGTTCTTGTGTGTTCTACCAACTGGACTCTATTTCCCTGTTCAGCGCTCACTGATGTGTGCTTCCAGTGCCTGTGTGCTGCTCAGTCTGCCTAGTTCCCCGTGAGTTCCAGCCCGTTCTGGTGGTTTCTCGGTTTGCATCGCCTGCTCTGGTTAGCCTCCGTTTGCATCACTATGTCAGGCCTGACACCTCCTGTCACTCCCGGTCTGTCTGGTTCTGTTCACCTGCCTCATCTGCCGTTATTCACCTTTTCAATAAAACTTTTAAGAACTAAACTCTGATGTCTGGCTGAATATCGGGTTCTCCTGTATTATTCATAACAGTTTCTGGCTCAACCTTTACATTAAAATAACCTGGCTGCATGTCAGTGACGTGCGGTAGGGTTCATAGCTGGTGAGGCACTGACGTCATCAGTCAGATTTACAAATATATACACTTTACAGAGTAGACTCATTGCAAAGTGCTGAAGGAGACTGATTGAGCCAAATCAAATCACCAAGAGACTTGGAAAAAATATTGATTCTTTGATGAAAAAAAATAAAACTAAATTATTTGTCATTTGATTGGTAACAGTTTATGAGTTATGATGGATTTCTGCATTTGTAACACAGTCAAAAACCCACATTACGCACATTTCATTACAAAAACAAAACATGAATAATTATCGCTGTCTTACCTCTACTTATAAATGAAGTCCATGCGGCGCTCTTTCTGAACAAAAATATCGGTCATTTTCCGGTAAAAGTTCCCTTTATCTTCTTCAGTTTTAAAAGTCTCTCAGTCTCAATGGAGCTCCCTGCCAGGGAGGAAAGCCTTCCTTCATCAGTCCTGTTCCGGTTGTATGTTTAGAGTCTTTTTAGTGCTTTACTTGTTTAGCATAACTTGCTAATAAAACATCCATAATTTGCTGTCACTCTACAGTTTTGGGATCAGGAGCGGCGCCCCTTGAGCGCCCCCTGCCTAGAGGCAAAGGAACTGCCGGCCTCACCTACAACCAGTGCTTTGCTGTTTATGATCGCGCGCAGCAGCACGAAAACATGTTACCTGCACCTTGATGACCAAAACACAATTCGTAATCCACATATATTAAATTGTGGAAAATTAGTTCATAGCTGTTTGAACAATTGAATTTATGATCTAGAGACAGGAAGATGCATTCACAGAATGGAAGCCAGCGCAGTTAAAGGCACACTATGCAACATTTTTCAGTTAATTAATGTGTTCCATACCGTTTTGGATGATTAAATGAGTCATTTCAGGTCGAACAAAGGTTTTCTCGGCCGCCCTGGTGGTCTGTGGGGGAAATACCGCACTTGCAATTGCAGGAGCCCGCGCCCACAGGCTCAGAAGTGTGGTGCATCGCGAGAGTCGGTCTTGCTTTACGGCGAGAACTGTTACACACCCCCAGTGAAAGACATGTTCGTTGCTAGTGCAGTGGCGATATTTGTGCAGTTATCATGGCGGAACCAACGATAAAACAGCGAAAGCCCATGTCGGAGCAGGCAAGAAAGAGGAAAAGGGCTGTGGACAGAAAGAGGAGTCGTACACGGGTGAACATCGGGCAAGCTTTTTCCGAATGGCGAGAGCTAAAAGAAAGAGAAGGCTGCAAGGCTGACGCGGACCTCGCGTTTCTGCTGATGCGATTGTAAGTAACATTGTAGGGTTTCCCTCACGCTACTGCCTCCCAACATTCAAAAAAATAAATAAATAAACTAACTCGATATGCGCGCAAAGCTTGTCTCCCCCTGCTCCGCCGGTCAGGCAAAGCTTAACGGATAAACCAGGAGAACAGCTGAGCATATTTACGACAGTGCACTTTTACTTTTGCCCTCTGGGGGGAGCCTCGCTGGAAAATCAACCCCGGTTGCATAGTATACCTTTAACATGGGATTGCGCAATCCCAGGGGAGGCCAAGCTCGCTGCGGCCTCACCAGCTTCGCTATCAAGCGCCACCAAGGATTTACATGGAAAATAGCGAAAAGTCTGCGATTTTAAAGAGAATATGATCAAAAATTACGAAATTAGATAAAAAAAATGACTTATTACAAATGACTGAGTGAATCACAATTTATATTATGTTATCATTATATATTTTCTTTCTTTACATGATGACAAGTGAGGCCTGGCCTCATTTGCCTCCCCTGACTGCACGTCACTGCTGCATGTGTGTAAGTAACTTCTTTATTTACTAATCTACCAATGCTAGACTCCTGGTTGACTAACATTTCTGTCCTTTGCTGACTCAATAGCTGGGGGGGACGAATTGTAACGCTTTTAACAGTCACAAACCCCAGCTGCTCTGGAAAAATTTCCTGGACTGAGCTTGCACGATTTTGATGTGAGTCAGTCTCAAGATTTTCCTCTCATAAATAAGGAGGCATACCAGAACACCATCACCCAGATAATCAGTACACCAGTGACAGTAAAACTTTTACAGTTTACACAACAGACCTATGATGTGCTTCATTTGTGCTTAAAACATGGACTTTCCAAAGCTGAAAAATCAACAGAAACACCTCCCAAAGGTGGAGGTTCAGCTTGAAAACTTGAGGGGTTTCCATCCTCATAACTCTACATACACTGATAGACATTGATACAGATTAGTTCAACAGGCTGAAAGTCCTTAAATGTCTATGGAGATATGCTTGCAGCCAACAGTAAAATCATATTTTTTTTTCAAACTACAGTAGCCCCATGCGGAGTCAGAGACAAAAAAGAAAAATATCTCTACAAACATCCAGAAGTTTGCCGGTAATCATATTGGGCCCTTGGCTTTTTGAAGCAGATATCTGATGGGGGGGTTCTCAGCTAACCTTGCCTGTAAGCTGAATTCTCGCGATATTTGTGCGTTCACAAAAATACAAGAATCCAGCTTGTTCCAAAAAATGCTTCAGTCCAATCATGTTGCAGTATTATGGTTTGAGGCAGGACACTTACCATCTGTGAGGAGAGACCGAACCAACATGAACATGTCAGCGCAGGAGGACGCGCGCGTAGCTGCCGCTATCACATCTGTTTGCTCAGAATCCACCATTTCTTCTTTGAAAGAAGAACAGCAAGAAGTGCCTTGACTAGCGTAACTTGTGGTTTCTTACATTTTTATTTGATACTGTGATTGGCTAAAACCAACCTTTGGTAGGCGGGCACTAGGTGTTGCTTCGCCCAATCAGCTCAGAAAGTTCTGCTGAATGTCCCTCCTTTCCCTGAACAGACCTGATGGGAGCAGTCTCAGATTGATAAAGTGCAGAATGAAGCGTGCCACTCATTATCAATCTTTTAGTTCTCAAAACACTAAATAGACAGTTAAGTACGTTTCTAAAATCAAACTTTTCAAGAAAAGCAAAGAAAATTTCTTTTTTCCTTGCTAGTTCAAAGTGAGACTCATAACATCCCTGTGCATGCATGCATGCCCCTCATGGTTCTGCTATGTTGGGGCTGTCATGCAGCCCATCGCTACTTTTAGGTCACTTCTGTAAAACTTTTGTTTTATTTTGTTGTGGATATTTCTATTGTGGCTTGTGTTTTGCCTCTGTCTTTTTGTACCTCGTGAAAAGTGTGCAGTTTCTTGTTTAGCCTAATGAAAAATGTCCTAATCTGAACATTCAAAATCTCCTTTGAGTTTCTCTCTAGCCTGTGGTTAGTAGGTGGGTGTTTTAGAAGAGTTGAAGTGCTTTGATCTGTCTTAGTATTTTGCATCACTTACATAAACATAATTGGACAATTTTCATGAATTATACTTAAAAGCTTCCTGTCATTGGCCTTTGACTTGTGGGACTCCTCTGTAAACGAGGTCTAAATGAGCTGCGGGTGTTCTTTCACACAATCCTGCAAAGTTAAAAATTGTTCATGTAAGGTTATACTACGACGAGGGAGGATGCTCCGACTGAACCTTTAGTACCGGCTGGACGATCAGCAACTCTTAAGACTTGCTTTGAATTTCCAGCATTTCTCAGCTCATTCTTCTGCCACGCAATACTCTCCGTGGGACCATTCACATTTTGTGGTTACCATGGGAAGGACATTTAAAGCAGAAAACTAACGATCAGGCATCTATGTGTCAGATGTGGATAAGCCGGACTTGGAAACTCCAGAGATAAAGAAATTGATATTTAACGTTGTACACCTCTTGAGACAAGTTATTAATAATGATTTGTGAACTATGAAGTACTTAATCTTTTCTCTTTAACTGAAAAGACTCATACAGGGAATGTTTTTTTTTCATATAGAAATAGGAAATGAATACAGGTGCTGGAGCAAACAACTTTTTACAGATTTCTCTATAATTTACAAGGAAGTCATTACAATAGATTACAATGCATGAATAAATGAATGAATGGATAAATCATGCATCTTTTGTAAACTAAACATAATAGTGCATAATAAAACAGGTTGGCTAAAAAGCATAAACAAAAACATTTAGACAGGGCTAAAATCTATAATCAGCTGCAGCAGTTCTTGACTTCAGCAACTTTCACTACGCTGTTAATAGCGTGTCATTAAGTCACTTCTCGATGACAGCTGATGATCTGTCTCTAGATGTCAGCTCGTCCTTATGATGGATCGCCAGGAACCTCTCCAGCTCTTTTATTGACGATAAGAGGGGGATATTGTGAGAGATGCAAAAAAACACAAGGCAACAATGTATTTTAGCTTTATTGCCCTAAACGTTACGGTCAAAATATCACAAGCATGAATTTAAGAAGTTATTTTACATTTTTACTTTTAGTGGTTTAAAGGCATACTATGCAACATTTTTCAGTTAATTAATGTGTTCTATACCGTTTTGGATGATTAAATGAGTCATTTCAGGTTGAACAAAGGTTTTCTTGGCCGCCCTGGTGGTCTGTGGGGGAAATACCACACTTGCAATTGCAGGAGCCCTCGGCCCGCGCCCACAGGCTCAGAATCTCGTGCATCGCGAGAGTCGGTCTTGCTTTACGGCGAGAACTGCTACACGTCCCCAGTGAAACGCATGCTCGGTGCTAGCGCAGTGGCGATATTTGTGCAGTTATCATGGCGGAACCAACGATAAAACAGCGAAAGCCCATGTTGGAGCAGGCAAGAAAGAGGAAAAGGGCTCTGGACAGAAAGAGGAGTCGTACACGGGTGAACATCGGGCAAGCTTTTTCCGAATGGCGAGAGCTAAAAGAGAAAGAAGGCTGCAAGGCTGACGCGGACCTCGCGTTTCTGCTAATGCGATTGTAGGTAACATTGTAGGGTTTCCCTCACGCTACCGCCTCCCACTGGGGGGGACGGAGAGGATGGGAGGGCGCCCCCTCGTAGCTCTGCTTGAACAGCAGGATGGTGATTCGTTGCGTTCGCCTGTCTGCTAAGCTCAAAACAACCGCGCCTGGCTTGACGGAGAAACCAGGAGAACAGCTGAGCATATTTACGACAGTGCACTTTTACTTTCGCCCTCTGGGGGGAGCCTCGCTGGAAAATCAACCCCGGTTGCATAGTATACCTTTAAAGGGTGGACTGTTAGTGCAGACTCAACTTTTGTAGAAAAAATAATTACGCACAGAAGTTAGGATTTATGTATTTTTCCTTGAAAACAAATGATACACATAGACTTAAAATTAAACACACGCACCCTTGTTGACATCAGCGAGGTCCAAGCGTGATTCTCACCAGATATTTGGGCCTTGTTTTCAGAAATAATAATAGTCATGCAAAAATAATATGTTTGTTGGCACGGAACTGGCTTTTAAAGGAGAAGTCCGGTCAAAATCAGAATTCAAACTGCTGAAAGTACTTTAAATATAAAACTACTACATACTGTGCAAAAAATTATATGTTTTTTTAATTAAGAATAATTCTCATTTAATCATGTTTATGTGGAGGAATCCATCTTGGTCAAGAATAGTACTGTCACCTCCCATTTTTTGACGTCACTCGACGGACCCGCTGTTGAGCAAGTTTCAACGCTCTGTTTGTCACAGCGCACTATTTTCCAAGATGGCGACGACTGGTGCTCTGTACGAAGCAGAGAGTGATGAAGTATTTAGTGACAGTGATGAGAGTTCTGTGGAGTCATCATCATCTGATAGCGATATGGATGTTTTAGAAGAGTTTCTTGACAGAAACCGGACTTTTGACGGAGTCCAGCGTACCTATTTCCATTGCAAACTCAGTCGGGTCCTACAGTATATATATATATACACGCGCGCGCGCGTGTGTGTGTGTGTGTGTGTGCGCGCGCGCTCCGCGCAGCACGGCTTTGCCGGCGCTGCAGCGGAGCGCACGCACACACACACACAGCGGAGGAGAGATCGCGCTGAAGTGACTTAAGTTATATATTTGCCCCCTAGTAAATAGGGCAGGTGGTCATTATTGTATAAATAATAAAATATAAAAGCATTCCAGCACATGCTGGGCGGAGCACGGCTTTGCCGGCGCTGCAGCAGCGCGCACGCACACACACACACACACACACACACACACACACACACACACACAGCGGAGGAGAGATCGCGCTGAAGTGTCTTAAGTTATATATTTGCCCCCTAGCAAATAGGGCAGGTGGTCATTATTGTATAAGTATTAAAATATAAAAGCATTCCAGCACATGCTGGGGCGGAGGGATACCATGTTGTATCCCTCCGCCCCTCTGGTCGGTAACCATCCCCGTAACTTCTAAATTAAAAATTAAAAATTTAAAAATAACTTACTGAAAATCCTCGCCCTCATGTCATGTTCAAAACATCCTTCTTCAAGATGGTCACTGCATATGACGTGTTTTCTCTCTGGCCAGAAGTTGGATGGCAAATCCGCTCTTCAAGTTGGCAATCCAGCGCCGAGCCCGGTGGCTCATGAATCAGGAAGTTAAAATAAGCTATGTTTTTTCCTCTTTTACCAGTTGTGTTGGAACATCCGATGGCCATGCACGTGGGCATTGTTGCTTTAGCAATAGCTCTTGGGAATGTCAGCGGTGAAGTCCTCTGGAAATCCGAAATAATTATTGATGATCGCAGCTGTGTAGAACGGCTCCTATTGACTTTGCATGGAAAGCGGCGAGAAATGCTGTCGCCGCTTCCGCTTTTCTACGTCGCAGGATGTGATGTCAAACGCCCCTTACTGCCCAAATATGGGCAGTAATGTCAGCCCCCATACACAGTGATTCAGACGACAATTTATGTTTTTATTTTCTTATTGATTAAAGATAAGTTCATTAAATAACCACGAACGTATTAGTTTTAGTTATAGCTAATGATACCCTGATTTTTCCTTGTTGACCGGACTTCCCCTTTAAAGGCAGTCATTGGTCATTCCAGCAGGCTAATATTAGCCTAGTTTAGTCAGTTATGATGTGTTCAGGATCATTGCTTAGTTGGAATACCCAACTATGTCCAAGTTGAAACCATCTTGCTGTTGATTTGAGGTAAAGAATAAGGGGTTGGTAATCTTTCTTAATGACTCCTTCCACCTCATACAGTCTATCAGTACCACTGACAGTGAAACAGATCCTTTTTGTGAAGCTATTACTGCGTTTTTAGGCCTTAAAGCCTTACTTTGACTCGTCCAAACATAGTTGTTGTTGTGGTCGAGCAGATGAATCGTTGTCTCTTCTGACCATTTTTCACAAGGCATTTTGGCTTGTTCAAGTCGACCGCTGCAAATTTCAGTCAAGCTTCGAGGTTTGGACTTTGGAGGAGAGTCTTCTTTCCCTGCAAGTGGAGTGCTGGCCTCAGCTCGGACAGCGTTAAAGCTGTTCCAGCTTATGGCATGCAGAAGGATCAGTATTCCTGGCGGATCCTTCCCAGTCATTTTTAGCCACTTTTCTTTCATCTAGAGTTTCAGTTTGGGTCCAGTGAGTAAAAACTGGAAAATGTTGGGTTGTTCCAACATGGCAATGGTCCCAACCCCACATTCAAACTTTTTAATGGAGAAATACGAGGCAAGGCAAGTTTGTTTGTACGGCATCAGTCATACCCAAGCTAACACAATATGCTTACAATGATAAAACAAAATGCACTAAACCTTTAAGCCTCATTAAAAAGGAAAGAAATTACCAACTTAAAACAAATTAGTAGGGAAGACATGATGGTATATTAAAGGTATAGTGGACGAATTTCGTTCTTCAAGTTCCTGGGGGTTCATCTTATCTAGTGGTGGTCCCACACTGTCATTGCGATGTGCTCACTTAACACCATTGGGCGTGCACGTCCCTTGTTAGTTTCCTCTTGCTGCACATGCACACTTCTAGTGTTTATGTATCCAGTGAGCTTCTCCCCAGTCAACCAAAACCTATGACTTTGAATCTAGAGTCAAGGAGAGTAGCTAGGGATAGGATTTTCATGGACTGCAAAATCTGAAGCTCTTCCCGCAGTTGCCTGATGAGGTGGTCTCCAACTTCCAATCCAACTGCTGCTGCTGGCTTTGTCATCTCCTCCTGAAGTCTTAACTCCAACATTTTATGAAGGGAACCACTTTGGATACAGAAACATTTCCTCAGCAGACAGCTCAGCAGCAGCATCATAAAATGGAGACGGCAAAGAAAGGCACCTGATGCTAATAAAAGGGTGCTAGTTTATGAGCCAGCTAATGTACCTTATGTAAGAAACAGTAAAAAAAAATACAGTTCTTGATAAGCAAGTCTGATGAATCCATCTTTGATTTACCTTACTGGGCAAGGTCAAGTCAAATATTCCCACATTGGTGAAATCCTCCTCTTCCTGGCTGGCTCCATCCTCTATCATCTCCTCACTCTCTTCAATCTCCAAGCTCTTCCTCTCACCTAAACTTTAAAAACTGTCTCCAAACGCTACTCTCCAAGCTATCAAAAATCAAAACTCGCAGGCAATCTGAACCCCAGTCTTGTTGGTGGTGGTAATGCACTGCAATAGTTTGTAAACCGCCAATAACCCAAAAAGAAGAAGAACGGCTGGGTAGCTAGGCTTCAACCATCATCATTTTCGGCTCCTCCCCTAAATGAAGCAAGCCTCGATACGCGCTTTGTGGAAACGCCACCTCCATTACTCGACGCGCCATCAAGCCTCGGCTCTTCGAACAACATCTTTAGTGCTCTGTAGACATCGCCAGCTTTATTGGTTCCTGTTTAGATTCTTGTTCGCTCTGCCCTCGCTGGGAACCCCTCGGCTGTATTGCTCTGGTCACGACCTGGACTGTCTCTGTTGGATTCTGTCAAGCCCCTTGGACTGCTCTCTCCAGCTCTTTCACCTGGTCAGTTCATCAACACCATATCAACCTGGTTTTCTCCCGCTATCTGCTATATGGTGAGTTTTCTCTTTAAGACGAAAAATTTAGATCCTGGACCCACCCAAAGTTGCGTTGTCCATTAGCCCTTAAAGAATTAACATTTATAAATTCATCGCCGTATGAAAAATAACTCGATTGATGAGATAGAACGCAAGCTCAGCTTCTGAGAATGGGGGTGGGGGGCGGCAGGTCATGTAAATGCTTTGTCCAGTTATGCTGCTCATATGGAGCAATCCCACCGAGCCTAGAGATTTTTTCAAGATAGCAAACCTTTGCAACAGGGTCTAGCTTCTCTCGGTACAGTCCATCGCCTATCTCTTTAGCACAGTTAATTTTTGAAGCATTTTGCGTCTCTCTCTCTCTCACGGCACCCGAACAAGTAATGCAAACCAAAGCCATTACCTTGGATAACGGTGAACGCATCCCACAACGCATTAGAATAATGACATCCCCTTTTCAGTCCCACTGGGATATATAGACCATGCTTAAAAAAATAAAATAAAGACTGTACCCGTGGTAGAAATCCACACACTTTAAATGAGCTAAAGCGCTTCTGCCAAGCAGAGTAGTCAATTAGCCAGGGTCTTTTTGAGCTCTTCCAAACTATTTTTTCTGCAGCTGTTAAGGTTCTGGGTCTGGACCCGATAATTCGACTGACAGAGTAAAGTTCAAAGATTTTATTAAAGATTGGTGCGGCCGTTGCGGGAACCTTCTGGAACTGGAACCACTGTGAGGGAGATAGACAGGTTGATAATCAGAGGAGGAGATGATGTAATGAAAGGAAGCCACTAACCTTGTTTGGATCTGAGAAGTGGCACAGAATCCACAAGGGGTTCTATGAAGCGGTCCAGAAGTGTTTCTGCTGGCAGGAATTAATATCCTCAATCGGCCAGAAGCAGGAACAGGAAACCAGAGACAGTCCAGGGTCATACACATGCAGACAGACACAAGCGAAGGTTCCAGTGGGGAAATCCAACAGGCAGAGTCCTGAGTCCTGTCCAGGGTCCTAAAATCCAAAGACAGTCCAAAAGGCAAAGGTACAGGAGGGCTTGGCAGAGAGGCAGAGACAAGAAAGAGGCACAGGTCTTTGTCCAGATACCGACAACCACTGGAGAGTCAACAAGGGCGAGGCAAACAGGCAGGAATCCAAAAACACTAACAGGTAGTGATGGGACATCTGAAGCCAGGCTTCGAGGCGTGTACCGAGTAAAAAGGGGGCGTGTCAGACGAAGCCCCGCTTCGGAGCTTGTGTCATATTGAGGAAAATCACGTGATCAACAACAAACGAGGCCTCGCATTACATCTACCACGTCATTGCTTCATTTTGCAATGACGTGAACTGACGTTCAATTTTCCTTTTATTGATCAGGAGATAAATCAGATTCACACATCAAAAGCAGACTAAAAGCCATTGGAAGAGTCAAACTCTATGTGTAACTTAATATTAATAACAAGAACTAGAACTCCCAGGAAGAGATGATTTTAAAGAAATAGCAAAAGCAAGTTTCAAGCTCAAAGCATACAGAGTCTGCCCCAACGATCACTCAATTCCCAATACACTAAAGTAACACATATCTTCATTGTCAAATAAGTCCATGACATAAAAGAAAACCCAAAACAACCACTGATGGTCAATGATTAGATCGGCTACAAATCATTTTAATAATTAAAACGTGACAATTAAATATCATTTAATTGATTCTCCTCTTACTAAACATGAGTTTGATGAAAACTTTGTGACAATATTGCATTTACTAATTTTTGGAAATATGATCCAACTATGTGACAAGGCTGTTACGGTTTCACCAGCAGATGTCTCTAGTGAGTGATGAATAAAGCATCGAGTAAAGAACCTTTTTCCAAAGCTAAGTGTTGGAAAGCTTCATTTGCCCATCACTACTAACAGGGTCACTCACAGAAAGGCAGGCTAGGAACACTGGATGGTCCACTCACACAAGGGTTTTTGAGAATCTGGCACCAGAACTCAGGATAAGGTAGGCTTAAGTGGCGCCACACACAGGTGAAGCCAAGCCAGTAATCAGGGCAGTAACAGGTGCATGCAATCAGGAGATTTAGCTGGAACACTCCAGAAAGCTGAGAATGAATACAGCAGTCAACAACAGGAAAAGAATCACACTGTAAACATGACAGCAACATACCAAGGGATGTTTATCCAAATACCAGGGATGTACATATTTGAGCCTTTCTGCTTGCATTTGGTCATGTGACATTCAACAATAATTTAAAACTTGAGCACTTTATCATTCCATTATTAACAATAGTTCAAATACAACATTAAAAACCCAAATTCATAACACATTTAAAATGTAGGTACATTTATTTCAGTAGCATTACAAGAATATGCCAAAATGTTAAATTTAAAGGATTGCAGACATGACACTTTTTGTTTCAGAAAGAAATTATCTGAAAATAACAAGATCGTACCAATTTCATTTGCCTTTCTTTGTTTCCCGCATGCATGATATGCCTGTCAGTCAGATATTATCTTTCAACATCTGGGAGCGCTGTGAAAGACTGGGAAGCTGCCCTGTTTCACTACAAGACAGCCAATATAATGCCACAAAATATTTTATTGCTTCTCCACATAAAAATGTCAACAGAAACCCTGGCCAGACCTTGACTGTGAAGAAATATTCTGTGGGCCAAACTGTTTCGCTGGCATCTATCATGTTGGTAAAAAGTTGAACTCAAAGCAGATGCGCAGCCTAAGGCTAAACTAGGTAGTGGCGGCCAATAAAGGGTGTCAAGTAGCTGCTATTAAGGGAGTGTAAAATAAGGCAACCAAAACCATAACTGAGCACACATGTTCCTGAGAACTGAGGGTCTCGCCAGTCGCCAGTCCTGTTTTTGGATAATAGTGATCACACACACACACACACACACACACACACACACACACACACACACACACACACACACACACACACACACACACACACACACACACACACACACAAATGCAAGGATTTATCCATGGCAACAAAAACATACAACATTTTTCTAGACGTAACTGATTCAGCGCTACAAACTCTTAGAAAACGTGTAATGGAGCATTCAGAGAGATGAAAATATAATCCCATTTCTCATTACAATAAACTCCTGCCAGTTCCCATTAACATCAATTTAGCAACTTCCTGCAATATCCTAGACAAACAGACATAATCTTTTTTTTTGACACCATGCATATTTAGATATGCATGGTGTCCCTCCAGAAAGTCCCAGAACATGGCTTCTGGGACTTTCTGGAGCGTTACAGGTCTTGCTCAATGGTAGTCTTGAACCCTTAACTCTCTGATCAGTAACACAAAGCCTTAACCACTGACTTACCACTGCCAAATATTTGAGCTAGCTCAGCTCTGTCTAAGCCAGAAGCATTATTTTATTTTGGGGAAAATGGAACAAACAATATCCTCAGTCTAAGTGACCATGGAACCAAATCTTGCCATGGGGATTTTGGGTTATTTGTTTGAAAAAACAAATTATTGTGGGAAGCAGCAGATAGTATCTAAGCTCGGTATCCAACAAATACTTCAAGAGTCACAATGGTCTGCACTATTGCCTTGCAGCAAGAAGGTGCTGGGTTCAAATCCCAACTTTCTCTCCCAGTAGCTACTCTGGATTCTACTCAGTCTAAAAACATGTTTGTTGGGTTTATGGTCTCTCTAAATTGCCCTTAGGTGTGAGTACATGGCTGTCTGCCCTGTGATGGACTGGCTGCCTATCATGTGTATACCCTGCCTCTCGCCCAATGACTGCTGGAGAAAGGCACCTGCAACCCTGCACGGATGAGCAGCTATAGACGATACATGGATGGAATAGTCACAACATAAAACAGGATCTTTAAGTGAATGAAAAGGGTGACAGGGTATGCTGAAAAACATTGGGTCAATACAAAAATGTACATTTTCATAATGCAGTCGTGTGCGTCTGTGGTGAAGAGGGTAAAAGAACAACACTCAGTGACCACCTACTGGTACTCTGCTTTCTATTGATGACTGACAAGGGGCTCTATGTGTCCCTTCTGGGCAACTTGATTGGGAACCACCATTTATCCGATTTAAAGGCTGTTTGTTATGAAAGAAAAATCTGGTGTGGGAAGGTTTGCTGAAACCTTAGACTAAGACCTCACACTGACTTCCAAAAGGCATTGGCTGATGTCGGATTATCTTGACCCACATGAGCAACATTGCAGAGGCCAATGGTACCTTTGAAATAAGCAGACTGAGTTGGTGATTTGCATTGCTGGTAATGAGAGGAGTGCATTTATTGTTGCGCTTGGAGGGTACTTTGATTCTGTTGCTGACTTTTAGGTCTCCAGTTTGAGGCCCTCAGATTTCTCTGGTGCTTCTCCCAGGTGCAGTGGTCCTACCTCATGGAACTGGAACCACCAGTAAGCACTGGAGTGGTTAAAAAGACCACTGCAGGGTGGCCGGACTCACATGTGATTATACTAAAACACACAGGCACGCACACACACTGCCTCTACTGCGCTTTCTTCCCTTACTATGCTGCTTTCTGTTTTAGCTGTAGTGTCAGAAAGGTCAGATCAGAGACCTCAAGCTATAGCTTTCTTAGAATCTTTAGCGATGAAGCTCGTTCCAGTGAAACTTTATCCTGAATAGAAACAATTCTCTCATTTTAGCTGTGGTTTAGAAAGATCAGATCAGAGATCCTGAGTTGTAGCTTTGAGGAATGTATGAATAGGAAAAATTAAGCTTTGAATTTTTAGTGATGAAGCTTGTTCCAGTGAAACAATTAAACAAAATAAGTTATTCTGTGTAGCTTTGGACAGGTTGGACTAAATTACTTTGTATCAGAAATATCCAAGAATATACTTAGGGGATCAGAAATACCCAAGAATATACTTTATTTATTTCTTATTATTAATTGAAACAATTAACTTAACTATTAACTTTCTGTATGTTTGTTAATGTATGAAAGAATTCTAGTCAAGGATTTATTTAGCTTATTTCTTTGTTTTTCCTATGTATGTCTATAATGTTTTTCAGTTCATTTACAGCACATGTCTTGTTACTGAAAAGTGCTATATAAATAAACTTAGTTTTGGCATCTAGAAAGGATGAATGCTTTCTGAATGACATGTTTAGAGTTTTTGTGGATGTGGCCAGGAGCCCACTGAAAACCATACAGCTGCCTTGAACTGTGTCTGAGTCCCCCGGAAGAGCTGGAGGAGGCAGCCTGGAGCAAACAGGTCTTGGTATCTTTGTTTAAGCTGCCGTTCTTGTGAATGTTAGAAGACCAGCGCTTTTGTGATGTGGTGGAAAGGGAGATTCACATAATATATGTACAGCTGACAAATCTGCAACAACCAGGAGATGTTATCATGTCATTATGGACCAAAATCTCAAAAAGATTTTATGACACTTTGTTGCATCTACCACAAAGTATTAATGCACCTCTGAAGGCAAAAGGGGGTCCCACCTGGTACTAGGAAGGTGTACCTAATAATGTGGCACGTAAGTGTATAATCAGTAATAGCTCAAATGGTACAGATTGAGCAAAAGGATGTGCAGCCCACTCCATTTCTAAGGTATACTTGTTTGCGATGGTTCACCTTATTTTTCCCATATCACAGTCTTGAAGGTGTTTTTTTTCTTCTATTTCTATTAATCCATCTTATTTATGAGCAAATACGCAAAGACGACTGAGGAATCTAATAAGATACATCACGCTTTGTCTGCTCTTTGCTCTTTGTGCAACACGAATGAGACCCGGGAGAATAAAGACCAGACAGCTCAGGCAAAAAAGCTGCTCCATCTTGGAAATGTGAACAGTTTGTTCTGTAATAAAAGTTATAATAAAATCTTAAAAACAGATTTATAGCTGTAAGTACCTGGGGCATGCAGAAGCAAATATTATCAGCTAACATGGCTTTCCTTATTCTTTACTTAATCCAAGCTGAACAGAAAAACATGCAACGTACAATGAGAACTGTCAGTAATTCCAATCAGTTCAGTAATTTATCTAATCTACAATGTGTTTAATATTTTCTCCTTCAACTTTATATACTTTCCAAAATGTAATATATTTCACCAGTACTAAACTTTCATCCCAGTTTCAGGCAATCCATGAAAAACAACAGGTAAAGGCTGGTTCACACGACAAGATTTTTAGCCAATTTGTCCCCGATCTTATCCTTCCGAGAGGTGTTGACTATCGCCGTATCTCGGAAGATAATCTTAAGAGATATTCCTGCCATGTGTGGTATGTTAAGAGTCATTGGGTCCGCTCGGTAGAACATCGGGACTGCTCCGACCTAAAATGGGGGGGTATTCATCATATTGGATTGGTGTTTGGTGTCCCCCGAGGACAAATGAGCAGGCAGCCTGTTGAATATGACGTGTAGCCAATCAGAAAGTGAGGTGAGGAGAAACCCGAGAGCGAAAAAAAAATCTGACCAACTCACCTCCATATCATAGTGAAGCAAAGTTACAGCCCCCCCGGTTGTGCTGTCTCCACTCTATCGCCATTATTCTCCCTCGTTGTCCCTGTTTATTTACTCTGAGCTCACATTTGATCTTGAGAGGTTTCGCAAGATTTCCCGTCTGATATCTGATCATGAGTGAAATCTGTTTGCGTGTGGTGTGTCGTCCTCGTCGTCTGACCGGACACCACACTCTGTACGAGCAAACCTGCTATACCTGCAATTTTTCATCATTACGTGTAGTATCTGTCAGGCTTTGAAAATCGGCCAATTATATTAAAATCCTGCCATGTGAACCAGCCTTAACTCACCCTGATGTAAAAGCCGCCAAAGTGGGCGGTCCCAAGAGACACTGAGGAGCAGGGTATGAGAGGAGGGGCAAAGCGGGGCTGTGGTCAGGACAAGGGAAAGTGACATGTTGAAACATGAGGAGTGACCAGGGCGACATCTGGTGGTTTTGCCACGGATTGGTTATTTGAGGTGGAGGGGTTGTCACCTCCTCGTCAACGGTGGCTGATGGAGGTTTTGTGGAGCCCAGCGGGACTGAGCCTTTTTAGTTCAAGCCACTGGCTCAAGGCACTGATTCAGCGATGCCCGAGGCTGGCGCTGTGAAAGAAGCACAAGACATAATGGATGCGGTTCAAAGTGATATTAGCAGCATCATTGCTAGCATGGGCTAGTGTTCAAAGCGGCAACAAACGCTAAACACTTTAGCCAATGCTCGTCATTCCAACTCCTGAGTCTGGCTCCATCCAAATACCCTTAATTATAGCTCCTAGCTCCTGCTCTTTGACCTTTCATGGGGTCAACAGTAAGAACACTACAGAGGGTTGGAAAGGAGCTTCGGACTGCTCTTTTTCTACCCTCACGTAATGACGTTTAACTCCAACGTCATTACGTGATGGACACGCACATGGATGATGCGAGTCAAATTCGGGCTTACAGCCTTCCGAAAACAAACCACACTGCTCTCTGGACATCTTCGTTAATTTCTGTGAGGTGGGCTGTGCTTATACGTCATGTCACACAAAAGATTGTGGGATTGCTTATAACTCCTTAGGGCCGGTAAGACAAATATTTCAGAAATAAACAAGTTAACATGAAAATGTAAAAAAAATGCAGTGTAACATAAAAGTGGGCCCAGTTTATACAGTTTATCTGCAAAAAAAAGAGGCAATTTTGGGGTGAGTTACACTATAAATGTAGAATAGGATGATAGGAGTTTGTTGTTAATATCCAATGTTTGTAATGGGTTCAAGAAGTTTCAACTCTGTACTGCAGAGCAGCAGTAAAGATGCATCCCAGCCGTCCTGAAACTGTGAATTGTTTTCACTTTGGTTGAAACTGTCTTCTTATGAAACTAACCTGGGATGCACGCATGGGTTGGCTTTTTAGAAAGTATCTTGGAAGCAGATCATGAATTTCCTTCACTGTAAACCACTGCAGGGAGGGACGTCTCATATTCTCTTCGCTCATCCCTGACCTGTTGTGACCTCGACGCAGGAGCTATCTGAAGTCATGTGACGAGCCCCAGGACCGGCGCTATGATGACACCAGCAGCATATCAGCTCACGGATCTCTCTGATGTCAAACCAAACTCTGCAAAGCATACACACGGAGCTGCCACGTGCACACTGTCGACCGACTTACAACCTCATGGCCTGAATATGACAGAGAGAAAATCTTAAGTGGGAGACTCTGGGTTTAGAAAGGCAAAAAGGGTTTCAACTGCATGTAAAAACTACAAACACTGAACACAGCAGAAGCTTGCAGTACAGCCTGTCATCTGTGAACGGTTCTTTACATTTACGTGCACAAATTCAAGACTGGCTGTTTAAAAACTGAAATATCATATCTCACAATATGTGAGAGTAATTCTTTCTGCTTCAGGGTCATAGTTGCACAGTCTTGGGTAATTTGTCCTCTCCGAAGGATAATTGTAAAGCCACAAGCTGTGTGATAAAACCTAATCTTCTGCCAAGGCCCCACAACATGCTATAAATCCAACTGGAAATGCTGGACAGATTCCCATCCAGTAGCATGAGTCACAGACAAAGAAAGGGAGAGAAAGAAAGTTTCTTTAAGAAGACCTTAAAACTAGAATGCAAAGCCCTTTGTCCACTGGACATGACGAGGAACGTATTATAAGTCAACTCTTATCACTGTATAGTTGCACCAACAGATTTGGAGAGTGTGAGAACCAGAAACCATCTGGTAAATGTCCCGACACTCAGACTGTCTCTGTCGCTTTAAGTGGGTAAATTCAGATCAAAGCAGACTGTTACAGGCTACAATAAATGACTTGGTTTGGATTACACCTTAAAGTACTCAGTGGAATTGCACCTTGAAGATGTAACAAACAGTACCATCTATCGCACGGCCTTGAACAAACTTCAGTACATCTTATTGGGGTTTTGTGAGAGACCAGCAGAAAATTGTACGTCACTCTGAAAAGATGCAAGGTTTAGTTTTTAGAGACGTAGTTCTTAAAAGTGTTGCATGGATATTTATCTAGCCCCCTTTAAAGGCATACTATGCAACATTTTTCAGTTAATTAATGTGTTCCATACCGTTTTGGATGATTAAATGAGTCATTTCAGGTTGAACAAAGGTTTTCTTGGCCGCCCTGGTGGTCTGTGGGGGAAATACCGCACTTGCAATTGCAGGAGCCCTCGGCCCGCGCCCACAGGCTCAGAATCTCGTGCAAGATCGCGAGAGTCGGTCTTGCTTTACGGCGAGAACTGCTACACGCCCCCAGTGAAACGTATGCTCGGTGCTAGCGCAGTGGCGATATCTGTGCAGTTATCATGGCGGAACCGGCGATAAAACAGCGAAAGCCCATGTCGGAGCAGACAAGAAAGAGGACAAGGGCTCTGGAAAGAGAGAGGAGTCGTACACGGGTGAACATCGGGAAAGCTTTTTCCGAATGGCGACAGCTAAAAGAAAGAGAAGGCTGCAAGGCTGACGCGGACCTCGCGTTTCTGCTGATGAGATTGTAAGTAACATTGGAATGGTTTCTCTCTCTCTGTGTGCATGTTCATACTTTCACTGTGTTAAAGCCGGGCATACACTGTACAAGTTTTTCAGTCGTGGTACTTATATACATCTCAAACTGCGACGGAACCGCGGGGTTTAAAAGTTCACCGCTCATCTGTGTGCTGATCTGTGTTTTCAAACTGTGCAACGGAACCGCGGGGTTTAAAAGTTTACCGCTCATCTGTGTGCTGATCTGTGTTTTCAAACTGTGCGACGAAACCGCGGGGTTTAAAAGTTCTCCGCTGATCTGTGTTCTCAAACTGTACCGCGAGACGCTCGGACGCAGCTCGGGAGGCACCGGGCGTCGGGGGGAACGGAGGGGAGCCAGCGCGTCGCGCGGACCGGGACGCTCGACCCACCCGCGAGCCGACGTCCGGGCCCAGCGGGTCCCGGGCCAGGCGGAGGTCGCTTCGGGGACGCCCGCTCCCCTCACTCCACTGGCGGGGACGGAGGAGGGGAGGGCGCTCCCTCGTAGCTCTGCTTGAACAGCAGGATGGTGATTCGTTGCGTTCGCCTGTCTGCTAAGCTCAAAACAACCACGCCTGGCTTGCCGGAGAAACCAGGGAACAGCTGATTTACGACAGTGCACTTTTACTTTCACCCTCTGGGGGGAGCCTCGCTGGAAAATCAACCCCGGTTGCATAGTATACCTTTAATCAAATATCTCGAAAACAATATCCAGTGCAACCAATTACCTCCGGACATGAATCCCAAAATGAATCCAGCTGCTTTGTAAAGGCTTCGGGGATTTCTTAGAGAACATAAGTGAACAAACAGCTTCACGAAGACCAAAGAACACAGCAGAAAGGCCAAGGATATTTCAAACTGAACATCTTGTAGATTGTTTCTTCCTTAAAGCAAAAACAAAGAGAGTATGGCACAGTTGCAAACCTACCAAGAAATGACTGACCGTCCACCTTAAAGGAGCGATAAACAAGTTTCATTATTTTAGATAGAAAGGACTAAAAAACAGTGATGTGAAGATCTAAAGGTAATATTTCAGATGGACTTTGATATGACATCACACCGCATCTCTCTGTGTTGTTCTCCAGCCTCTTGTTTACATAGCCGGGCCGGCCACACATACATGTACGTGCATGTGAACAGCTGCCACTCAGGCCCTAGCCCCTTCCTGCCCTAAAATACCACCATCAGAGCAGCGCAGCGTTGAAGCAACTTCGTGGAGAGCACTACCAGAATGTTCTCTTCCTAACAGCATTATAAAGTTATAAATTACTTACTTCTTCTCTAGACATGTTCCTACGAAAGGTGATGCTGTTTTGCTGTGAATTTATCCTTTACAAATATAGGAGGCGAGGGGTGAGAAAGGGAGGGGGAGGGAGGGGCCACGTTGCAGCTGGAGTGCCAGTAGAGAGAGGCACGGCTTGTCATACATCTTGTTTTGGTCTACAGACAGTGCTCAAGCACCACCTAGTGGTGAAATATTGCTTATTGCTCCTTTAACTGATGGGCTGGGCGAAATGAACATTAATCAGGAAACAAAGCCAACTCTGGAGGAGCTGCAGAATTCCACAGCTCCAGTGGGATAATATGCCAATGGGACTATTAGGTGTACATGCCTCAAACTTGGCCCTGAGACTGGTAACAAGAAATCCACTGTTGGTTGATTAGACCGGACTTGGATGTTTTGGCATACAGGCAAAGTGTCATGTGTGGAGGAAAACTAGCCCTGCGCATCACCGGCCCTCAAACACGGTGGTGGCAGCATCAGGATGTGGGGATGATTTGTCTCTGGAGAGACAAAGCTGGTCAGGGTTGACGCAAAGTTGGTTCGAGCTAAATTCAGGGCAAATTCTAGAAGAAAACAGAAAGGCCAGACCTCCGGTGGAATATTCATGTGTTGGAATGGCCTCATCAAAGCTTAAGACTTAAATCCTGTTTAGAACCTGAGGCAAGACACTTTTCATCCAAGCTGATTGAGTTTGAGCTCTCTTGCAAAGGAGAATGTGCAAAATGTTCAGGCTCCAGATGTGAAAAGCTGGTGGAGACGTATCCAAAAGACACGCAGCTGTACTTGCACCAGATGCTAGTTCTACAAAGTATTGATCCATGGCGCCATGACCTTCAGTAAAGATGGACCCGAATGCAGAGAGGTGGGCAGCAGTCTCATTTTAAAGGTGAAGAATAACGGAAGCAGCGAACACAACCGTGAATGGAAGGCCGTGGGTGGGAAAATTTGAAAATAACAACTCAAAAGGATCTAACAAATAAAGTGCCAAACACAGCAGTAAGATCTACAGAGCATGACACAATTTTTTAGGATTTTATGTGAAAGCCATTTTAATTTGACTTTTCCACTCTTTCCCAAGCTTGTATTAGCATATCATGGAAAATTATAAAATCTCAGTTTTTGTTCATTCATTTCCTTTCAATAAAAGCATTTTAGCAGGTGTAACTCTCAGATTGTGCCAGACTCTGTAGCTCTCCTGTGGAAAATAAATCCGTCCTCTACCCGTGCTATAAGACGACCCTAAGAAACCCCAAACTGTTTTTCCCAGTTGCTCCAAATGCAGCATCCCTGAAAGACAGATGACCTTCTCATTGAGGATCTCAGTTCAATAAGTGCTTTGAAATTGCTCCTTTTTAGCCCCTCGTCTGTCGTCGAACGATTAGACGTGGAAAGCTGTGTGCGGTTACTCGGTTGGGTACCGTCAGGCTGGAAAGCTTGTAAAACACAGTAAACGCCTCCAGGCTGGCACGCCATTAGAGCAGCACACATCAGAACAATCCATCAGTGGCTGGAGGCTGACGGCCTCTGGCACTAAATCACAGCGTGAGGCCCGAGAGACCGTCACTGTGAAGAAGTCTGACAGAGGAAAGGAAAAGAACCTGAACTGAGACTGTGGAAGGAAGCATGTACCAGAGGGTAAACTTATTGGAAACGTGGGATGGATCCTCCTGTCTGCTATTACTTTGCTCCAATACAGTAGAAACACTTCATCCTTTCGACCAAATGTCACAATTTCCCATCTCTGAGTGACAGTTTAACTGGGAATTATCTTGTAGATTTCACTCTGATTCACCTGTTGTCTATGAACAGTCCCCTCTCATATGGAAATCCAGCTAATTTTTCATGCACTAACTTGAATTTGAGGATGTTCAGATAGAATAAGCTATTAAAAGGCCAAGAACCTTCTGTGGAAAATTACACATCAAGAAAAAAAAAGAAAACTAAACCAAAAACTCCCAGCTTAAATAAAAATGCAATACCAAAATTATTAATATTAGAGAAGCTGCGATTGTCCAGGTTTCTTTAAACAGTCATTATAGATTTTGATTTGTTTTTGAAAATGTTAAGTGGAAAAGTAAGAGCAAATATCTGAATAATACTAAATTGCTGGTGGTTCAAGACAACAATTGCAGTTCTGGAGTCTAAAAGCCTGCTGTAAACTCAAGTCTTTTAAATACATACTTAACCCCCGCCAAAATAATGTCAGTGGTGAATATATTTCATATAAGATTGGAAACTAATGACTTAGTGGCACAAATCATCCTATAAACATTTAAAACAAGCAAAGACATGAAAGAAATAGACAAGAGACTTTAAAACAAAATCACTTTCATTGCACTAGCATTATTTAAAAAAGCTGTAAAATGTGGAAAAATCCAACCATAAAGTTGAGTAAACTTTATTCAAAAGGTGGAAAAAAAAACATGCCGTCCAGTGTCCCTGAAGCAGAGGTGTCAAAAGTATTCACATCTATTACTCCAGTAGAAGTATAGATACTAGGGTTTAAAAATACCTCTCTAAAAGTATCAACGCAAACCTTTTAGTCAAGTAAAAGTATAAAAGTACTGGATATAAAACGGCATAAAGTATTAAAGTAGAAGTAATTGGGATTGGCTGTTTCACCCACACATATTTCCATTGAAAATTAACCATTTAGTACAATGTAAATATAATAAAGCTCCATATAGGTGCAATACTGAGCATCGACATGGGTTTCTGGAGCAGAACATCTGGTGTCTGGTTACCCATAAGTATTGGTGCAAAAAGTCAAACTTCAGAGACATTTTATCAATAACCTTTTACTTATAATTGGAATGTAAATAGACATCCAAGCATAGCTACAGGAATTGATGAGGGGAAACAAATATAAGATAAAACTAAACATGGAAATGAGTGCATTACCCTCTTATAACGATTACTCTTGTATGTTTATCTGTATACAGAAGACAGCGTTGTCAAAATGAATGATTAATCCTAGCGGCTAATCGAAAAAAGAAAAATTACAAATCATCCTAAAAATGCTATGTTGTTCTTAAGTTTTTGTTGGAGCGTTTGGCAAACAACTCGATGCAGTTCTGCTTCCAACCACAATCAAAAGTGAAAACAAGCTTGAAGTAAAATAGAAGTAATAAGACTATTTTCAAAATGTAAGGAGCAGAAAGTACAGATAATTGCATGAAAATGTAAGGAATAGAAGTAAAAAGTAGGCTAAAAAATAATTACACCACTAAAGTATAAATGACCAAAGTTTCTACTTAATGTAAAGTGTTACTTTACTTAGTTACTTGACACCTCTGCCCTGAAGTAAACTTTACAAAGTGGGGTTATGCTGCGGCAGTTGTATAAAAACAGCGTGTAAATATCTAATGTAACGTTAGGAGGAGTCCAAAACACAAAGAAGGTAATTATGACACATTTTATTTACAGGTAAAAACAGAATCGACAGAGAACATCCAGGATATGTGCAATGTAAGCATGGACAATGCTAACAACTGCTTGCTTTCTCGTTTTAAATCAATAAAACAAGAAAATTAAATAACTAATACCGGCAAAGCCTCTTCCCAGTGAACAGTAAATGAATTCCAACTTAGATTTTAAGGATTACTGTTTAAAAATTACCAAAAGTAGTAAAAAAAAAAAAAAATACATGTGACACGGTTGGAGTTCTTTAACAAACATTTTAAATAAAAATAAAAAAGCAGAAAAAACATTAAAATGTAGGCATACTGTTATTTTATTGTTTTATATAAGAAAATGTTTTGGAGATACTATGCGAAAGGTATCACACAACCTCTTGCAAAAAAGGAGAAAAAAAACTCTGATAGAAATCTTAATATACACAAAACTTTTCAAACCATTTTTTAATGCATAAGAGTGATTTTGGAAACCATACAATATAAATGTGATCCAGACCATTAATTAGAAAACATACAAACTAAGAAATTTTCTTTGCTCAGAAAGAACAAATTTGATGAGCAGGAGGAGGAAGCGGAGCGACCACGGCTGTGACCTTGGTTATAAAAAGTGGATTTTACCGGAGTGGATTACGCTGAGCAGCCTCATTCTCTCTCTCTCTCTCTCTCATGGCTCATGTCTGCCCTCCCATGGACAAGAAGGGAACTGTACTTACTGACCTCAGAACATGGTTTATCTGTGGAGTTCGAAACGGAAAAGCTCATCGTATTGTTTACGGAGCATTTATTCGTCTACACGGCTACCGGATGCACGAGTGCTGGAGCGGCAGGAGGAGCAGATGCAGCAGCAGGGGGAGGAGGAGGCAGAGGAGGAGCAGGAGCCTCTTTGCCCTTGTAGCCCAGAGACAGGATGTGTTTCTGCAGGTGGGTGATCCACTTCTCTTGAACAGACAGAGGTCCATGAAACACTTCATCACAGAACCTGGAAGGCAGGACAAGCAGGAGTAAACTAAAGACAACTGGATCCAAAACTTCTCTGAGTGTGTCATTTATCAGAGGGAAACATTTTACTCACCTGCACTTTAGGGAGTAGATTTTACCCACCAGTGTGACCAGTGGAGTCAGGGGAGGCTTTGGCAGCATAGCAGGGATGCTCCCGGACCGTGACAGCTGCCGAGAGTGCGAGTGGCGATTTTCATCCCCTGAAGACACTCCGTGTTGTGGGGCATGCACCCCTGAAACCAAGAGGAATTACATGAAGGACACAAACAAAAACGTATTTGGCATTCAGCGCCATCTGGACCAGCCTTCGCTCACCCCTCGCCGTGCGGTTGCTGTGGTCCTTCCTGCTGACTTTGTGCTCGTGATGCAGCAGAGACGAGGACTGGATGCTGCTCGGCACGGCGTCGGCATTCGTCAACGTCGAGGGCATAGAAGCAGATCTCTGGGACTAAAAACATAGATTCATATACAATCAGTGCAGGGCTCTCCGCTTACTGATTTATTCTGCTTTCACTGTTTTTGTTGCACCTAACCACCACACTGATCCTCTTAATCAGAGCAAAATAACCCGAGTAGAGCCTACTGATACAACCTGCCCAGGCCCACACCATCACACTGCCACCAGAACGTTCCACTTTTGTCTCGTCGGTCCATTTTCCCTAAACCTTCATAGATCACCAAGATGTTCTTAGGCAAGCAGGAGATGGGCCTGTATGTTGGTTTTGGTCAGCAGTGGTTCGGTCCTTGGATCTCTACCATGGAGGCCATATTTGCTCGGTCTCTTTTCCTGTTGTTGAATCATGAACACTCTTAACTGAGGCCAGTGAGGTCTGCAGAGCTTTAGGCTACGTTCACACTGCAGGTCTTGATGCTCAATTCTGATTTTTTTTGCTGAAATCAGATTTTTTGAGGTGGCCGTTCATATTACTATTAAATGCGACCGTCATCAGGCTTCTGTCTGAACGCTTCAAAACCGCAAAGCGACCCGCATGCACGGATAACAGAAGGAGACGTCACAGAGCAACGCGCTGTTTACGGAAGTAACGGTGACTGTAATTGTTTCTAGAACTGTTCAATAAAGATTTGTTTAAAAAAAACCCAAAAAAAACGCGGATACCGGCATCTCTCCTTTTTCTTATTAGAAAGCTGCTGAGCAATGAGAGCCAACAATATAAAGACCACATCATAGCGAGACGAAATAAGGTAAGAAAAATGCTCCACAGCTATTAAGCACGGTCTCTTATGGAGCGCTAGCTGCTCCTATTGTGTGTGGATGTAGTGAGAGACAGGAGAGTGACGTAAAAGATGGATAAAATGTGACATGAAACGTTCAGACAGCCGACGCTTTGAAAAATATCAGATACGTATCCAAATTAGTGCCACGTATGGCAGTGGCACAGATCGGATTGTTTTGGGCGTGAAAAGATCGGAATTGGACCGTTCACACTGCCGTGAAAAAGACGTTTTGCCCTAGATGTTGTTTTGGGTTCTTTTGGGACGTCTAGGACGAGCTCTTGATCCCATTTTGAAGTAATTTGTGTTCAACGGCTATAACTGGTAGCATTCAACAAAGGGCTGGACGATGTGGGCAAAACTTATATCACGATATGTTTCTGAATTTCTCTCATTACGATATAATTACGATGTCGATATTAACAACATAAAAGCCTTAGAAAGACTGCAAATAATGCCCACAACAGATGCCTGTACAGACTTCTAACTATTATTTTGCCATGTTCATAAAACTCCTCCAATATAACATTTTAGAAATAGTTGCTTTGCAAAATAAAACACACAAAATTACAAAAAACCCAGAACGTTTTGTATGCTGTAATTATAGACTGTAAGGTATATTGGAATATTGGAAATGTCAAATCACCTTTGTTGAATAAAGTTATATTGCGATATACACTCACCGGCCACTTTATTAGGTACCCCATGCTAGTAACGGGTTGGACCCCCTTTTGCCTTCAGAACTGCCTCAATTCTTCGTGGCATAGATTCAACAAGGTGCTGGAAGCATTCCTCAGGGAGTTTGGTCCATATTGACATGATGGCATCACACAGTTGCTGCAGATTTGTCGGCTGCACATCCATGATGCGAATCTCCCGTTCCACCACATCCCAAAGATGCTCTATTGGATTGAGATCTGGTGACTGTGGAGGCCATTTGAGTACAGCGAACTCATTGTCATGTTCAAGAAACCAGTCTGAGATGATTCCAGCTTTATGACATTGGCGCATTATCCTGCTGAAAGTAGCCATCATGGGTTGGGTACATTGTGGTCATAAAGGGATGGACATGGTCAGCAACAATACTCAGGTAGGCTGTGGCGTTGCAACGATGCTCAATTGGTACCAAGGGGCCCAAAGAGTGCCAAGAAAATATTCCCCACACCATGACACCACCACCACCAGCCTGAACCGTTGATACAAGGCAGGACGGATCCATGCTTTCATGTTGTAGACGCCAAATTCTGACCCTACCATCCGACTGTCGCAGCAGAAATCGAGACTCATCAGACCAGGCAACGTTTTTCCAATCTTCTATTGTCCAATTTCGATGAGCTTGTGCAAATTGTAGCCTCAGTTTCCTGTTCTTAGCTGAAAGGAGTGGCACCCGATGTGGTCTTCTGCTGCTGTAGACCATCTGCCTCAAAGTTCGACGTACTGTGCGTTCAGAGATGCTCTTCTGCCCACCTTGGTTGTAACGGGTGGTTATTTGAGTCACTGTTGCCCTTCTATCAGCTCGAACCAGTCTGGCCATTCTCCTCTGACCTCTGGCATCAACAAGGCATTTCCGCCCACAGAACTGCCGCTCACTGGATGTTTTTTCTTTTTCGGACCATTCTCTGTAAACCCTAGAGATGGTTGTGCGTGAAAATCCCAGTAGATTAGCAGTTTCTGAAATACTCAGACCAGCCCTTCTGGCACCAACAATCATGCCACGTTCAAAGTCACTCAAATCACCTTTCTTCCCCATACTGATGCTCGGTTTGAACTGCAGGAGATTCTCTTGACCATGTCTACATACCTAAATGCACTGAGTTGCCGCCATGTGATTGGCTGCTTAGAAATTAAGTGTTAACGAGCAGTTGGACAGGTGTACCTAATAAAGTGGCCGGTGAGTGTATATTGATATTGAATCACATATTTTCTCACAGTGTGGTTCTCTAGAGTCCCAAAGCCTTAGAAATAGCTTTGTAATCTTTCCTAAAGTAAGAGACTTCAATTTCTGTAGACCGGGGGAAGCGTTTCTTTTCTTAAATCTTTTAGCCTACTTCATGTTGTCTGGCGGGTTCTTTCTAAGCGAGTTCCTGCTTGTACAGCTTTGACAGCTGTCAGGTTTGAGTTTGGCTATAGAAATTGAACTCTAGGTTTAATGACCAGGTTTGTTTGGATTGCTATTTAATAAAGTTAAAATAAAGTTAATGAACTCAGGTTCTTCTTTGTTGAAAATTAGTGGGAAAATGTTTTTTCACAGCACTATCCAGGCGTCTGTCTATAAATAATGAATATTTTCATCACCTTCTTGATGTAAAGGTCTCCATAGCGGTAGCGTCTGGTGATTTCTGCCACCTTGTTGGGGTCTTTGCGGATCAGCTCGCTGAGGGTTTCGATCGGCGAGGTCGCTCCGTCCGCCTTCCACTCGTACAGGCCCAGCTGCCTGAGGTGGGCCCGGCAGTGACTGGCCAACGCCTTGCGGTTCTCAAAGTCGAATCCACACAGCTCACAGGTGGCATCTGAGACGAGCAGCAACACGCGGGTCGCGTTTTAGGAGAAAATACCAGGACTTGGTCACAAAGTGTTTCTTAGACTTCAGGCGCTTCTCAGTTAGTTAGAATAACACTGAACCATTATTTTTAGTCATTTAATGTTAAAAAAGTGGAACCCATATTTTGCATTCAATATCTATAAAATAAAAAAAGAGTTTTCCCCTCTTAATGTGACGATTACACCGAATTAATCCAGAAATTTAGTTACTCAGAAAATTATGCAAGGAGAAATAGATGATGTGTTATTTCCTACACGATCGTGGAGGCTGACTCGACAGTTCTCCAGGAGACCGTCACCAACACCCTCCACAAGCAGGGTAGGCCTCGCAAGGTCATTGCTAAAGAAGCTGGTATCCAAGCACATTAATGGAAAGTTAAGTGGAAGAAAAAAATGTGAAAGGAAACTGGATTACAGCATTGAGAGGACTGAGAAGCAAAGTCTATTAACGAGAGAGGATGTACAAGGTGTGGTCTGCAGCTGGAGTCAGAGCTTCCAGAGCTCCCCCACACAGATGAATGCTGGAGATGCAGCTGTTGCATTCCTTTGGTTCAACCAACGCTGAACCAGAAACCATGTAGGAAGCATCTTAGTTGGGCTAAAGAAATAAACAACTGGACTTGATGGACGGAAATTTGACATTTCGTTGCAATTTATGGTTTTATGGAGATGTGACGTTTCCTCAGTCGGTAATCTAGTCATTTTGTCTTCTGGTGTTGGTCCACTTGTTGTATCGAGCCCTGTCCAGACTGCCTAAGGTACCAAACGCTGGATCAGCTACCGCGACGGTGCTGTGCTTGGTTGGCCAAAAAACTGGCCGGACCCGAACCCCGCACTGAATCTAACTTTGTAAACGGAAAATGAACGCCGTTTTCAGCAAGGCCAACGTCTCGGTTTTAAAAACTCTGTTTTTATTGGTCTGATGTAATTCAGGTTTTTGCGAGTAAAAAGGTTCATGGTTTTCGTTAGCTGCGAGTAATAATCACTCATATAAGCGCTTAAAATGCAACACTTTGTGTGTCATGAGATTAAGCTACCGTAAATGATATTCTAACTAAATCGTGTATCCCGGCCTGATCCAACAACAGGTGCTGCAGAGAAGAAGCAAATAATGCAGACAGTGTCCTTCACATTGGCACCTCGGGTAAATATGTGAAAAAAGCTTGGACAGAACTGCCTTTCCATACACACTGGAAAAAAATGTAGAACCTAGGGCTGGACGATACAGAAAAAATAGCATATCGATAAAATAGAAATCATATTGATCGATATATTTTAAGTGCGGTCCTGGCCATTTAATACTGTTGTTTAAAGACTTATTTTTAGATACAGAACACACAAACACTGAATTCAAACTCAACCCTTTATTCAAACTACTTTTTACCAAAACTACAAGTTTTTAAAAAAGAAAAAAGAACTCGTGCTCTGAACTCTTTAAAGGGGGCGGAGCTTGGTGACTGAGCATTCCAGGGTCTGCTTTTGTGATTGGTTGAGAGGATGTAATGACGATGTAATATTAACCTACATGACTAGAATGCAAAAGGAAGGAAAACTGTTCTATTGACCCTTTTTTTTCTATCATCGATATATATTGTTATTGAATTATCGTCCAGCCCTAGTAAAACCTTTAGTTTGATCACATGAGCTCAGCTCCAAACGACTCACCGAGACTTGAGACGGCTGGCTTCTTCTGCGGAGATTTGTCTTTCATCGAATAATCGACCGGCATTGCCGAGGAGCTGTACGCCCTTTCCCTGGATGGGAGGCTCTCCCGGGGGGGCCTTTTGGAGCCTTGGGGACTCCACGAAGCTTTGCCCGCCGCTGAAGAGCCGCTCTGTACCGGTTCTTTCCTTTCCTCGCGCCGCAGCATGACCTCTTTTAGAAGGTCGATCGGGGATGTTCGGATGGACCAGCTGAGGCCGAGCTGCCGGAGGTGAGCGCGGACGTGGCACGACAGCGCCTTCCGGGTGTCGAACAGCTGCCCGCAGAAGTCGCAGAGGACCGTTGGTGGAGACTGCAGGTCTGTGGGGCATGGCAGAGTGAGTCAACGCTTTGCATTTCACTACAATTACCAGCTGCAAGCCTCTCTGGGATACGGCTACCAGCCATGCACATTGATGTGGGCAAATATTTGCTCACTCTTCCTTGAAATAGCTCAAGCTCATTCATTTTTAAGTCTTAGGTTTGTGTAGACTACTCAAAGACCAAAACATATTTTTTATATATATACACTGAAATATTCAAATTATGCAAAGTAGTCAGGTTTTCTGTAGGAAAGGAATGTGTAAATCATTGTAGATCTAAAACTTATAAATGGCATTTACACAGTGATCTTTTTTAAGAGAGTCCAATTCTTTTGGGCTTGATTAGCCAAAAATTTATCTTTTCTCAGCAATAAGAACGGGATTTGCGTCAGTCTTTCTTTCAAAACGGTTGCTGCATTTGGAGAATTTTTAATAAAAGCAGATTCTGGTGCACAAAGGCTGCATTTGATTAAAAGTCACTGGATAGATGTGGTCCTATGCACTATCAAATTAAAGAGAAAAGAGGTAAAAAAGAGGTTTTTCAAAGAGGAATACTTTGTGGTGTACCTGACATTTTCAGTTGGAAGAAGATTTGAACTTGCCTGTAATAATTTTTTCCTAATTAATAAATAAAAAGTCTCTACATGAACCTCCTGTACTGGTGCCCCCAAATCACTCGGGCCACACTTTGGACACGCCTGGCACAACTACAACTTTTGTACTACTCTTGTGTTGGGTTATCTAATAAAGTTCCAATAAAATACTTTCAGGTTATATAATGCGATAAAATGGGGGGGAAAGTTCAAGGCATTTAAATATGTTTGCAAACAAATGATAAATATATAAATGAATTAGTTTTAATCAGTCAATACAAACTTCAACTTTACCCGAGTCGGGAGGTTTAGTGGAACCAGCTGCTGTCGGTGACTTCTGCATGAAGGAGCCGCTGTCCATGCTGGACGGCTTTGCTTGAACAGAAATCTCTGCCTCCACGGGCTCGGGCTTTGGTTTTCTGAGAAGCGGGTCCACGGCCAGTCGAAATCCCTTCTTGGCCTTCGGCGCCCTGTTTACTGGAGGCTGAGGGGAGTGAGAGCTGGTGGACGGGCTCGGGGAGAGACCCGTGGGGGTAAACGAGGTCCGGGATTGGCTCGCGGCCGGAGACGGAGCGGGGACGGCGGGAGAGGGCGGAGCTGGGGACGGCGCTGCAGACGAGCTGGCGGTGCTGGAAGTCTTCGGAAGGTGCATCGGTTCCAGCACCCCGCTGCTGACCAGCTCCTGCACGGCTTCCACCGCAGAGCTCTTCCCCACCAAGTCGTTCACCCCCATGTGTTTGAGATGAGAGCGCGCGTGGCTGCCCAGGCCTTTCCGGTTCTCAAACTTCTCCCCGCAGAGAACGCAGCTGAAGGTCTGGGACGTTTTGCCCCGCTTGCTGGCAGGAGACGCGGGAGGAGAGGTAAAATCAGAGGGACGCTTAGAGGACGACTTGGTGGGACTGTTCGACGCGGGCTCTTCCTGCCGCACGCTGCCGATGGGCTCAAAGTCCTGCTCCTTCATGATCTGGTAGAGGAATTCAATGGGGCCGCCCTGGATGTCGCTCTCACGGATGCCGATCTGTCGGAGATGGGCGCGGGCGTGACTGGAGAGGCCCTTGCGCGTCTCGTACCAGCAGCCGCAAAGCTGGCAGACGTGGATCTCATTGTTAGTTTCTGAAGCTGTCAGGGAAACAAGAAAAAGGATAAAATTGTTCAGAAACTTTTTTTCATCAAATACCTTTGATAAATATTACTATATTTATTATTAATGCTGTGAAAATGCATTTGGATTTATTAATTGCGGTTTTGTTTTTCGTTGTCACACTTAAATATTTCTGAAAATGAGAGCCTGAGTAATTTGAAAAACCTCCTTTCAAATCATGATTTCATTTACTTGAGGACAAAAAGCTATCCGAACAAACCTGGCCTCAAGTTAAAATATACATAAATCACGAATAAACCGCAGTAAGTCGCACCTGTTGATTCAGTCTGAAAAACATGTAGGAAGAAAAAAAAAAAAAGCAACAACTTTTTGGCCCGATCTAAAGAAATTCAAGAACAGACGAGTCACAAAGTCCCTGACACCCATCGGTGAGGCGCGGGTTAGAAAGCCAGTTCTCAGCCAGGGCCCAACGTGAGAGCTGTTATCAACCAATGGTGGAAAGTTAGAAAAGTGCCAAACTTTCCCAGGAGTGGCTGGCTTTCCACATCAGAGACTCATCCAGGAGGTCAGAAAGGAGCTAAGAAACGTCTAAAGAAAAGTGTCACTACTAGACTGTCAGACATGGTGTTAGCGTGATGGTCTGGGGCTTTCCTTCAGCTTCAGTACATAAATGACTTTCCATAATTGATGGAACCCAAGCTTATCCGAAGCACATCTCTGAATGCATTTAAAAAAAGGAGTTGTTTTTTCAAGAGCTCAATTAAAAAAAACATTTTAATCTGCCTCCAATGTGGCTGAATTACAGCAATTCTGCTGAGAAGAGAGAGAAAACACTCCTCGCCAAGCGTGCCACAACCACTTATAGCAATAGTAATATCATCTTTATTGTCATTGAAACATACATTGCAACGAAATTTGTTCTCTGCTTTTAACCCATCACCCTTGGGGAGCAGTGGGCTGCCATGTGTGGCGCCCGGGGGGGAAATCAGGGGTTAAGGGTAAAATTTTTACCCCCCGAAGAGCCAAGTTGGTTTGGAGGACCTTTCAGCCTTCAGATAAAATCATCATTATTTCTTTTGTTAAAAAATTATTTCATGATCTGAGGCACATAAATCTGACACAAAAACAGAAGCAATCAGTGAGCGGAAGCTGTACTTTCAGCTCCGTCTTTCTCTGTATTTCAGCTTCGACCCACCTAAAGTAATGGGGGCATCAGTTTCCAGCGGTGCCCACAGCGGCTTGGTAATCGTTTTTTGGTCTGACAGTGATGAGCTGCTCCCCTCAGTCGCCCTAGAAGAAGAGGGACAGGAGGGGAAAAAAGACGCTCCTGCCTCTTTCAGCTTGGACGGAGATCCCTGAGTTGTCGTGACCTTTGCCGCCGTCTTGGAGGAAGTCTGCGCGTCCTCCTGCGGTGCAGGCGTCTTTGGCTCCGGCTGGGATGTCTTCTTAGGCGGCGGGGGCACTGGTGCTGCGGCATCTTGTTTGAGGTCCGGAAGCGGGGAGTCTTTCTCCTGAATGAGCTGGTAGAGCAGCTCTATGGGAGCCCCGCTGTTTTCTGACACGGTCACGCCGAGCTGGCGCAGATGGAGGCGGGCATGGCTCGAGAGGCCTCGTCGAGTCTCAAAGTAGGCCCCGCAGACCTCACACACCACCGGTCCTGGGTGGGCTGCAGAGAAAGGGAGGTTGAAGACAAATAGCGGCACAGAGTGAGATGAAAATAAGAGTTAGAGACCACAGCTGAGGAGAACAACAAGTATAACTTAAAAAAAAAACACTCATCAAAGCCTTTTATTTCACTTACATCAACACTAAGGGAAGTGGAAATGGACCCAAATAATATAATACGCATTTTGATCACCCGCCGGCCAATACACATCAAAAAATTAATGATACAACAGATACCAGAGCCAAGCAGGCACAGACTGTAATCTACTCGACTTCTGTAGCTCTGAATGCAACCGTGTTCTGTTCATCCTTTTTTTCTGGGCTAAGTACATCGTTATACGTTAATTACTTTGCCCTTTTTAAATAAAACACACTTTTAATTTTGTCCTTCTTTGTCCAACAGCACACAAAAGTAGAATATTGAGTCATAATACTGCAGGGTGCGTATTCTATTTTCTTTATAACATATATATCTATAGGGAAAATTAATAGTACTGTCTGTCTCCAAACAGAGGCACGTTAAAAAAGGCCTCAAGTGGCACATTTTTCCTTATTTTTAATTCTAAGCGTGTTTAGTGGAGCTTCAGGATGCACAACCGCACAGTACATAACATTTTAATCTAAAACTTAATCTAATTAAATTTAGAGGTGGATTCTGTACTCTACACCACTTTATTTCTGGGAGCTCTTACCTTGAGAGTCCATTTGCCCTGATGACACCGAGGGTCTACTTGATTAGAAGGGGCAGTAGTCTTCTTGCAGAGTCCCTACAAAAAAAACAACACATAAAATAAATTAATAACACGGCCCGGTGTCGTCACTGCTGGCACAAAACAGCATTTCATCACAGTATCCATTGACGGAAATATAACCAGGGTAAATAACGCGACAAGAGTAAAATATCGCGTGAAATGAGCTCATTGAAGAGCGCCTTTAACGGCTGTTGGGTTTCAATCAGCTGTCGCTTAGTAACAGTGTTTCACTTAAATTCTCGTCTCCTTTATCGCTTTTGAACAAATTGAAATAGCCAGAAACAACACGCGAACGGAAATGTTCGCTCGTGTTTTTTTTAAGTGAAAGCTAACCCAGGCTACCTCCTCCAGCCTTTTGTTTTTCCTCTACAATGCTAACATTGGCCGCATGCTATCGGGGCTGCGCCTCATTCCAGCGAAGGACCAGTAAATTACATATTCCACACGTCTGTAATTCAGGTTATCACATTTATCTGACAGTACCTGCAAAATTACCCTCCACCTTCCAGAAACTGATCTGCACATCAAAACCTCCAGGCTAACCGGATGTAGCATGGCACGTGGCTTGAGCTCTTCTTTTCAAAATAAAAGTAACGTTGACCTTGCTTTTAAAAGTAGTTGACTAATGGCATATGAAATTGTAATTTTTTTTTTAAATATGTTTAGTTAAATGTTTGATATAGCATTTACTTATCTGGATATTTAAGCGTATAATTGGTCCTGGTTGGTTCCAGTCAACAATCCCAGCCAGAGCAAATTCCTTCTAAAATCCTTCTAAACCTTTTTAGGCTTCAGTGCTGTGTTTAGGATTTACCATATTCATAAATGTAATCTCTGTGTACTGTTTAGCAGTACAGTTGCACAACTTAATACACAGCTCAAGAAACTTAAAGCAACCTTTTTTATGAGAATAAATCAGGTCAGTTAAACTTCTGGATTATTGAGCTGGTCGGTTTAGCGGTGAATGGGGTTGTTAAGCAATGTTTGCTGTTTTGGAGTTAATTGAATAACCAAATGGAGTACTAAATGGGCAATAATGGGCCAACCCCAAAAACAGGAAAGATTTTGCAGGCCACATACATTTTCCCCCACTCTTTTAGGCTCTTTGCTGGTGCAGTGGGTCCTGGGTTCCTCATGTGGTAAGAGTAAGCAGGCAGTTCCTGGAGGATGACGGAACTGACTGGCCTCCATGGTCCCCTGACCTAAATCCAACAGGACATTTCTGGAACATAATTTTTAGGTCCATCCGACACTATTGGGTTACACTTCAGACTGTCCAGTGATGCCAAAAAGACTGATTATTTGTAAATACATGTTTAATCACCTGTTTTATCAACACTGTCATTAATGACAGCTTCGCTGATACTGAAACATTAGAAAAACGGGACGTAAAATTATTTTTTTCAGAGCGTTCAGCCCTTCTTGTTTAATGCGATTATCGGAAAAAAGCAGTGACGCGCGCAGCCTAGTCCCCGCTTTTATTTTGAAGGGACGGGTTTGTACTTCCGGGGGTCGCTGCCCTCCAGGACTATTTCTTGCGCAGAATCTCTCTCCTTCGCTCCTCTTACCTCCAGCAAGCCGCAGGTTTCGTTTAGTAAGTTTTCCACGGCCTTTCGAAACCCAGGTGAGCAGAATGCAAAGTCTGCGTTTTTTTATTTTTGGTTTAATGAATCGTTTTTGTGCGCGCGCGTGCGTATTTCTGCACGGTTTGGGGAAGATGTTTGTTCTGGAGTGAACGCAGAGGAGTAGACTGAGCTAAGAATAAGCTAACAACTCGGCAGGCTGTGCGGGTTAAATGCTCCCTCCTCCTGCTCCTCCTCCAAGTGTTTCTGGCTCTTTCTTTGTCCCTGAACTGCAGCTTCCTGCTCACGCTGCACCGCTTTGCCCTGTTTTTCTTCACCTTAATGTTGTTAAAGGTCCAAGTGACGTAGAAGGTCGTTTTTATTGCTAAATGACAGCAATAATAATAAAAAAAAAATGCATCTGTAATTCAGCATCTGCCATCTCCAGTAGAACCAGATTAAAAGTGACACAGCGTGATGATTTATATCCCCAGATGGTTATGGAAAGCATTTCAAGCTTTGTGTTTCAGTTTAAACTCTGCAGCCAGATGGCTTTCTGGTTCTGGTCCGGATCAGAGACGTGCAGCCTGGTGTTGGGTTGCACCTTCTTGGTTTGTGCTGATCATGGTTGCATAAGCTCAAGAGGCCATTGTTCCCCACTGGCAGACCGTGACTTGCATGTGACCCCCAGCAGGTGTTTGAATGGGGGCACAAAGATTCAGCTTTCCAACCAAATAGTTTTGTATTCTAAATGTCTTGGGCTTTCTTTTCTTTCTTTCTTTTTAAGCCCATATCACACATTTCACTTGTTTCCTTGATCCGTTCAGGTGGTGTAACGTCTTTTAAAATACTTGTGATGTATCTCCCTCAGTTATTTACCAGCATGTCTTCTGGAAACGCTCAGATTGGCAAGCCTGCCCCAGAGTTCAAAGCCACAGCTGTGGTGGATGGGCAGTTCAAGGAAATCAAGCTGTCAGACTACAAAGGTAACAAAGGTTTTTTTTCCCTCCCCGTTATGTTTTAAAGCCCCCTCTTCCTTTTTTTTTTTTTTTTTTAAATCCTTGAAAATAACCACCTTGCACTGCATGTCTGACCAGACTTGAGCCCCAATAACCGTTTCTTCCTGTGTGCCTCAGGGAAGTACGTGATCTTCTTCTTCTACCCCTTGGACTTTACTTTCGTGTGCCCGACTGAGATCATTGCCTTCAGCGACCGAGCAGAGGAGTTTCGCCGTATTAACTGCGAGGTCATTGGCTGCTCCGTTGACTCCCACTTCACCCACTTGGCATGGTAAGAGTTTTTTAGGCTTTAAAATATGTACACACAGCTGAATCTATCAACAGGTTGTGTAAATGCTGGCTTATTTAACTTCATATTTGGGGGTCTTGTTTTTTATTTTTTTATGTAAAAGACAGTGAACGAATAGCAATATTGTCCCACTTTACTTTAAAGTAAATTTGGGCTATCAGAAATTAAAGTTCTGCACTGTTGACTGAGATGACCTCGACTGCTCTGAAGGAGCACCCACCCTGGTTTATCTGTCGTGTCGCTGCCTTCCTGCAGCTCCTGATAAGCGGAGCGCTAACGGCCTCTGGATTCAGCTCGCTCCTTCTAGAAGGAATGAGCTGAGACATTGCACAACTTGCGAGGTCTTTTTGTATATGATGCATCATCTCCCTCCAACTTAGGGCTGGACGATATAGAAAAAAAAAGCATATCTCTAAAATATAAATCATGTTGATCGATATGGATAATTATCAACAAATTTAAAACGTGTATATTTTAAGTGCAACCCTGGCCATTTTACGTAATTGCTTAGTGACTTTTTTTTTTTTTTTTGATAAAGAACACACAAACACTGAATTCAAACTCAACCCTATATTCAACCAACTTTTTACCAAAACTGCAAGTATTTAAAAAAAAAAAGGAAAATAACGCGTGCGCTCTGAACAATTTGAAAGGGGCGGAGCGTTCCTGGGTCTGCGTTTGTGATTGGTTGGGAGGATGTAATGACTCTAAGGCTACGTTCACACTGCAGGCCTTGATGCTCAATTCTGATTTTGTTGTGAAATCGGATGTTTTTGCGTGTCCGTTCACATTTCCTAATATATGCGACTTGTATGCGATCTCCTGTGTGAACTGCATTCATGCGCCTAAGTGTCCCGCATGCGCTGTAGAGGACGCAATGACGTCATACGTAGCAAGCGTGCTCATTGTTTGCGGAAGTAAACGTGGATCGTAATGCTGCTGCGTATCTTGCGTTCTTTACGTTATTCTCCAACCGGAGCCAGCACATTACCAACGCAATCTTTTTAAGAAGATCAAAAAAGAAAGAGCCAAGTTTTAGTGATGTGAGCGGCTTTACTGATACGGACTTCATTCATAATTTTCGAATGACAAAGGCAACCTTTATGTGCGTCTGACCGGATCTCTTTAGCGCTCTCGCATAAAAACACACATCTTCGGTGGCCATAGCAGCGAGTAAACGCGTTGCCATGGGGCTGTATTGGCTTACCACAGGTGGTTGTTACCGCACAATAGCCAACCTTTTTTTCTTTTTTTTAGCCAACCTCTTTGGCATAGCCAGGTCCACTGTTAGTGACGTTTGTCAAGTATCAATGACGTGTAGGTCGGATGAATGCGACCCGGCCGTACAGACACAGGTCGCATTTGAAAAGATCAGATACATATCGGATTCAGGACCACATATCCAAGTGGCCTGGGTCGCATTTGAAAAAATCCGATCTGTGTCGTTCAGACTGTCATAAAAAGATCAGATCCAGGTCGCATATGGGCAAAAAAATCGGAATTGGGTCACTTGAGGCTGCAGTGTGAACGTAGCCTAATATTAACCTACATGGCTAGAATGCAAAAGGAAGGAAAACTGTTATTCTATTGAACTTTTTATTGACCCTTTTTTTTTTATCCTCGATATACGTCTATCGATCAATATATATTATTGAATTATCGTCCTGCCCTACTCCAACTCTCTTACTCTTATCTGTAGGTTGAGTTGGGTTTTGTTTTGGCCCTTGTAGCGATGTTATTGCTATAATACCGCTACTTTGTGCCCTCTGTAACATTGCTTGGTCTAATATAGCGATTGTTGAGTAAAAGGTGCCAGGAATTGGTTGCATCGGGACATGCGCAGTTTTACATTTTGTGAACTCCTCCCCCAAATCTCTTCAGGATCAACACACCAAGGAAACAGGGAGGGCTGGGTAATATGAAAATCCCCCTTGTTGCAGACCTCACAAAGTCCATTTCCAGAGATTACGGTGTGTTGAAGGAGGATGACGGCATTGCATTCAGGTCAGTTGGAACCCTTTTTTTTAGATCAAAGTTTTTCAATGTGGTAGAGAAACATTTGCCTAAACGTTCAGACAAAGTTGAAT
Organism: Fundulus diaphanus; assembly: GCA_037039145.1. Lineage (NCBI taxonomy): Eukaryota > Metazoa > Chordata > Actinopteri > Cyprinodontiformes > Fundulidae > Fundulus > Fundulus diaphanus. The sequence goes on from CM073123.1 coordinate 27,320,845, forward strand.
CCATCCGCCTGATCTTTTGGATCTCGTTTTGTGCTCTCAGGGGTTTGTTTGTGATCGACGATAAGGGGGTCTTGCGGCAGATCACCATCAACGACTTGCCCGTGGGTCGCTCTGTGGATGAGACTCTGCGTCTGGTGCAAGCCTTCCAGCACACTGACAAACATGGAGAGGGTGAGTGGCTCCGGCGTACTTGTTCCACTTAACCAGCCCGTGCAATTACTGTAGACACAAGCTGAGCTTTGAAAGAAGTATTTCTATGTGGTTGATGTTGTCTTTATCTTCCATTATGGGTCTTCGATTTTAAATTTAAAAGTAAGCCCATGCATTACCACAATCAACTGTGAAATGCACGTGTTCTCTACAGTGATCTGGTGCACCGGTGCACTAACTTGCTGTTGCACAGGAACAAAACCACAAAGCCCATGATGCAGTGCAGCAAATCACCTCCCCAAAGGCCCTGCTTGAATGCAATACTAGGCCTGTCACGATAATAAGTCTATTAAATGCATGAGAAATGTTAATCACATGGTTAGTTAAAATAAGCGTGGTGATTTGTGTAGGCACACTTCCTTATTTCTCCTTGTTTCCGTCTCCGCTCTCGGAGACGGCGGGATAGCAAAAAGAGTTCGGTACGCTGCATCGGCGTCTGCTCACCCCTCCCTTCTCGTTTGCTCAGTGTAGGAGGGGTTCAGTCTTGCCAGGGCTTCCCCCAGAAAACGGGGCAATCCTGGCAGTAGTGGTCTGGTGGCCCGCATGAGGAGCTAATAACAGCTAGCGTGTTAGGTTAGTTGATCAGGAGGTTTTATTCCAGACGGGAACTTTGTTGACCGGTTGTTGCGTTTCTCTCAAACATGGAGGCTTTTAAAACCAGCAAATAACGCTCAGCCCGGGGGGGTAGTAATACAGCGGTGGAAGCCCAGCTAGTGTCAGGAAGGCACACGCTCAAAGTTAACATGAGAGCCAGGTGAGGGAGAGCCAGAGAAACGCTAGTTTGGTTTAAATCCAAACAACTCCAACCTGCAGGGGTCGTGTTCGGCTTTGACACCAATTTAATTTCTTTTCAAATGACAGCACCCGCTTGATTGGTCTGAGCCGGTAGGTCGAGAGGATATACTAGTGTTATTATGCCGTTATCATATTGGTTGAAAAAGGTCTCCAAATGACAATAATATGATTTATCGCAGTAAGTTTTAGGTGGGGGGAAAAAAAAAATTATCGTCCAGCAAAATTTCTCGTGTCAGGCCTGTGCAATAATGGGTTGACTATCATTCACATTCTGCACGCCAACAACGTATTTGGCCTGTTGGATGGTCTCCAGCTGCTCTAATTCACACCATGTGTTTAAATAAAAGGGCTGGTATGTTCTCAGAAATGGAGGAAACACTAGCAAGTGTTTGGTCATCATTCTAAATATTATCCCATTATTCAGCAGCAATCTCACAATTGCATGTTTTCTTTGTCTAACCTTAATTGAGAGTGAAACCAGCAGATATAGGCTGGATTTCCAAGGCATGAACTCTGGTAACGAGGGCAGTGAGACACGCTGCTCATAGCAGTGCTGCATTTATGGGAGTGATGGGTGTCGCTTTAGTTATGTCATGACATTTTTTAGACATGGTGCCTTTTTTTTTTTTTTTTTTTTTAATGCCAGCTGTTCCACAGTGTGTAGCAACAGGTGAGGGGCAGTGATGCATCATTTTAGGCTTCTCTGTTTTTTTTTCCCCAGAGAAAACTTGGGTTATTACAGCTCTATTTTAAAGAGCTGTCAGATCAGTGTAATGAAAGATTTAAGGAGTTTTGAAGTCATTTTTTATTTTTACTATATAACCTTGGTGCACTTTGCTACAATGATCAGCCCATGCATAAGGCACCTCTGATCAGGTGGTGTCGACCTTTTGGGGCCCTGTGAAGAGCAGCACCTCTGTAGGAAGATCATATTTTTTTTAATCGGACACCATGGCATCCAAAGCTGGTCTCTAAGAACCAGTGTTCTGCATGTTTTAGAGCTTTTGCCGTTTCCACACTCATTAACCAAATGAGTGGTTAATTGGGGGGTACCTGTAAAAACTGGATGCCGCGCTGAAGGTTTGACTCTTTGACCAGGAACGAGTCCAAAACGTGCCCCGACCTAGGACCGTGGGGATCCTGGTAGCTGGAAAGCAAGTGTTTATTTTAAATCAGCCAACTTGTAACTTTAGTTTTGTATTAGTAATGTGACAAAATTCGATGAAATGCTGTTGAAGTTTTAAATAGTAAAATGCTGCCAAGATTAAATATTTGCAGCCGTATTTCACGTTTTTGACGCTCAAACTTATAGTACTGCAAAAGCAATGAAACCATTTACTGGGATAAAAGTGGGGATTTGTTTGCGCTATTTTATTGAAGCTTTACACGACACTAATCTGTTTACTCGGTCATTTTCACAGCCTCTTTATAACCTAGAGTAGAGGCAGGGATGAACTCTTGACCATCAAAGAGGGCTTGTTCTGCAACACACAATAATAATATAATAATACAAGTATGGCTCTTTGAAGCGGAGTAAGAGACTGCTGGTGTTATAAACATTAACAATCTGTTGCACATGTACTGAACACATTAAAGCTTTTTATCTGTCTTCACAGATTAGTCCAACATCTTTATTGGTTTATCCTTCGGAACGTTCACACATGCACTTTGTCCTCTGATAACGTGGTTTATCAACTACATCTGACACTGGACGTAAACTTTATCCCTCCTCTGTCTGCACAGTTTGTCCTGCCGGCTGGAAGCCTGGGAGCGACACGATCGTCCCCGACGTGGAGAAGAGCAAAGCTTTCTTCTCGAAGCAGTAGATTCCAAGCGCTTCTGTCCATCTGATTCTTCGTGAGCTCAGCACTTGTTTTTGGGATCAGGGATGTCCCTGTGAAGCACTAAAGCGTCCAGATCTAACCCATTAGAACAAACTATTCAACTTGTTAAAACTCCTCTGCAACTGTTATCCTTGTATGTTCACGCTACAGATGATGGGATAACCTCATAGTCTCATGCACTGAAAGTTTAGTTTTGATCCCCCCTCTTTATTTTTTTTAAAGGTTATTTTTTTTTTCCCCTGGTTTCATTATCAATTTGTTACCATCTTTATTAAAACATTAGAAAAACTGTACTGTGGGTGTTTTTTTTCTTGGATGGCAATTCATCAACATCCTCTAGGTGGCAGCAAAACTCTGAATCTGATTATAACACTAATCTGAATTGTAAAAATGTGTTTTTTTTTTTTTTGTTTTTTTTTTTTTAATTGGACCTGATGCAGTTGAACAGCTTTGCCTGGCGCAAGATCACAGTACGTCACAGAGCTGCCAAGCCTTGGTTAATATTGGAGTTATTGTGGTGGTTGACTCAGCAAAACAACCTGCTGTTGCCAAATGGCTCCAGTTCCTGTTGGGAAAGATTGGATAGTTGGATTTAAGGTTTATACGTGACTGATATAGCTCTGTTTTATAATCAAATGTTATCCCAAATGTAAGGAATTTTGACTATAGGGGCTTCTGGAAGAAGTACATCAATTGAATAAATAGCTTGAATTGCCAATGAAATTGGGGCAAATGTATGTAAATGTATCAAAGATCTGCTTTACAAAATATTTCAACATTTAGCCTTTTTTTAATATAGTGTGCTACAGTACTTTTGGGATTATTTTAACACAATTGACATCTGCATGGATAACATTCTGCTAAAAATCACTGGTCTGAGTGGCAGTTTAGTTGCATACATGGTATACAGAAAATGGTAAATTATGGAACTACATGGTAATGAGTTAAACTTTTTAAGCAACAACATTGACATTTTAATTTACAACTGCGTTTTTAAATACAAGGCTTTTGTTCTTGGCACTAAGGATTCCTGTATTCTAATGCCAGATTTGATCCAGTGGCCTGGATAGAAGACTTAAATTATATTCTTTTGTCTTCTCCAGCTTTTCTTCCTGGCAAGTTTTACAACTTAAATTGTTCATGGATGTTTTCTGATTGAATTTGACAGCTTGTTTTCAGTTATTTGAATAATTACCAATTGATCTACTCGTGTATTTTATAAACACCAAATCAAATGAGTAAACTTGATTAAATCCTGATTTCTTTTTATACAACAATGCAGCTGGGCCCACCCTGAGCAATTAACTTTCAAATTGGACGTTTTTCGCCTCTCCGGTTTGTTTTTTTTCCCCCGCCAGCTTTTCTTTCCGACTCATTTCTAACTTAAAGCTGATTACGACATGTTTTCACGGAACCTTTTTTTTTCTCCGTCTTTTTGTCGGCCGTTGTTTTGGGAAACTGAAAGCAGAATGAGGGGAAACTCCCTTCACTAGAATAAACTCATTGACAAACCTCTCGGCTGTGGCGTAAAGGGGAGACAGCAGCCTCTGCCTGGCAATGTAGGAGGGAGTTCCCGGAAACCTTGGCGTGATATGACGTCCGCACGCAACGTTTACCATATATGGGGTTACGCACGTACGTCAGTGAGGGAGGGGGGAAAAAGTCCTACGCTGGGACGTTTAGCAACTCTTGGTGTACAAACTTCTGATCAGTGACAATAGTGCGGTTGTGTTTACGAGAAATACGGCGGCGTATTTTTTTTTCTTTCTATAAAGAACAGACATTTATAAGCAGCATGTTATTTTTAATTACGTATTTTCTTTTACTTAAATATTATTGTACAGGTAAAAAAGAAAAAAAAAAAGAAACACAAATAACTTATACACGTAAAAAGCAACACAAAGGGAAAACAAAATGTAAACAGGAGGAAAGCCAAGACGACACTTTTAAAAACGTTTTCAAAAATGCCCCTAAGTGTTTTTTCTTTTAGGCTGATTGTATGATTTCTTGTCTGGCTTTTTTTTTATCTCTCTTTCTTTAAAGTCCTTATGATTCAGTTCTCATACACTCAGCGTATAAAGTCTTGTGTTTTTCAGTGCAGTTTTTGTCCAGTGTCCATTTAAAAAAGAAAAAAAAAAGTGCATAATTTCTTCAGTAAGACTTCACTTTGGGCGCTAACATGAGCTGGCAGCCACTGCTCACATGAGTCATGACTTTCTGTTTGAGCTGGGCCACCTGCTCCCGTAGACGGGACGCCGTGTTCGACAGCCCCGCGTTGTCCGTTTTCAGCACCTTCACCTTGTCCTCCAGCCGCGCGATGCGCTCCAGCTTGCGCCTCCGGCACTTGGAAGCCGCCAGCCGGTTCCTCAGCCGCTTGCGCTCCGCCTTGATCCGCTCCTGGTTCTCCATGTCAAGGGGCGACATCGGCGGGGAGCTGTTGTCGCTGCTCTGCATGTCGGGCACCGTCTGGGGCTCCTCCTTTAAGCCCCCGTAGCGCGGCGAGTGGATCCCGGCTCCGGCAAGCGGGTGCTGGAAGTGGTGGGAGCCGTGCGCCACCGCCTGGGGATGCTGGTGGTACTGGTGGTGCGGCAGGTAGCTGATGGTTGTGGACGGATAGCTCGCCGAGGAGGTCAGGCTGGGGTTTGTGGTGCAGCTGCTCAGGGTCGTGTACTCCAGCGATTCTGGCTGCATGGAGTGGGCGAACACGCTGCCAGGAGCCGGGCAGGCGAGCCCACCGGCGCCGATGGAGACGTTCGGGGGCGCCATCTGGTTCATCTTGTGCAGATCGTCCAGCGCTTTGACGAAGCCGTCGGCGAACACCTCCTGGTCCTCTGTGATGCCGCGGTTGTAGAGGTACTGGGCGGGGGTCGGCGTAGTGATGACCCCGTTGCTGCTCTGGATGATCAGCCGCTCGAGTTCAGGCGAGGCGAGCTTCAGCGAGCCCACGTCCGCGGTGCCCGCCGGGTAGAAATCACTGTCAGCGCGCAGGTGCTGAGTCTTGAAGCTCGAGTTCCGATAGGAATCGGAGAAGTTCAAGTTCATATTCTGCTTTAGCAGCTTGTAGTCTGGCAGCGCTGCGCCTGGATGGCCATAAGCAGAGAGAAACGAGTCGTCATAAAAAGGTTGTTCCATTATTGTGGACATATTGTGTGTTTTTCTTAAAAAAAAAAAAAAAACACAGGCAAATACAAGAGAGCGCTGCAAACGATGCCGCTGTGTCCCAAATGTGCCAATCTCCAGCGCAAAGTCCCGCTGTATCTATTAATGCTACGAAAAACAGCAAAACTTCCAAAATATTGGGAACTGTACTGTACCAAGTCGTCGGTTTGTACCTTTGGGTGGATTCAAAGCGGAGTCCAGAGATTTACTCAGATGTTTTCATTCCTCTTCTCTCTCTCTTTCTCTGTCTCTTAACTTGTCCTCAGTTTCCTTATTACTGGCAGCGGCCGAGGCGCTCCTTTGCTTTTTTAAAAGAGCGACTCAACAGACGCCCGCTGATTGGTCGATTCAACAAAGGCCCCGCCCCTCGCATTCAGATTGACGTTGTTGCCAGTAACACAAGTCCATAAACAAGACAAGAGGAAAGTCGATCCAGGTAAACAGAAGACTATTAACTTAAATCCACATTTATATATATATACTATAATGTATATATATATATGTATATAAAAAAAACCAAGGGGGTTTAGAATGTGTTGAAAAGAGAAAAAGAGAGCCTAATAGATCCTGACACGATCAGCCTTTCTTGAAACCAGTTTTCCTCCGGTCCAAGGATATATACCCTGGCGCTGACTCATGGATCCCTGCCTGATACGGGCCGCTCCATATTTGGGTACCCTGAAGCACCAGTTCCTGCCCGGAGCAGGAAGCCAATCCCATCCTGGCCCTCTTCCAGCTCCTGACAGGGATGTGGGTGGTGGTGGTGGTGAAGGAGGAGGAGGGGGAGGAGATGTAGGAGCCTACTGCTGCCTTCCTCCAGCCAGAGGGCAATGGCAGTATGGGTAACTGACAAACAGGTCCATAGGTGCCCGGAAAATACTTGGGATGTTTCAGAATAAACTCCTATGGTTAACAAAGGCAGCTGCTACCTACTTAGAACAAAACAAAACAAAAACAAGGGGATAACTGGTTGTCTTATAAATGTACGTTTGCCTTATCATAGCTTGAAGCGCTCCTGTGCGAGCGTGAACACATGACAGGGCCGCTTAGGTATTTGTGACGGAGGACCTATTCCCTGAGCCGAACACCTGCTTGAATAAAAAAGACATTTTGCGGTGCCCGTATGGTAATGACCTCTGAATCAGTCCCCAGAGGGCCTCACACCCACACTCCTTCAGCTTTCCGATTATTCCAGCATCCAGGGCCCGCTTTCCAGGGGGCGCGTACTGGTATAGATTTGGCCGTGTTTCTTATTTTATTCGCTCAAACTCTTGAGATCCAAAGCGGAACGAGCTCTTGTTGCTTCATCGGCCGTGGTTGACGGTGCTGATTTCAGTTTTGGACCCACATATGAAACCGCCGCCTGGTCAAAACGCACTTGCTCTCACTGTTTAGTGTTTTATATCTTGATACTAGCTCTAGTGTTTATGTAACAAGTTCGCTGTAAAATCTCTTCATCATACAGGCCCTTCACAAGAAGCCCGTATCCTAAAGCTACTTCATTTAAAGTATCTGGTAACAAAGCACGCCTACAGCAGCGCGTCCTTTAGATCAAAATACTCTTTGCCTTGCAAAAGTGTGCACGCCCCTTTGAACTTTTTCACATGTTATTTGGATTTTATGTAATATCATTTACAAATTAGAAGGAAAAAAGGCAAACTATGCTACAGAAAGGAAAACAAAACATCTAAATGTCTCAAGCATGTATCATGTCTCCCTGAAGCATTACTTTCTACTTTTTAGGCATGCTTTGCACCTCTGGAAACTGACATGTTTGCCTACTTTCTTTTGTTGCGCCTGTGCAAAATTGCTCACGCTTAGTCAACACGTAAAAAACATAAAATCGTGGCTTTTTTTATTTCAGCCCCATTTACTCTGACATCTCTAAATAAATCCAGTTTAGCCAATTGGCCTCAGAAAAATAACCCTGGACACTCAAAAGCGGCCGATGTGGCCGATAATGCTTTAATTTCATAAACCTCTTTGTTTGACACAGCATTTAAGGCTTTCTTGTAGTCACATGTGTAAAAGAGTGTGTGTGTTTGGATTCAGAGCCATCAAAATATACAAATTGATCTACGGTAAACTCAGCGCCAGTATGAGTCACTATTATAGAGAAAACACCAGAAGCAGAAAAACTACCACTTTGGTTCTCTTGTAGCCTATGGGAGGAACTCCAGAAACACCCGATCCTGTACGTTTCTCATAATCGCTCCAGCATCTGTCTCTGCCTCCCTCACACAATTAGAAAATTCCAGATAAACGTTGTGAGATAACCCCAATGAGATCGCTGCGGCATATCAGATCTCGGCACCTCAAGAGCCACGCACGTCGTTTTGTCACACACTGAGTAATCATATCTCACCGGGTTTTTATGGGTAAAAATTGGGTCTGTGACGCTCCAATGTCCCATTTTAAGCCTATCTTGTCATGATTAGTTGTCACGCAGCCCAAACTCTTTTCCACACTCCCTCCCTAAAGCAACGTGACGCATTAAATATTGTCCGATCTGATCAACAGTAATCAACCTTTAGCGTTTACACATTTTGTCACGTTGCAACCACACACTTCAGTGCATTTTATAGGCATTTTATTGGCTGGCCGGAAAAATGAGAGAGCACAAAATAAATATTTTCAGTTTTCAAATTTGAATGGGAGGTGGATGGGGGGAGAAAAAAAAAACTGCGAGAGGCTGCAAAAACCTGAGACTGGAGCCGTAAAGAGCCCTGAAGATACCTCCAGCGCCACACTGGATCGATTTAGATCAAAGCATGTTCATGTTTTAGAATGGCCTAGTTAAAGTTCAGGGCTAGATCCAGTTGAGAATTTGTGGCAAGGCTTGATATGTGGCATTGAGTCAATTTTTAAAAAAGAATAATGGGCAAAAATGTCCGTCTCTCGGTTAGCATACCAAGTAAAGACATACGGAGTTGTAACTGTATTGGTAGGATAAAGTATAAATCATGGACTCGTCAGGGCTTAACACAAACAAATGGCACACAGATTTTTGTTTGCAAAATATTTTCAAAGCCATGTCTCGCTTTCATTCCACCCCACAATCATGGGGTATTTTGTGTGGGTCTATCACATAAAATCCCATTAAAATACATTGAAGTTTGTGGTCGTACCGTAAATTTGAAAAAAAAAAAAAACGTAAGGAGCATGAATACATTTGTGATGCAACGCTTTTTTTTGTTTTGCTTTGTTTAGCTTTTTTTGCAAGAATATCTGATGCAACATCAACCGCAGCTTTCGGCATCCTTCCGTCTGCCTGCGAGAGTCGAGGGTTGGGGCCCCCGAGTCACGCAGTGGTCAGCGAGGGCCGAGCTCCTCCCATTGAAACCTCGGTCAGATGCGCGGCTCTGGCTCTCCCGTCAGGGAAGACGAGCATCAGGGGGAAACAGAGAAGCAGAAGTTGTTTCAGGGAAACGGGCTGAAGTATCTGTCACTGGTCAGTTCCAGTTTCAGAGTGACCTCATCCGCTTTAAAGGTCACCAGAGTCCTGATCATTTTGAGGAATGTCTCATCGCATTGTAGAACATTCATTTTCTTTATTTATCTGATAACAAGACATCTGAGGATACGTGACCTCTTATCTTAGACCACAATCAGCGCTTGGGCTCTAAACCCCTTTTATTTTTGTTCACATGAACATAATTATATATAGCTATGGGCAGAAATTCAAAGAAGCAGAGTGCAAACACCTCATACAAGCAATTCTGTCACTTTCTTTGAACACAGGTATGATTCACATTGACAGATAAGACCACGGAGCACAATGAGAGGAAAAAAAGCCCATGAAAGTAGCAGAGGAGTGTGTAGGTGCAATCAGTCGCAGTGGAGCCGACAGCGCCTGGGGCTAAATTCTTATAAAGACGCTTTTTGTGTTCTTTAATGGCCATTAGCAAAATCGCGGCGGGACATAAAGGTCGCCGGCTGAGCCTGGAGGAGAGACTGAAGGCAGGTGAGCCGAGCGAGGCAGCCGCCTGCAGGTGCACCTGTGGGAAAATTGGCCTTTTTATCACTTTTCTGCTGCGTGAAGGCATCTTTGAAGGAAGAAAAAAAAAAAAGGTCTGCAATGTGAGCTCCAAATCTGTAATCATGAATCATACACTCATTTTTTTTTTTTTTTTACAGAGAATTCAGCGATCTGCTCTTTGAATCTAGAGATAACCCACAAGCAGCTTGTTTGAAGCACCGCTGACAGATAATTTAAACTGGGTGTGAAGAGAACAAACTAGGTCAGATTTTTAAATATTAAAATACTTCCCACCACTACAGCCTGAGTTCTAAACAAACAGTGCTGGGAAAAAGTATTTCCCTCTTTTAAATTTCTCCTGTTTTTACTTGAACATGCTAGATGATCAGATACATTTTATTTACGAGCATAGATATTCTGAGCGAGTGCAACATGCAGTTTTCAAATGATGATTTCATCTATTACAGAAAATTACTGCCTGAACCTTTAAAGTAAAGAAATACCTTAAACAGAACCTGTCTGACAGCATGAAGCAGGCTAAAAGATCTGGAAAAGTATGAAAATAGAAAACATTGAACCATGGCAAGGCAAGGCAAATTTATTTATATAGCACAATTCAGTACAAAGACAATGCAAAGTGCTTTACATGATTAAAATATAGCAAAATAAAACAGAATAAAAGCAAGTAGGAATAAAATGTAGATAGAAAAAAGAACAAAAAAGTGGTGATTCAGTTAACTAGAACAGTTGAAGGCAATCCTAAACAAATGTGTTTGTCCCAGGAGTGGCCGGCGCTGCCAAAGTTGCTCCAAAAGAGCGTTCACGACTCATGCAGGAGGTCACAAAAGTACCCAGAACATTTAAACCACTGCAGGCCTCACTTGCCTCAGTTAAGGTCAGTGCGGATGATTCACCAAAATAAAGAGACTGGGCAAAAATGGCATCCATGGCAGAACTCCCTAGATAAAAACCACCGCAGCCCAAAAAGAAGAGTAAGGTCCCTTTAACCTGACGCCGCCAGATAGATTTGCTCCGCATATCCATCTGGAAACCTTCCGTTGAAGTAATTTTGGGAAGGGGCGAAAATACTGGTTAGCTGATTGGCCTATGTTGGTGATAGACGGGCCAAATAAACCAATCAGATTAACGAAGCATATTACGTACTCGTCAACATGCTTCGTCGTCGCTCGTAACAGAGCGACGACGAAAAGACAACCACAAGCCAAGCTACTCTTGCTGCTGCAGGTAAAGGCTCGTTAGCTCAGCAAAGAAATACTCTGTAATTCCGATAAAACTTGCTCGATAGCCACGCTAACGCTAGTTTCAGCGGCTGAAGCCGCCATGTTATTTAGACTGAACTGTAGCGCTTCTGGTTGCGTCACACCTCAACCCGCCTCAAAGCCAACGCTGATTGGACGTTCGTTTGGTGAACGGCTCCAAATTTTATTTAACGGAGAGTAGCCAGACTGATCTGCGAGTGAAACCTTGAAAGCTCGCGAGATCAGGATGGTCTCACGAGGCTAAGGTCCCTTTACCATATGTAAAAAAAAAAAAAAAAAAAAAAAATTTAACGATCCCCAAGACTTGAGGGAAGATAATCTATAGGATGATTAGATAAAAGGGGAACATGTTGGAAGCTGTGTGTGATGTGACCACGTGACATAAAGACTACATTATACCGACAGTCAGGCATGGTGGTGGTAGTGTGAAGGTCAGGGGATGCCTTACTGCCTCAGGACCTGGGTCGATGGAACCATGAAGTTTACTCCCTGCCAGAAAGTCCTAAAAGGAGAGCGTTTGGCCATCAGTTTGAGAGTTTAAGCTCAATTGGGTTTGGCTTATGCAGCAGAACGACAATCAGAAGCACGGCAGCAATTTGACCTTTGAATAGTTAAAAAGAAAATGGAAGGTTCTGTAGTTTTTGAGACATGGCGTGACCTTGAACAGGCCATTCATGCTTAAAGAAAGCCTCCAGCGTAGCTGCATTAAAACCACCCTGCAAAGAGAAGTAGACCAGACAGTGGGAAAGACTAATTTCCACTTACTGTAAAGGCTTGATGGCAGATGATGCTACCAAGGGTGGCACAACCAGCTATTAGGTTTTACGCTGCCACTTTTTAAAATAGTGACAGGTCGGTTCAGATAGCTTTTTTTCTACCAATAAAAGTAAACCACCATTTAAGAATCAGGAGTCTTTATTGTCAATATGCAACCATGATGACATTTTTGGAGGCCGTCAGCTCTGAATGCACACAGACACAAATCGATGGAAAACAAAGAATGAGCATTCCCAGAGAATTTAAGAACTGTGTCTTGTATTGACTCAAGTTAAGTTTGTCTAATGTTAAAATAGAAAAAAAACAACAACAGCTTTGACAAAAATGTAACTAAAAATCTGAAGGGGGGGTAAACTTTTTCACAGCTACAGAGCATGTTGTCTTCGCTCGTCACCTTCTTTGCAAAAACTTTTAGCAGAAAAGGACAAAACTACAGAACGCCCCGGAGCTGCCGATGTTCATTTGGCCGTCATCGCAACGTTAAAACTCTCTCCTCCCCGTCCAAGACACTTGCCGACGTTCTTAAACGAACCAGAAGTAATGCCTCTCCTGAGTCTTTGGCAAGGTCTTCCACGCTGGAAGCTCGATGACCTGGAAGCGGCCCGTAGTTGTGGGTGAGTCAGGTAGAGAGGGGACGTTGGTCGGGGCAAAAAGATGGCCGTCGCCCCTGAAGGAGAGGACAGCTCATCACCTCATGCAGCACGTTAAGTCCAAACACGGTTAGTCCTTAAAGACTGCGCCGATGAAATTAACGCTGAGGAGCAACCTTTAGAACATGAGGGGAACCTCGTGTTCCCATCTTTCCCAACAGCCCCTTCTCCCCCCCCCCCTGCTTCCTCCCCTTCATCGTTAGTTGGCTGCCTGTGGGAATTGAACCGCCTTGCGCATCTAATCGTTTTAATGAAGGCATCTTTTAATCAGTGCCTTCTCCGTCTGTAGCTCGCAGATAGTGCCAAGCAGCCTCGTAGCGACGAGGGACCTTTAGCACAAGACATGATGACTGCTGAGGCCAAATGAGCGTGGCAGGAAAAGACAGCCGGACCAAGCTGTCCCCTCGGGCTGACGCAACGCATATGGAGCTGTCCTTCCCACTTCCCCTCCATCCACACGGATGCTTTATCTCCATGCCACTCTGCCAGTCTGGAATATAAAAAATAAAATGGTGGGAAGTAGGGCAATTAAAGCTTATCTGATATTACATGCTCATTTAGTTTGTTAGTAGAGCTGGCTGTCTTTTCAGCCACTTTGTTTTGAGTGGAGGACCAAACCATGCTTGTGATGGTGCTAATTGAAAGGTTACGTAAGCCAGCAACATGAACAAAGTTGTCCCAGGAACATGAAACCTCCACCAGAATCGTATGACAATCACTGGAAAGGTTGTTTTTTTTATCGCATCTGATGCGAAACCCTATTTGACAACACTCAGAAAGGCTCTTCAGAAGAACGTCTGACGTTCATAAACCCCTGACCCTCATTTCCTGTTTGAATCTCAGACCAACAGCAGCCAATGTTTAATACGTCTGCTAAATAAGCGCGCACTAATGCAGTCAACAAAGCTGCTGGTGCTGCAGATCAAAATATACAAGGTATGTGAAAAAAACGTTGAGCTTTTTTATTTAGTTCCAGCAAAGAACTTTTTTATGTATTTTAATTGCGATTTGATTTGATGAGTCAATACAAAGCAAGGCTTAAAGGTTCACTCTTCGAGTTGTTTTACAAATGAAAAGCAGAAATTGAGGCATGCCTATGTATTCTGCCCCCTTTCTCCCGGTACAGTCAAAATACCTTCAGAAAAATAATGCTGCACATCGTCCTGAGGCACCGTCGCCGGTGTGGAGAAATCATGGAGGCTGCATCATGCTGTGGGGATTTATTTCAAAGTTGATCTGAGCTGACGAGAAAATAGATGCCGCTAAATACAGAAAACCCCAGTTGGAAGCTGCAGGTTCACCTTCTATAGCTGGACGTTTAGATCATCATCTATTCAAGTCTTAAAATGGCCGAGTCAAAGTCCAGAGCTAAATCTGAACGTTAATCTGAGCAAAATTTCAAAATCGATGTTCGAAGATCCTCTCCGTCCAGTCTGACTGAGCTTGAGCTATTTGGCTCCAGATTTAAAAACATAATCCAAAAGACATTCAGCTGCAAATTGCCGCAAATAAAAAAAAAAAGTTGATTTGACTTCTTGTAATTTTCAAAACCATGTTTAATTTCCCCTTCCAGGTCACAAGTCTTTGCTTCTCTGAGTCGCTCTGTACCACAGAATCCAAATTAAATACATTATAATACATGCTTTGGTTGTAAAGAGACAAAAAGAGATTTTTTTTTCCTGGTAATTCCTTTGGAGAGTAACAACCGCCTTATTGCAACGAAGGACACCCTGACCCTTGAAGTCATGTGATTCAGTTCTTGTTCTTCTGGCTTCTGCGGAGAGTCTGAGGTGTTTATGATCCTTATCTGCTGCAGTACATAACGTTGTGCTTTTATCTTTCGCTTTATCATCCTGATGTTTGCTTCCAGGATTTACCATAATCCATTCCTCCCGCTGTGGGCGAAACGAACTTCAAGCCACACCCTGCAAACAGAAACCCAGAGCCTGATCAATCTACCCACAGGGGTCACCAGGTGTTCTTGGCACTCTTTTATAAATTTTAGCAATTTGCATACACAACGCTACCTGAAAACGTGTCACGGCTTCCAGGTTATTGAATTGCTGCGGTGCAGGTTTTTGAACTGCACTGCTCATCATCAGCTGAAAATGAGCTTGTCAGTGTCAGTGGTTGGGAAGAAATAACTCACCTCTGATGATTTCTTACATCATGTCTTTATATCAGTATCAACAGCTGTGAACATTTTATGATCCCAATTTAAGCAAAAATCGTTAAATTACAATGTAATTTTTTTTCATTTCTTCTTATTCGAGTTTAGGATTTTCATCAAACTCGCTTGTGGGTATCAGCAAAAACTATTTCTGAACATTCCCCCTCCACCCCCCCCCCCAAAAAAAGAAGGAAAAACTAAACAAAATGTAATTGATGTTTTCTATGCCACTCCTCCAGTCCCCAATAAAATCCTCCATCACACCCAGATGTGAGGTTGGTTCTGGACCTTCAGAACCAGGGAGCAGAGCTGCTGCCCCCCGGACCTGTGGACGTTTGAGCCTGACACTGGCCAAGAGTTCCTCTTTGTGTGGAAATAGGAGAAGTGAATGTGAGGTGGCAGGAGGCCAGGGTGTGGAGGATGTGGGTGCACCACATTTTCATTTCCTCAGTGAGTTGCTCTAATGGGCCAGCTGTGGTGCCAGTGTGGCAACAGCAGGCTTGAGAAGTTTCAGGAATCACACAGCAGTTGGATCAAAGCCTGTGCAGTCAGGCCTGTGAAGCCATTCCCCGCTGAGCATGCACCAGCAAATGAAGACTGACTGATCATTAATTAGATTTAAATGCCTTGATTAATGTTTTATGCTGTTCTGAAGCCAAATATTCCTCTTTATCATAAGTCCTTAAGTTTGCAGACACCCAAAACTTTTATACAGTGGGGTTTCTCAGCAGTTACCATTATTTCCAAGGTAATGGTCCATAAAGCAGATTGAACTTATTTAATGGCACTGTCTATCATGACTCTGGCACTAGCCCTTTTATGTGTTTTGCAGATGACCATGTTGAGATGCACAGCCGAGCGCCAGCCTGAAGAGATAGTTTTAGGGCGGGGTTCTGTGGTGAGGTTACTAACAGTCAATAGCTTACCTGCAACTTAACAGCAGTTCTCTGAAAAGCTTCCGTTTGAAGAAAAACACTGGTTTTCCTCACAGATGATTTGAAATAATGTCCAATCAGAGCGAGAAACTGTTTCAGAATGGATTTTAATCATCAATAAACAACTCTGCTCTCAATAATCTCATTCCGGTACATCCAAATGCTATTTTATAAGCCTATGAAACACCAACATTTGAATTAGACAGTTTTTTTTTTTTTTACTGCAGACTGCTTTGGTATGCAGCACGGTCATGAACGTTTGCTATACTTGATTATATTATATTATATATTTCTTAAGTTTTATAAATCACAGATTTAACTATTTTTTGTGTTCTTTTAAACCACATGCAGCATGTTTTTGAAATCTATTTACAAGGTCATATTTGCTGTTTCCTATTTTAAGCAACCAACCACCTAAAAACCCTCTTGTTTGTTAATATTTAATATTTATTCACAATAGGTGTGTTTGGTATTTCATTTCCTTTGATTTATTGTTATATTTTAGGATTAATTATCTGGATTAGTTATCTGGACACTAAACTAGTAAACTGTACACCGATGGAAAAAGTGGCTTTACTATATATCCAAAAATAATCTTCTGCTTCGCTGAACAACTTAAACGGTTACATCTTAATTTATTTCCCCCTAAAAACAAAAGTTTCAGTCTGACAGGTTCTTAGCAGAGGGACTTTGCTCACATTATTGAAGTAAATAAAGAAAATGTGTGTTTCGTGACTCCAGGTCCGTGCACAGAACCACTTCATTAGCATTTGCAACAAAATTTCCTTCTGTGTATCTGCAGTGCATTTAATGCGTATTTTCATTATTATTCATCACAAGTACGGCGAAGCAGGTATGTAGATGTCACGTTGGACATCATTAAACTTCAAACAGAAATGCATGTCTGCGCAGTCGACCCCCTCATCATCGTTTTATTGCTCCTGCTTGGTGTGTCTGCTGAATTTCTCCATAAAACTCACACTTCCCGAAAGATAAAAAGCACAAATCAGGCATTTATGTGCCAGGAGCTGTGAGAAAGAAAGCCCCATTCACATGAGATCAAAATTGTAACATTAATCACAGTAGCTGGTAAATGACTCGCCTTGTTTACTCCTGAGATGTTAGATGAGAAGCTGTGGTATTGGTTTGAGGTTAAAGCCTCACTTCGGCTTACACAATTTCCCAGCAGGTAATTTGAATGAGAAACGATGGCTGTGTTTATCTTTCAGTGCAGAGAGGTGAGAGTTATTGTTAGACATGTTCCTGATATCATAAATAGAAGTTTAAAAAGGGAAATCTCAGGTTGCTGCAGTAAGGATTTCGAACCTGAACAACACATCCAGGAATTGAAGAACAGAGATATTGACGAAGCATATCTTTAGTGCGGGAAATCAGAGATACAGTATTTGCAGTGCAATAGATGAGGGGAACTTACACTTCCAACACTAACCCCCCCCCCCCCAACACACACACACACACACACACACCGGCACACACAACAAAATGCTGACCAACGATATCTTTTAATACAGATCACAGTAATCGGTAAACGTAACATTTGGTCTCAATCAGTATTTCTTTTATTTTATATTATGCATTTTTCACCACATATGTGAAAACCTTGCCACGTAAGAGCATTGGAATAGTGGTGGAAAATCATCACATTTGAACTGAAAGACAGATGTTCTGCGCATTTTCATGCTTTCGCAGTGGGAGGTTGCTTTTCTGGCTGCAGTTCTTCGGTTTTGCAGATGATATGGGAGACTGCTTGCAAAACAAAAAAAGATTTCCTACGTGCAGCATTAAGGGGAGGGACCTAACCTTGAATTAAAAAAGAAACAAGTCAAGGCGTGATGGAAAAAGAGACACGGGAAGTTCCGCGCGCAGGAAAACAATTAGATTGAAGCTAAAAAAAGTGACGTTCATTGGGCAAAACAGGTGTATAACAGAAGAGCGACTAGGCAAGGAGTGGAAATAAGGCTGAATTTAAGAAAGAGCCCAGAGTCAGGTGGCGATGATGAAGCAATGCGAGAGTAGTTTTCTGATTCAGAAACCAGAATCAGAAATCCTTCGTTTGTGTTTATGAAACTCATAAGAATTATATCGACTTTACACAAGCAGTAAGAGCTTAAACGGGCAATCATGCAAAATCCACTTTTTATCCCTTAAATACATTTTGTTATGCACTTGGAGTCTCAGGAAATGTGTAAGTAGTCCGTCCAGGAGCTGCATGTTTATCTGTATATTCTGTTTGGGTCATTGTTTTTAAGCCGTTCAGTTTTTTTTCTGTTTTGTATCAGGTTTTTTGAACAAATCCACCATTTTTATTTCTTAGAGCGGTATTGTGGTCCAAGCTGATGAACGACTAAGCTATAAGTGGATAAGTCATTAGTTGTTCATTACACCGTCTCCCAGCATACTACAAAAATGGACGAACGAGGTGGAGTGGAACTCTACAACCTGGAGGGAGGCGCGGGGAGTGAAGTGCCTCCTTCAGATTTAAAGAGACGAAAACAAGTTGCTCTCAGATGCACCTCAGAACAGGGATAAAAAGGGGAACATGAGGGTAAAATAACGAGGAATTGAGACTGAAGCACTGCAGTTCCACTTTTTATAGACCACAACTTAAAGATTTCAATGTGAAAAGGAAGAATATGTCCCCTTTAATACAAGAAAGTTAAATAGGGTTAAGAAATGATGTAAAAACGCAGACACCTGGCCGCGGGCACCATGTTGATGACCCCTGCTCTAGAGTCTAGGAGAAAAGTGCTACTTCAAAGCAAGCATACACATCTGCATCAACATCATTAATGCTGCAGATGTTGTGTCTGCAAGTCACATTTCCATACAGAACGTACGTTCGTCAACCATAAAGCAGCCTTTAAATGCCATCAACCCAGAAATCCACCATTAGAAGCTCAGTCAGCTCACAGTGCTGCCCTCCACATCACTGGATCACCTGCTTCCTAACTGACTTTCAGTAGCAGGTGAGACAGGGGAGCATCTTCTCCTGCACAAGAACAATTAGCACTGGCACCTCCCAGGGGTGTTAGCTCTCCCCACTCCTCTCTACACCAATGATTGCATTTCAGCGGACTTGTCTGTGAAACTTCTGAAGTTTGCAGATGACACCACTGTCATTGTTCTGATCCAGGACAGCGACGAGTCTGAATACAGACAGTGGAAATGATGGTGGACTTCTGGAGCGCACCCTTCACACTGCCTCCCCTCATCATCCTGAACAACACGGCTGTGGATCACTTCTGGTTTCTTGGAACCGTCCTTTCTCAGGACCTGAGATGGTCCTCTCACTTAGATACCGCTCAGAAGAAGGCCCAGCAGAGACTGTACTGCCTGCATTAACTCAAGAAGTACAGACTTCCACAGAGGTGCTGGCCATCTTCTACACTGACATGATTTAGTCTGTCCTGTGTGTGTCTATCACTGTGTTGGTTGGCAATTAGATCTGCCAAAAGGATCATGACCTTCCCTCCAACTTGTACAGGTCTAGAGTCAGGAAAGAGCAGCTAATGTCTCTGCAGACCACACACACACTGTTTAGACTTTTTACCTTTAGGTCAGTACTACAGAGCACTGTTTACAAAACATTTCTGTATTTCATATACTTACTGTATACCTAGAATGTCTTAATTTAGGTCAAAGAGGAACCGAATCAAATTTCTTGCCTGTGTCACATTATTGGTGATTAAGGCTGACTCTGATTTTTAAAGAAAGTTAATTTGTAGTTCTGATAAAGAAGAAGTTTTATACCAGTTTATCAGTTCTACAATGTTATTCTTAACTCCTGCACCTACCATTACAATTACATGCAGATATACAATTAGGTAAAAAAGACGATGACGTCATTTAACAACCTCTTGCTGTTTTCTTTAGTAGTCACACCTGAGCTTTTTTTTGTTCATTGTTTATATGTGGTTGTCAGTCTGTTACGTCCATGACGTAAATGCCAGATGAAATATAATTTCATGGGACCGTTCAGTCTGAGGTGTCGTATAAAGGCATGAGGTAATTCTCTGATTCAGGACCTTGTATGAATGTGACCTGGGTCTGACTTGGGGGGGGGGGGGGGGGGGGGATTGGCATGTGCTGATCATACTGCCCTAAAAAAATCAGATAGGTGGTCAGAAAAGTTGGATTGGCTACTTTTGCCTGCAGTTTGAACATAACTTTAGATTGTTTCAAGATTACCTGCTGTAAATAAGTATACAAAAATAAACCTTTTAAAGAACACTTTATGGTTAAGTTTCCACCTGGATTTGATCATATTCTGTAGATTTACTTAGTTTATTCATCATTTAGGTGATTAGCTCATTAGTAGAGGACTGTGTAGGACGATGGACACAGCTAAAAGTTGCAGAACATCGACCTTCAAGGATTGGAGTTTGAGATCCTTTATTCAGAACAATATCCTTATTTTGTTACCCAAATAACTCCAAAAGTGGGGCATCTGTCTGACACACTGATTGAAAAATTGTGGGCACCAAAGGGAACCAATAAGACATTAAGCAAAAGTCCAGAAGTGAGACACCTGAGGAAGTAAAAATTAGCTAGGCCATGCGACTAAGGACAATCTGGGGAAACAAACAGCTAAAAGCGAATGCAGACAGCATGATGACTAATACCAAGCAGGTTGGACCAAAGCAATAGGGGGTTTTCAGTGACGTCACTGGCCAGCTTCCTGTCCGCCATCTTGGGTGGCATATTATCAAATCATATCGCGAATGGATAAGTACGCCAGCACGCTAGAGCCACCAGATAAGGACGTATATCTGAGGAAATGTTCCGTGATCGACCATATGGACCCCTATGCCCTCCACGGTGCCTTGTTTAGCACTAATCCAGATGATTGGCCAAATGTAGAGCACGGCGACATAGTGCATTACCTGGTGTTCAGTGAAAACCCTCTGCACAGTCTTGAGGAAATGAGAGCTTACAAGGGTCTAGAGGCTCACAACCAGTTCACATCTGGTTGGGTACGAGATGTAGAAGTTATGTACATGAAGGAAATCGCCATCATATGTGGACGGGTGAGTTTTAATAAGAAGGTAAAAATGTAAACAATCCGACGAAAATGCGTGACAGCTTCTGCGGTGGCTGACGGCCGGCGGTGCGCGAAGGCGCTTGGCTGCAGGGCCGATCCACGCCGCTCGCGGCTTTAATTATTTAAGCAGAACAATGACCAGTGCAAAATTAAGTTGTATTTACCGTATTTACGCCGGTAGGCAAAAGCCGGCGTAACCCGGAAGTAGCGCGGACGTCACTTTGCATATCGGACGTCTTCGGCTACCTTGTTTGTGGTGTGAGCGCCTATACTTCAGAACAGTTCTGAAGCTACAAGTCCTTGGAGTCTCATGTGCAGTTTACGAATGGATGGGTTCAGAAGCTGCAGATCTTAAAGCCAGCAAACAGTAACTCGTACAAAGGTAAGCTGTGCTCAGACGGGCTCTGGCACCTGCTAACCGTTAGTGCTAACAACCACTCACGCATGTAATGTACTTTTAACTAGCTGCTATGTGTTTCAAAGGTTTAGAACACACTCTCATTGACATCGGGATACTGTGGAAAGTTATGTTCGGTCGTCTTACAGCCGCGATCCAAGCGAGCCGACGACTCTTCGTTATCTCTGACACTTGTTCTCCGTGGTTGCGCCTCCAGGCAGGAAAGCGGTGGAAAATTAACCCATTTCTATGTTTTTCCCATGGCGATCATGTGTTGCGCTGTTACAGCCCACAATACAGCAACGGTTTACCATGGTTGAAATCAAGTTAAGGTGAATTTAATCAAATTAAAACACGGCTGAGAGGGAGTACAGTACGCGGTAGTCATAGGCAGTAGTCTGAGTAGCGGCGGCGGAGGCAGTCAACATGGCGGCCACGGAAAGTAATACGTCATGACGCCCAAGCCCTATTATTAATATATTCTTACATGTTTTAAATGCTTAACAGTTAATTACCTGTGACAAAGTGAGCACCGCAGACTCTGGCGTATTCCAGCTTAACACCGTCCAAATCGGACCTGGATATCCGTGTCAGCCATAGGTGACGGCGTTGTTCAGATAGCTGTTTTGTTTTTTCACATTGATTCACGATTACGGCTGGTAGGCGATAGAAAGAGCGTTGTTCTCCACCTTCACGGGCCGTGCAACCAACCATTAAACACGTTTTCCCCATTGTTCACTTTCAATACTGCCTAAGGCGTCATACAATGCAGGGTCAACGGTGCGAAACGACTGCCACCCAATATGGCGGACGCGCTGAGTAGTCACGTGAGCGTGACGTCACCTGAAAACCCCCTATTGGAGAATCATCTCAACTCAGGGCTTCACTGGAGCTAAGCAACAACAGGAAATAACAAAACAACAAGGATGCAGACTGAAAACACACACATGCTTTCAAAATGAAAGAAAAGGGGAAAAAAACACATCAGAAAAAAAACATCAATTTTCTACACCTGCTTAATTCACAAGGAGTCATTTAAAGCTATAGTTGGTAATCCTGTTCAGAAACACTTTTTGTTATACAGGGTAAAATCGTTCCTGTGGGAGCAGCAGGCCTGTAAAAACTCTAAGCAGTCATTGCTCTTCGCACTGAAGGGCAGGGATTGTTACAGTTTTGTTCCTGCTCTCATCCCTTCTCTCCCTCAGTTTCCCAGGGTATCACCTTATCTATTGGTTGTCCCACATGCCAATCATTCTGACGCGCTCACAGAATGCCAGTGTGCGTTCCTAGTTAGTCTCTGCTTGCTGGCTGCGCATACGCACTTCTGGTGTTTATGTATACGGTTAGCTTAGCGGCTAGGTTAGCAATTAGCTTCTGTGTTAGCCATTCATTGTAGCTCCGCTGCTCTCACCGTATACTTTGAACATGGCTGAGAGTCGCAAGAAGCAAACTGCGTTCATGTTTATGAGAAGAAGAGGAAGGCCTCAGTAGAAAGAAATAAGACCAGAGTGGATTTGGAAGATTTTTTTCACGCAATCTCTCTGAGGAGCGAAAGAGCAGGTAAGACGGTCTTGCACATGAGTAGTTAGCATACCCTAGCTTTAATGGTCAATTTATCAGTTATCAGTTTGAATCAAGGTACTTTTTTTGTAGTCAAGAAATGTCGTGAAACATGGAGATAAATAATTTTTTGTTTCTATGGACTTAGTGTGACAACCTATTTAATTTAATTTTGTGTCTATTTAAACTAGATGACTTATGAACTATGAACATTACAGGTTCCTGACCCCTGATCAAACTAAATAACCCTAAGTGACCTCCGGCCACTAAATAAACTTATAGGAGCCACATAACCACTTTTCCTTGCAGTTAGAGTCTTATGTCTAAGTAGTCTAACAATCCATCAATCCACCCATCGTCTACCCGCTTCATGAAAATTCCTCTAACTCATAGGTTATGAGAGTGGGCACAAAACGTCTCACTGGTGGGTAGGAACTCATTCTTGGTTGGTACAACAAAACATCTCAATGTAGTCAGCTTCGTATTGTACCTGAAAAATCTGGGTGCGAAAGGATCAGCCTGCTGAAGAAAAACAGAATGATCCTGCCACCACCATGCCTCACCATGGGGATGGAGAGTTCAGGATGATGTGCAGCTACAATTTTCTGCAAAGCATGCTATTTTGAACGTAGGTCAAAAAAGTCTATCTTTCATCATTTGATTTAATCTTACTATTAAAAAAAAAAAAAAAAAACGTAACAAAGTGTGAAACAGTCCAAGACGAATAAGCACCTTTGAAAGGTTAAGTCCCCGGGTGGGCTGCTATTTGTAAGAAGTCAACACTAGAGGCAACGCTGTGGAGACACCTTCAGGAAATAGAGCCACTACCACAACATACACTTATATTGCGGTCGATCCAGCTACAGTAGAAGCTACTTGTTTATTTTATTTTGTCTATCAAGGTGACAGAACAATACAAACGTCGTACCGCTGCGGCTTCTAAGACTTTAACCCATCTAAAAAAAAAAAAAAAAAAAATCACCATGACTTGCATTTAGTCACACATGTTTCTTCTATGCTGCAGCACACTGTGTACTTTATGGGAAATGTTTACCAAGAAGCGCAGAGCAGTTACAGGGGGAAGGACAGTGTTTCTAATTGTGTGGTTACTGGCGAGATCAGTGGTGCAAGTCTGGTGAAACTGTGTGTGGGCACGCAAGGCGCAATCCGGCGCTCTCACTGTCACTGGTGAACATCGAGACTCAGCACTTCTTCTCTCCAAAGCTTCCTGGAAATAAAAGGCAGCAGAGATGCAGAGAAGGGGATGCCACGATATGGCCACCTTTACCACCTCGAGGGTGGCTGAGAGACGGCATGTTGGGTGAAACACGAGCAAACGTGACAGAGGTGTTTCCATGGACCCGTATCTAACAGGGAAGTTCTTCAAAAGTTGGTTTGCCACCCCCGGGTCGGTTCAACTGTACTCAACCAGCTTTATTGATAACATCTGCACAGAACAAATTTAAATTCAAAATTGGCAATACTGTAAATAGGCTTGTATCTAGAGATGTATCACATAATCTAATTCCTTCCAGTGAAAGGGATGACAGTCATGATACATGCTGAGTTCATTCTTTCATTAGTCATTCAAGTCCTTCAAAATTTCATCTGCACCATCACTTGGCTCAGTAATTGTTGTTTCACAGGCTCAAAGAGATGACTCCAGTGACTGAAGCCCACTTCTATTTTATTTACCAGAAGTGGTTCACCAGACTGGGTTTTCTCTCTCGCTTGCAAACACACACACATACACACACACACACACACACTGGCAGGAACTTTCCTGTCAAAGTTAATCTCATTCTAAGAAAGTTGAGCGTGTGAGCACAATAGAGGTCAGAGGTTACCACTTGTTATATTATTTTACACACACACACACACACACACACACACGTTGATATATATATATATATATATATATATATATATATATATATCATTGTGAGGACTGCCATTCATTTTCTATTGCTTTCTATGCCCTAAACGTGATCATAACCCTAACCCATGGGTACATACCTCACCCTAAACATAACCAAAACTCAATTCACAACTTAGCCATAAACCTAAGCATAAGCCCAATGTGCATTGTGAGGACCTTGCAAAATGTCCTCATAACGCCAGTTCTCCACACAACGTTGGTCTACTGTCAGGTTCTGGTCCTCATAACGATAGCGATACATGCCCCCTCCCCCCAATTACACTTTTCTACATCGTTCTGTAATTGTCTGCTGTTTTATTTATTTTTACTTTTCATTTTTACCGGAATATGCCTTTTTTTATTATTGTGCAGCATTTTTCCCTCTTCTGATAAGTCTTTTTCTTCTGCTGTACAGCCAAGTTTTAAATGTAAATTTTTTCATGTTTTTAATTCTAGACTGTAAGTCTGGTGTCCTCTGTCTACTTGTTTTTGCCACTGTCATGCCCAAATCTCCCCATTGTGGGACAATAAAGATCTTCCTATGCTATTCCATTTACTCTATTTGTTGTTTGCGAACACTTTGTACTAAAGTGCATGTGTGTCTTTGTGATAATCCGGTCAAGCGTTAAATCTGGGATCCTTTTATTTTAAATCTCTCTAATGTTTCAGTCAGGATCGTGGAGTATCTGTATAGTTTCTCTTTCAATCATTTCTGTCATAGAAACATGCAAAGGTGGATGTTCAGGCTAAATATTGTTGTGCAACAGGTAGAAGCAGACAGGTTCTGTAGAAACCAATTTTAACACACAATGTTGGTCATCATGCCCCGTATTAACAAAAAAGCACAGTTCTGTCACATTTTTATGCACATAAAACGCATAAAGGTTATGTGATGTTTTAGTCAGTTGTTGGATTAAAGTGCAGAAAGAGCTGTGTTGTTTTTTTCTGTGGTTCTTTCCGGCGACAGAAAGAGGCGGTCTGACAACTTTATTACTTTCTAAGAATTGCTCAGAGCTGCTATTTAAAATTCAGAGTAAATGTTTACAAGTCTCAGGTTTTCTTCTTAGTAGATAAACATCAAGAGGAGAAGCCCGATTCAGACCTTAGGCTCACGGTTTCAACGAGAAATAAAGACAGTATCGTATTAAGGAAGTAATAAATATTTGTATTTATCTATATATCTATTTTTCTTTACTACTATTGTAGCATCCATGTGTTGTCTTAGCTTCACAACCAGATAACCTGTTTGTCTCACTGGTTTATTTTATCAAATCCTAATTTTATTGATGGTCTGGCTATTTTGTTTGTCTTCCTTCAAGTTATAAAGAAATGATAAACACATTTATAACCAATTCTCGTTTCACGCTGGATAGTGATGCTCTTTTAGCAGCTTCAGCCAACATCTTCACAAGGTCTTTTGCTTTTGGTCCTGGGGTTGATGAGCACAAAAGGACGTTCGGTCTCTGGGACCCAGGACCAGTCTCCTTCCTGAACAGCAGACACCTGGACATTTCCTTTATATATTGACAAATACTTGTTTGAACAGATGAACATGGCATTTTCGTGTGTCTGTTAGCGGTACCCAACCATTAACCTGAAGTGTGGAGGTCCACACTCCTCGTCCTGATAGCTGGGCTAATTTCTTTTTATTTATTTTCTTTCACATAGAGTTCTAGATGTTGCCTTAAAATACACCCTCTGGTGTGCCTCCATTTAACCCTAATGCTATTTAACATATTAAAGTTTACAAAGCCAGGAGAGATCATTTGGGATTTTGCAAACTGTTTAAAGTTATTGTCTTCCAAGAGTCCATAACCTTCTAAATCGGAAAAACCTTTCAATGAATCTCGCTAAGCAAACATTTAACAAATAGATAATTTTGGACAGTTGGTCCCAACTGTCCTAAAACAGGAAAAGGTTAGTGTGATTTAATGTCAGACAGTGGGGAAAATGGCTATTTAATAGTGTATATATATACACACACACACACACACACACATACATATATACACTACCGTTCAAAAGTTTGGGGTCACATTGAAATGTCCTTATTTTTGAAGGAAAAGCACTGTACTTTTCAATGAAGATAACTTTAAACTAGTCTTAACTTTAAAGAAATACACTCTATACATTGCTAATGTGGTAAATGACTATTCTAGCTGCAAATGTCTGGTTTTTGGTGCAATATCTACATAGGTGTATAGAGGCCCATTTCCAGCAACTATCACTCCAGTGTTCTAATGGTACAATGTGTTTGCTCGTTGGCTCAGAAGGCTAATTGATGATTAGAAAACCCTTGTGCAATCATGTTCACACATCTGAAAACAGTTTAGCTCGTTACAGAAGCTACAAAACTGACCTTCCTTTTAGCAGATTGAGTTTCTGGAGCATCACATTTGTGGGGTCAATTAAACGCTCAAAATGGCCAGAAAAAGAGAACTTTCATCTGAAACTCGACAGTCTATTCTTGTTCTTAGAAATGAAGGCTATTCCATGCGAGAAATTGCTAAGAAATTGAAGATTTCCTAAAACGGTGTGTACTACTCACTTCAGAGGACAGCACAAACAGGCTCTAACCAGAGTAGAAAAAGAAGTGGGAGGCCGCGTTGCACAACTGAGCAAGAAGATAAGTACATTAGAGTCTCTAGTTTGAGAAACAGATGCCTCACAGGTCCCCAACTGGCATCTTCATTAAATAGTACCCGCAAAACACCAGTGTCAACATCTACAGTGAAGAGGCGGCTGCGGGATTCTGGGCTTCACGGCAGAGGGGCAAAGAAAAAGCCATATCTGAGACTGGCCAATAAAAGAAAAAGATTAAGATGGGCAAAAGAACACAGACATTGGACAGAGGAAGACTGGAAAAAAGTGTTGTGGACGGATGAATCCAAGTTTGAGGTGTTTGGATCACAAAGAAGAACACTTGTGAGACGCAGAACAAATGAAAAGATACTGGAAGAATGCCTGATGCCATCTGTTAAGCATGGTGGAGGTAATGTGATGGTCTGGGGTTGCTTTGGTGCTGGTAAGGTGGGAGATTTGTACAGGGTAAAAGGGATTCTGAATAAGGAAGGCTATCACTCCATTTTGCAATGCCATGCCATACCCAGTGGACAGTACTTGATTGGAGCCAATTTCATCCTACAACAGGACAATGACCCTAAACACACCTCCAAATTGTGCAAGAACTATTTAGAGCAGAAGCAGGCAGCTGGTATTCTATCGGTAATGGAGTGGCCAGCGCAGTCACCAGATCTGAACCCCATTGAGCTGTTGTGGGAGCAGCTTGACCGTATGGTACGCAAGAAGTGCCCATCCAACCAATCCAACTTGTGGGAGCTGCTTCTAGAAGCGTGGGGTGCAATTTCTCCAGATTACCTCAACAAATTAACAGCTAGAATGCCAAAGGTCTGCAATGCTGTAATTGCTGCAAATGGAGGATTCTTTGACGAAAGCAAAGTTTGATGTAAAAAAAAATCTTATTTCAAATAAAAATCATTATTTCTAACCTTGTCAATGTCTTGACTCTATTTTCTATTAATTTCACAACGTATGGTGGTGAATAAGTGGGACTTTTCATGGAAAACACAAAATTGTTTGGGTGACCCCAAACTTTTGAACGGTAGTGTATATACATACATACATACATACATACATACATACATACATACATACATACATACATACATATACACATATACACATACATACTTATAAAAACATATCAGCAGTTATGAATATAATGTTGGCATTTATTTTGCACAGCATACACAGTGAGTGTCTAGGGTATTGTCCTCTAGCTAAAAAAATTTTTTTATGGCTGCTGTTTGCTTTTGTTTTTTCATTTTTTTAGCAAAAGTTCTCAAATAAGTTTTCTTACTTACCTCGATTTGTTTCCTTACCCCTTAAACCAGCAACTGCAAAACAAAATTACACAGCGATAAAAATCAAATGTGATATTTAAAATGAATAAGCAGCGTTTTGCCCTTTTTCTTACTTGTGTGGGAGCCTCCTTTTGGTGTAAATGACATCAATAAAATGATGTGGGTGAGCATCTCTTTCTTGTAATTTATCATCTCCTGATGTCATCCGGTGCACACACACTCTTGACATTCTTATTTCTGTATATGAAGTTATCAGATAAATGAACTAAAAACTAAATCAGGAACATGTCAGTACTGTAAAGTACAGATAAAACTACTAAAAGTACTTATCGGGTAGTTTGATTTGATGTGAAACTAAACTCTTATACATTTTGTAGGTTTTATGTCCACATGAAAAAGTGAAAATGAGAAATGTGTTCAAACACGTAATGGTCCTCCCTGACAATTATTTTCACTCCTCATGAATTAATATCCAAAATCTCTAAAATAAATGGCTGTTATTCACACATGGTGACCCAAAGATGCCATTATCTGCTGTGGTTCTCGACTGTGATGACCTCTGTAGAGGCTTTTTACCTTTTCATTGTTAATACTCTGTTAATACTCTGACAGGAGATATTTTCAACTTTAGGTGAACAGCTATTTTCTTGTGAGCAAAAATCTACCTGACTTGAATGGTATGTTCTCTTGTCTTTCCCCATTTTGAAGAGCGGTTTAGAGAGAAGGGCCTCTGCGTCACACAATAATTTTACCCAAGCAAAGCAGAAAGTCAAAGAATATTAATTTCCTCAAAGGTTTTAGTCCCCCAAAACTCAGATTAAAAAAAAGTGAAATAAAGGCTGTTACATTTTATGTAAATAAATATAATGTTACATGCCCGGGCAGGCAGGAATCCCAAAATACAAGCCAGATACATTGTTGCCTTTAAAAGGTTGATTGATAATAAGACCTGGACAACAATCAGAAATCTTCTCCAGGAGCAAGCTGAGGACCAGACGGAGATGATCGCTGGCTTACTCACTGCAGAGGAGCAAGGCAGGAGGGCTGAGGCTTGGTCAGAGTCCGGGAGACAGGCTTGGGTCATGTCCGAACGGGGAAGACAAAATCCAGGGGCAAGGCTTGTTGTCGTGGTGCAGTCCAGGTCAAGGTCCATAAAACAGAAGCTCAGCAGATGTCTGAGACTCAGGAGAATACCAAGAAAACGTGACTGAGGTTGTGACAAGGCAGGCAGGAAACGCACCACTGGACATCTACTAACAAAGGATTTCAATAATCTGGCGCTGTTTGCAGCGGGCTAATAAAGAGAATTAAACAGGTGAGCTGACTGAAGCACAGCGGAGCGGCAGGCTCACAGGTGCGGTGAGTAATCCTTGATGAAGAGGTGTGGCAGAATACAGACAGGCCAGAACCATAATAAGTGTTAGAAGGGTACTAAAGAGTACTACATGTTTTTCATCCCTACTGAATTAAAGTGAAACATCAAAAGTTGGATTTATCTGTTATGATTCTCTCCTGTCTTCCCCCCCCCTTCATTTTTTGTTTTTTGGGTCTGTTGGCTTGTTGCCACTCTACTCTGCTCTGCTTTATGTAAGGGCCTCCCACAGTCAGTCCCTGCCAAAGCTTTAGCGTGAGTAGTTGTCCAGCGTTCTTTGCCTGCATTGCCTGTTTCCTGACTACGTTTTCGACTCTTTGGATTTCCCTGTCTCGCCTTGCCCTCGTTCGGACACCCCATCGGCTCTCTGATTCCTGAACGCAACCTGGACTGTTTCTTGACCAGACACCTAGCCGAGCCCTTTGGACCCGTCTGCCATCTACTGCCTGACCTCTCCGTGTATGACCCAAGCTCGTTTTCAGCCCTCTCAGCTTCATGGAGCAGATCTCTGCCTCCAGCCCATTCAGCCTGTTCTCTCCTGCCCCTTTCCACACTTTTGCCTTTCAGCATCAAGTTTTCGCTTGTTGTTTTATTTTTCTAATACATCTTTTAAGCGCAACGACGTGTCTGTCTCGAATATCAGCTTCTCAGTCTGGTTCAGCATTAAATATTTTAATAATTATCTTGTTTATATTTTTAGCTAAATGACATGTCACAGGCTGCACAGCAGCACAGCTGGTAGCACTGTTGCATTGATCAAACCCTGGGCTTCCTGCATGTAGGTTTCATGCTCTCCCTGTGCATGCTTGGGTTCTCTCTGGGTACTCCAGCTTCTCTCTCTGAGCTTCCCGTAGGTGTGAATGTGTGCGTGCATGGCTGTTTGTCCTGTTGTCGAGGATATGCTGCAGCAAATAAGTTTGAATTAATTTCAGGGCATTTACACTTTACACTTTCTCACATTTTATGATGAGCTCAACAACTCCTTGGAGTAGGATCTGTATCCGTTCATGAACAGAAGAAATATGCGAGACAAAATTCTGCAATAAAAATATCATTGGAGTGCTGCTACCTGCAGCGCGAGTTTCCATTCACGAGTTTCCATCAAGGGGAATTATACTGACTTTGCCAGAGCGCCAAATTGCTCACCAGAGTCACCCTACATTCATTTCTCTCCAGCTCTGCACAGGTCGCAGGACTAATCCTGTATCTTCATTTCAGAAAAGTGAATTAAGTAGTTTGACATTAAAGTTTGCATCAATGTGATTGCTTTGCCCGAGGTTTGAACTAACAAGTTGAACATGAAGATTAAGCATACTTTTATTGATCATCAGCTTTTGGCATAAAGAAAGCTTGGTGAGCGGCAGCTCCCACAGCCCCCAGTGGGTTTGATATGACTGGTGGTTTTATGGTGAAACGTTAAGATACTGCTGCGTAACTGTCACCGGTGAGTATATTCACTGGGTGATCTGGGGTCACCTCAGAGTGCCTTGCAAAACTATGAATACCCCCCTTGAACTTTTCCACCGTTTGTTGTATTACAACCACAAACCTTGAGTTTGCAACCTATTAGTATTTCATGTGATAGACCAACACAGAGTAATGCATTACTGCGACATTAGGAGAAAATCTTTTTTACAAATAAAATCTGAAAATTGTGGCTTGCACTTACATCTGGCCCCATTTACTTTACTTTAATACCCCTAAATAATCTTCATGGCAGCCGACTGCCTTCAGAAGTGTCATGTTTTTGGTCAAGGGATGCCAGTAACTTCCCTCTGGGATTATTAAAGTATATCTGATTCTGATCTGATAAATGAAGGCAAACAAGTAATTGTAGATTGTTTATAATATAAATGAAGAAAAAACTTTCAATAGACACAAAACAGGGCTAGGAAACAAACCATGAGGATAAATTAATGAAAAAAATCTGTCAGAATAGAAAGCATGAGGACAACAGAAAAAAACAGCTAAGAGAAATGAAAACCAGGTAGTTTAAATACAGAGGAATGTGTGGTGGGAAAGTGAGGCAGAAACAGATGAAGGTAATCCGGAGGAGATGAGCAATCGGCTGAGAACAACAAAGACTGAAGGGAAACGCATGGAAAGAATCTAACAGGAAATGATACTAAATGTACATAAAATGAAGTTAGAAACTAATCCACAAATGAACTAAAATGGCAGCAACTAGAGAATATAAACAGAAAAGAATAGAAATAGGAAGAAGCCCAAAGACACTCAAACACCAAGGAAAAAGCATGAGGAAATAACTACAAAACAGCATGACCTAAGCAATATAACAAAGAAATATTCTAAATACATACAGAAAACAAATCAAAACCTAAACACCTGGAGATCGTGAAAATAAGTTACTTAATATCGTTCACCTGTGTGTGATTTAACCTCAGCTTATACCCAGAACATTAATGAACAAACAGCGTCGTGAAGACCGAGGAACACAGCAGACAGGTCAGGGAGGACGTTTTATAGCAGGGTGAGGTTATAAAACATCTGACAGAGCCCTGATCTGTCCATCATCCAAACACAGGAAGAGTGTAACCGGGACAAACTAACCAAAACGTGGCCATCTACCTAAACTGACAGGCCAGACAGGGACACCATTATTCAGAGAAGCACCCAAGAGGCCCAGGGTAACTCTGGAGGAGCTGCAGAGATCCTATAGTTAATGGTGCACTGGGCTGAGCATGTTAAAGACAGTGCATAATGTTCTGCCACCTCACACCCCTGACATGCGTTGAGTTTATCTGATGAATAAATAAAATCCAATGGAAGTGCACTGATGTTTGTGGTCGCAATGGGACGGAAGCGTTCAGGGTGGATGAGCACTTTCACAAGGCTTCTTATCACCTTGTGACCACAGCGTACGTTTTTCAGCCAGGTTCACGTCAGTTCACCATAAAACAAGGCTGATGAATCTGGATAAAATTGACTCAAAGCATCCTTTAGATTTAACTTGAGGGATTTTAATTGGATTCATCAGAATTCTTTTTTTTTTTCTGACAAGTTGTTTGCTTCTGATCCTGTGCAACACATAATTAGCACAAAGTGAGTCAATTTATTTATTTTTTAAATCCTGACACTTATTTTTCATCGTTTGGTGCAGCGTAGAATCCGTCTTTCATTACATTTCATATTCAAATGCAATAACCACTAACGAGCTTAACCACTGGGCTCATCTGTTTTCTATCGCATAGTTTTCTTCAGTTTCATTCCTCCTATTTAGCCCCCGTTAGACTCCCATGAGAGTCAAGGGGGGAAACAGAGAGACGGCGAAGGGGAAATGCAGAATCATACATAGTCATAAGAATAAAAAGAAATATGCCCTCTGCTATTACCGAAGTGTCGAACACCTCACGTGTGGCATTTCTACCATCAGCTATGCATGGTGTGGGGTTTTGCACCACCACACCCAGTCATCAATGAAGAGCTGCCTTGCTCCGAGACACCACCTCGCCTAATTCAGAAGTCTCCAGGTAGTGGCGGAGACAGGCGTGACTGGGAGAGGTCTGTCGCCGCACTTTCATCAACACTCGCTGGAGGTGAAACTACAAACATACAGAGACTGAGAGGGAGCACTTTTAGTCAGACAACCACAGAACACTCAAATCTCTCTGGCAGTGAAACGGTTAAACTGCACTTTTCCTTTCTCTCTCTCTCTCTCTCTCTCTCTCTCTCTCTCTCTCTCTCTCTCTCTCTCTCTCTCTCTCTCTCTCTCTCTCTCTCTCTCTCTCTCTGCCTTCCAGCTGTCTGGTGTCTCTGGTGGAGCCCAGTGCCCAGAAATGAAGAGGAGGGTGTTATCGCACAATCAGATTGATTCGATAGTAACCACGAGACAAAGATCTGTGCTTGGGCTGGAGTGTTTCACTGGAAGACGACCTCCTTTTGTCCTCCAAAGATATTCTGCCGTCCTTATCTCCCCTTCCGTCAGTGCATTTCTCCTCCTACGTTCATATGCATTCATTAGGTGTGCTTTGCTGAGCATGGTGTCTGCCCTTTGGAGGTTTTTCTTTTCTTGAGTAGAAGCTCCTGGAACAAGCAGGGTATTTAAAATTCTGCCCAGGGGTAAAAGTGGACCGCTCTGATTATGGAAGTAAGGCACAGGTGCAGTCTTCTTATTCCCTCGCCTGTTTTTGGTTTAGGAAGGAGAGCCTGTGGTTTCTCATAGGATTACATAGTAGTTAATGTTGGCTGAGGTGACACCAACCTTTATCTTGGCTTTATTGTCACGCCTTTCTGGACTCACTTACTGGTTGCATGGCTCATCTACTGCACACGTCATTTCTCTTTTCTGGTCCTAATGAAAATTAAAAAAAAAAATATATATATATACAATAAAATAAAAAATAAGTGATTTTTCTCCCCGTTGCGCAGCTTTAAATGAAATTTGGTGTTTGATGGAAGGTAGCCTGTGTTCCTGACATCGTTCGTTTGCCGTTTAAGAATAAAGTGGAAGAGCGGTGCTTTAGTTATCAGGCTTGTGAGTTTCCCAGTCAGGCAGACACCCTGTCTCCTTATAAGGCTTTTTGTTTTAATAGTTAGAGGGGTTAAAGTTATCCTGAGATTAAATTCATGCAGACTTTTTGGCACTCTTAAATGTTTCAGAATACTCAAAATGGTAGATTTCAGAAAAAGATAACCTAACCAAATGCAAGATTCTTATGTTAGGATTTAATTTACTACTACTACTATTATTACTACTGCTACTACTACTACAGTACTACTACTACTACTACTAATAATAATAATAATAACAGTAATAAATTGATTAACGTTTTTTTTTTAAGTTCAATTTGACCAGCCACACCCAGGCCTGACTACTGCCCAACCCGTAGATTTAAGAAATCACTTAAACAGAACCTGTCTGACAACACGAAGTAGGCTAAAAGATCTCAAAAGCCAACAAATTATACCTTGACCTCAAGAAATTCAAGAACTAAAGATTTTCTGCCAGACAAACTTGAAAGAGAATGTGCAGTCATCAGTTTGTGACCTTGAGGCCAAGCATATTTTGGGCGTGTTATGCAGCCGGTCAGTTGTTCAAGGCACCCAAGCAAGCGCAACCCTGAAAGACTCAAAAGAAGGTTTTGAAGGGGCCTAGTCAAAGTCTGGACTTGAGTCTGGTTGAAAAGTTGCGGCATGACTTTAAATGGACCGGTTATGCTTGAATGCCTTTAAATGTGACTGAATTAAAACAATTCTTTATAAAAGAGTTGGAATAAATTATTCTGGCAAGTTAAAAGACTCATTACCACTTCTCAAAAAGCACTTGTTGATGGTAGTCACTAGGAGAATCAACACCAGTTGTTAGGTTAAGAGGAATATTACTTTTTCACACAATGTTTCAATAATTTCCCATAATGAATGAAACCATGTATGGATTGTTGCTGCCAACATTGAGATCTTTCACTTTTTATTCAATAGAAAGTGCACCTTACCCAGTTCGTTGGTGTTTAACCGTCTCTTTCCTGGACAAATCGACTGGAAGAACTGTTGTTTTCCTTAACTCTGAGTTATCTGCTATTCTCTCCTATAAAATGTACTCCTGAACCACTGCTTCTCTGTGTTTTCTTTACCTCTGGTGCTCTTCCTGTTCTTTCAACCCTCAGTAACTAACATCTTAGCTCACCGGAAGATCTTTGTGAGATGTATCCCAATATAGTTGACATCTCAAACAAAGACTGATTGCTTTAAGATTACTAATGTTAGGAGCTAAAGAGTAGCGTTTATTGTACTTTTAGTTAAAAAATGCTAATTTTAAAGAAATTATCATAATTTGTCTTGATATCATGCGATATGTTATTACTGTGTCTGTCTGTCTGTATGTTCATAGCAGTGGCGGCTGGTGAAAAATAAATTTGTTTGGCTGACTTAGGTCGGAGATTATCACACAAAAATAAACTCTGCTTGAACATAAATCTGTCCAAAGCCACTTTTCTGCTGCTGGATTTTTTTAGGTCTGGTCAGATCTGGTCTAAACTACTTTATCACCTTTTTTCCTCCAGCGAAAATGATCGTTTTGTAAATAAATGACTGAATTTAATTTGGCTGCAGCATTCTCTCCTGTCTTATCGTTGTTGTAGTCTGACTCCCGTTTGACCTCCTATGTCTGAGTGACCTTTGCACATCTGAGGTGCCAGGGGTGTGACTTTGATTGACAGGCATCATGAATTAATCATGGATGAAAAAAGTAAAGGGACTTTTCCCGCTGGACTGAATCATAGTTATCTTTGTTAGCCATTCACTCCAAATGTGTAAATCAAACTTCAGAGTACACAGAAATCGCATTGTTTACTATTTATATATAGGCATATACTTGGAAAGGAGTATACAGCATAGGGGAGGAAATGTGGTAGTTATTAAGATATTTTACTCATATTTCAATAAACAGGAGAGTGTTTTGTACGTTAAGAGTGAGTGTAATGAGGTGAATCATTTCCTGTTAAAAGGTTGGCTTGTTTCATCCCTTTTCTGTCCTCATTTGCCTTTAGATGTCCAAAGCGCCTAACGTTTTCTGCCATTCTAATCCCAGCAAACAGAAACTTCCTTTAATAAATATTGTGCTCCTCTTGGGAAAACCATGTGAGATAAGCGGACACGATGACCTGTGAATTAAACAAAATTGAAATGACAAAATTAGCTTTTTGAAAATCCATCTTATAATTTTACGCTGATTTGTAGAATAGTGACCTTTTGTTTTTCTCCAAAATCCAGCCAGGGCTCCATTGAAGCCAACGCGTGGGTGTGCAGCATCTCGTATAAATATAATTGCCACTGATTATAGCACTTCAAAAGTGCTCTCATTCATAATATGCTGAACACGCGGCGAGCTGCTAACCTCACATCCTGTGCAGCAGGAAATGCTTGATTTCCTCTAGTGAAGTGTAGGTGGAGAGTTGTTGTGTATTTTTGTGCCTGAGCTGTTTTTTTCTCTTTTCTCTTTTTTTTTTTCTTTCTTTTTCTTTTTGTTTTTTTACTCACACACTGGAAGTGAGTGATTGTGTTTGCCCGTTAACACCTAATCTGAAGAGAGCCGAGGCCCCCTTTCTCAGAAGCAGGCCCCGAATGAAGAGCGATCCATTAAGAACATCCTGTTTATTCTCATCTTCAGGCTCGCTGTAAGTGCCGTGGTGGTGCGGATGCTTTGTGGACTATTAGAGAGGCTGCGGCTAGGCGTGAAGCTCTGCCTTGTCAGCAACCCTCAGGTGGTGAAATAACGCGGAGCTCATACAGTGGAATCCTTCAAGTTTGACGTCAGTGTGATTTCCATCTGTTAGATGGAGGGCCTAAATATATTAGAAGTAATTAGCAGCGTTATGCCATGGTGCTGGAAGGCCAATAGCCGACACATCTTGTCTCTAACTGATGTTGCAGTCACAGACTAGAGTGTTATTTACGTTACTTTCCCTCGGTTTATGACTTATTCAGGAGTAAATAACCAAGTTTTTGTTGTTTGTTTTTTAGTTTGTTTTTTTTTTACAGTTTTTTGGATTTTGACAGCTGCCTCAACACACGTCACACACAACCGCCACCTCTGATCCCCCAAATAAACCAAACAGTTCTCATGGAAACAGCATAAGCTTATCCTGTGAGTGTGTGTGTGTGTGTGTGTGTGTGTGTTGGAATAGCTTTAATGACGCACACGTTCACTTACAAGCTCCAAGCCAGCAAAAAGCGTCCTCCTTCACCTCCCCATTCTGTGTTACAACATACATCCATCTGTGCACTGATCTTTTCATCTTCTTCGTCCATCTTTCTTCCATCTCCATCTTCATTTGTTCTCTCTCTCTCTCTCTCTCTCTCTCTCTCTCTCTCCCACTTCAAGGTCTAGACCTTTTTCTTCTTTTTTTCTCTGTTGTGTCCAATCATCACGTTTTATGTTGGCTTTAAACCCCCTGAAAGCCGTTTCTGAAACTAATCCCCTCTAATTTCCACTGATTCGATTAAAAACACAGGAATCTCTCCCAGAATAGCAGAGTAAGCTGCCAAGGCTTGTTAGTTTGTGATATCAGCTTTAGCTGCTCCGCTTATGAGCCATGTACGGTTTATTTATACGGGCAGTGAAATCCCACGAGGGCGCGATGACTTCACATTGTCTCTGATTAGTGGTTCTATATGAGGATGAGGAGGGGAGGAAGGATGGATGGAAATCTCTGCCAAAACTCCTTTTCCTCTGGCCCCTTCGAGCCATCTGCAACCTACTTTTGTAAATCAACAATGCTCTGCTGAAAAACCTCAATTTTAACTGTCGAGCGAGGGGCTATTCATGTGTCATTTTAAATGCAATGTGGATTTTAACAGTTACAGTTTTGCCCGAGGAGACATAAACGCATCAGTGACTACAGTTACTGTCCTTTTATGCGAGCCAATTTTGACGCAGTGTCAAAAGGCAGGTTTAAGAGCTGAGTCGGGTTCACAGCTTGTGCATTTTGATGAAAACCCTCCACCCACCACAGTATTCATGTGGTCTGACCGCATGTGACGACAGATCACAAAGTCACATGTCGTCCAATCTTCCAGATTTCTAAATAAAGCCAGGACAGAGTCTTCCTTTAAAAGAAAAAAAACTAAGTTTTCTAAGTCAAAATCTGGAGTCTGAACCCAAACCACCAGCAACCAACATCCTCTCACTAACACGAGCTCAGAGGACTATATAGCTAATGAAGTTTGCTGGCGATTTGTCAACATTTGCATGTATGTGAGAGTTTGTGCTGTGCGTGTGTTGTATGTATGACTCGCTCTGAGTCACTGCTGTCCCTCCTGGGTGCACAGCCAGGCCAAAGACGAAAGACTCGTGTGTGTGTGTGTGTGTGTGTGTGTTCTTGTACTTGCAGCCGAGCGAGAACACTTTTTGCTAACTTTAATCCTCATTTTAATTCTGGTCCAGGGGTTAGGTTTAGCACTATGGTGTCAATTACGTTTAGGTTAGGGTTAGGAATAAACTAGGGTCAGAGTGAGGCTTGAATTTGGCGTGAAGATGAAGTTGTTTCATGCATTATGTGCATGAAACAAGGGTGTGTGTGTGTGTGTGTGTGTGTGTGTGTGTGTGTGTGTGTGTGTGTGTGTGTGTGTGTGTGTGTGTGTGTGTCCACCTGGTTCTGGTTTATCCCAGCAGCCGTTGATGTACATTTCTTCTGCTTTTGTTTTTTATCACATTTAAATGAGTCAGGAAATAAAAATCAGGCAGAGATGACCTGGGTAAATACAAAAATGAAGTTTTCAGCCAATGATTAATAAGGACCAGCAAGCTAACCGAACCCGTCTAGCCTCATCTGGAAAAGTAATCACCCCTCAAAACCTAGTAACTGGATGTGCCACCTTTGGCTTCTTCAACACTGTAACTGATAATGTGTGGACTTTAATCCTCGAAGTGTGGAGGATTTTTAGCACTCTTCTTTGAAGACTTGTCACATTGTAGGGTCTTTTTTAGCATGAACACCCTGTTTAAGGTATCACCACAGCATCTCAATCAGATTTGAGTCCAGACTTTGACTAGGCC
The DNA here is from genome assembly GCA_037039145.1 of Fundulus diaphanus. Lineage (NCBI taxonomy): Eukaryota > Metazoa > Chordata > Actinopteri > Cyprinodontiformes > Fundulidae > Fundulus > Fundulus diaphanus. The sequence continues at coordinate 27,360,351 of CM073123.1, forward strand.
GTTCCAAAACCTTAAAAGATGGACCTGTTGGTGTGCTTTGGGTCATTGTTCCACTGCTCAACCAGAGCGCGCTTTAGCTGTAGGTTAAGATCATGACTTGCTGGCCTGATTCTCTACTTCAGGGTTTTCTGTTAGACAACAGAATAAGTTACAGCAAAGCGCCCTCAAACCATGATACAACCTCCATCGTGTTTGAATGTTGGTATGATGCTCTTTTCCTGAAATTATTTGCTACACAGAAACTTTCCACACAGTTCAACATTTGTCTTGTCAATCCACAAAATATTGTCCTGTAAAGCCTTGGGATTGTAAAGATGACTCTTGGTGAATGCAGGATGGTGAGATTTCCCATAGATGCCATTTTTACCCAGTCTCTTTATTATTGAATCACAGATAATGGCCCTGAGGCAAATGAAGCTTTCAGTGATTTAGACGTTGCTCTGGGTTCTGTTTTGACCTCCTGCACGAGTTATCGATGAGCCCTCGGGGTAATTTTGGTATGCCGGCTATTCCTGGGTAGGTTCATCGCTGGCTTTCACGATGGTTCACTAGGATCTCTGAGCCTTATAAACAGCTTTGCAACTCTTTCCAGACTAATAGACGTCAGTGACTTTGTCTCTCATGTCGTTTTCCTTTTTTGAGGCCTGTTATGCCTACTTCACGTTGTCAGACAGGTTCTTTATCAAGTGATTTCTTCATTCTACTGTTGGTAATCAGGCCTAATTGGCTTATTTAGACTTGGAAAAAATATTTCCTTCTTATAATATAAAATCTGGTTTTAACCTGTTACATTTTTAGTCACTTTGTACACACCCAAGAATAGATGCTAGAAGCTATAATAACATGACAAGCCTTCAGTCTATGAAATTTATGAATACTCTTTTAATATATCTCACACCAAAACACATTTTTAGAGTTGAAACAGTGTTTAAATGCATCTTGCTCTTAATTTTATAATTTACAACGTATCTCAGACATGGTTGCATTGGTGACAGAAAAAGTTTCAAATACTTTCCCGATGAAATCTTGATGCTCAGGGTGACAAGAATATGCGCTGCTCAGAAGTTGTATGGGGAACAATTGTACTAGAGCATTTTTAGGTTTATCAAATGCATAGGGGTTCATACCTACAGCTACATACTCATATTCATGTAGATTGTGAGTCAGATGTCCTTTTTATCTCATTGATCTACAGTTTCACTCTCCAGTTTAACAGATACTAATAATGCACTTTTTTTTCCCACGTCGGTTCCTTCAATAGACAAGAAAAACAAGTGATTCCTGCCAGAACTCAACATGTATTATTGGTCTCAGCATTAGTGGATTATCACAAACAGTATCTAAGGTCCCTTTATTTCTGCATTGTAAACATCCCACCATCATTTCTTTTTGCACAATTGTATGTCACAAACAGCCCTGGTCTTTGAGAATCAGGTGATTTGTTTTCATTTGGTTTTTTTTACTGACAGTAATTTGAATAAATCTGAACAGATATGAACAAGTTTTCCACGAAATGCATGCACAGTGCCTCGTTTGCAATTTGAGGTAGTTCACGCAGTTCAGGACCTTTGTCGTTTCTCTGCGGCGAGGCTGAACTTTTCTCGGTTTGGACTTCCTGATATGAACACCTACATTACACACCAAAGTAAAGGGGAAACCCCCATTGTCACATGTGACTAATACATGCTAGAAATAACTATCCACTAATAAGAGCAATTCAAGCGTGGTTTTTCTGTGCCACGCTGACACGTTGAGGTAAAACATGTAAACAAGAGTTTAAATAATTATTTAAAAAAGGCGATATGGGACTTAGGGACAACACGAAGCTCTGAGCCAGCTGGTCTGAACCATGTGGCCAGCCTTGCATCAGGCTCCTTGCTGAGTGGTAACAGACTCGGCTGAAAGCTGGTCCACCTGTACTTCAGCCTGTGACTCAGCCCCACCAGCAGGGGAGATGATAGCATGGACTGTTCCCCAGCAGAGTCAATTAAGCTGTCAGCGTGTGTGTGATTGGAGCGGGCCGAGCCGTGTGTGACTCAGGATGCTGCCTGTGAACCAAATGGAAACCCGGCATCATTTTAGGGGTTGTTTTGTTGTATTTTTTTATTTATTTTTGTTGGGGGGGGGGGGGGGGGGTTGCTGTCTACCCCGGAAGAGGAGTCGGCAATATGAAAAGAAATAGGGAAGGTGGTTTTACTCTCACTCTGACTGTAGACTACACTTCTGCTGTATAGTAAAGACTTTTCCTGGCATAAGTGTAGGGAAAACACACACACACACACACACACACTCACACACACAACTGTGGCCCATTGCACACACTCAGCCGTGACTACATTTGTGGCTTTTTTGATGAGAGTTTACATCATGAGGGATTTGAAATGTAATTCTCTGGTGGAGCATTTGTGCGTGTGTGTTTGAAAATTAAATAGCCTTGCCAGAAAAGCCACTTTTTAGATCATTAACTGCATTTCCCGGTGCTGGACGGGACCAGAGCTGACCTTCAGCTGAACTGGGACGCTTTCAGAGCAAGCTTTAATAAGGCCCAGTTTAGTGGTTAAGCTAAACAAACACTGCAGCGGGAGGCGGGGGAGAGGAAGAAACTGGAGTCATCTGGTAGAGACGGTGCACGGTGGTAAAAAATTGTTGTTTGAGACGTTCACAGAGAACGTGTCTCAAACTAAAAAGGACTTGTTTCAAACTGCCGCCGTGACTCACCGCCCCGTCTCCCGGTTTTACGGGAAGTGGAATGTGTTTTTAATTCTTCTCGCTGATGTTCCTCACCCCCGCTCCTTCTTGCTTTGGGGAAGTCTTGGAGGGTCAGACAGTCGACTATTGTTTGTCTGACTGCTTGAACGGTGCGGTGAGTCTCGATTTTAGACCTGAGGCCTGGTAACCCAAACTGCTCCACAGGTGTCTAGGTTGCCTTCACACGACTTTAACTTTATTACATTTCTGATGTTGCAACCACAAACCTCAATATGTTTTTTTTTTTTTTTTTGCTGCAGCTTAATTTGGTTGCCCAACACAAAATCATGCATAATTATGAAGTGAAAGGAAAATACATAAATTTATTTTATTACAAAAACCAACCTAAAAAGTTTGGTGTGCCTTTGTTTCCAATGCCTTCAGAAGTCGCAGGATGAATCTAAGGAGTGAACCTTTGTTTGAAGGCCTCAAAGGTTTGGCAGACAAACAGTATCTTGGAGACCAAAGAGCACAGCATACAAGTTTATAGTAGAGTCAGGTTGCAAAACGAAACCCCAGGCTTTGAACATCTGGTGGAGAGCCGTTCAGTCCATAATCTGTAATGAATATTGTGCGCCACACAGAAGCAGCCAAGAGGTCCAGAGTAGGTCTGGAGGAGCAGCGGAGAACCGTGACGTATTGCTCTAAAACTGAAGCAATGTTCAATGACGCTCCCCATCAGCTCCACTCATCACTTTCTCTGGTCCCCACTTCACTCTTCTGTCACCAGCCTTGGTCACTTTCCACTCTCACCCTAAACACCTCTGCAAGACCTCATTCTTCCACCTCAGAAATATTGCAAGTCTCCGTCAATCACTCCCCATTGCTGATGCTGAAAAACTTCTCAATGCCTTCATCTCCTCTGTGGCATCTCAAACAAAAATCTCCAAAAGCTTCAGCCTATTCAGAACAGTGCAGCCATTGGCTCCCTGCCTTCCCCAAAATCTGTCTCCTCACCTTTCTGTGTGTCCAAAGAAATGCTCCCAATAAAGAAGTGCTCACGCTACACACCACAGTAAGTTCTCTCCGTTCAGCGACTTCATCCAAGCTCCAAATCCCAAGGACCAAACTACCTTCCCACATGGGCAACAGTTGTGTGCAATTTCTGGTTCAAGCGTGACTCAGAAATTACGTCATTACTACAATTAATAAATGTTCAAAACTAACAATAACTTTCAAAGTAATTTACACTAAACTTTGTTTAACTCATATTATTCTGACTCAGGTCCTGATGTCTTTCATCATTTTTATGCAGGTCCCTAATATGGTAACCGCATCTTTACTCACATGTAACCTTTTTGTTCCACTGTCTGACATTATATAACTAAACCTTTACTGTTTTGAGTGATTTTTTCAAATTGCCCGAATAATGAAAGTGAGAATTTATTCCAAACTTTTTAAAACTGTCTTCTAATTGAGATGTTTGCATCCTTTTTGGGGGGCCCTTTGATTTTGGGCCATTCCTCCTGACAGAACTGATGTAACTGGGTCGGGTCCAGCTTTTTATGCTGCTTTTGGAGTACTGGCTTCTTCCTCTCTGAGTGGCCTTTCATCTCATGTTGGTACAGGTGCTTCAATGTGGATAATGACTCTCTTCCACCACCTTCAAGGTTTTTTGCTTTCGTTCTAGGGTTGTTGTGGGCATTTTACACCAAAACACGTTCACCTGTGGGACACAGACCCCGTTTCCTTCTTGAACAGCACAATGATGGGACACCTCCATGCTCTACATACTCGTGTACGATGAACAGATAAACACGGCACCTTCAGATGTCTGGAAATTGGACCCGAGGGTGGAGGTCCATACTTATGGAGGGCCGCTATTCTCTTCCTGATATCTTGACTGATTTCTATTTGATTTTCCATTGATGTCACACAAGGAGGCAGCATGTTTGAGGTGTTGCCTTTCAGTAGATCTACGGGTGTGCCTACATTTAATTCAAATGTCGTGAATTAACCTATCAGAAGCTTACAGGTCATCATCACATCGTCATCTGGGCTTTTCTAAATTGTTTAAAAGCATTGTAATGCTGTTGTATGTAAACTTCTGACTTTGAAGGAAGAAATAACCTCTAAGAAAAAAAAATTCTCTCATTATTCTGACATCTGGCAATGAAAATAATTTAGTTAATCCCAACTGACCTAAAACAGAAAATGTTTAGTCTGATTTAATGTCAGACAGCATAAATCTGTAGTGAGGTGTAAGATATACTACCTGGCACATTTTTATTCACATTTATTCGTACGGCCAAAGCCTTTAACTTGTTGTTGTTTAACTTGAGATGTACAGCGAGGAAGTGGTTTTAACACTGTCACCTCACAGCGACTAGATCTCCTTCTCAAACCTTAGCAGAGAGGGCTCTTTGCATGAACTATGCACGTTTAATCTGGGTTTTCCGACTTTCTCCGGCTCTCCAGAAACATGCATGTCGCACAAAAGTTTGCATTTGAAACAGGAGTGTTGGTCTATGTTGGGCCTAAGATGACCTGCTGACAGTTTTGCTTTAACTTGCTGCTTAAATTAGGTTTTTGTAGTTAATTTCACTTGGTTAGGTTTAAGAAAATCAGGTCCAAGATCATCTTTTTCACTCTTTGAGTTTGTATGCATGAATCTAACGGCTTTATTCCTAATCCTTTTCGGGTCATTTTGGAGACATCAGTCTTCATCTGACAAGGTCAGACTTCAAATGATCTTGGTAACATCTTTATAGCTGTCTTTTAATTTCTTGTATTTTAAAGAAGATTCAGTCCCAGAACAGCATGCCATAACGGTGCTTTTATTTTTGCTTCTGGTACAACCGCGTTCATTGTTACAGCTACATTTTATAGAGATTATTCCACAGATTGGTAAGAAAGAAACACGCCATTTCGTGACAGCCGCCCGTTTTACGAGAAGTGTGAGGCCAGCGCGTATTTTTCAACAGCTAAACCAACAGCTAACCAAACTGCAAGTGAAAGAAAAAGTGAGCAGTGACTCAAAATAAAAGTGAAGGCAAAAATTCAGGATACTTAGAAGGAAAAATGTTTAAAAGGATTATTTGAACTTTGGCCCTTTGGGTGAAGAGTAACTAATTATGTGCACAGTAAAATAATATTTTTAAAAAGTTACTTATCTAGACTTTTAGATTTAAGAATCACTCATTTTGATCATGAAACGTGATATTAAAATGTTTAACAGATCTGATTTGTATGATAGTAGCTTTAAATAGTCTTTTCTTCAAGCGCGCCACAAACAGCACGTGTTTGTCTTTTTACCTGCGGCGGCTCTCAGTAGCCGAAGAATAATTACAGTTTTTATTAACCTGCAGACCTGTAACCCTTACTTTATGGCTGTAAATGTACAGTCTTGTTCTGCCGTTGCCCTGTGGTTGTTGTCAGTCAAAAACATCACCTCCAGCCAAGGCCTGCATGCTTCCTTGGAAACTTTCGGCCTATTTCTGTTTGTCTAGGGTTTTTCCAGCCCGGGGTGGCTATTTTGGTCAGATAAATAGCGTGTTGTTTTGGGAGCAGAGGGAGAGAGCAAGGTGCGGATGAGATCACCTCTCAAGGTTCCCTGGGCAGCAAAACAACAGGCAGCAAGACAAGACAGGAGCCCAACAGACGTGGAAAAAAATAATAGTAAAAAAGGCTTACGTTTGGAAATGAATGCCAGAATCTAGAGAGAACCTGGTTCAAGGTGTCTTGGAAACTGAAAGAAATGTGAAAAGGAAAAATCCCTAAATATATTTAATCCCCTGAAGAATATAAACTAGCACAGAGCTGTGAAAATGAAACGAAAGTCACGAGTTTCTGAAGTTTCTCCACCACAGAGCAAACCAGACGTGTCGGCATTTTGTTGTATTTTAACCGCTTGTGTTTGTGGAAGGCCATGGGAGCATGAAGCTCACGACTTCTGGGAGTTATTCCGGGCTGGTCAGGAGACAACGCACTACCTTTGATTTCATATTTGCATGGCGAGAATGCTCCTGGCTGCCCCGCAGTCTCTGTCTGTCTGTCTGTGTTTTAGCAGTGGGTATGTATGACTTGTGCCGCTGTTATCTCCCCATCAGAAGCATTGAGTTGTCTTTGTGTGTGTCTGTGAGGGGGAGGGTGAAAGGAAGCTTGTTACCATGCGGTCGTCTGAAGCTCCAGCCAGGTGTGGAGTGGAGGTAGACAGGCGGCGGCTCGGTCCTGCTGCCAGCTGCAGCACCTGCATGAACTTTGAAACATCAACAAATGAGGTCACAGCTCGCTGCGTTGACTGGTGGACGGCTCATTTACTGATGCTCTCGGTTCGGTTTGGAGGCATCTACAAACGGAAACGTCCCTCCCAAGACGCCACGTTAGCTCATAGCTGCCTGGACGGATCTCCAAGGGCAACTTGATTGTCTTTGCAGATTTCCTTCTTGCAAGTTGTCTTAACGGTTGAATTTTAGTATAACGTGTCTGGCTAAATTTAGTGTGGTTGGGTTTTTTTTTTTTTCTACATTTTGTCACATTACAACCTCAAAAATTTTATGCATTTTAGGGGGATTTTCTGTTGTGGAGCAACGCAAAGCAAAGCATGATTGTTGAATAAAAACAAAACTGAAGTAATAATCTTTGGACCAATAGAGGAGAGATCAGAAGTTAGCACACAGCTTCAGCTGCTTCAGCTAGTAACCACTGATCAGGCCAGAAATCTGGGTGTAGTGATGGACTCAGACCTGAACCTCCAAAAGCATCTAAAGACAATTACAAGGTCGGCTTTCTATCACCTGAAGAACATTTCCAGGATTAAAGGACTGATGTCTCAGCAGTATCTGGAAAGACTAATCCATGCGTTTATTTTTAGTCGAATTGGTTACTGCAACGGTGTTTTCACAGGTCTGCCTAAAAAGTGGATCAGACAGCTGCAGCTGATCCAGAACGCTGCTGCCCGCGTCCTCACTAAGACTAAGAAAGTAGAGCACATCATCCCAGTTCTAAAGTCATTACACTGGCTCCCTGTATCTCAGAGAATAGACTTTAAAATACTTCTGTTAGTCTATAAATCCCTGAATGGCTTAGCACCTAAATACATCACAGACTTGTTATCAGTGTATCAACCCCCCAGACCACTCAGGTCTTCTGGCTCCAGCCTTCTCTGCATACCTAGAACCAGAACTAAACAAGGAGAAGCAGCATTTAGTTCCTTTGCTCCACTTATCTGGAACAAACTTCCAGAAAACTGTAAAAGTGCGGAAAGCCTGAGTTCCTTTAAATCAAGATTAAAAACACATTTGTTTAGGATTGCCTTGGACTGTTCTAGTTAAATTGTTTTACTGAAACATTATTAGTTCAACTCTGTAGTCCAACTGTTTTTAATGTTTGCTTTTAGTTTCTATTTTTCCATGTTCTATTTTGTTTCTACATTTTATTCCAACTTGCTTTTATTCTGTTTTTTCCTGTATTTTAATCATGTAAAGCACTTTGCATTGTCTCTGTACTGAAATGTGCTATACAAATACATTTTTATAGCACAAGGCAAAATCTTGCCTTGCCTTGTTAAGCGAAGAGACGATGATTGGAGATTTTCAGAAATACAAATCAAAGAATTGTGGCACGCATTTCTAAACACTCCCAAATAAAATTCAGTGCAAGAAATACCCAACAAGTTAATAAAGGCCGCATGTGCGTAACTTTATCTGAACGTGAATAAAGCTGGTTTGTGAAGGCCTTGGATGTTTATCAGTGAACAAACAGCATCATGAAAACCAAGGAACCCAGCAGATTGGTCTGGGATTGTGATGTTCTTGGCACTGGCGCTGATTTTTCTACACTCTGCACACCTGTTCCTCTCTGCCCTGCTCGCAATTATCCTTTACTGGCTTCAGCTGTTTTCCTCTCCATATAAGCCCCGTCCAAATCAGCTTCCAGTGCCAGATCGTCTCATAGCTTGCTAGCGAGTACCTTCCAGCGTTTTCTCTGTTCTGTCTGCTAACCCGTACCTGACCTGTTCTGCCTTGACCACCGAGAGTGCCTAACCCCTTAACTGATTCCGTCTGCCCACGTCTGGAAACCTGACCCGGTCCGTCCCTGGATTTCTGCACCTGCCTTCGCCTTGGATTTCTTGCCTGTGAACCTGACCTGTCTGTCCGTGAGTTTTTTCGAATCTGCCTAACCCCTGACGTCTGTGAATCTGCTAGTTTTTGGACCTTGGATTGGACCTGGACCTGCCCTCTGGATTTCCCCTTTTGTACCTCTGCCTGGATTTGGTTCACTGGACTTTGCCCCACGGACCATCACCCGTCAAAGACCCCAGTGGACAGTCAGCCGCTCAACGGCTCAAACCCCCGCAAACCCCTTCCTGCCGAGCCGGCCCCCGAGCTCACAAACCCTCTAACAGGTTAGTGTTTCAGATTACCTTTTTCCCTTTTCCTCCCTGACTGATCACTAACCTGTTGTCTCCGTCTCAGGGGGTTACCGGCTCGAGAGCTACCCGCGCGCTCCACGCGCAGCGCAAGCACAATCAAAATAAAGCCTGTTACCAACCACTGACCTGTGCTGTGTCGAATCTTGGGTCCTACGTTATCGTTCGTTACAGGGATAATGCTGTAGAGAAGTTTAAATCAAGTTTAGGTCAGATAGGGAGATTCTACACTTCTTCCACTTACACCAACAGGAGGGGCAAGGACAGCATTGGTCAGATCAGCATAGGAGGCCAGTGGTAACTCTGGAGGAGCTGCAGAGTTGCACATCCAAGCTAGGTCAACCTCTCACCAGGAAAGCAGCTAATGGTGCACTGCATGAACCTGGCTTTAACAGAAGAGTGGCAAGAATATAGCACACGTGCTGTGGGAGAAAAGCTGGATAAACTGATGGGAAGCTTGAACGAGCTGAATACATGAGAGGGTAGATGGCCTGACCTTAATCTGATCGGAAATTCCCATTCACAGACCCATTCCATCCGGCGTACGCTGTTTTCCAAAGAATAAGAAGCAGTTTCAGTTTCTAGATGTGCAAAACTGCTAGAGACAAAGTCAAAAGATGTGTTTTTTTGCAGCTGATTGGGGTTCTACAGAGCATTGACACAGAAGTCCAAATACAAGCATTAACAAAGGAAATTTAAACATGTTGGTCTCAGTGTTTGCAATGTGACAAAATGTCAAGTTCCAACTATATGAACATTTCTGGAAGGCACTGCAACTAATCCTTTCAGCTGGGCAAAGGTTGAACTTTGGTACCGTGTCGGATGCATAAATGCATCAGACCCAATTTTTCCCTCTGCTTCAAACTAGCTCTGCTGGTATTTAGGGATTCTTTTTTTTTCTGGAGCAAACTGTGCAACTTTTATTGAAAGAGTCTAAAAAAAATAAACATATCAGTGATTTTTTTTTTTTTTGCCGTTGGTACAGAACATCAAAAGATCCGGCATCATGCACATTTTTTTTTAATACAAAGAACAGAAGGGCTTTTAAAGCTACAGCGTGTTCCCCTTTTTTTCTGGTTTTTGGTCAGAATCCACAGCTAGAGTTTTGTGCTGAATCCAAAAACCCCTACTGAGCTGTAAACAAGAGCTGAAACCTTGGACTGAATGCCCCCTTAAATTGCCAAGTAATTAATGATTCATCAGCTTACAGAAAAAGGAACTTGGTACCTTAAGTTTAGTGTCTGAGCTAAAGCTAATGTTCGAACGCATGTGTATAATTTGTTTTGCATTATACTACACATCTGTGTCAGGACAAAGGATGACAAATAATGTCTAAAAAATATATTTTGCTCTTGAAGAAAGTGGTTTCCTTATACCTCAGTCACCGCTATCATTGCATATAAATTTCGACATTTGAGCAACTAAAAGCCAAAGCACACAAAGTCAAACCACAGAACAAGGAAATGCGCACAAGTCGTGGCGAACAGAGGAACTGACTATGAGCAAAGGGAATCCAGGACTACTGTTTGAGTACAAAAAAGGGAGTAGCTGAATTTAGAGGCGTCATGATTACAAATTAAGGCCAAGTGAGGAAAAAAGAAAAAGGAAGCAAGTTTATCCAAAACGGTACGTGGGAAGACATTTACACAATGAAACAGGACATATGGAAAGAACAGAATGTAATAAAGAAAACTCAGAAACCCAGAAACATCTGAGCTTAGACTGTGACAGAGCGGAGGCTTGTGTGGGCAGCTACATCCACTCCTTAAGAGGGACCAACGGGAGCAGTTCTGGGGTTCTGGAGCGTCGGGCAGCCTCCAGAACCTTTAGTTGATTTCTTTGTTGTTTTGTTCTATTAGAAACTGTCCAACACAGGAAGCCGTAAACCAGAAACATTCCTGTTTGATTAGCTACTAAACATCTCTGACGTTTTTTTTTGTTTTTTTTTACTACTGGGAATGTTTTCCAAAAAACTGGTTGGATTCAGTTCCACAGCTGCTCCGAACATGATTTAACAGGAAATATCTCCAATGAATCACATGTAATTCGTAATCTGTGGGAAATACGTGTCAGATTGTAACACCCTACATCACTGTAACAGGTTCACGGCTAGTGAACAGTAAAACAGTAAAAGACACAAAGCCTCTAACATCACAGTTGATGCTAGCCCCAGGTCGCTTCGCCCCCTTCGCCAATTTCCCCCCTGTTTCACACCCCTGAATTAACAATTGCATATCTGTACATTTCTCTCGCTTTAAAACTAATGTTGTTAAATTTGTTTGACACAAAATGCTCAAATCTTAAATTAATTCATTTCATTTTATTTGATTATTATTTAGTGTAGACTTTATTTATTTCCCTATTTTCATCAGCAGTGATTCAGATCCCTGTTTGGGCCAGTTCACTCATATAAAATATGAGATATGATATTTTATTTTATCTCACCTTTATTTAACCAGGAAAGTCCCACTGAGATTAACCCTAACCCTAAATCCTGGCTAAAGGGCCGAAAATCTACACAACAATTACAGCCATACAAATGAAGAAAAAGGGTAACAATTTAAAAAAGTCATCTCTGGTGCTCTCAGTCTGGACTTCAAAGTACTCCATGAAATAAGTTCAGGTAATTTCCAGCCTTTTTGCAGCTAGTCCCACGTAGACGGAGCCGTGTAAACAAAAAGCCCCCTTTTTCCCTGTTCTGTGCAGGGAAATGGAGTAGAGAGCAACAAATGATCATTTAAAACAAGTCAGACCAAGGAAACAATTAGAGACCAAGTGCTGGCAGAGAGAGTTTATATAATTTTACACACCTCTGACATCTTCACAGAACAGCTTAAATTGCACACAGGTCGACTCTGTTTATTAATCGGGAGACTGGTTGCACCGAGTTTTATTTAGGGGTAGCAGAGAAAAGGAGGCTGTATACAAAAACATTAAATACTTCCCTCTTCTTCATAATTATGCGCTTCTCTGTGTTGCTCTGTCGCCATAAAATCCTAATAAAATGCACTGAAGCTTGAGAACGTGACAACATGGCGTGTTTTTGCCCTAAAAGTGTGGCCTTATGGGACATTTCTGCCTCACGTTTAAGACTCAAGTAGGGTTAAAGTTGAATCTGGGTGCTATAAAATCAGTGGCGCCTCCAGAAACCTTTCATAGGGGGTGGCCAGATGGGGCCACTTAAACTTTTGGGGTGGCACTGAAACTAAAAGCCATAATTTCAGGATTTTATTCTATTGTTGTAGTAAAGCTGCCTGTAGAAAACTATCTTCAAGACTTAAGTAAACGCCTACTAACATCTTTTGGTTTATTGTTTGATTTTTAATGTTACTAATGATCTAATATGCATAGACCAATAACATTTTGAGTTGAACAACAATTACTTTTTGTGTAATTATATTAGGAATAAGGTGTACATTTATTAATTGATTGAAAAACAAAACAATTACAAACGGTAAGTAGATACTGGCAGATACAAATAAAAGCACGATAGAAGGTCAAGAAGAGCGGCTGCCTAGCTGGCTGTGCATCATGGTATGAAATGCTAAACTGACGCTACTACAATTTATACTGGCCAGTGGGGTGGCCAGGACATGGCATGGGGGGCCATGGCCACCGCTGGCAACCCCCTGGTGGCGCCACTGTATACAATGTAAAGACCACAGCCTGGTATGAACCTTTGCTTTTGTCTTTGCCCCCCCCCCACACACACACACACACACACACACACTTTAATCTAAGTGGATGCCAAAAAGCCCCCCTGAAGACATAGGTGCGCTCGTTTCTGAGGCGTTTGCGTACACGCTCTCCTGCGTCTGCGGCTGTTTGAGGAGGGAGTGGGCGAGGCAGATGTGCCGTAAAATGAGGTCATCATCGCTGCTGATTTATGTGACACAGGCTATTACTTACACTCCCGTGACTTCACCAAAGTCGCCGCGGACAACATGAATAATGCATGCCGAAATAAAAGGACGAACAGCCCCACTTTCTCCACCGTCCGCTGCTTGGTGGAGTTTACTTCATCATTAGGGGCTGGAATGAGGTGCGCTTTGTGGAAGTTTGTCCCAGTTTTATTTCCGTACGTGGCGGGTTCGGGGTTTGTGGAAGGGGGGGGGGATACCATGATTAAGCTGCCAACTTCCATCCGGTCCAGCGAGTTTTGCTTTTTCTCGGTAATTTGTCAAGTTGCACAACAGGAAGTGGGAAGGAGTGCGTGTGTGTGTGTGTGTGTGTGTGTGTGTGTGTGTGTGTGTGTGTGTGTGTGTGTGTGTGTGTGTGTGTGTGTGTGTGTGCGTGCGCGTGTGTGTGAGAGAGTGAACGCGCCACACCCCTCGCACAAAAAAACACCCGGGTGCCACGCGTGGCTGTTTCTCAGCGCAGGTGTCAGATTGACTCACCGCGTTCACGTCGCGTTCGTGAGTCGAGGCGCCGACGCCGTTCGCGTCGCTCTCCCAGAAACGTGCTGAGATTTGCCCGATTGAGAAAGCTAAATAAAAACGAGAGTCACGGACGGGGCCCTGGATGTGCTTTTTGACGGCCAGGCTCCGACAGTGTCCCCCCCCCCCCCCTTGCGGGGCAGGCCGCGGGAACAGAGCATCCAAAGCGAGGTCGGCGTGGTCAGAGAGAACGGGAGGGATGAAGAAATGAAGGGAAGGGGGGATGGATGGGTTAGGGGACGGGGGACAGCCGTTACTGTCAGCATCCATCAGGGTGCCCAGGGGTGACATGGCAGCAGGCAAGAGAAGAGGAGGAGGAGGGATGAGGGGAGTCGGCCGGAGACGAGTCACCCCTCAGCCCTGGAGTGCACTTGCTTGCTGTCCCACACCATCTCTCCCCTCCCTGCCCCGTCTGCTCACCATGCAGATGTGGAGGCCTGCAGCTGTGCATTCAGCAGCTTCTTCTTCTTCTTCTTGACCCGGCCTTGGAAGATACGCAGCGTGCCAGCAGGAAGAAAAACATTCAGCAAAGCTTAGGAAAATAGTTGTTTAAAAAGAAAAAAAAAACTAAATGAAGGACTTGGACTATGATGTCATTCGAGTGCACAATCATGAACATTTGAGCGAAATTTTGTGAAGGAATGAGGGAGGAAAAAGGGAGTTTTGTTAGGGTTAATATAGTGGATAATGTAGCGGGTTATTATTTCATTAGTCTTTGAAATAATATGCACGATTAAAAAAAAACAAAAAAACTTCTCTTGCAGGTTTTAGCTTCTTCCCATTGCAGGTTTCTGGCTTTACTGGCTGAATCTGGGCTTCATGGCAGTTTGTCTGCGCCAGGTTTCAGTCACAGATCTTGTCTCCGGTCCCGGCTCCTGCGTTGCATTCTTAAAACGGTCCGAGGCGATATTAGAACAGGATTGATTCTCAGCAAGAAAACTAACCAAAGGATCCCCCCCCCCCCCCCAAACCAATGATTAATTGTTCAGTAAACTTGTAGATCAACACCTGAGGATGCCTTGCTGGGAGCAGGTTGGACCCCCTTTGGTCTCCAAAGCATCCTGACTTTTTCCTGTTTTAACATAAATTCTTTATCGACGATTCTGTTTGTAAAACAAAAATCCATGATGAAATTTTCATGTCAGGCTCCACAGTAAAGTGCAAACGCCCGCTGTGCTTCACTCCTGGTGATAATATCACCCGGGTTGACTTAAATAATAACATGCTGTCCCACAGTTGTCGGCCTTGTTTTCAGATGCTTGGGAGAAAAACATGTTTTGCTGCCTCTGCCACTGCAGAAGGCCTGCAGCCCAGACATAAACACTGGCTGCAGAGGAAGCTGCTGTCAGGCTGCTGCTGCAAATGGACAGACAGGGATCCTGCTGTTTCTTCACTATTTTAACTCGAATGTATCTAGTAGAGCCCAAATCTTCTCACGGTTTGCCATATTAAAGGTAAAGACTTTGATCTGACACACCGACACAAAGTAAACGTGGCCTATGAGAAAAACAAAATGCTTGTTCTCTCAAACCTTTAGAACAATAAATACAACATAAATGTAATTAATGTACAACCAGCTCCCTTTAGAAGCCCCTTCACTGTCCATCTGTGTGCCATTTAACCTCAGCTTATACCCAGCTGTTCTGTCATTGGAGAACATTAGAGAACAACCAGCATCGCCAGGACCAGGGAACACAGCCGACATGTCAGGGAGAAGGTTGCAGAGACGTTTATAGCAGGTTTAGGACATTTGTTCATTAATATCTGATAATGGACACCTCGTCTGGCATTAACATGGAAAGAACATAAATATTGATAATTGGTTAATTAATAAGATTTTAATAATTCATGAATTGGTTCACGCCTCCGCGTCGTCCATTAATTTCTGACAATTGACACTTCGTCGGGCATTATCCCTTATATCCGCAGCTTTGAACATCTCACAGAGCAGGGTTTGGCTAACATTCCTCATGAACCTGAACACAACATCCGGTTGGCGTTCACCTTTAAAAGATTTAAAGGTTAGTTTTCCCAGATGCTCTCCATCCAATCAGACTGAGCTCGAGCGATTTTGCAGAGAAGAATGAGCAGAAATGCCGGCCTACAGACGTGCAAACATGGCACCTACCATGAAAAAATGTGTGCCTGTGTTGGAAGTGAAACCTGCTTCTAGAAATAATTAGCAAATGGGACCTGAATATAAAAGCTCGTCACACTCTTCAGAATATGTTAAAAAAACGATGCATATTTTCTCCCCTATTTCACAATTATATGCTGTTTTTTTGTTTCTCTATAACATTCCCAATGAAATGCAATAAAATCATTTTTAAACATCATGTGGTGTGAATACTTTTGCAAGGATCCAGCATTTTACAGACCATAAAATATAAAAGCACAAAGCTACATTAGGCACTTTGTCTGTGCACTTCTCCAACCTTTTTGTACTTCCACCCACCACTCATCCACTGCCAGCAACAGTGATTTGCATTAGACTAGGCATGGACCCCCAGTTAATTAGATTTTTAAAGATGATCCCTTGGAAGCACATCTGAGACGATTGTTTCTGTTAAATATAACTTGGTGCAGGATTATAAAACTTTCATTTGATGCCAGCAGAGAGAATAACAGGCCTGATAAAGACAATATTCCTGATATTAAGCTAAACTCAAAGCAATAAATCATAGTTACATTTAATCCACAATCAAATATTCAACTTATTAGACCTGAAGAATCTGCTCTTATAAAGTTATAGTTTTTGTACAGAGAATCAAACCATTTGCATCTGTGATACTAAATTATCATTGGGGTGGAAATACTTATATATTGATTTAGGTGTAGATGACAACAAATCTATTTGATTCTGCTATCTGTCTTTGTGGCGGGTTTATTTGTTCATTTGGTTTTGAACTCTGGACACCTAATGGGTGTGATTAAACATTTCGTCCACATCAAGATTCTTATAATCCCTTTAAAAATTAATTTAACAAAAATAATTATGAACTTAATATTCACATTTGATGGTTGTATAGCATCCTCAAGAATGATCAACACCCTGATAAAAAATATGTAAAAAAATGGGTCTTACAAACTTTTTTCCCCTACCTTTTTTCTGAGTACATTTATTCAATGGGGACATAAATTCATGTAAATCAGGCACCCTTAAGTTTCTTTTTATTTCTCTTCTTTTTATAAAGAAATTGCTAACATTGTTTTTATTCCCTCCCAAGTTTATATATTAATGTCTGGATGCTGTGAGCGCCTGAACCCGTAGTCAAATTCCTTGTTATTGCACACAATAAATCTGATTCTGATTCTATGAAGTAAATTTCTGTGAAGAATTTCAAAATGTATGCATTTTCCCTTATTACGTCTTCCTAGGGTTTGTTTTTAAGCCACTCTTAAAATAGGAAAGACATCAGGAAAAAAACGTTTAAAAGGAGACAGGTGTGTATCTTAAAACGCAGAATGTGTGTGTGTATGTGTATTTACAGTCATGTTCAGTAAGCTAGAATATTACCAAAATGCCAATTTGTTTCAGTAATCCACTTCACTAAAGTAGGTTAATTACTCACAGACTGACGTTTCATAGCCCTTATTTCTGTTAATAATGATGATTTGTACAGTGAAAAAAATGTCATTTACCATTAGAATATTACATCAAAGCAATAAAAAAATACAATTTTAATACAGAAAAGTGGGTTTGTTTAGTATGTTTAATACTGGCTCAAAGGTTATTTTTGAAAAGATTCTTTTAATTTGACAAATGAACCTCGTGTGAACCCATATTCAAATGTATTGAATATGGTATTGAATATATATATATATATATATATATATATATATATATATATATATATATATATATATATATATACATATATCCTTTTGCAAAACTACAAAAGGGCCTAAGTTTATCCATGTACTTTTACATGCATGCTAGAAATCTTGAACATTTAAAGCTTAAATAAACCACATCTGTTTTCATTGTTTTTCAGATCAGCAATCTCAAGGTGGATCTTTTGGAAACAAAGAGAGCCTTCTGAATTTCACCAACCAAAAATAGGAGTGGCACTACCACCTATGGATGATGACACAGTATCTGTTCCTGCACTGTCTTCTCAGTGACATTACTGGGGTGAAAGATAAGCAAGACTTGCACAATGTACTCTGGTGGCAGAGCTGAAGGCAGAAATTTGACAGCTGTCGCTTGTTTGAGCAATGATGCTGGTCAGAACAGGAGCAGAAATAGCAATATTTCTGAATACTGCTGTAATGAACTGTTTTGATTTGCAGCTTCACAAAATAAATCTTCATTTTATGAACTGATTCTGTGCTCCAGACATAACACCATCGCTCCTCTTTAGGTTGCGTTCCTGCCTCCCTTCTTTTCTATGGCCTTTTCTCAATTCACGAGAACGCGAGTACGGACTCGCGTTCTCGTCAAGTCCGGTCTTGGCGAGAACACAGGAAGATCGGACTTGACAAGAACGCGAGCACGCAGCACGTATGGTGTATTGGAACAGAAGCGTACTTGTGACGTCATGAGACGCACAGTTCTTTAGCATTTCTTTAACATTCAAAACTATTTATATACTACACCACAATAAATATTATTGAAATTTTTTTTAAAACAACATTTTTAATTTCTAAAAAGCCTAAAAATTATCTTGCCGCGGTGCATTCTGGGAAAGCGGTCAGTCTGAAGAACGCACAAGTCTGCTCTGATGCATGCTCGATAAAGAGGGCGGGGCGGGAACAACATCCGGGGATGTGGTGCGTTCTCGGCAATTGGAACAGTGCTCGGGCTGAGGCTGATGACGTGTCACGAGCACACGAGACCGCTCAAGAACGCATATTGAGAAACGGCCAATGATGTGTTTTTACATGCCTTTCGATTTGTTTATATCTCTGGATAAAACTGTTGAGTGTCCTGTCCACAGGGTGTGAGTGGCAGGTGTGTCCTCGCCGCTGGAGCTCAATTTGGCCAATTAGGAGGATCTTAAAAAAGAGCAGATCCCCTGAGGCAGATGCCAGGTTGTTCTAACATGCAGCATGGACGAAGCTGTTCTCCAGTCCACAGTTCTCCCTCAGGTCACATGTCCTTTGCCTCTCTGGTAACACACCTCTGGATCTCCTCTGCCGCTCCTCTGGTTGCTCCTCCCTAGATCTGCCGCCTGGACGTCTCCACATACCATGCATTTACTCACCGTCAGTCCACCCACCAATAATCCACCGCTCCATCGTCTTCTTTTCCATCGTCTTTCAGGCCACCTCACTTTGATAAAGTCTAACTCAATATGAAGATGGAGGACGTACCCCGAACATGCAGACCTTGTGTTTTAAATGTTTGCCTCATCAAGGGCGTTTGAACTAAATTTGGCCTTTATTAGGTTCTTCTGCTTGAAAAATATGGATAAATATACTGTTGTTGTGTGTCGTCGTGACTTAATCCCAAACTCTACTGCTTGCAATAGCAAAGCACCTCCCCTCCTCAGTGCCTACAGGAAACGCTTCCCGAGCTTAACAGAGACGTTCACTTTCTTTGTTGTGTCAATAAATGGCTTAAACCTTCCTCAATCGTCCGTAGCGGTCTGCTACACAACGGTCTCACTAATGAACTCCGTGACATTGGGAGCTACAAGTCTGGATGCAGGTGAAAAAGAATAGCTGTTAAATGACGTTAAAGGCCCTTAAAAGGGGATGTGTTCTCATTTTCATCACTGGGATTTTTGTTCACTTTATAAATATCACATTACATCTTTGTAGTGTGGCAAGCCAGGACCAATTCACGAGGTTGACCCGTTCTTAAACTGGGGGGAAAAAAAATGAAATAAATAAATAGGGAGGTGCCTTATCTTGGAGATATCCAATCACGAATGTGCAATCGCTATGCACAATCTGGACATACCCAAAGTGTCTTTGTACTTTCCTGTCATCCGTCTCGATAGCATTACGGTCAGGCGCACCATCGACAAACAGTCGATTCATTCTGGATCAGGATGAACTGATAATGTCTTACAGTTTAAACAAGCCTTAGAGTTGGCGACCGGCACGATACCGCGCCTGCATGTGCCCGTGAGGAGGAGGAGGAGGAGGAGGAGGAGGGGAACCAGTTGCTAACTGTCAGGGCTGACCTGCAGACACACGAAGAACGAGACAGACGAGTCCTCACACACTGAAAGTACTTCTTCGGGACGCAGGGCGCGCGAGACTGGGAGTGCCCGAAACAGACACACACGCAGCAGACGAAAACAAATATAAAAGTACGGGGTCAGGAATGGAACGACAAACACCGGCTGGAGTCACATGTGTGTGTTTTTGCTCGGTGGAAAGAGGACATTACGCCTTGTGACATAATTGGTTCAGAGACACAAACAGGCTGGCTTTGTAAACTGTGAATCTTGGAAGCATTTTATGGTCAATTACTGGCAATTGTTTTATTCTTCATTTTATATAAAACTGTGTAGTGTTTGTCTCAAACATACCTATATGTTTAAGACAAATACTGCTGCTTAATTTAGGCCTTTCTCCCTCTTTTATGACCCCCAGTCACATCGCAGATTAACTAAGTATCGGTATAAAAATAAATGTCAGCCATGTGACACATGGGAACTAGAATATGTAGAGAACAATCCCTTGTAACCTGCCGTCGCAAATATTACAGCAGCCTCCACAACCATTGACTAGACGTGATAAACATGTTTAAAACGCCTTAAATAGAACATACCAACAAAGATCGGACCGTGAAATAACTTCTGCAGATAGACAGTTAGCTTAGGAGATTTGTTCTTTGAACACGTGTGATGGCAAGATAGGTTTAGGTGCTCAGCCAAACTTATTTAACACATTCCAGTTGCTTTACACTTTGCAGGTATTGCTCCGACTCTGAAAATTGTCCCATTTATTAAACAGAGGAATTCAAAGGTTAGAAGTGCAGCTTATGCGAAATATGTCAAAAATGTTTTTATTTGTTCGTTTCAGCCCCCCCACACACACTTGTTGAATGTAGTGAAATAAAAGATTGTATTTTCTTTCTAAAGCTGCTGTGCGATACTATGCAACCTAATAAGAGATGGAAATAGTTTAAGGATTGTTGTGCCTTTTTATCGGATGTGTTAGTAAACGAGGAGTTGCTGTAAATTATTTCCCACCGTGGGACATTAAAACCATAACGTGTAATTACAAAAACCTTTATTGTTCCATAATGGGGGGAATTTGGGCGTGACAGCGGTAAAAACAAATAGACAGGATACACCAGAGTTACACACTAGGTTATTTACCAAGCTAAGTTATGCTTAACTTATCAGAAAGTGTGGGGGGGGGGGTGCAATTATAAACTGATGATACGGCATATTCAGGTGAAAATGCATGCATTACATTAAACAAACTTTACTCAATTTAATTCATCCCCCTCAAACGTCAAAATTGTGCTTTTCATGAGATCCTAAGTGCAACCTTGTTATAAGGTTGCACTTAGGATCCTCAAAAATATATGTATAAGAAGGTTTTAAAAGCCTTTACCATCAAGTAAGGAAAGTCACAATCATATTGAATAACCATTTAACGTGAAATAAGACTCAACATATTAATTTCAACAACTTTTAAAATCAGCTTACTCAACTTTTTCTAACTTTTTTTAATAACAGATCAAGAGGTCAACTGGTCACGTCTCAGGCAGCTTTGCAGCAATAATAGTCATAAATAAATTGGACATATAAGCATAAACTAGGATGAGCTTTCACACAATGCATTCAGGTATAACAGTATCACTCGTGTCAACAACAACCAGACGTTCGTTTGAGATCAGGCAAAGCAGATGGTAGGATAACCGAGAATGACTGGCAGAAGGCAAAATCTATTGTCTATAAAAGATATGATTGAGGAGAACTAAAAATGCTTTTAAAATGTGACATTGTTGCATTCTATTTGCCTCGGAAATCAAAAACAGGAGCTGGGAATGGTGTAAACCAGTGAAAAGTGTTCCGGTTAATACAGTCGGAGAAGTCGGGATTCCAGAATAAAAACAAAAAAACAAAAGGTTAAGATTCCAATGTGGCGACGGCCATGAAAGCTGTTGTTTAGTTCGTAGTACCTCTCATAAACGTCCTTTAAAGCTTTACGTTCCACACGTAAACACCACTTTCAATTTGTTGAAGCCACTATATGTAACATTGATTTTAGACGCACTCTTACAACTGTGTCTTGTAAAATAAACACATTTTATCACAGCTTACTGTTGCTGATGCGAAAAGCTGCCATATTGGATGCGATGATCGACCTTTGGGGAAATATTTTTTAGACTGATGAGGCAAAAGGAGGGTTTTATGGACGGTGCGCGTCCCGTTACATGGGATGTTAAGCTAGCATAGCATTTCAGAAATATAACACTTAATGTGCACTGCGGCACATGCTGACCTGCAGCGGCTGGCCGTCTGAGGGGCCGGTCCGCTTGGGTATTGGCCGGGCCCTCTGCAGGATTCTGCACCTGACTCACTCTTGTGTTACCGAGGTCTGGCATGGTTGATAGAAAGCCACACCCTGGCTCCCAGGGGACCTTTGGAGGCTCCCTGTGTGGGCTCGGTCCCAGGCTCTCCTCTGCTGTCCTCTCGTGGATGTGTCCTTGTGGTGGGCTGCTGGTTTCCTGGGTCTAGGGGGGCCTCTCTGCTCAGTTCTGATCTCTGGAGGTGGGATGGTGGTGGCCCTCTGCACCCGTCACTGAGCACAATTCACGCTTATGCACTCATAATACAGTAGCTGTGGTGCCCTGTGGTGTCTACAGTTTTGTTCCATGTCCTTGCTGCTGGTGTTATTATTGTCTGCTGATGTTTTTTGTTTGTTTGTTTTGTCTCTTTGCAGGCGTTCGTGGTTGTATTTCCCTGGTTTCTCCATTGTGGTCACAGGAAGACTTTTGTTTTTACCAGCTGGTGGTCAGATTTAGTCATTTTTGACTTTGTTTTCTTGTCTCTTTTTCTCTTACGCTTACACTGTCCTTGTTATCCCTTTCCCTGTTCCCATTTTTGACATAATTTTATACATAATACCTTAAAAGCGATAAAATAAATCATCATAGTCAAAGTCCAAACTTAAATCTCTAAATGATTGCCAAGAAGCGTAGGTCACATTCCTCCACAGCGATGGGGTAAAAAAAATCTTGCGGCATTGACAAATTAGGCCAGGCTGGTTTAAATCGCATTTTTTCCCCTTTAAAAATATCATCATTTGTTTTGTTCATTTCATTTAGGATATTTTTGTCTGATAAATGAATGTATAATTTGATGATCTGATACATTTCAGCGTGACCCAACAGAATAAATGCAAGAAAGATGCAAACACCTTTTAATGGGACTGCAGGTGGATAGTTTATTAGCTGCTGACGTTCCTTAATGGTTTGTTTTTTAATCAGGTGGTTTCAGAGGCATTGACGCATCTCCACAACGGCCGCTGTATTGGCCCGTTTGTTGGAATGTGCAATATTCCAGCTATGCGACAAACAAAAGCTTATTACAAACATTTTTGGGCGTGTTCATTTCCAGTTTATCTTCACATTAAAGTGATTCAGACCGCACGCCCACTCGCATTTCTTGCTGGACGTGATGGCCTGTCTGAAGAGCCACTCTAGCGACCGACCAAACTATCGGGGAGGCGACCAAACTAGGTGTAAGGAAATGGTCTCTGCCGACGCTCTGCAGGTTGGTTGTTAGACAATTACCAGGCTTTCCTGGCCAGAGTCACAGTCATCTGTTTTGATCTGTGGGACGAGCTGCTGCGAGGAAGCTGACGCTGATGAGACAGAAATGTTCAGAAATTACAGTCTGTGAGACGGCACCTCAGAAAGTGCAGCAGTAGGAGGGAAGCTTTCACAACAGATGTTCAAGCTGCTAACAGGAATCTGCAGCTCGGCGTCTGTTTTTGTAGCCTCCACGATCCTCATCTCTCATTACGAAGTAAGCATTCGCAGGTTTCAGATTCCAAGAAACTTATCTGGTACAGTTTCCTTTCTTCCCTCGTTTCTGTTTTTTTTTCTGTGTTTGTTTGTTTTCTTTTTCCATCTCAGGAGCAAAAAAGAAAAAAAGAAAAAAAAAAATCCCCCCCCCCCCTCATAAACTCAATTAACTGGCAGCAGACAAGCGGCAAAAGCACACAAGCGGTGTCGCTGGATGGAACGTGCATCGATAGGAGTGCGCACAAAAGTTGTGGTTGAAAAAATGGTCTGATGGTTTATGAGGAGCAGCAGGGGAGAGCCGAGTTTCAGTAAGCCTTCCTGCTGACCTCAGTTCTCCTGGTTCCACAGAAAGACGCAGTTCTGTGAAATCCTCCCCCACACTTGTGTTTTCACACTTAATGACAAAAGCACAAACCTCATTTGCCCTGAAGGCTGCACTAAAACTGGAATATATTGACCTTTGTTTAAGAACTGCTTCTGAAAATCAGAAAGTAAAGCGTTCTGATCGAGAGAAAAAAAGAGCGTAGCTGGACAGTGTCTCTAATGCTTTAATCTTTCCGGGTATGCAGAGACTGCAGGTCTTTGAAGACGGCCAAACGAGAATCGGGGGAACCACAGATATTCTGGGTCACTGAAACTGCTAAAGACTAAGGTAAAGAGACATGCAGAACAACTCATGGATCTTTCTGGAAACATCACAGCGGCATAGCAAGATGCACCTGATGTCAAACAAACTGAATTTTTATCCCAATTCCTATTTTTTGGGCCATTGTTTCTGTGCTAGAAACCAGAAGTTTACACACACTGTATAAAAAGGCATAAGCATTTTTCTGAAATCTGAATAAACCTTTCCTGTCTTAGGTCTGTTAGGATTACCAAAATGATTTCTATTTTCTAAATGCCAGAATGAGAGCGATCATTTTTTAGACATTGTTTTATTACTGTCTTGAAGGTGTTGAGGAAAATATCTTAGTTGTTATATTAATCAGGCATTTGTATAGAAAGTAATAAGGAACTCCTGGCCTCTAAAACTGTGTCTCCCTTTCAGGCAGAAAGCACACAGCTCGCAGGATGTGTTGAGAGCTAGTTTATTGCTTTTGAGGTCATTTAGCTGGACCCCTGATAGGACGGTTTTAGTATTAAATCAAGCTTTACTGAATAAAGAACAGCCTCTTTGTTTTGAGAGTAGATCATGATTGGAGCCTCACGGTCTGGGCCCACACCCCCCTAAACTAACCAGGAGGGGTTAGTTAGTGTGATAAAGGATGTCTTTGCGAACCTTTGATTAGACAAAAAACTGCAATGCCTGGGAGAAGGACGTGGGTAACAATGAGCTTGTAAGTTTTGTGTCTTTGGAATTCCAAATGAATTAAACATGCATATTTTAAATGTTTGCCTCTGATCATTGTTTCTCCTTTACTGCCCAATCTTAAATCGGGGTAAGACGGGCCTTCAGAAATAAGCAGGAGCAGACCCTTATTAATATCAACAAAGGTCATACATTTTTGGTAATATTTGATATCCTTTCCTGTAAATTGTATGAATTAGGTCAAAAGTTTTGGACGTCCTTCTAAAAGCTTCTCACAAAAGTTGTCAAGCCCTTTGGCCCATTCCTCCTGACAGAACTTGAGTCACTGAGACAAGTTTGTAGGCCGCCTTGCTCGCACACGCCTTTTCAGCTCTGCCCATAAATTCTCAATAGGATCAAGATCAGGGCTTTGTAACGGCCACTCCAAAACTTTGACTTTGCTATCCTTAAGCCACTTTGTAACCAGTTTGGCTGTATTCTTCGGGTAATTGTACATTTGGAACACCCATTTGCGCCGAAGCTTCAACTTTCTTGCTGATGTCTTGAAATGTTGCTTCAGAAATTCATAATGATCTTTTCTCATGATGCTATCTATTTTGTAAAGCACACCAGTCCCTCCTGCAGCAAAACAAATCCCACAACATGATGCTGCCACCCCCGTATTTCACAGTTTGGATGGTGTCCTCAGGCTGGAAAGTTTCCCCCTTTTTCCTCCTAATGTAACAATGGCCAAACAGTTCAATTTTAGTTGCGTCAGACCACAGGACATGTCTCCAAATATGTATTTATTCGTACCTGTGTGCATTTGCAAACTGTAATCTGGGTTTTATGTGTTACTTTTGGAGTAATGGTTTCTTCCTGGCATAGTAGCCTTTCAGCCCATGTCGGTACAGTACTTGTTTCACTGTGGATAATGAAACACTCTAGTTTCAACCGAGATCTTCACAAGGTCTTTCTCTTTTGTTCTTGGGTCGGTATACACATTTTGGACCAAAGCACATTCATCTCTGGGACACAAAACCCGTCTCCTCCCTGAGCGGTGTGATGGCTGGACATTCCCATGGCGTTTATACTTTGTATAATTGTTTGAACAAATGAACATGGTACCTTCAGGCATTTAGAAATCGTACCCAAGAGTATGTTACACCTTTATGTTACACAAAGAGGCATCCAAAAGGGTCTCAGGCCTATTTAGCCGAAGCGTAAGTTCTTCAGTGTTCACCATCATAAATACTGTCTGAATAGTCCAGATAGCAAGGAAGAAGTAGGAAAAGGAGCCTCTGTGCTTTCTATCAAGGTTCCTTTAGCAAAGGGAGCTTGCGATGTTCCTCACTGGTGCCAAGGAGCCATAAAGAATCCCACAATCCTTTGCATGATATGACGTATTATAAGTACTGCATTATTATAAGCCTCACAGAAATTACCGAAAACATTCGAAGAGAAGAGAGAGCGCACTTTGTAGTTCTTTTTTGGAAGGCCTACAAAATCAGCTCAAATGTTTTCAATAAACCTATCACTAGCTTCCAAAGACATGATACCATTATCTAGGCATTTCCAAATAGTTTAAAGGCATGGCGATCTTAGTGTATGTAAAAAAACATAGCTATGCTGTACATAGTGTGCTAGGTTGTTGCTGACCTCTCTTACGACAGACATATCAGTACTTTGAATGGTTAAAACGTACTTTGGAGCTGCCCTGTTTGGCTAGCTGTTAGCTTTACTCTGTCATTTACAGCCTATAAACTGGGATTCCTCTGATTGCTGTTTGCCATAGATAAGATTCTGACTACATCAAATTAAAAAAGAGATATCAAAGAAGCTTAAATGAATTTTAAAATTTGACACTAAGTTTACATGAGATGCTCCACAAATGCTAGCTACCCTCACCAGTAGAGGTTTATACAAATACCTTTTGTAAAATAGTCACCGTAGATTCCGGTTTATCATTGATATGTAGGAATAATGTTAAGACTCTTCATTCTGTTGTTCCTATGTGGAAAAAAAAAATATTGAAACAAAAGCAGAAGAAGATAGCTAGCTTCTGAATTACTAGCTAAGCAGTCAATGGGTTGCTAGCTCATTGTTACTAATAGTACACTATAGTATTTTTTTTAAATGATTTTTTAAGGGTCAGGGGATAGTTAGGGGATTTTTAAAGCTAAGATTATGAGCAGTCAGAATTTTATCTATAGCAAACATCAGTCAGAAGAATCCCATGTCACATTAATCACCAAGAGTCAGGGTAATCAGCCAGTCAATCTGAGGTCTTGGATGGTTTCCCACCTTCTGAATTAATTGAAACCTCAAAAATAGCCAAGTGGGTTAAATGAATGCTGCATTTTAAACTTTTACACAGCATGACTTTGCATCACATGGATGTTTACACCGAAGAAAGAGTCTGTAAACCTTAGCAGGATGTTCTGTGTGAAACATGCTGCAAATAGGAGGATTCCAACTGTATCTAATTCTTAAACCTATCTTATCCAAAGGAGGTAAGTGTAAAAATCCAAACCACGCTCTTGGTTTGAACTGGTATGGCATTTTGTAGCTTTAAGTTGCTTTCTGTATGTTCTACTCAATCTTCAAACTGTGATTATCTGACATCTGTTTACTGCAGGTAGGTAGATACTAATCACTAGTAAGTATTCCACAAAACCTCCTTTCAGAAAGGGGATCAATCTAACTGAGTAATTCTTTCAAAAACAAAACAGTCCTGGTAGAAAGAAAGTGCACCCTCTTTAAGTTCAAGGGGCTTTATATGTTTTCTACGTATGTTTGTTTGCAAGTTACACCATTTAGGCTTCCTTTTTTGATTAATAAATATGACATGGTGGAATATTTTATATGTTGTTTGTACTAATAATATATTGTAATCTTAAAGTAAATATGGCAAAAAAAACATTATTAAAAATGTAAATCTCGATAGTTCAGTGACAAAAGTGGGTAGAGTTTTACATTTATAATTTTATAAAACACAACTTATCTGTTTAGAGGAAATTCCCAGAATTGGTGGCACACACTGCCCTGCCCTGCATTTAAACAAGAATATAATTAGCAGTATCTGCTGTCGAGATAATTGCATTGTATCATGGAACTTACCCACTAATCTCCTGCCTGGTGACTGACTGGCCAACAGTGAATGTGTCGGAGTCAGCAGGATGGTGCCTTTGACTGCGATGAGGAGGCGTTTGGGCCTGCAGCACCTCTCCATATTGTTCTCTATCAGTGGCACAACAAAAAGTGGGCTCTAATGCAAAACGCAGCCAGGAGCAGCACCGACGTGCAGACAGCTA
The DNA here is from genome assembly GCA_037039145.1 of Fundulus diaphanus. Taxonomy (NCBI): domain Eukaryota; kingdom Metazoa; phylum Chordata; class Actinopteri; order Cyprinodontiformes; family Fundulidae; genus Fundulus; species Fundulus diaphanus. Next base: position 27,388,450 of record CM073123.1, read on the forward strand.
GGGCAGGTCAAAGGGGTGCCGCTGTGCAAAAGCTGACCAGTCACGCAAATCTCTTTTCTTCTCCTTTTTTCTGTACATTTTTGGCCTCATTCTGTTCGGATTTGTGCAAAATATGAGCAGCAACAGCGAAGCCTGTCAGGCTGATACCCTGACGGCTGCAGCCTCAGAGGTGAGTTAGTTGTGGAGATGCAACATCACTTAAAATGGGAATTATCTGTTAGGTTGAAATGATTTTTTTTTCCCCCAAACTGTTGCAGCCATTTGACTCTCAGAGTGAAAAAAACGGACAGGAACAAGAGGAAAAACTGATCCTCGCAGCGTGGCATAGCATGGTGAGAGAACGTTTAAATGACAAAACATACACAAAGCTTTCAATCAGTGTTATCTAATTATAGTCCTAGGAAGAACATGAAAGCTGAAAAGGTCTGTGGGAGTATGATACTATGTGCTCTGTTGTCTTCCTCTGAATCAAACATGTGGGTGTGTGGATTAAATATGTGTTAGTAATATTAATTCCTCTCTTTGGGATTGTTTTACAGCTTTGTTGTGATAGAGTCATGCAAAATGTTTTATTATTTAACGGTCAGTAATCAAACAATCCCACTTCTCCCTTTATGGCCACTAAACGTTCTGGGAACCTTTACCAGATCCTCCTTACGCGTGGACAGAATGGTGACGTACGCTAGCCTGTATATAAATTAGCAGCAAGACTCTTGCGATTTGTTTGCTCTTTTGATATATATATATATATATATATATATATATATATATATATATATATATATATATATATATATATATATATATATATATAAATTATGATTATTATTAAGTATTTCTTGTTTTTGTCTGCAGCAGCACAGCCTGCCTAAGAAGGACTCTGCGGCTCCAGGTCTTCCTCAGTCTTTCCTGGCTATGCAGAGGCGCTCCACCCAGGCCAGGAGGGCCCGCTCAGGCCCAATGGACCCCGGTAGGAGCCTCTTGATGAGCAGAGTGGGTATTAAAGGAGAAGGAGGGAGGGTGTCCTTGTTATGGTTTGGTTGCTATCTCCCCCTGCTGGTGACATGTGATACTGGTGCTCCTATCTGCATGAGTCTTCACTAGTAATGTTGCTGTGTACAGAGTACAGCCACATATAAAAAAAACAAAAAAAAATCAATTTCAGATGTATGTTTGCAGCTCTTAGGAAAAGTTCATATGAAATAAACAACAGGAGCATCATTTGCAATGTTTAGTTAAAAGTTTTATTCAGTAATTGCTTGAATCACGTCAGTATAAAGTAGGTAGGTAGATAGGATAGGAAAATATAAGTTATTGAATTGATCCATAAGGTTTTATTTAACTTTATTGAACTTTTCAAAACATTTTACTCAAAGCCTACGAAATATTTGAGCTACCCAAACATACAGTGACTTGCAAAAGTATTCTTACCCCACCTTCACATTATAACACTCCTCGATGTATATTATTGGGATCTTATGTGACAGACAGATACAGGTTACATGATTTCCAAAGGCTTTCTTTTAACAGTGGCTTTCTTCTCGTTTCTGTTCATAAAGGACAGGCTTGTCGGGTACAGGAGTACCGTAATAGTTTTACTCCCACCTGAGCTACGGTTCTCTGCAGCTCCTCCGTTGACAGCTTCTCTGTTTAATGTCCATGTTTTGGTGGATTTAAGGGCAGTGTTTTTGTGGTATCAAAGTAAAATATGCTGAATAGAAATGTGTATTTTTACTTGGCAAAATTTTAAATCCAATTTAGTTTTTCTGTCGCACTGGCATGGATTTTATAAAATGTCGGAACGTTCTTTTGCTTTTACTGGTCATCAAATGCCCACTGGTCACAAATCCAGCATTAACTCCTCACTCTTCCCTGCTTTTTATCTTTAAAATCTACAGGAGATTAAAGGTTTATTTCAAAAACGAGTACTAGTCTTAGGGGAAAAAACTCATGGAATCTATTATGCAGTACATTACATTTATTTAAATTACAACTATGTTGTCCTATAGGAGCAATCAGGAGTGACAATTAGTCCCACTTTAGTGATTTCTTTCATTTATTGAAGAAAACCTCCGTGGGTTCACGTGACCAAAGGTTTGTGGGAACGTCGCGGTTTGTTGGCTTCAGGACCCTGTGAACTCTGACCCCATGCTCACGCTGCGGAAGCGCTGAGGCTCGATGTAAGACGGCACGGTGAGGAGGGGCATTTTGCTCCCGGCGAATGGTTTGGGAATGCCGGGCATGGCCCTGGGGTGGCTGATGGCTGGCTGGGAGCTGCAGTGCTCCAGACTGGACTGGGCAGTCGGGGGAAACAGGAAAGCAGGAAGGTGGTGGGGTGTGACAGGGACGGCAGAGGCAGGGCGAGCTGATGTCTCTCTGGAGGACCGAGGCGGAGGAGGAAGCAATGACACTGGCTCTCTGCAAGTCTCCTCTGGCTCGGCTTGAGCTCCATCTTCATCCCTCTGACCCCCTTTGACTCTCCTTACATCCCTGCTCTCACTGGCTGAGGCGTTTCCTCCTTGTCTTTCCTGCTCCTCTCCAAACCGAACGTCCACCAGAGGCGTCCTGGTACTCTTCTCCTCCCTGAAGCTGCACACAGTGCTCTGTGGGTCCTGGCCCAGCCCTGACGGCAGCGACCCTCCTTTACCAATTTTACAACTTTTGTCCTCGTCCTCCTCCTCCTCCTCGTCGCTGCTGCATCTGTCAGTGCTGGGTGAGTGGTACAGCCTCTGGAGCTGAGCCGAGGTGCGGCGAAGAGCTCCTCCCATGAAGCCGGTCGGGGACGGGGCCGCGTTGAGAAGGCGGTTAAACAGGGCCATGTTGGGGTGGCGAGTGCCTGGTTCCTCCAAATTCTCAGCAATGTCCTCCAGCGGCTGGAAGTGCATCTCCTCCTTTGGGATCCTGCCAAGAGATGTCAAGATTGTTTCTAAAACTGTTTTCAAGTTTCATCTGAGGAACGATTTCAACTTTTTCTCAAACCTAAAGGGAGAAAACGTCCTCTTTTTCAAGCACGAAATGAGGAGGATGCTCCCTCGGGCTGTCAGTGTCCCAAAGGGGACACACGGAGGAAAAAGGGCGAGAGAAACTCACGCCATGTCAAAGGTGGACCCCTGAAAGGAGGGTTTGCGGAGGACAAAGAGCGTAGCTGCTGTGTAGGGCGGTCGGGGATTGGAGTCGTTCCAGTACCGGTCTCGCTCCATCATCGGCAGATCTCCATACATCTCATCCACGGCCATCATGGACACCTGCACAGGAAATGTAAGACAGAGTACCTGGAGAAAACATCCGAACGTAACTCAATTTCCAAAAAGCTTAAGACAATGAATTATACGCTTCAGAGTCACATTATATAAGTAGATACAGTGCCTTGCTAAATTATAAAGGACTTTTTCACATTATATCACCTTAAAACCCCAAATTTCAGAGTATTTCATAGAGATCTTATGTGATGGACCAAGTAAAACAAAACTAGTGTGACATTGTGAAGTGAAATCGATTCACGGTTTTAAACATTTTGTGAAAACAAACTCTGAAAAGTGTGTTGCGCGTTTGTATTCAACCCATTTACTCTCATATTCCTAAATAAAATCCTATGAGCCCAGGAACATTCAGAAGTCGCCTAATGTAGGCCACCTCGTGTGTTTTATGATGTCAGTAATGGGCCAGGCAATGTAATCTTTAACCAGAGAAGCAGCAAAGAGGCTAATGGTCACTGGGTATCTGTCAGTGGGAGAACTATTAGCGGTGCACGCTACAAATATGCCCCTTATGGAAGAGCGGCAAGGAGGAAAACCATTGTTAAACAAAGCCATAAGAAGTCATAAAACCATGTAGAGGTCAAAACAAGCATGTGGAAGAAGGTGCTCTGGTCAGACGAGACCGAAAATGAAGACAGGGAATCTGGGCAGAGTTGATAAGATGCACAGAGACGAGAACAGAGCAATTCTGGAGAAAATGAGTTAGCGGCTGCAGAGGACTTCAGAGGTTCACCTTGCAGCAAGACAACGACCCTAAACTTACGGCGAGCTTGTGCATGTGTTGTCAGGGCCCGGTTAAAGCACAGACCTAAAACCAATAGAGCAGGGGTCACCAACGTGGTGCCCGCGGGCACCGAGTAGCCCCCGAGGACCACATGTGGTGCCCAAGAGCCTGTTCTAAAAAAAAAAACATAATCCACCAGTGAGCTGCATCTAAAACTTTAGTTTATTCTGTTACTCTTCCTGTTTATTCACACTTGCATTTATGCAGATTTAAAAATGACAATATCTCTACAAACACATGAAAAATGTGTGTTTTACATAAAGTTAAGGTGAACTCTGACTCTTCTCCTTCAAAGGTCAGTACTGGTAGTCCTTCACACAACACACCGAAGTAGCTCTCAGTTTCAGAAAGGTTGGTGACCCCTGCAATAGAAAAACTGGAAAACTAATGTTTAGAGATACTTTCCATCCAGTCGGACAGAGTTGTTTTGCAAAGGAAAGCAAAAGAGCTATAATTGCAGTGAAAATTGCTTCTACAAAGTATCGACTCCAGGCGGTTGAATGCTAACCTGACAACAGCCAGATGCATATCGCTCCGCCTAGCTCCACTCACATACATCTGGGACACCGCCGATAGAAAGTGATTTCTCCAACCAATTTTATGGTCTGGCCAATCAGGACGCAGGGCTGGAGTTTCATAGATGTGACGTAGTGGAGACGCGACCATGACGTGAGACTGTTTTGATAGCAATGGCGGCTCGTCGAGCAAGCAAGCGTTAACATTGATGCTGCTATTTCTTCCGTGTTTTCCAATCTACCTAATATTGTTTCATTAAAAGAACATCAGAGAACGGCTCTGAAGGCTTTTGTTGGTGGAAACCATGTTTTCGCCCTTCTCCCGACCAGATTTGGCAAGTTTTGTTTTCCGGAGCGGTTAGCGGTTAGCGCTAACCATGTTAGGAGGCCTTTAGTCCTCAACGCGGTCGGCCCGGGATCGACTCCGACCCGCAGCGCTTTGCCGCCTGTCTTTCCCCCTCTTCCTGTTAGCTCACTGTCAATAAAACGCGTGCCACTAGAGCCGCAAACACATAAAAAAAAAAATGTTTTTTTTTTTTTTCCTGTGTCGCTCTCATCAGCGTCACGGGTTAGCTTCGGGGTGAGTGGTTGAAATAGCATGTCGATAAAGATGACAGACAAGTGGCTTATCCAATCATATGCAAGGAGTTTTGATAAAGCCCAGCCTTCAATAAAGGCAATTCCTATGGAGGTGTCCCAGATGTATGTGAGTGGAGCTAGGCGGAGCGACATGCATCTGGCTCTTTTCAGGTTAGTTGAATGCAGCTAAACATGGCACACTTTCAGATTTCTATTTGCATAAACATTGGAAAACCATGTTTCATTTTCCTTCCATTTCACAATTAAGTGTTACTTTATGATGTTTGGGTTTTTTCTTTACCTAAAACCTCAATAAACAAAAGCTGAAAAAGTCAGATGGGCATAAATAGTTACGTAAGGCACTGAATAAACCGCCGGCCTAAGAACCTCACAAAGAAAACTGAAGATCAAAAACATCAAGTTTAAAAAAAAAAAAAAAACCTGAAAGTTTCTGTCGATTAGCCAGTTGCTCTCAAAATCATCATCATCTTCACCGAAAGGGTTGATCAGCTGCTCTGCAACCTTCAACAGTAACAAGAAAAGCTTCAGCATCTAAACTTTCTTTCTGCAGACATCAGAACAGAGCGAGCATCGAGGGAGCCTCACTCTGACCTTAAGCCACCCAGCGTAAAAGAAGAACTGCAGCAGCGTGAAGATCGGCACGTAGACGTCCAGGTCATGATCCGGGTAACCCTGACTGGGGTCCAGGAACTGCCGGCCGATCAGACACACCAGGAAAAAGCTGTAGACTGCCAGAGTCACCACCTGAGAGACATACCGGTGCATCTGATCAGTGTCAATGCAATGGTTTGATTTACCATTACTGCATTTTTCAGGCATTTTTCAGACTTGTTTTTTTTATTTGGATAATTTTAATATTTTAGTTTAACAAAATTAATCATTTTAATTAGTTATTTCACTTGTTTGTAGGAATTTTGCAGCATTAAAGTAAATGTATTCTATATCTTGGTTTCATTCCCCTTGTTTTAATTTCTGCAAGGAGTTTGTTTTTTCGAGGCGCCCTCCAGTGGCCGCTGGTGGTAATTCTTAAGACCTGACCTCTGTTTAAACCAGGGAAGAAATCACATATTTAACTACTTCAGCAAAATAAATAAACTTTTGTTAGCCTTAACGTACGTTATGAAAGTTTATGTTATGCTGCTGAAATTGAAACAGAAATATTTTACAGAATTTTGATGAAAGCTTTTTTTTCTATGGTCAGAAAATGGACAGAAAATCCCTTTGAATACCAAAAGGTCAGTCATTGTAACGTGACAAAATGAGAAAACGGTTCCAGAGTTATGAATGGTTTCGTAAAGTTCTGAAACTGAAACTCCCCAATGAAAATACCTAGCGTGTGCTAGAACGCATATTTTACCAAGTCTGTGAATGATTTTACCTGAGTGTACACGAGGGGCACGCTGATCATGTCATAATGAAACAGCATGCTGCACTTCCCTCTGAAACCGTTCAGTTCCTGTCCACACACAGACAGAGAGGCAGCAGCTTACTACAATCTAAATCTCCATTTAAAATATTTTATTTTTTAAAAAGAAACTCATTAGCCGGCCTGTACGACCGTCTCCACGTGTACTGGCTGTGCCGCACCTCCAGGAGAAGCTTGAGCGTGTGATCATCTTTGATCCTGCCCTCACTGCGAGCCACAGCGGCCAGGTTGGTGAACCAGACACACGGGATCCAGTATTTGTTGTAAGGAGAGTGGAGACCTTCAAACTTCTTTCGCTCATCTCTTGTCATAAATCCTGCACAGAAAACAACAGAGCGATCATTGGCTTGTATCCCTTGTTTAAATAATGAGGAAAACTATATACAATGCGGTGCAAAAGTGTTTTTCAAACCAATCCTAACTCCTTTATATTTTACTCTTAAATAATCTGAGTTTGCACCAACACTTTTTCCAGCCAACGGCTCACCTTGGTTTTTTACACCTACAAGTACAGACACAGCATTCCTATGTAGGCCACTGAAACTTTTAAAGGTCACCTTTATAGAAGACATATTTAACCATAAAAAAGTCATATTTAGATGCCACTTGATTGGCCTCTGGACCTGTTAATACAAAAACATTCTAGGCTTTAAATATGATAGGTTAGCCCAGACACTTACACAAATATAAGCTTACATATAATAAGTTTATATAATATAATAAGCTTGAGACCTAATAAAAACCAAAACACCCAGAGATTGACTCCATCTACTCTTGTGTTTACTTCTTATCAATTACCACAGTAAAATGATTAACTTTGCCTTTTACAACAAAAAACACTGAGATGTTTTCAGAGCAACTCTAAGACAGGTAATGAGTCTTTAACCAATGTGAAACTTTCACCATTTGTGTAATCAGCACCCCTGGATGCTCCTTTGGAGGTTTTGTAGTGATGTGTATGACTGATCTGCACCAATTGGTATAGGACAACTTTAGTGCATTCAGGTATTTCATTAACAGAACAGCAGAGGAGCAGTGGTCCTAAAACGTAACCTTGCGGTACACCCATTGCTATTGTTTTGTTCTGTGAACACATTCTGTCCATATGACAAAAGCAAACTTGCATATTGATACTGAGGAGAATATCTTTATAAAGATTTTAAGCAACATTGGAAGTAGAGGAGATCCACCCATTGGCCAGCACAGGCCGGTTACCATGGAGACTGAACGCAGGTTGGTGGGCAGGCATTGATGACCAAGAGGTAGGAGTGAACCCCCACCCACCCCACCCCCGCTTGGGTGTCAAGAGTTGCAATAATTGATGCTCCTCACCCAAGTGATGTTGATGTTTCAGTCTGAAACACCACTGACCGCTGTCTGGTCATCTGATTAAAAAATCCCTAAACTGCGCTACCTGCTACCTGGTGCTAGTCATGAGAGCAATGAATGAAAAACAGAAATATGCGTCGCCTAACGGACCCCACCATTCCTGTTGCCCCACTCTCACCGGCCTCCACCACGTGGTCCATGGTGGGGAAGCGCTTGAAGACGGCGGTGCTGACAGAGCGGAGGATGAGCAGGGCCGAGAGGCTGGCGTAGCGCATCATGGTGCGTCTCAGCAAGCGACCTCGCTCGTCGTTCCCCTGGAGGCCCCCGGACAGGACGCACATGAGCCTGTCGGGCAGCGGGATGCTGGTGTACTGACTCCACCAGCGGTTCACCACCAGGGTCACGTAGAAACCTGGAAACCACAGCACAGACACCACATGTTTATCCCTGTAGGCAGGCCAGCTGACAGCTTTGCTAGGGCCTTGGACAACGCAGTCTTTTTGGGCCCCCCCCCGCCCTCTACACCTGCCGCCACTACACACACACACACACACACACACACACACACACCCCAAAAAAAAAGTCAACTTCACTGTATACTTCACGCCCTGGAAATCTCTGTATTTTATACTGGATATTTTCAACCCATCTATTGAATTTAGTGCACTAGTTGATCTTTTCTTCATAAGAGAACAGCAACCACTGCAGCTAAAATATGGCCTTTTTTGACCTGCTGTATATCAGCCAGTCCCTAACAATTTTTTCCCTTCCATTGCAGGAGGTAGAATATGTTAGATACTTTGGGAATTCTCTACCCTCTGAATCTCTGAGAAAGGCTTCCTTATTGCCATTAAACGCACAACATTCATTCGATCAGAATCAGTCAGTTTTGTTGGCCATAACGCGGGATCATTGAAATTAACGGTGTGATCCATCTCTGAGCGACTATGCTCAGACTATCCAATCGGGCAGTAAACCTCTCCACCTGCACTGTCTCTGTTATCGCTAGGGATGGCTCTTTCTGCCTCCTCCTCAAACACACGCTGGGTCCCCCCCCCCAGTTCCTCGCTAGAGGTGTGCGATACCGGGAATTTTTAATCGATCCGATCCAAAGTAAATACAGGGTGAGTATCGGCGATATCGATACGATACCGATACTTTTGACATTTAAGCTTGATGTATCATGAAATTGTTGACCTTTTGGGTTTTGTGATTTTTATTTCATTATTACAATTAAATAATAATAATAATAATAATAATAGTAATAATAATGTTATGTTCATAGTGTTTCTTTCCTAATCCACCTCTTATATTATATCTTTCAATTCTTATGTAGTTTTGTCTGTGTTGTGTGCACTTGCCTGTTGCTTTAATCCTATAATTGTCCCCGTCGTGGGATAAATAAAGGATTAGCTAATGTTATCTTATCTTAAATAACACTTTTTAATAGGATATATGTACTGGGTTCTTTCAAGGTCTTAATTACATTTTCTGTGTGGGCTCAGTAACATATGATAGATAATATTTACTTTGAAAGTTAACATGAACTGCTGCTGAAGACCACTCTTATCTACCTGGATGTTCTCTGGAGGACTGAAACGCCTCAGTCAGTGATGTCAGTCTGTGGGTCTGGTCTGTCGGGGCAATGAGAGAAGTTTCGTCTCCTCTCTCCGTTTCTGTCGCTCGACGTTTTCTTGCTCATGGTTTTTCACGCGCTTATATAAATTTGTTGTGATTAACCGGCTTTTTACAAAACATACAGCTTGATTTTATTTACAGTATTAAAATATAGCCAAACGGCGCTTCTTTCCCTCTTCATGTTTTTCCGCTCGTGTCGTCTCTCTCTCTCCGAGTCTGAGCAGCAGCAGCGCGGTTGTTTGTGTGTGGAGCTGAGTGGGCGGGCCAGGCTGAGCCTGCGTGCTGATTGGCTGCCGCTGCTGAGCCATGTGACGATATGAGAGGGGAGGGGGAGCAGCAGAGTGCCGTGACACAGACGGGGAGACTTTAATGAAGCTTCTGCAGTTGCGCGTGTGCTGACTGACACTGACCATTTTAATGGTCAGAGTGTCAGTTTTGGGCCCCCCCTCTGTCCTGGGCCCGGGACAACTGACCCGTTTGTCCCCCCCTGTCAGCGGGCGGGCCTGTAGGCATGCGATACGCTTACAGAGAGATTTCAAACGGCACGGGTCTCTGGTCTCTGTTCACTGTAGTTCTCCCACTATACTAAATGCTTGCATAAATTGTTCAAAAAGGAGCAGGTAGAAGGAAAACACGAATGATTTCCTGTTCCTCTCATAAACCTCAACATACAATCATTCAAGTCTGCCCACACCAGTTAAACCCTTAAAGGGGACATATCATGCAAAATAAAATTTTTAAAGTCCTTAAATAGGTGTTGGATGTAAGAATCCGAAGCTTTCGTACGTCTTTATAGGCTTTTTAAAGGGCCTCCTGAATGTCAAGCCATTTGCATATGATGGTCTGATCCAGCTAGAGTCTACTGAATGATTTAAGTGTGAAAAGGACCATTTAGACATTATTAACCTCAATAATAATAATTATTGCCCTTTCAGCCACCCATCCGGTATAATATACAGGATTGACCCACTTTATGTACTATTCTAATTGCTTTTTTTGTCGTGTATACAGTGGCTTGTGTTGTATGTATTATCGAAACAACATTAAATCACAGTATGCAAATGCACTTTTTGATATCTCTTGTAATCTGATGAAGCTACAATTGAAGTGTTTCCACAGGACAGCAATTGCTACAGTAAGGAGGAGCAATGAAGTACAGGGGTGGCAGTATCATTGAGTACTTATCAGGACTTTGAACCGCTTCAAGGAACGAAAACGAAAACCGGGTAATTTTTGTATTTTACAGGGAACAGAAACGAAACCGGAAACATTATTATTTTTTATGTTCTGGAACTGGAACACTTATTTAAAAATAATGGTAACCGGTTAATACCGGTTTTATTTCGTTCCTCAAAGTTTTCGTTGCCTAATTAACTAAAAAAAAAAGTAATTATTTTCCTGCGCACGTCCGTCCGTTGAGGTGCGCAATAACCAACATTTCCTCTAGGTGGCAGTGCTGGGTGCCAATAATTCGTCATTGATCAAACATGGCGACGGTCCAATACGTGATTTTGTTGTATTTGCTCCATAAGCGAAAGAAAAGTAAAAAAAAAAGAGATCGATGCTCCGCAAGTTATTCCTTGAATCCCGCCATTGTTTAAAGCCATTGTTTAAAGCCCAGAATTATAACCTCCTTCGTGATTTTGTTGACATTTTGTACTACAAACTCAATAGCGCCCCCACCTTTTCCGGTAGTATTGCTCCATATTGATCCGTTTCGTCCGTAATCGTAAGCTCCCAATTTTTGTGTCAAAATACGGACGAAATCGACGGTTAGAACGTATGAAACACTCCACACGTATCCGTATCTGTCTTTTACGTGAGGTATGAATGGGCCTTTACCATGATGGCTGAGGTTCACTTCCTGTGTGACATCACATCACACATTCGCTGACTGAATGGAGAGAGAGCGGTGTCTCCACTAGAGCTACACATCTTAAATAAGAGGTAAATTACGATCCATTGTTAAGTAAAACGCTCATTCCAAACAGCTGACAGGAACGAAATTAACCGTTCCGGGAACAGTATTTTTTTGTTCTAACCGGTTCGGGAACGTCAATTTATTGATGGAACTCATAACCGGAAACGTTATAATTCAGTTTCTGATCGGAACGAACCGATTGGGGAAAAAAATCGGTTCAAAGCCCTGGTACTTATGTATTCAGTTACTGCCTAATACATCACCAGTTAGGGAGTATTCAAAGTTACCTTAAATAACACGAGTGAAATAGGAAAACAAGTCAAACAGATTTATTTTGGACTAAACCTGCACCCTATTTGTGTGTATTCATCATGAAAATGTCAAGTGTCACTCAATTAAGATTCTCTGATTAATAAAGTGAGTGTACCTTGATTAACTGTAAGCTTCAATACATCCTTGTACTCATGAATAACTCATTCATCAAGTTTTACTCAATGACCTTGACATTTCCAGCATCATCAATCAGCTCTACAACTCAATCATAAAAGGCCATCTGCTCCCCGCAATTCTAGGTCCTGTGTCATATTGCTGGAGTCTGACATAAAGGTAACCCCACACCGCAAAAAGGTAACTAAAAGCTGTCAGGGCTCAGCAGGCTGCGCCGTGCTTTCCTCTGCCGGCACAGCCTTTTTCCTTCTCTCCTCCTCGCAGGTGGTTCGAGTTGACAGGTGGGCAGGACACACACCTGTGGCTCGTTCAGCAGCATGCGGCGGCGCTTTAAGACTGCCCGCAGAAAGCTGGAGGATGCCAGAGTGTTAACCTAGTGTGGTATGACTCAGTGGGCAACTGTCTTCTGACAGCTCTCTCTTGTTCTCTCGCTAATCCTAGTCTCCTGTGCTTCAGGTTTGCCCCTGCCTTGGGTCGCATCCCAAGCGACTTCTCGAGCCCTGACATCCTCAAGTTTGATCTCCTGACGACCGTCCTCTGGACCCCGCTCCAGACCCTTCCTCGTGCCACGTCAAAGCCGATGCTCCTTTGGTGGTACCAAGCCGGGCTGAGGACTCCTACTGGACCCCCCCCCCCCCCTTCTGGTTCCTTCAGCTGTCCACGGATCTCTCCAGCCGCCGCTGCTCGGATCCCTCTCTGCCCCGCCGGACCGCCCACCTGCCACTCAGTCACCTGCGGGAGGTTATTCACTGAGCCCGTCTCTCCGCTCCACTCCCCCCGGCTCGGTTCCTGCGCTCTGCGGTAAGCTCCCCTCCGTCACAAGGTTTAGGTGATAGTGTTTAACCTCCTTCTAACGCTCTGCCTCTCGCCCACAGATCTCCGAGTTCTCTCTCCCGTTCCCCTCTGGCTCCGTTCCCTCGAACAATTAACTTGAAATCTCCTTTGGTTTCTGTACGTTTCAAAATAAACATCTGAAGTTGCTTTTGTCTCCAAGTGTTATCTGCATGTGGATCAAACATCTTAAAAAGAACATGACAAAAGCAAGTAAAATTGTCTTGAAATTTGTGTATTATTCCTTGATTTGAGCAGCTAAATAAGACTATTTGCCAATGGAATGAGTATTTTTACCCCTAAAATAAGATTAGCTATCCTGCACTTGAAATAAGATGATTGAGATTAATTGTTCCTATTTTAAGTACAAAAATCTTATTCCATTAGCAAATAGTCTTATTGACCTGCTCAAATCAAGGAAAAATACACAAATTTCAAGAAACTTTTACTTACTTTCAGTTCCCTTTTTGCAGTGCAGGTCTGAAAAGGGCCTAAAGATCATAAAGGCTTACCCAGCACAAAGGACATGGGGATGAGACTGGCATAGTGGTTGCAGTAAATTGCCAGCTTTTCAAAATACCTCTTCTGGTCATCATAGAGGAAAAATCTGAAACGGTAAAATATATCCAGAGTATATTACGTAAGGCATCATTGGAAATAATGATTATCTGCAGTTGCAGTCACAGGCATGACTGTTACATCCATAGACATCAGATACGTAGACGCCTCGTTGGGCGGGTTCTGCCTGTGCTGCGGATGCGTCAGAGCGTCCGCCATGTTAAATGTGGCAAATCTGCAGTTACTCAGTCACTTAAACAGTATCAGAGGGAGTTTAATCTCAGAATATACTTTGTATTCGTAATATTTTTATTTTTGTAATATTACAAGTTTATTTTCGTACCCCTTTAGCTTCATTCTCCTGAATTTATTCTCGTAAAGAATAAAAATAATTAAAATAATCTAACCTGGCCCTATTACTCCAGGACTGAAATAATTCTGCAAACTGTGACTATTCTGGAAATGTTCCCTCTTAATTCTCATAATATGACGTTTTTCTCATAATATTACCACTTTTCTGTTTTTTTTTGTTTTTGTTTTTTACTTTATTGTCCTAGGTCTTTTTTTCTCATATTAGTAATTTTACCTCTTTAATACTGCCCCAAAAAGTCTGTTCCTAAAGTATCACATGTGACACGCTTTTATGAAATAATGAAGACCACAATGTTATATATACATATATATATACTGATATATATACACACACACATATATATATATATAATCACACAGCTATTTATTTGGCTTATTTATAATACTTGAAAATCTATATATGCACATCTATGTCTAAATACAATAGTCTGTACTGTATCAAGCTAAAAATCGTGAAGAAGAATGGTCTTGCACAGCTTTTTTCTAGTGTTGCCACTCTGCAGCTTTAGTGTGTCCAGTTTTGCAACATGGTGCAGCCTTAGTTTATAGAAGGCAGATACAAGTAGTAAAATCAGCCCGAATACATTTCCATGCAGCACAAGAATGAGGCATCTTCTCTGATCCACGTTCACTACAACAGAACTTAAATTATTTCTGCCACATACAATATGGTGGTGACGTTGACGTGCGAACCTGCGCCCAACGACGCGTCTACGTATATGATGTCTATGGTTACATCAATGTGGGCCTTAAAAGGCTTTCTTTGACTGCTCTGTTTTCATTGCGGAGTGATTATAAACGCAAAACCTCGAATCTTATTTGTCACTGTGTGGCACCATAATAAAAGTTGGACGAGGCAGAGATCAGTGTATTAGGCACACAAGCTTGAATTTAACTAGGCCTGGCTTTGAAACAAATGTTAGCCTGCTTCACCCGTTACAGAGCCCGTTTTGGCTTGGTGCTCCTATAAGGCGTTCGTGTTGGACCACGTTGGTACAGCAATCTGTAAAGGTTTCCACCATCTAGCTCTGGATTGGAGGTGGAGTTGGAGAACTTGTGCGTGGTTCTCCAGGTTCCTAAACCCATCCACGCTTTGCAGTAAAAACAGTTTCATTAGCAGTAAAACAGACGGACAGAAGACGCTACCCCCACCATGCTTGGAGGTATCTCAGTCCACGGTGAAGGAAAACTAGCCTATGCCAGGATCCCTGGTGCTTCCTGTTTCAGTTCTGATTTCATCTATTTTTTCATATTCCTTTAATCTGGGCGTCACTGTTTTGGTCTTCCAGGTCTTGGCGAAGTGGCGACACATCTGAAAAATCTGTACTCCCACAATCATATCATTGATAGTTTGGGGATCTGGAGTTGCTTAGAAGCACCTCTTAGAAGACCGCTGTGTAAAATTTACAATTCTCCTGATTAGATCTTCTCCGGTCTTCTTGGCTTTTCCCATTAATATATATTTGCTTAATCCGGTGAGTGCTGTCAAACAAATCCCTCTCACGATGTCATAGAGAAACCACCAACTGAACTGAAGACCTTCACGGGCACCAACCAACATGAAGTTAATCGGCCTTGTCCAGGTAAATGACGCTCTCAACACCTCTGCAAAACTTAAAGGACTTGGGTTGACACATTTGGCCTGCTTGCATGATTCTGATCAGAATAAAACTGCAATAGATTTAAACTTGACCAATTAATTTTTGGTTTAAAAACCAAATAAATCGAAGCCTGATATTTACGCCCTTGAGTGTGTGTAAACTAGCGACCGCAGCAGTTTCAGCCTCACCTGTAAGTGATGCTGATGGCTGTGTACATGGCAAAGAAAGCCAGGAACTCTTTGTAAAGCACCTTGTAGATGCTGCCTTTCCAGGCCAGGAGCAGTTTGGAAAAGCCACAGAATCGGGCGTTTGCGACTCTGGCGGTGTAGGTGACCGTCATTAGTAGCCGAGGGCTTCCAGGCTTCCAGAATGAAGTTGCTGTGTGGAAAAGGAATGAAGTTTTTTCTAAATTCAATCAGTTTTAGTTGTTCCCATCTGGGTTCCTATGCAGTGGGGAAAACTATGAAATTTTAATCCAGTATTTTCAGGGTCTGGAAGTGTGTAGCCAAAAGTAAGTCAGAGTATGGAGAAATATTTACATACTATCCTTTATCTCATATTCCATTCTACAAAACAAGTGTCCTTTCCTCCTTTGGGTCCTTTTATTTGCATTTTCTTCCTTCTAGCTTCCTTCGTTCCTTCCTTGTTTACACCATAAGCCCTATATTTTATTTCCTTCCTTCCCTACCTCCCCACCAAATCTAGTGTTTCATACCCCACCTCCTTCCCCGTTACCCTTCTCCCTTCCTTTATCCTTGTCCCTTGTTACCTCCTTTCTGTCCTTCCTTCATTATCTCCTTTGCCTCTTTTCCTATACCGTTTCCTCCTTCACTGTGGCTTCACACCTTGCTTCTGTTTTTCTTTTCCTTTCTTTCCCGACAGGATGCGTTGGTGATGCATTTATGCAAAACCTAAAACTTTGTGCTTTAATGAAAATGCAAAGCATTGGGACTATGGAAAATATAAGGATTCTCATGTACAAATGTGTGGGAACCCCTTTCTCAGGAAACAGTTATTTATTCTCAACAAATTAAGTGTATATATTTTCAAATAATTTTTAGTCTTTCCAAAAGAAAATGAAACCTTAAAAAAATGTAATGGGCCTGAAAACAAAATTACAATTAGACACAAAAATACCAAACAGAGATCACCCTTAAACTTCTTCACAAATGAAGATTGTTTTTGATGAGATTATGATGTTGAACTAAAAGCATCCTCCTCCTACCTTTCGGGGCTGCGCCGTCCAGCTGATCTCACTGCATCTCCGTGCGTAATTGGCACCGCTGGAGAAGCGATCGCCTTCGCTGCGTCCCGCTCTGCGTTGCGCACTGGCGCTCTTCTCAAGGAGCTCGCAGCCCCGATAAGATCCTCTGGCATCAGCCGCGTTAACCCTTGTCGGCTGCACGGTAATAATCCTCGGCGGGGTCCAGTGGCCTGTGCGCCCCGGGGTAAATCCCTTCCAAAAAAACAAAGAGGAGGGGGAGGCGGCGGCTCGTTAGCGCGGCCCCCGACCGGGAGAGCGATGCCCGGTGATGGACCACAAGCGACAGGCCGCAGCGCCGGGGCCGGAGGAGGAGCGCACAGAACCGGCCAGTCCACGCAGGGGAATTAAGAAAACAGCAGCAAGCGGACCATGCACACTTTGGCGCTCAGTAAAACAACAACTAACTTCCTGGTTGGTTATGAATAAGATTTAAAACAATTCGGGTTTATTTTTGCATGCGTTAAATCCACAAACGCCAAACTGTTTTATTTTAACTTTGGAGTGGTAGTAAAAAAAAAAAAAAAAAAAAATCTCTGAAAAGTGTTGCAAGCATATAGTCACTCTCTTTAACTCTGCTGCCACTAAATACAACCCAGTGCAGCAAATTTTATTCATAAGTAATAATCAATACCCACTTTAAACTGCTCTAAAGAAATTATTAATATTGTGCAAGGAAAAGGCAAAAACAAAGACCAGGGACAACTTTTGCTGAGTAAAGTTCGTTTTAATTCACAATTGGAATATAATTTAAATAAAATCTATAGAAAACAGATTCTTCAAGCAGAGACAGAGAAAACAAATGAAGTGTTAACAGAAGGAAGTATTGACCTTTTAAATACCTCTATATTCCGGTTGGGGGATCTTTAAATCAAACCAGAGCCTTAATTTCATTCACAGCGGCGAGGAAGCGTACAATCATCAGCTCAAAACTTCACCGTGACACGATCACGTCACACTTTAAATAAAGACATCAGGATAGTTACCCCCTTCCTCAGTGAACAATGTTTGAGAGATGCATCTAGATGAGCTTTAAGGGCTATGAAGGGGAAGCTGGAGGGACCTTTTCCAGCCTCAACTTACTGAAAAATAATCACACTTTGGTCTCAGAAAACATGGATCTTAAAATTAATCTTGCATTACCCTAATTGAACGACGCCAGACAGTAAATGCAGCATTCTTAGTCTCTCTTTATTGGAACCAAAACAATGTTAAAGAACTAAAACGACCATATTTATTTATTTATTTATTTTTATTTTTTTACACCGTTTCCAGCGGCCTGCCGTTCAACTCTGAAGTTGTGGAAAATCTAGATGAGACAGAGGAGTACGCGACAGACAGGATTTGGTTGCAGTTTCAGTCAAAAACCTCAATCTGGAGAAAGGACACGAGCACCAAATCACACAGACAGATAGGAGGAGCTGACGGCAACCGTCTGAAGTCCGTTAAAAACGCACAGAACGGTCACAGGGAACGGTTAGAACCGGGTCCGTGTGCAGTGAGAACGATATGAGCACACTGGAACATAAACGGAGGCTTAGACTGCTTATACAAACCATCTCATCTCACGATACAGCAGGTTGTGTGTGTGTGTGTGTGTGTGCTAATCAGCTCCCCTTCACTTTGGGAATGAGTGTGTGTGTCTTGATGTAGCAGTGTTCTGCTCCAGAGGACAGAGTGGGTCATTATGAGGCTGTTGCTGCAGGATTTAAGACCGGTCGGGGTGGGGAAAACTCAGAGGAGTACGCAGCTCAGACTGCTGAGGTTGTTTTGCCTACAGACGGCGGGGAGACGGGGGAGGGGGAGGGCAGGTAAGAAGAGGTCCAACAAGTGGGGAAATCACTTGTTTGGGGGCTTGTATGGTTCCAGGAGCTGCTTGGAGAAAGTGTTGACCTTGTCGGCACCTCGGACTTCATGAGGCAGCAGCGGTAACTTAACTATGTGGAAATCTTCATAGAGGTCCTCCATCTGCAGAGACGAGGCAAACCGACGATGAACACATGAGGGGAAAAAACGGCAATCGTTGCTTTAAAACGCAGAACAATTACAAGTCTTAAACTCTGGCTCCTTGTTCTACAGGCAATCGGTAATCCAGATGTTCTCAAATGTTTTTGTTGCACCCCCCCCCCCTTTTGAAGAAGGAAAAATTTGCACCCCCTCAACTTTTAACCAGCTAATACTCTCATATGGCAAACATAGTATTAAATTTAAAGACAAACAGGGACATTAATTTTTGTTCTTTTTTTTAAAGAGTTTATTAATAGTATTCATCACACTACTGATCGCAGGTACAGACCAGACAGCAGGGGGTGCTGTGGTCACATTTAGAATGATTTAGAAGGCCTGTATTTTCTGGACATAAGGAGGCAACGCTGTTTCTTTGCACTGACCTGCAATAATTACACACCCCACTATTTGAGAAGCACGGCCCTTAGGTGCGTTTCATTTCTACAAATAAACTGACTGACATTGCCCATTTGTTCCTTACTGTACAGCCGTTCATGTAGTATTGTTGTCTATAGCGGGCTCGCTAACGGTGAAGGAGCATTATCAGTGTACCAGCCCTCCAGACCACTCGGGTCTTCTGGCTGTAATGTTTTCTTTCCCATATTCAGCACATTGTTACTGAAAAGTGCTTTAGAAATAAACTTGCCTTGCATCCATTTGATTATGAGTTGAACACATGACTCATCGGGCCTAAATATTCACAGCATCTGAATGGGATGTTTTTTCTGAAAGGCGGGAAATCTAACATCTCATGTAGGAGCTGAGGGATGCGTCACTTCCTGCATGTCAGTTTTAATGATAAAACTCTCCTGAGGGGGAAAAGTTTCACTTTATGTGATTATTAACAACATTTCTAAAATTCTGGACATCATGGGGAATGAATATCGCTTTATTTCCAGATCTTTCATTATGCTTTTTGAACCACTTTTGGGCGCTCTGACAATGATTAAACAGGAATTTGGTGCGTTAGTTTGAATTTTGAGGGAGATTATCCTCAATCCAAACTACAAACAGGTTTAAATGTATAAAATATGTGCCCACTAGTATTTGCATCAATATCCTATAGCAAGTTACAGAGCAACCAAACGTTTTTGCCATTATATATACATTTTCTATGTGGGTGAGGTCAGGCCTTTGCAGAAGCTGGTTTATCCAATCTTAAAACCTATTTTCTGCATGTTTGGGATCGTTCTGTTGAAACATCCAACTTTTTCAATCATCTTGCAGCTGATATGAGTTGAGACGGTTGAACAATTTGGAGGTGCTCCAGCTTTATTGCTCCTACTTTGTACATCCCACCAACACCCCAGGTGCCATAAGCACAATGCTTCCCCCGCCGTGCTTGACAGTCTAACATTCTTAAGCATAAACTCTTCAGCACACTTTTTACAGCCCAACAGCATGAGAGCCTTGAGTCGTAGTGCTTCCTGGATTGTCCCTGAACATCTGCAGCCCGACTAAAAACATTCTCCCCATGTATAAAAGTCAGTGCCACGCCAGGAAACCAACCGATTTATATGATCGCCTCCATTTCTGTTAAAAGGGTGAGATGTGTGTGTGATCTTTAACCTTTAAATTAAGACTAAATCTGCACTAAAGTCATCATTCAACCAAAATGTAATTTTAAGGTTCTTTAAAGTTTTCAGTTGAATCCTTCCACTTTAGCAAAAGCAGCAGCTGAAATTCAACAAAATAAAAGCAGAAATGAATGATTATCATTCATGCTGACTAGCAGTCAGTAACTACAGACGTCGCTCAGATCGTGTTTTCTGAATCGTCCGTTAGCAACAAAGAGCCTGAAGATCCGACGAATGACCCAGAGGTCACAGCTTAGAGACTTAAAGAGAAGATTTTAAAAGTAAAATAAATAAATGAATAAATCTCCAAAAGCCAACTGTGAACACTTGCCTGGTCTAGATATTTGGACTGAATTTTGTGACGGGCTTCACACATTTTACAAGGCTTCTCTGCCTCGGGGAAAACCAGCTGGTTGACGATGATGTTGTGCGTGTCGATGCGACACTTGGCCAGTTCCTGGATCAGCCGCTCCGTCTCGTAGAGCGACAGGAACTCAGCGATGCACACACAGATGAAGGTGGTCTGCTCCTGGACCACGGGCGCAGGGGAGAGAGCAGAAGAGTTAGAAAACAGCTCGTCAGCCGCTCTGGGACAGAAAACACAGCAGTGTGCCGTTAAAAGAAAGCGTGAATAGGCGTCTACCATGTAACTGTTTCACATAGGGGGAGAAAACCGGGCGCTAAACACATAAAACGCACTTTTCAAAGTGCATTCAGGTAGACAACACATCAAACTAAATCTATAAAACCATAAAATATTAAATAATTGTACTTTCTAATCTTGTTCAGTGTAATTAAAACACGATGAATGGATGGACAGACAAAGTAACTGATAAATATAAAAGGATGGACTGGTGGACAAAAGGATGGCCAGGCAGTTTGATGAAACTAACAAAAGCAAAAAAATAAAAGTAACACATACTACCAACTAGGGCTGCACAATTAATGGCATTTGCAATATAATCGCAATTTAAAAAAAAACGCAATTTCCAAATCACAGAGGTCTGCGATTTTCAGATATGTAACAATTAGTGAATCAGACGCGTCCTTTAGGTGTCAGTAATATGTTTAAAGTGGGTTTGACTCCACATGGAAGGGAAGAGAGTTGCAGCAGTGAGATAATCTAATTTTATTACTTGTTTTAGAGTTTATATAATCAAACTGTTTTACCAGAAACTTTCAGGAATCTCACCCCAGCATTAAGTTCTGGTCAATCAGTTTAATACATGGACTTGTTTGTTGGTTGCACTTTATGTTCAACAAGGATTGATGTCTAAATAAATTAAAGCTGTTTTCTTGAATAATATTCTGATTAATAAAAACATTAAAAGTTCTTGTTTTAAATATTCCTTGTTTACAAACATCTTTATCTAGAGGCCATTTTTGTTGCTTGTGGTTAATGCAGAGAAAAGTCAGAATCAAATAGCAATTTTGGTTGAAATATGTCGTGGGCAGAACGCAATCATTTCTGCTCCAAGTTGAGACGCAGCGGCTCTTGTAGCACCTAATCTGCACAGCGATGAAACAGATTGACTTGTTGTTTGTATACGTTTAAAAAGACATGATAAATTAAACTGGAAAAAAACAAAAAAACAATCGCATTAAATCGCAATATTAAGATTAAAAAAAATAAATAATCGTAATTAGATTATTTTCCAAAATCGTTCAGCCCTACTTCTAACCACAAAAATTTTATTTCTCTTAAGGGCAACGCAGAACGGCAGCTAGGGTTGGGCAAAATATCAACATTTTTTTAAGGAGATATAAGATGAAACTATATTGTTTAAATCGAGATGGTCTATGTTGCGTTACAACTACACTTTTATGTATTCCAGTAAGTTATTTTTCAGCTGTTTCTCGCATTTATTTACAACTGTTTGTTAAAAAATGTGCCTGTGAGACATTTGGAATAAAGCTTTGATTCAGAGACGCTTTTTTACACTAAAAAGGGAACTAAAAGTAAGTAACATCTTCTTGACATGAGTGTATTTGTCTTTGATTTGAGCAGGAAAGCTTAAATGATCCATCAGTGCCAGTTTTGCACTTAAAATAGGAACAACTCATCTCCATCATCTTATTTCAAGGGCAGCATATTTAATTACCTTATTATAGGGGTCAAAATACTCGTTCCATTGGCAGATAATCGTATTTACCTGCTCAAATCAATGACAAATACACTCAATTCAACAAAATGTGTACTTATTTTTAGTTCCCTTTTTGCAGTGTATAATTACTGTATGAAAAGAAAAACATAAAAAGATAAATATAATCAGCATTCAGCATAAAAATATCAAGATATTATTTTTGGTCCATATCGCCCGGCCCTAATGGCAGCATTGAAAAAAATAAAATAAAAACACGGCATTATTTTCTCAGAAACGACGCACAGCAGCGCCGTCTTGTGCCAGTGATCCTTTTCAAACCTGTCGAGCGTCAATGCAAATGCATCTTCTATCCAGCTCCCATAGCTGCTCATCTTCTCCTCGCTGGTTCAAAATGGACGAGAAATGCGCGCATTAGCATGACGTGCCCGATGTAACGGCCTCGTTTAACGCACGTCTAACGAGGAGGGGCGACATGGCGCTGCAGACGCGTGCTTCCCCCAAACCTTGATTCCACGGATCACCCTTTGGTTCACTCGCAAGTCTCACAAAAAAAGCCAAATCATAACAAAGAAGCTGCCTAGGAACACAGCATGACCTGCCAAGAGTGCCATCAGGAAAAGCGTGACACCTACAGGATCTTTGAACTGCTCACTAACGGACCGAATCACTGGTAGCGTTTCCTCCAGCTTGGACGCCAGCTGGTCTGCATTCATGTCACCCAGACCCAGCATGTTACACATCTAGGAAGAAAAAAAAGGGATGCTATTAAGTCACAGTTGTTTACTCATACGGCCATTTAGAAACAAAGAACAGGTCAACTGGTCCCTCCTCACCTGAGAGATGAAGGGGCTGATCTGGTTCTTGATTTTCATGAGGCGACCCAGCCCTCGCTCCACGATGGTTGGGAAGTTGAGCAGACGCAGCGTGTGGCCAGTGGGTGCGGTGTCAAACACCACGACTGAGAAGTTCATACCTTTCACTAACCTGTCGGAAAGGTAATTAGCCACACTGACTTAATACCTCAGACACATTTACGTCTAGTCATCATCAGTACTAGAAGAAAAAAAAAAAAAAACAGGTTCTGGCCTAGCAGATCTTTTCATTTCTCACCTCATGACCTCTGCGTAGCTCATGGCCTCATCAATGCCAGGGAAAGCACTCATCGCTTCCTGCATCATTTTCTTGCCCATGCTGAGCATGTTGTCCTCCTCAAAGAACTCGTCGGGCAGTTCTGCCACGCCCAAGCTCGGGTCGATCTCCTGTTCAAAACAAATATGCCAGACGAAGAAATTATACAAACGGCCTGTTTTTGATCCTGCCTTCCTGTTTGATAAATAACAGGAAACTCCTGTAGGGCCAACAGCCCTCATGATGCTGACAACTAATGAAAAAAAAAAGAAGAAAAAAAAAGAAGCTTTCCAAAACCAGGATAAAATAAGCCCTTTGTGGTTTTCTTAATGGCTGTGTCCAGTTTCCAAATGCCGGATCAGATGAGATATTTCAACAACAGCGTCATAGAGCCAAAAAATAAATAAATAAATGAAGGAATAAGCTTGAGCGTCTTTAAATAAAAGTTATATCACTGGAAAAACACCAGTTTCCTCCGATAAATATGGAAGATGTAAACTGGGTTCAATAGACAACCTTGAATAATTACAATAACGATTGGGATTTAAGTTCTATAGTTCATTGCGCCAGTATAAATTCAACTTCCCAATGTTGTTTTCCTCATCACACAAAGAGAGCTGTACAGAAAATACACCAATCACCCACTGAATATAGTGTGTTGCGCTAAAAACATAACTTGCACCCACAAGAACCCAACTAGGTTGGACATAATTTAAAGTACCAACTATTTCTAATTTTAGTATTTTTCAGCGCACTTAAAGTCGTTACATTTTCTCAAGACTTGATGGTGCGCCTTATACGTGATTACCATACTTGTTGTGCTTACCAACTGATTTCATGTGGTACAATGCGCCCAAAAATCTGTTAAAATGTGTAAGTACGACTTTGTTTAGCAACAAAGCCGCTCCCCTCAATGGATTCTGGAGCATGTAACAAAAGTAATTTCCCTCTGGGATTATTAAAGTATGTCTGATTCTCATTCTGATATTCAGAGCATTACGGTACACTGTGTCACTACCTGATCAAACCCCTGAGCTGTCTACATGACTGCCTGCATGTAATCTCGAAACTAGAAGTGCGTTCATGTAAGGCAGCCCGCGCCCAGAGTATGCGCTACCAACAATAAACCTAGTAAGTTAATTAAATATAAAAGTTATGTTTATTTTGGCCTTATGTTAGAAACAGAGCAGTGTAGCCCAACTACTCTGTCCTCCCGACAGAGACGGATAGCTCCCTCTCTCAGGAGAGAGCTGTGTAAGTGGAGGAGTCATATTACACACTTGGGAAGAATATTTAATACGCCTTATGGTCAGAAAAACACGGTATATTAGAATTCTTGATTCGTGAAGACTCACCATTGCAAAGAGGTTGTCATAGCCCTTGACTTTAGTAGGCACCTTCGAGAACTTCTGGTCAAAAGCATCAGAGATGTTATGGGCGGGATCTGTGGATATGATGAGGACGCTTTCCCTGACGGCAGCCAGTTGGACGGCCAAACTGCAGCTAAACGCACAGAGAGGGAAGATAAAATCTCTTTTTTTTTTTTTACATAATTTTAGGGAATGTGAAGAAATATTTAAGACAGATGGCATAAAAAAAAAAAAAAAAAAAAAAAAAAGAATATGCATCGGAAATGTTTATGTTTAACAGGCTACTGGTTTGTCAACATCACCATTTGCTCTCAAACCATCAACATTGCTTCAATTCTACTTCAAAGCACAAACGTAGCACAAGGTTACGGATTAGGGCTGCACAATATACCGCAAACATAGAGTTATCACAACACTACTGTACGAAAGATCAGCACTGCAAAGATCTGGCTTGACTGCGATAAATATCAATCACGCAAGTATCATCTATTCAGACTCTGAGGCAGTTTAATTCAGCAGAACACGATTTAGGAATAACAGTTACGAATAAAAAGCCAATCCGCCATCATCACCGTTTCATTCTTTAAAAAAAAGAAGAAAAACAATCTAATGAGCTTTGATGGCTTCAGTCATTTCCGTTTTCTTAAATTATTCCACAAATGTATCAATTATTTAGCACCTGAGCAACCACATCCATCTGCTGAGAGACCGAACAGCTTACCCTTATTCCTGAGAGAAAGTTTCCTTTTCTCTACAAGCAACTTTTCTTTTCTTTTATTGCATAAACAGCAAATATAGCCGGAAAAGATTCAAATAAGGAATTAAATTGTTTCAGTAGCTGGAAAGGCTGGACACTATCGGGGGTCTATGCTTGCACTGACTCCTAAGCAGGCAGCCATTGGGGTTAGAAAGTGTTTATTTACATACTCTTATCAAGCTACCCAACAACACACACACACATGTTTTCCCTGTTGTGGTGCAGCTCTAGCATGGAGAATAAATAGTAAACTGCCTTCTGAGTCCATCCTAATTTAAAGCGACAACACTCAGCCCTGTTGGATGTTGGGACATTACATTTTTATATGAATACACAAAGTCGATGTGGGAATGTTAACGGACCCGTTCTGGTAGCATCTGTTCCTTATAAGAAGACGAATCTGAGTGAAATCTGAGTCCTATCAAGCAAAGCGGTCAGTAATTTATAAACTTAAAAGTTTAAAATGCGAAAAGGTAAATTAGAAAAGAAAACAACGATTTTAACCTTAAGTATTTTTAAAGCCTACCTGCTAAAACTGCCTCATATCGAAACGACCTGCGTTTTGAGGCAGGTTCCGATTATTCTGTCATGTTTATCCCGTCCATATATATTAGCCTGATTGCTAACAATTGTGTTTTTTATGTCTCATTCAGTCGTCTGTTAGATTTAAAATGCTGCTTCAACTAACGTACAGCAGATAAATACCGGGCTACAAGGAGGAAAAGGGTCCGGAGACGAGAAAGTCATGGCAGAAATGTATAAAGAGCACAAACTCATGAACTGTTTCAGCTTGCTAATTTTAGCTGCTGACTGTGCTAGACAGTCTTTAACTGCCCGATATAAGGCCGGGCAAGCCCAATTTACCGAGCAGAACACACTCTAAGGGTGTTCTGATTAAGTTCAAACATTCCTATCAATAAAACTGACATAACATGTTCATTAACTAATAATAAAAAATATTAACGTCTATCAATAGCTAGCTTCAGGTAGCTATTTCAGCTAGCTCGAGTGACTAGGAGCCTTTCCTTCGGCTAACCTGCAGGTGGTTTTCCCGACACCACCTTTCCCACCGACGAAGATCCATTTCAGGGACCTCTGCTCGATTATGTTCTTCAGAGTCGGTTCTAAAGGCTCCACATCAGGCGCGTCTTCAAACTCGTCGTCCATTGCAGCGGCCATGTTGGATGTGTACAGTCACCCGTTCAGCTGAGGTGGACTGCTGCGTTCAAGAAGCCCCGGAATTCTGAATTATGAGCTCAAAAAGCAATCAGGTATCGTTTCCTGAGGATGGTAGCATATATGGAGGACCAAAACGTATATATATATATATATATA
The DNA here is from genome assembly GCA_037039145.1 of Fundulus diaphanus. Lineage (NCBI taxonomy): Eukaryota > Metazoa > Chordata > Actinopteri > Cyprinodontiformes > Fundulidae > Fundulus > Fundulus diaphanus. The sequence continues at coordinate 27,415,269 of CM073123.1, forward strand.
TATATATATATATATATATATATATATATATATATATATATATATATATATATATATATATATATATATATATATATGCACCATCATTATTTTGAACTTTGCCTTTTTGCCTTGCCTTTTTTTGCACCGTTATCTTCGCACTATAAACATGGTTGAAACATTCTTCTGCACACTTTTTAAAAAACAGTTTTTCTCCTGCACTGTTACATTCTTATCATGCTGCACTCTATATAGTAATGTTATTTTAAACTAGGAATATTTTGGGATGCTCAAAAGATAGGAATTATGTTATTGTTTCTTATCAAAAGGTAAGGAAACAGACTAATTTACAGAGCAAACTGTTTTGTTTAAGATCAGTGCACCATATCAAGTTTAACATAACCTCAGATAATCTTCTTAGAATTTATTAATAAAATATAACTTCAGTCTTTTTTCATCAAAAAAAGCAAATGTACCTTCAAGGGCTCTGTAAAAGTAGGCCTCAGCCACCCTAAAACAACTAAGGCCTCCAAACCTTCACTGCAGTTTACCTAAATTTGTCGGTCATCAAACAGCTGTCATGTTTGCATCGTGTCCTTACACCAAGCGGTTATCAGCCCCTTGTTATGAAATGTCAAGACCCCTTTGTGAGCCCTGGTCCAGCAGTGGGACTCCAAATGCTGCATATCACAATCAGCACAACGAAAATTAAAGAATAGCAACTCTCAAAGGTAGTGCAAATAAATAAATAATAATAAATGAGTATATCTAAAAAAAATAAATTGTACTCTTTACATCTTTAAAATGTCTTACATTTGATCTTTTTCTGGGTTTATATACCTTTATTCAGATTTTTGTAAGCAGCTGCATTACGTCCAGTTGAAAAATCTGACTTAGGAGACCATTCTTAGGGTTCTTGGACCCGCTGTTCGTCTGGGGGGCGAAGGGGGGGGGGGGGTTCTTAAGCATCTGCGTAGCTTGCATTGCCTTGGGCTTGGGCTGGCTCTTCCAAACACCATTCCCAATAAAAAACACAGCAGTAAATAAGACGTACGTTGCAAAAAGGAAAAACCCTCTCTGTACCGCATTCTGTGTGCAGAAAGGATCGTTTTGTGCACACAACAAAATCAGTAGATCAGTACAATGTGTGCATAGATGATCCTGGTTACACAATATGAAAATAAAACATTCCAGGAAAGCTGGAGCTTTATATAAATTCCTAATCAAAAATAAAGATACTCTTTCTCACTGTTTATCGGAGTTGCGTTTATATGATAACCCGAGGAGCCAGGTTCAATTTCTAAAGATCTAGGAGGAGCAGTGCTTGCAATCATCTAAAAAAACAACCACATCAAGACTCATTTCAAAGTTTAGAAGGATACTTCAAATACTTCACGGTCATTTAAAATCTTTATTAACAAACCAAGCTGAAAAGCACGGATTTTTAAAGTAATACAGACATAAAAGACATTATAATTCTAAAGGCAGCAACATTAGGTAGCGTAGTAATTGCATTTAGTTGGCCAGCTTCATTCAAAGCAGAAAACTACTAACTAAATAAAAAATGACAAATTCAGCATCCGTAGAGAAATGTTAAAAGCTGCAGAGGAGCAGTAAAGGGCATTTATTTACATGAACAGGTGCATGAGGTGACCACAGGATAAGGCACTAGCTTCCATAAGCATCTCCTGACAGCTTCTCTCGCCTCGGTGCCGTCACACTTGTCTCCTTTTAGGTTCTTGGATCTATCTCTACTTTCCAGGCAGTTCCATGCCAGGATCTTTATTTGTGCCGTCTGATCTCGCACACACTTCATCCCTCTTGGAAAAGAGCAGCTTCTCTCATCTTCAGGCCTTTCGCAGTCAGTCTGCCACAGCCAACGCGGACCCAGGTCTACCCACCCGTGATGCAGTTTACACGCCGCCGAGCTCACCAGCCAACCTCTGAATGCTTCAGCAGAATCAGGGAGAAGCGAGCTGAGATTCAGGTCTGCAGCTTCTTTCTCCAGCTTCTGCCGATGGATTGCTTCAGCCTCCTTCAGCTGTGGAGAACTAGGCTTCAACCTTTTTGCCAAGGCGATGAGCTGAGAGTCTGAGAAAGGCTGACTTCCTGAGGTTGCTTCCAAAGGCTGATCCACAGACATCCAAAACGGGTCAAAGTGGGATCCTAAAAGACAGAAAAGACGAGAAGGGCGGCGATCTCTGGGTTTTGGGGTTGTAACGATAAGCCTCAGCATCCGTTTCAAGGCTGTACGGACGGATTGGCAGGCTGGCTCTGAGCTGCAGAAATGGCGAATTCCAGTCCGTGTCCTCCTGGCTTTTACCAACGGTCCCATTTGGAAGCTGATCTTGAATTGAAATGTTCAAAGTAAGGGCGGCAGAGACGTGTAGGACAATCAGAGTCCAGCACAAACAAGCAGCAATGTACAATGCTGTCCATACGGTCCACATGATGAAGGGCAGCTCAAGTAAATGGATATTTATCTATCTAGTCTCCCTTTATATCTGCTGAGATTTTTAGTACTCCAGGGACTCCAAGTACCCAAAGCCAGACGCCCTTGAGCCTTCAAACAATAACATGGTATCTTTAGATTCCTAACACAAGCAACACATTATTCCGTACGCCCCAAAGTGCAGTCTCCCACCCCTCATTTAAGCCCGTTTCAAATAACTTGCAAAAAGTCACTTTTTTAAATCCACATTGTCAATGAAAGTGGTTTATCTCTAATTAGGAATGCAAGCGCCTTCACCTGGAGTCAGACCGTGTAACGTGTTCATCTTGGGCCTACTTTCACTGTGTGCACAATTATAAGGCAAGTCTTATTTTTGTGGGTTGTTTCTATACACCAGCTACAGAGTTCTCAGTTAATCCAAAATGTTAATAAACCTCAAGCAGGAATGTTCAAGAAAGTAAAAGTGAGGCTTTAACTTTCTTAGGGGAATCTCTATATGTGCACAAGTATTGTGCAGAATGCAACTAAATGAAAAACACATTTTCATTTGTTAAAGTGAGAATTATAAACAACTCAAACAACATTCATGTTTTCAGAAACACGCAATGGGCAGAATGACTTCCGGTTTAAAAGTCAAGCGGCGCCGTGGTCCAATCAGCGATGTCTCACGTTTCCCACTGGTACCTACCTTTTCCGGTAGGTTAATGTCGTGTTTTTTTCAATTTGTAGTTGCGGTTTGCTTTTTTTCCCCTTGGCAATTTGACAAAAGACAACTGCTATTAGATAAACCAGTTCTAACATTGCTTCTCTTAGTGCTTTTTATTTTTTTTCTTTGTAAAAAATGATTTATTCTCACCACTAACCTAATACTGTACAGAGTGGAGACTGGGCTGGTGCTGATCTCCAATAACTATAGGATGAGAGGCGGCGTATGACCTGCATGATGGAAAGCTTGTTTTTTTCCCCCCCTTTTTATTAATTATGTTAAAGCAGTAAAATAGTTTCAAATACAAGATGCAACATGTTTTGGAAATAGATCATTTATTTTTGTTCCCATTAAATCAAGTCTCCAGGTTGAAGGCACATCATCAAACAGATTTTATACATCAGCGTGGGCAATTACTTAACTATACAGCATACGTTGTTTTTTTTGTTCAAATAACATTAAAGTTTAAATAAAGTTACATTAAGCTGTATGTACATAAAACGGCTGATTTAAAAGGAAATAAAGCATTTACTGCATGAAATGAGTTGAGTACGCAGCAGCTCGTTTTGTTTGTGTACATTCATGTATCACGTTGTTGACCTGAACCCATTCGTCAGGTTTTCTTTAAAGGGCGAAAAGCTGGTCGTGCGTTGGATCTTGTTGCTTGGCGGGCTGCGGCTGCGGTCTGGGCACGGAGGACGGCACGTTGTGGATTGAAAGGTTGCTGTGGTCTGCCGCCTTGGCTCGATTGTCCAGGAACTTGTCAAACTCTACAGAGATACGGATTTTATGAACACGTCTTGTGAATTGAATGTTGGGAAAGATTGTTTTTACTCTATAAGAACAGCGAACCATACCTTCACTGGAGACTCCTTCGCAAACCGAGGACTGTCCTTCCTGCTTTTTTAAACACAAACAGTAAATATTGCGCTATACTTTCATTAACCGCTGACATTACATCTGCAGTAAAAAGCTTTGGCCTACCAGATCAGAAGATAACCATCTGTCAATGTCGTTCTGCTGAGCGGGTTTTTCTGGCACCATCTGGGAGGAAAGGCAAATTAGAAAAAAAAACAACCCAGAATGACTCAGGGATTATTTTCAGTTCAAAACGATATTCCTGTAAACTCGATAAATGTTGCCGCGGATTACAGACCCCTGCTGTGACCTGCAGCCTGGAGTCCAGAGCTTCGGCAAGGCCTTCCACAGTTTCAGGATCTTCGTACTTGACGCTGGACGAAAACATATGCATACACTTAGTCATGAAAATGCAGAAAAAATGATGAGTGATGTTTGGTTTAAGTGAAGCTTCAACTGGATTTCACCAAAAGCAAGGAAAAAAATTTAAACTTGTGGAGATTTGAATGTATAACAAGGTCTGTATGTATAGATATGTCAAAACGTGCATCCAAATAATATGATGCAGTGTCTTAAGTGCTGCATACTCTATTATTATTATTATTATTATTATTATTATTATTATTATTATTATTATTATTATTATTATTATTATTATTATTATTATGATTGGTCTAAGGATATTATAAAGGATTAATTTCCCCATTACAGATATTGCCAGAGCCTTATATCAATTGGTGAAAATCATTGGAGCTCACCTTTTCCTCTGTTCAGCCAAAGAGCTGCCTCTGGTCTGGGCAAACATGTCAAACTCGTCCTCTTGTTCTGCAAAAGAGAATTTCAGAAGATAAAAAGCTTCAGTTCAAAGGGCACAGAGGAAGCTTAACATTAATCAGCCTGACATTTGTTTGGTCGGAGCAAGACTTAAAAAGACCCTCATGTGATTCAGCCACAACATTCGTAAATTAAACAGCATGTGTTTTGAAACAGAAGTCATACAACGTTTACTGACTGTGATTGGCTGACAGCGTGTGATTGGTCTGGATGCTGACGGCCGGTTGGCTGGTTGCTGGGATCGTAGCGGGCTGTTTGTTGTCGGACGGGTCGGGGCTGACGTCGAGGAGATTTGGACTCCTTGCTGACACCTGGAAGGCAGTTGTGTTTGTCACAGAGTGAGCACATAAACCACGAGGAAACACAATTTCAGTTCTGCTTTTATTCTTTCAAAACACACACAAACTAAAATGATTTTACCTGTTGCGTATTTGCACTTTGAGCCTTGTTCAGCCGTTCAAACCTAACAAAAGAGTTCAGCAGACAGTTAAGTGTTGTCATTTTGCGCCTAACGCCCGACGATCCAACCCGAGCTGCGGCGGCCCACCTCTCGTAGCGAATGAAGGCGTTGTTGAGGTCGTCGTTAACCACGAGCAGCTCCTCCATAAACCCTTCATCCACCAGCTGTGGGATCAGTTCAACCACACGACTCTGCATCTTCTTACACACAGAAAACAGCTGCTGCTTGAGCGGAGCAGCAGAGAGACACAGATTAATTACTGCTAGAAATCTGTAACACTTGAGCAATAGAAAATATGATCCAGGAGGTTATTAATAAGCACATCGTCTAGTTTAGATCCATCGTTTATGAATTTTCCACTGTGTAATTTTTATTTTCAAACAAAGGACACATTTCTGAAATGGTTTAAAAATCATTTAAAGACATTAAAAGACAAAAAAGGCCCTTATTCCCCCCTTGTTTTTTTTTTGCTCTTCCAGGTCGTTTTTAGTGCAAACCCCGTTTCAAGGTTGATGGAAGAAAAACATGTAAACCCCAGATTAGCTGGAGACGACTCCCAGGAAATCTCACATGCTTTCTCTTCAGTAGCACTGAGATAGTTTAATAAAATATATACTGGATATGCAAACACCAAAAAAACAACAGAAGGATTGTGTGGTGAGTTTTCAGTCTGTTTTTTTATGCTTCACTTGACGTCACAGATTTTGTCTATTCATATTTTTCTTTAAGAGCTTCTATACAGGAAGATGTACAGCACAGAACAGCTCTTAGTAAGTACATTTTATTTATATAGCACCTTTCCCGGGATAAATACCACAAAGTGTGTCACAATAAAACAAACATAAAAACAAAACGAAAAATAACAACAAAGAGATACAAATTTTCTATAAACCTTCCCGGCGCCAGGATTCAGTATCTACATGCCTATCGTTAGGGGTGTAACAATACATCAGTTCACATATATAAGTAGATTAAATGATTAACAATACAACTGGATCGGTGCAAAATGAAAATATGGATAGTCATTTTTAAGATACGGCTTTTTTTTAAAAAAATTCACAAGGAATGAAATTATAGTGAACAGGTGATCCATTAGTATGTTAAAGTTAGAAGAAAGCTGTTTTTAATTTAAATGCCTGATACTTGTAAGAGATTAGAAATAGAAATAAAATGGTAAAATCATATTTGAGTTTCTTTGTGAGTTGATAATAAATATAATAGTGTAGACGGGCAGATGATATTGCATCATATCGATCATAGACTTGTGAATTTAATTTAATTGAAATTGTATCGTAACAGACTTTGTGATATCGGCAAATATCATATTGTGGTCCAAACAAATGGATACCATATTGCATCGTGATAAAGCTGGGGATTTACATCTCTATCATGCGTATGAGAGAGTCACAGTAAAGCAGGATTTTACTATTCTAAAACAAAAACAAAAGGATTACGGAGCAACTTATACTGCGCTGATTACGATAAGTGTAATCAGCGCAGAGAGAAGCACCAAAACCGCTGTCTCCCAGTGTTTGCTCTTTAAGCCTGTAGATCCTCACATTAACCCGTGAGATTTCCAAAATGGCTGCCAACATTTCCAAATTCCAGAGATCAAAACGTTTCTGGCACAACTTCACCAACTTCCAAGGTGCCCGAAGAGGGTCAACGAACTGCTAGATGAAAACTTCAGCAACACTTGAAGGTTAACAATCAGACTGTATCAACAGACCAACGCGTTTCGGCCAAAATGGTTGGTCTGTTAATAAAGTCTGATCCTTAACCTTCAAACTTCGCTTTTCTTCCTTTGTGTTTTAGTTTTAGTTTTTAGAAGCCTAAATAAAACTAAAGAATTAGATTGCAATGTTTATGTTAACTGTTAAGATAAAGTTTTAATAAAATTAGTCCTAAAAGGATAAATATACACCCAGAATTATTTCCAACTGATATGATATTTTAAAGTGTAATTATAAATAAATGGGCTCCATATTCAGTAGAAAGTTAAGACAAACCCACCTGTAGCAGCTCTGCATCATCTGCTGTGCTCTGTCCAGGTATTAGCTCGTTTAACATTTGAGACATTACTGAGAGGTTTCCTTTAACCAGGGCCAGCTCGCTTCGCAGCTTCTGCTCCTGAAATTTGACAAAAATAAAACAGTAGAATTAAAACGTGTCACAAAATTAGGTACGTTTTGATTAAATTGTCAATACCAGTGCATATTCACCCAGAACAAACAGGAGTCATTAAAGGTAGACATCTATCAAATAACAATTACAACCAGTTACAGCAGCTCATGAAATGGATCTAATCAGCTAATCACCTTCAGCCATGGCTGGGCGCCAATCAATCTGACAGTAAAGACAGATTAATCAAAGACTTACTATTCATCAGTGAGGCAATCAGACATTACAACTGCTTTAAAAAAGCCGGCAATTGCAACAACTCTTACAGCTTGGCATAAGATCAATAAATGCAAACCCCTCCTTCTCAAACACCTGTTTCAAACAACCCTGACTTCACTGAAAATAAATTACCCCTCACTGGTATTAAATGGAAAGAAAAAGGCATCACAACACCTCCACCACATCTTTGACCAGAATAAGCTACTGACGTTCCAACAGCTCATAGATATAAACGACATATATGGGAAAATCTTTCTCCAATATGTCCAACTAAAGCGGTACATTGAAGCAAAAATAAGTATCAATAAAACTCTACTAGTAAAACCGTCACATCTGGACGGCATTGATAAAATTACAAAATCAAACTGAAAACACTCAATTTTGTTTATAAAGCACCAATTCATCACATGTCATCTCTGGGCACTTTACAGAGTTAATTCAATCAAATCATACAGATTGGTCCAAACGTTTCCTATCTAAATGAAATTTTGAATATGCGTTAAAGTCTAGACCAGGTAGCCCCCCAAGGACCACATGTGGTGCCATGAAGCCTGCTCTAAAACTAGCACAACCCTCCAGTGAGCTGAATCTGAAATGTTATTTTAGTCTGTTGCTCTACTTTTGTAATCACACTTGCATTTATGTAGATTTAAAATTTACAATATCTAAAAAAAAAAAAAGACCATTGCAAATATGTTTATTGGTGAGCGCTGACTCTTCTAGTTCAAAGGTCAGTACAGGTAGATCTTCGTCTGACACAATACAGATGAAGTAGCTCTCAGTTTCAAAAAGGTTGGTAACCCCTGGTCTAGACTTACACACTTCTTTTTCTTTATCTAACCCTAACCCTAACCCTAAACCACACAATCCTGGCTGCGATGCATCACCGTCACATGACCGAACAACAACCACACGACCAATCCCTTCCCCCTCTTGAAACACTGACACAAAGGGCAACTAGATGGAAATAAACATCGGTTGTTAATATCAGCCCAGTTTTACTTATGGGACCAATACTGATGTGTTAAAACATGACTAACACTGGCAGATACCGATGTTACATTGTGCATCCTTAAAATAAAATATCTCCAAAACAAGTTTCTAGTTGTTCTGTATTTGTTTTATCCTATTTCCCCCAAAATATCAATGCGATTCCTAATTAGCTGGAAAAAAACTAATCTAGAAATAACCACTGAATATGTAACTCACACATCTTAAGCTATATCACTTTGCTGTGACACTGTTTTACCCTGTCTCTCTTATTCATCTTGTGTGTTTATTCACATTTTTTTATAAATCCATTTAGTTGCCCTTTTTTGTAGCCGTTTCTGTTCAACCTCTTGTTTATTTTTTATCTCATGCCTGTTTTTAAGTCTTTTTTCTTGTTTGTGTTCAACGCACATAAATGACACGATGTCTGAGCCAATATGAAAATCTGTAATAACAAGAGCCCACAGAGCGGCACAGCACGAAACACCCAACTTGCCAAATGACTTCAGTCAGTCATTTGTTACAAAACAACTGTATTTGTTCGGATTTGGTCTGGGAATAAAACATGAATTAATGCAAATGTTTGGCAACTGTGTAGCAACGTTACCTCATGTGCAATGTTATGGTGGGTGTGTTATCTCGGACGTGAGTCAATCTGATGATAGCAGACCGTTAAGTTGTTAAAATGCGTTAAACAGGGATGTTTTTCTGTTTCTACAAAGCCCTTTGGGTACGGATACAGGGTATGTCGCCACATGGGGGCAGTGCTGCAAAGACATAATGTGGCTCTCAAAACTGTACACACACCACTGCCACCATTTCCAGGTTTTAAGACCTAATAAAATTGATATCCATGACGTATAAATATCGTCTACATTTAAATTGAAAATAAAACTGACATTTTCTATCATGGGGAGAAACAATAAACAATAAAAACCCAGTTGCATGATTGTAAACATCCTTAAACTAAGCCTTTGTTTATAAATGAGCCTTGCAGCATTGCTTTCTTTGGTTGGAGTCTATCATCGTCCCACGTCTTGACTTGACGTCATCATACTTCCAAAAGTTTCCCAGTTTCATCAGGTCGTGAGGACGATTTTCTGTCAGACTTAGTTTTGTCTCTTCTGCTTGGACTCACAGTGATTCTAAAAATAAACCGGATCCATTTTCCTCTTCAGCTTTTAAGCAAAAGTGGAAATGTTCATAACTTAATCCACTTTGAAAAAAACTTGGGTCCATCTGAAGAAAAGTTAGCCCAGAGCACAATGCCGCCAACCACCATGTTTCGGTTAGGTAAGAAAAGGCTTCTGTGTGATATTTTATTAGTTGAATTGTGAAGGTGATTTCTCTCATTAAAAGGTGGAAAACATTTGGAAATCGTCTATCATGGCCTTCATTTTTTTACATCTCAAAACCTGGAAATTTAACAGGATCTTGCCCACGTTTGAGACCCATGAGAAGAATAGCCTTCCACTCAGGCTATAAAATCTCTCCCACTGAAGTGAAACTGAGACTAAACAATAAATAAATGTTACTATTTACAGATATTTGGACTCCGTATGAGTTTTTTTTTGCAGATGGGTGTAGACCTCCCACTATGATCGGTTTAGTATTAAGAACAGCCGATTTGACTATAAAAGCAACCATTCCCTCCACAGCTACTTGTTTAAAATGTAATGTAAGGCAGTTTAGGGGGTTCTACCTGTTCTGGAGTGAGGGGGACAGGTCCACTGCTGATTTGGACTGGAGATGAGCTATTCTGACTGGGAACGGTGGCAGGAAATTGTTCTTGTGAGAGACGTGTGGGAGCAGCGACAGAGGTCACCTGAGGTGTCTCGTTCTCCGGGGTACTCTGCAGGATGTGACGAAGAGGTAAAATTTAAGCAGACACATAAAAATGCATCTGCGTTTGGGATAACCTTCCAGTTAAAAGTCAGTCTCACCCTATTTGGTGTGTGGATGGGGGAGAGCGCGTCCAGGTCTGTCATAGGAAACTCCAAACCCCGTCGCCTTAGGTCATCGTACACATGCACCACCCCCACCAGGGAGGGAGAGCTGCGAAATGCGTCAGCCCACGACTAAAAGATGAAAGGGAGAATATGGGATTAGTTATGACCAGATGACTGACTTTTAAAGCTGCATGCAGTCCCAGCTTCCAGAAGACAAAGGAAAAAAGCAACAAGTGAGCCGACTTACAGCCGGAGCAGAGAGGAATTGCTCTGCTTATTTATATTGATAATCCTTTCAGTCAGCACTCACTAAAGTCACATTAACTACGAGGCAAAGAAACAAACAGCAACAGAAATCTCAAAGACCACTAGAGATAAACCATCTTTGGCCATAATCAGGTGAAAGTCATGCAAACTTTATGAAGGAGACCGTTTCAGCCTTAACACACTTAAATATAACCACTCATAATCTTAGCCCCGTTCAAGAGAGGTCAGTGGGATCTCAGTAGGGAGCATCAGGAAGGAGTCATGACATGGGAGTCAAGCTAACAACTGCTATAGATAATGACTGGTTAAAGACTGAATTTCCATAAACTAAACTATTTAAAGACCAAAAACATAAAGGCAGTTTAAGCAAATACCAAATTATATGTAATCCTCTATGCCTTTTGGATTTTTGGAGGGGGAAAAAAACCCTGCTGTTTACAGCACATAACATTGTGACTGCTCAACCACACTTTAAAAGACAAGAAAACAGTTTTTAAAGCTGAAATTTTACACAAGTAATCAAACACACATTTTTTTTTTCTTTTATAAACAAGTGATTTGTAATGAACAGAAAAGTCCTAGTTTGTCCCATTTTAACTCACCGGTCCAAGAAATAAAGGCACGTGATAACAGAAATAATAAGACGAGCTCGTAGGACACGGTTTCCGTCACACACATACCTGTATGAGGCTGAGCACACGGTCTTGAAGCGCTGTAGGGGGGTTATATCTGGGCAAAATGGAACGGACCAGAACCCCTTCCACAAACTCCTGTGAGGCCACCAGAACATGGAAGCGATGGCCGCAGTTCTTTACGCAGGTCTCAAGAACCTGCGGGCGCAAAACATCAAACTAAACCCATAACGTATGTGATTCTGTAAAGTGTTTTTCTCTCTCATCTACTGACAATACGTTCTCTAAACAATGAGATGTTTGTTCAGCTCCTTCCACATATGGTAAGCATTTAATCGTCCGTGACGGCGCGCGTGAAGCAGAAGCGTACAGCTGTTACTCACAGTGAGAGCCAACATGATCTCTCTGAAGTTCTTGTTTCCTACGATTCTTTTCTTAATGGCTTTGACGGCATCTCTGGGCCTGAGGGAAGAAATATCCGCATCAGCTGATGTTTCTTTATTCGTTTAGCTTGAAATGAAAAAACAAAAAAAACAAAAAGGAAAACCAAAGAGAATCTATGATTCAAATTGTTGCTCAAGCATTAATGTCGTTTTGGCCAGAAATTGTTTTAAGGCATGTTGACTTTCTACCTAATTAGGTCGTTTGGTCACATGCGGCTGTATGGCCTGACAGCAGAAAAACAACATCGCTGAATGATGCAAACCTCTTCGTCAGACTTGTACCGATCATGTTCAAAAGTACTGATTACAGAGATACACCAATCAACTGGCCAGAGATCGGAAACCACTGAGTGTTTTCCTCCCAAACTAAGAACTTCCACCATTTCTTTGGTTTGTGAATCAACCAATCAAAAGCATTGATCTTTGATGAACTGTCTTATTATAATAATTAATTATCATTAAAGGACATCCAGCTTTTCAAAAATATATTAGCTTTTTGTCATATTAAAAGATCAAACTAATTTAATTACCAGACAAAGATAAGCAGAATAAAGGTAAACTGCAGATATCAGATGACAAATTTATTCATTAAGGAAGTAAAGTGATCTAAACCAACCTGGTCCTAGGAGAAAAGCTAATTGTCCTGTAAACCTAATAACTGGCTGGGCCGGCCTTTGAAGCCGTGACTGTCAGTAAATATCAAGAAATACTTTTGGTCCACATTTCTTAGCAGAGGTCCTTTCCAATCAGCCACATTTTAGGTCACACCACAGCATCCCAATCAGATTTAAGTCAAACCTTTCACATTTTCTGGCCAAAATCTTTCTTTTTTATTGACCCATGGGCTTTGGCTCATTGTTCTGCTGCCTAACCCAAGAACACTTGGGTATAAGGTCTCACTGAAACTCATCTTCCTTCAGGATTATGACCTAAAGAGCAGAATTCATGGTTTCATCGAGTACAGCAAGCTGTTCAGGTCTCAAATCAGCAAAGCTGATCTAGACAATCTAACTACCATTTTTGATGTTCTTTTTCTGAATTGCTGTTTTAAATTTGTCTAATTAGTCCACAGAGTCCAGTCCCACATGTCTTTGAGTTAATCAAGATGTTTTTATCGAACATGAGACGGCGTTTTTGTTAAGTAGCTGTCTTTACCTTGGACCGCTGTCATTTTTGCCCAGTCTATCTTGTTATCAAACCGTGACCTCTGACCTTAACTGAGCTGAGTGAGATCTGCAGTGCTTTAGATGTTCTCTTGTGGTTCTCCTCTTGCATCCTAGATGAGCCGCTGACGCGCTATTTCAGTAATTTTGCCAGGCCGGCCACCCCTGCTCCATGAGATCCTTTAGTCTCATGGAAGAATCAGACGAAGAACTAGTTAGCTAATTTCTTTATTCAGTAATCAGGTGTGAGTGCGTCAGGTAAAACAGCTCAAATTTCCAAAATGTGGTTCCTCACAGTTAGTTTATGTTTTAACAATGGGGGTAATTACTTTTCTCAGAGGACCAGGGGGTTTTAGATGAAAGCATTTGGTATTTCCTCCGGTTATCTTCATCCGATATTTTCGGATCAGCGTTTGCTGATCTGAAACATGGAAGTGTTATAAAAATGAGAAAATGGATTGAGCAATGACTCATTTTGGAAGTCTGTGTTGGATTCAAAACTACAACGTCTGTAAAACAACCTCCAGCACATGTTTTAATCTTTGGTGTGTTATAGTCTTTAATAAACAAACAAACAAACAAAAAGAAGCATATGAACAACATCTACCCCTCATCCGTCTCATTGATGATATCACATATCTCCAAGTTGAGTCCCCAGTCCTCCGACTGCAGAGAGCCGCTGGTCGCTCGTTCTGTCAACAGGGAGAGAACAAGGTGAAACAAAGTGTTGACTGTGAAACTGATTTGGGAATACACGGATATAATTACACCCAGGTTTCCAGTATCGAGGTAGGCCCAAATTTACAAAACTGCTGAAATGTTTTCTCATGTTGTTCCTGGGACTTAAAGCCCTTCTTTTGGATGTCGGAGAAAGTGCTGGAGTGACCAGTTTTCTCAGGCCGTACGGTGCAGAGAACAGAGAGCTGCCGTGAAAAACACACACAGCCATGCTAGGGAAACTAAAATAGCCCCAACCATCACTTTTATGGTAAAACCGTTTTAAAACACAGTAAGCAAGCTGAGGGCTGCCCAAGCAGATTGCCCGTCTTTACTAACTTACTAACTAATATCAGCCTGTTAGGCTGGTCGTGAAGAGAATAAGACGGCAAAAATAATTTAGATTCTGTGCAACAAGGACCTAAAAAGCACTACTAAATTTAGCTGTTATGCGTCAAGAATTAAAATAACTAAATGTTAGAGATGACAGTTGGGGAATTCCCGCTGCTTCTCTGCTTTAAATAAATAACATTAGATCATTTTATACAGTTTAGCACATGGCAGTGTAAATATCATTAGGTTTTCATACCTTAAAAATCTCACACCACTCCATGCTTAAAGATAATCAAGAATCAAGAAGGTTTATTGCCATTATGTGTTACCATTTTGAATTTTTGGTGAGGCAGACACCGGCACAAAATGCACATAAATACAAGCAGACACAAGACATGATCTTTCTATTTTTTATTCTTTTTTTTTTTTACCTGTGACTGTAGCTACTGGCCAACAACATCACTCCCTGAGGGTCATAAGCGTGCATATAGTCTTTAGCAGCTAATGGGCTTATTTTCAAGTAAAAAGATAGCAGTCTGTAATACTGTGCAATAGATTTGTGCAATTTGCATGGATGTCTAAACAGACAGACCCTCAGAAACGTAGGTATAATTTCAACCAGAAATGTGCTACGTAAATTCTCCACAAACAATTTCCTGAGTTACTAGGAAAAAAATGTGTCATAGAACAATGGGACTGCAGTTTCAAAGGGCTTTTAATCCGAGGGTTGTGTGGATCTTTTACTGTTTGTTGGTTTGATCCTGAATCTGATTTTAGCGATCAGCTCCTCTCTCATCACTGCTAGGTGTGTGTTTTTCTAAAAACATGGGAGGCATAGAAATAACCTCAAATTAAATAAAACCTGCAGCAGCCACATTTCACTGCAGCTTGTCGATGCAGAGGAACACACCAACAATGACCCAGATTGGAGGTTTATTGCAGTCACCTGCAGCTCGATGGAAAGACATCTGAACAGGCACTACTTCATAAGGCCCAAAATAATGAAATGTTGTTCAAAAGCTGGGGGGTTTACTTTATTTTTGCTAACAATTGTGTTTTCTGTTCACTTTGCTTCAAGTAATGGTGAGTTCCAGGACGAATAGAAAACTGGACTTCGTACCGTCATGCAGAAAAAAAAACAGGAAGATTTTCCAGTTCAGACTATGACACTTTAAAAAATTAGATGGGAGGATTTTTTGGTGGATTTGTCTTAGAGTTCACATAAAATACGGGGGACATTTTGGCCCAGGGGCAGAGAAGGTGCACCGTATATGGAGTCTACAGCAGTCACCATAGTCTGTCCCGGGTTCGATTATTGTCAAAAAATTCAAAACATAGATTTTCAGTGTAGCGCTGGCCATTTTATGCTGTTGCTTCATGACCTATTTTTAGATAAAGAACACTAAATTCAAAGTCAACCCTTTATTCAACCAAGTTTTGACCAAAACTGCAAGTTTAAAAAAGGAAAAAGAACGCGTGCTCTCTGAACTCTTTGAAGGAGGCGGAGCTTGGTGATAGAGCGTTCCTGGGTCTGGCTTTGTGATTGGTTGGGAGGATGTAATGACTGCAGTATTAACCTATATGCTAGGCTAGAATGCATTGTTTTTCTACTGAACTTTTTATCGCCCCTTTTTTGTCCTGTTGCACCACCTGTCTATTGATCGATATATATCGTTATTGAATTATCGTCCGCCACTATTTGGTATTGCCCTGAATTATAGTTTATTGTTAAATTGATAAAAAAAAACTTTTGCATGGAGGAACTGGTTAAACTTCTCATATTGGAGCACAGGTCAGCAACCTTTAATTTATGAAGAGACACTTTTGCCATCGCTCCTTGTTGGAGCAAATTTATTTAGTCGCAAAATCTTCTTGGCCCTCAATAAAAAAAACAAGACCTGGCATAGAGTTTTACAAACATTAATTCATGTTTTCTATAAATTCTTAATCTTTGCAGAGTGGTGGATTTATTTTCAGAACAATCAAAAGAAAAACTTGACTTTACAAGGAGGGTAAAAATTGACTTCCTTGAATAGGACTTGGCCAGCTGAAGCGTTTTCAACTTTATGGTAAATGAGGAACCTAAGAAACGACCTCCACCATTGGTGTCACTTTGTTGTTGGTGTTCAAGCCAGAAACATTATGGAAGCTGTTCAGTCGGTTTGTTAAACGTAACGTAACTAATTAGAGATCGTTGCTCATTCTTGTTTAAAGTTATCAAGACCCGTTGAAAAGGGGCTGAAGCCACAGGCTGCAGAATTCTGTTTTTGGGTCGCTGTTTTTTTGCAAACATAACTATGTTAGTATTATAGGTTTTGGGACTCAGTTCAGAACATTGTACAAGAGGAACGTTTGTTGCTTTTTTTATTTTATTGTCATGCCTCAGTAAGCTTGTTCCAAGGCCCGCTGCCCTGAGATCATGAGGAACCTGGAGATCTGCTCCTTCAGAGACCCGTGTGGTCTTCCTTCAAGGAGGGGCGGTTTCCGTTATATCTTAACTCCTAAAACAGCGGAGCGCATTCAGTCTTTAAGGAAAAATCAGCTCCTAACAGGAAGACAGTTCTCCATTTCATGAGACCGATTTTGCATTAAGAAATTATGTCTCTACCCAAAAAGGGGAGATTCACAGTGACGAAAGACAAGAAATATCTTGTTCATAAAATGCTACGAACATGAGAAAAAAAAGATAGAATAGAGAAAATCGAGCGAGCTCTGACATTATATTGGGTTTATCTTACCATGTAAACAACCACCACGTGCCTAAACGACTACCGTCGTGTTGTCATTGTTGTCATTACCATCTAATGTAGAACAGATTCCTGGATCAATGTGTGCTTCTGTGCTTTTTCTGTCTCTGCTCTGTCTTCTCTAACCTCCAGTCGGTCGAGGCAGATGACCGTTCATACTGAGCCTGGCTCTGCTGGAGGTTTTTCCTTCCTGTTGAAGGGGAGTTTTCCTTTCCACTGTCGCTTCATGCTTGCTCAGTATGAGGGATTGCTGCAAAGCCATGTACAATGCAGACGACTGTCCTCTGTGGCTCTACGCTTGATGCAATCTACTGGGTTCCCTTACATAGGACATTTTTTTTTACCAGTCTGTATAATCTGATTGAATTTTACTTTGTAAAGTGCCCTGAGATGACATGTTTCATGAATGCGTGCTATATAAATAAAATTTAATTGAACTGAATTGTGAAGTTCTTCCAGAGGATCCTCCTGAAGTACATCCAAGTGACTGATTGTTCAAAAAGGGACTGATATAAATGTTTTGGTACTCGGTTTTATCAGACCATAACTTAAACACTATTTAAGCTTTTCAGGAAGTGTGTTTGGTCAGTGCAATCCGTTGACTTAATTTATTTATTTATTTTAAAGTGTGGAAATATCATGTCTGTTGTGTCTGTGTGTGTTATGTTATTAGTGCATCCTGAGCCGGTGTCTGTTTGAAAAAGATTTCATCATAGTAACACATGGTGACAATATAGGTTTTTGATTCAATGTCAATTTAGTTCAGTTCAGGATCGTGGACGTGGCCTGATAAATGGTTAATATTTTACCTACACAAGATAACACAGTTGGAGTCTTTATTTACAATAATTCCAGATTACTTTGTTTTGGTGGCTGAAGATAACAGCTTCTAGTCCAAGAGGGGCCAAGACCAAAGTAGATGACACAGAAGCTGATGATTACATTTTCCTCCGTTTACTGTGCAAATTGCGTCACCGACAATCTTCCTGTGTGAAACGCAGACTAAAAATTGAGCATGTGAAGTGTTTCTGGTCAGAGTACCTTTCTTATCTAAAAGGAAATTGGTGCAAAAACAACATATAGCACTTTATGTGAAAGTTATTTTATTCACATTTCTATGAGGTTTCTACTGTGACCGTAAACAACTGACACGTTCCTTCCCGAGTATGTGATTGAGGCAGAAAGAGGTTAATAACCGTCTAATGCAAACTTGGAGACAGTTCAGTCAAACACTGCTTGCATAAACGGGTGTGACCTTTTGTGACTGGAGCCGTTTTATGATGGCAAAAGTCTTTGGTCTAGACTCCTGTTGGACTCACCGTTCGCCTCGGCCTCCAGCACTAACTAATCTGAATATATACCTGCAGATTTATAGATCCTACATACTGTGTGTATGATATTAACCGTTTATAAACCTTTCACAGAACCTCACTTCATAGTTTCACCTTCAAATAATAACCTTTGCTGTTACTGTTTGAAGTCTTTTTTAATCAGATTCCTGAGAAAGTCCTGGAATTATGCTTCCCCCCCCGCTGTGATAATGCGCTGCCATTTTGCTCGTTTCTTGATGTGAACTGCCGGTCAGCCGGCTGAACAACGGCTAAGACGGTTTTATTTCAAGGACGAATATTCCCTGTCACGGATTTTAATAAACGAAAACCTCATATTCCACAGCAATGAACATGACATTTCGCCTGAATAAAAGCACTATTACAGGTTAATTAACCACGAAAAAACTTACATTAGTGATCAATGTAAATTAAAGAGGACTTAAATTGGCTACACCTGAGTTTCAGTTTCTAAAGTGCTGTAACTTCCCCAATTTTATACACACCAATTTATAGGAAGCCCCTCCAGAGACTCAAATAAAGCTTTGAGCAATCAGGGTCAACCTTTAACCTCTTTCCTCTGAACTATTTAGAAATCAAGGCCGGCTTTCTTGATCTCCACCCTTCACGGGCTTCTCATAAGTCTCCAAATCCTTTTGCACCAACCACACTTCAGTAAACCCTCAGCCCTTGCCTTGCTCAATCCCAAGGCAGGGCAGGCTACTCCCTTCAGATCCCCTCCCTCCCTCTTCCCCTTGCCCTGGCCTCCTCCGGCTGCCTCCACTTCATGTGACTGTCAGCTGCTTGTGTTCTTATTTGCCTCAGAACCAGCTCACATCTCTGTGCAGGAAAGTGAGAGGATTACAAAAAAAAAAGGAAGGAGGAAGGGTTGAGATAGGTGTACAGACACTGCTCATGGCCGATCTGACCTCCTTCCAGCCATCAGGGGCTGAATGAATGTGAGGGCGGCTCGCAGGGTTTAGGAGAAAGTATCTGTTTTAAATCTGTATGAAGAGAAGACGGGATGTTCAAAGAGATCCGTTACTTTAGCTGTGAAAGATGTGAAGCTCCGGCTCAGATGGAAACGCTTCAGCGACTGCGGAAGTGAGCGGCAACACCGAAATGAATTCTGATTCGCTAGGCTAGCTGTCACCCAAGCCGCACTGACCAATCGCATGCACGGATTAGGAAAAGGGCCCCGCCCCCGTCTGAGTCACTGCCTCTTAAACTTATTTTCCTTTTTCTTCCGAACAAATTCGGAGTATTTCAGCCTAAAACAAGAACACAAAACCATCCTTTTAGGCGGATATAATCCAGAGGAAGTGTGTCTTAAACATAGAAACCCCCAAACATGTCGGCCAGTGTGCAAATTACGCAAATGACTTAAAAAACACACACACACACACACACACACACAGCTGACAATATGTTAAAGAAAACCCGTAAAGGCTTACCGACTCTCTGTCCGACGGGCGTTGAAAAGGGGTTTCCGAGGAGAAACTCCATGGTCTCCCCGAGAGAAAACATCCTGGTAAACTGCTCGCCGTGAAAATAACTGTAAACAGGTCAGAGGACTTGTTGGGCTGCTGCGCTGACCGCGGCGTTTCCCTTTGCTTTCAGAGGCAGTCGCTGTCTGCAGAGCTCAGTGGGAGGTCACGTGAAAGCTCACGCTCACGCGGAAGCGCGCACGCCCCCAACATCAACACACCTCTGATCGCATTATCCATTAACCAGCCCACCAAGTTACTCTGGGGAAAAAAAACTCTGGTATTTGGCAGAAGCATGCATCAACTGTTTAAGAAATTAATTGAGAATTAGGTATTTGTCTTTTCTAAAGACACAAAACTTGTGTTGTTTTTTTGCTAAATACGCGTTCATAGTCTTGAATGACTGTTAAATAAATTACTGTTTCAGCATTTGCTGTATTTACAGTGTATTTCTTCTGCAGTCTCGTTTTTCCCGTGTGTTGGTTTATTTTGTAACGCCTCGTTGTGCGAGCACGATTATTGCTTGACAAATGTGTTCCCTTGGTTGTGAATCCCTGTAGGTAATCCATAGTTACAAAGGGCCTCTTGGCTGCTTTTAGGATTAATGTCCTTCCTGCTAGATCTGCCAGTTTAGGTGGACTGCCATGTTGTGTTTGCAGCTGTGTGATTGGAGAAGCTCACTGTGAGATGGTCAAAGCCCGGGATATATTTTTGGAAGCTAACTATGCTTTAAGCTTCTCCGCCACACATATCTGTTGTCTGTCTTGGTCTTGGTGATGCTGTTTGTCCTCTAACAAACCTCTGAGGCTGTCATGGCACACCTGGATTTATACTGAGATTAAATCACACACAGAGGTCTGAAGGCAGGTGGACTTTGTTCCTTGATTAGGTGACTGCTGATGCTTTTCAGTGTTTTTTTTTTTTTTAATTAATGAATCCTTTTCTTTCCATTTCGGCCGTATATGTACTGTAATGCACTGGTCAGATTTGTTGCTTGAGAAACATTTGCTGCAGGCGGAGTAGCAATGATGATTTTCATTCATAAACAGATGTGGGTCGAGCAGCCAAAAATCGTACTCAAGGAAGAGTAGCACTACTACAACATAATTTTTACTCAAACAAAAGTAAAAAAGCAAACACGCAAGTAAAAGTAAAAAAGTGTTTTGTAAAAAGGCTACTCGAGTACTAAACTAATCAAAACATCTAATTTAATATTTAAAAAAAGACAAATAAAAATATATTTTTTTTACTAAATATCACATTCAGGCAGAAGAAACACTTTTTCGAAATAAATTTTTCATCATAAAACTTCTGAAAGCAATATTTACAGCAGGTAATGTATATAGAGTGTGTTAAAAAAAGAGCAAAGTACTTTCCAGTGACAATATCTACTACTGTCTTCTGTATATTTACTTGACCTCCAATGGCTCAATGAGTTCAGGAGATAAAAAAAATACATAAATAACATTAAAACAACAAAGCTTGGGTACAAACAAGAAGTCTCCCTTTAGTATAAACTGTAGACGTGTCTCTCTGGTGCATTTTTGGTTAAAAAAGTCTGTTCTTTATTCACTGAAATTACTTGCAGTAGGTAGAGTAGCCAGACATTTTATTCAAGTAAGAGTACTGATACTTTTTAACAATATTACTCAAGTACAAGTAAAAAGAATAGTGCCGTACAACTACTCCTAAAAGTACATTTTGTTTGAAAAGTTACTTAAATAAATGTAACTGAGTAACTGTAACTAGTTACTACCCACCTCTGTTTGTAAAATCTTTTCTTAAAACTCATCTTATTCCATTTCACAGCTCTGCACTGCTTTGTGTAAAGTCATGAACTGTGAGAAGTTGCAAGTGTTTGCACACTTTTGCAATGAGGTGTATATATGCAAAAAAAAGACATCCACTTTTTAAAATATCTGTCATGAGTAATCAAAACTGCATGCTCGTATATCTTGCTAAACAAGCATTTTCTTGTCTCGTTCATAGGAGACAGGTGAAACAAGCTGGACCAGTTTTATCATGCTCGACACGAAACACTGATTTCAAAAGATTATATTTCAACTGAACCTTGTACAGGCCACGAGAACTAGCCGGTGGGCTTCTGCATATCATATTTCTTTTAATAACATGACCTCTAAAGCTTTGCCAAAGATGTTATATGCAGTCTTTGAGTACACAGAACCCTTCCAGCTCCAACTGTGAAAAATCTCAGGAGGGACAGCAGGTTTTCCCATCCACTGGTACAGGAACAAATTCCTCCTGCAGGAGTTTCCTGTAAAAGAGAATCATGTATTAT
Organism: Fundulus diaphanus; assembly: GCA_037039145.1. Lineage (NCBI taxonomy): Eukaryota > Metazoa > Chordata > Actinopteri > Cyprinodontiformes > Fundulidae > Fundulus > Fundulus diaphanus. The sequence continues at coordinate 27,437,313 of CM073123.1, forward strand.
GCATTTCGAAGAGGTATTATAAAAAGCAACCTTTAAGCCTGTATACCATAATTTTCATTAAGCCACCCATGAAATTGTTGTATTGTTCTGCTGCAATATTCTTAAGTGCTGTGTTTTTATTAGCTGGAGGTAGGAAAAAATCATAAATAGAAGAAAAAAAGCCTTTAAACCACCATCTTTGAGAAACATTTTATTTCAATAATGTTGGGGGATGCGTGACATGCTTGTGTGTTTTTGCATTGTCACCACAAGGTGGAGGCCCTCTACAGGGGATCGAAGGGACAGTGTCTGTTAAAGAATATATTTCTGTTGTTTAAGAAATATTTTCTTGACCCGTAAACAGCTTATTTTCTATCTGACAACCCGTATTTATCTAAATAAATAAAATAAAAATAATTTTTAAAACAGGATTTTTTATGTTACACTTGCTGTCTGGCTGAATCCAACAGCAAAAAAAAAAAAATATTGCTTCAGTGACTTGACAGTTTCAGGCAACCTGAAAACGTGTTTCAAACTCACTTTGCATGCAAATCTCTACGCCTTACTAAAAGCAACGATTTAAAAATAAAATAAAATGTTAATTCCCCCCCCCCCCCCCCTACCGCATTATGATACGATGTGGTCAGCATCGGCTTCTGCAGATCTTCACCAGAGGTGCTGAGTGGAGTCAGACGTGAAAGCCCCAGAGGCTGCAAAGATGTAAACTGGAAAAAAAAAAAAACAGTTTGTTATCTCCTTCCTACAGGGTGCACAACAACCACAACATTGTAACAGCTCAGTTATCCTTGTTCACATACAAGATGACTGTGTCAGGCTCTCATGCATGATGTGGTTCTTAATAAAGAGCGCCAGCAACACATGTGGCAGCTGTGCGGAAGAATAATTGTAAAGACAATCATGCAGGTAGACGCAATTAAGACCATACGTGTCTTAAATGGGGCGACGTTTAGCCTTTCTAGATGCTTTCATTACGGCTTGGCAAGGCCAGTTGATTTTCAGAGCATTCCTTTATAAGGTTGTGCCAAATAAAAAGGGAACTGCATTGAAACAAAATGCGTGATTAAAACGCAGGACACAAACTCACGGAACCATATTAAAGTTACTCCTTTCTCATAATGAAATATTTAAAAGTCCTGCTCATGATCTTAACAGCAGGGATCTGTTGTCAGGATTGGAAGATTGATGTGATGCAAATTGTTTCGTCGTAGCGTTCGAGCTGTCTGATACCATCCATCCATACAGGCACTGTCTCCGCTTTTCCAGATCCCAACACCCAATTGCTTGTTAACCCAAAAACGTGTATCAGCCAATCACATGGCAGCAGGTGAGCGCATTTCAAAACAGTCAGCAAAAAGAGGAAGAAACAGGACTTTGAATGTGGTGTGGGTGTTGGTGCCAGACGGGCTGCTCTGAGTATTTCAGAAGCTTCAGATATGCGGGTTTCCATTGCCTTGTTGATGTCAGAGGTCAAAGGAGAATGGCCGGACAGGTTGGAGGTGACAGCAACGCAACAATAGCTCAAATAAGCCGTCCTTACGACCAAAGTATGGCTAATGCCATCTCTAAGCTCATAAAGTCAAACCCTAGAGCGGATGAGTAACAGCAATAGAAAACGATTCCACTGGGTACCTGTAGTGTGAGCTAAGACCATGAAACTGGCTCACCAAAAGTGGACATAACCAACTGTGAAAACGTTGCCTGGTCCAATGAGTTTCGATTTGAGCTGTGAAAAACATTGTGGGGTCAGTAGGCATACACAACATGAAATGACAGATCCATATTGCTTTGTCTCAACAGACAATATTATAATGGCTTGAGGCCCCTTAGTACCAATCAAACATTGTTTAGCTGCAACAGCCCACCTGAGCATTGTCGTTCTTTATAACCACAATGCACCCATATTCTCATTTCTACTCCCAGCAGGACAATATACCACATCACAATCATCTCAGACTGGTTTCTGATAAACAGATCTGCAGCAGCATTCTTAATATCTTCATATGCACCAAAGCCTCTGAAGAATGTTTCTGAAACCTTGCTAAATTTGTGCTACAAAGATCCAAGGCAGTCCTGAAGGTAAAAAGTAGTCCAACCCGGTACTAGGAAGGGGTGTCTAATAAAGCGGCTGGTGAGCGTACGCTATCTTCATCAGGGTCTTCTTAGAGTGGGGCGTGTAAGGAATAATCTACTGAAAACAAAGGCACCCTGTACTTTTTCTGTATCTGGATGAAACCTTTCGTTCTCGCAAGGTTTTTAGCACAGTAGAAGGCTGTGTCCACAATTCCCTGTATGTGGCTTTTAAAATTTAGTTCGTAGCTACCTACCATGTCATGGTAAAGATGAAGTACACCCTCTGTTAATATAAGTGGTTTAAGATGTAAATGATCTGACCTTTATGTTATGTACGTTTCTGAAATGATTTAAAGCCGACCTCATGTGTATCTTTATCTACACGTTGCCTTTTCATCCATTCCTATTCACATCTTGTACCTGCAAACAAACCATTTTGTACCAATGTCACCAAACCATTGGCAGTTAGTGTGGTTTTAGTTGTAAGTTTGTAATTTTATGAATTATGAAGATAAATAATGCAATACGTGGATGAAGTTATTCATTTGTGAAGTACTATTAGAAACGCTGTATTATACTCTGTTACCATTTATCTTGGATAAATGGAGCAATCTCTTGGTAGATGTCTAACAGCTCCATCCATCCATCCGTTTTCTAATATGTCTATCCCTTGTGGGGTCGTGAGGGTGCTGGTGCCTATCTCCAGCTGTCAATGAGGCGGGGTACACCCTGGACAGGTCGCCAGTCCATCGCAGGGTCTAACAATTATTATTGTTAAAAAAAATATGCACACAAAACATTCTGTAGGAGGGTGAGATCCTAGGAATAGGTTGGTACGAAATCTCACACAAGGAAGGGAGGATTTTGTACCATAACAGGCCAGAAACAGTGTGTACCATTATGAGGGACTGTGGCTGTATCACTATTTCTATTTCTGTTTTGAATTCTGTACAGCACTTTGATCAATCTTTTTTTGTCTTAGAGATACAATTTTGTTGATTGGTGGAAGACATCAAAGATTGTGTGTCATCAGTATAGCTGTAAACAAAAGGGATGTTGTAATATTCTGTAATTCAAGAAAAGAGGTTGCATTTAGATACTGAATAAAAGTGGCCCAAGTACTAAACCTTGAGGAACCTCATACGAAATCATGATAATCTCCGATTTATTAACTACCGGATCACGAAATACGATTTGATCCGCTCTTGTACAAAAACCACAGGAACCTACACATTTCCTTTTGACTCGTTTCACTTGATTTCACCGTCTATGGGTCTATTGAATATAGATCTACGATCTGAATTGGGCTCGAGTCTCCTTTTCTCTGTGCGTCGACAACAATTTCCAGCAAACATAGAGTCGGGAATGTGAAGATTTATGTATGAATGCACTTGCGAGTGAACGTGTACTGGCTGGCTGCGGTGGTTGTAAATTGATCCCTCCTACTCTTCCCTGGTTCGCTGCGCAGAGTAGGGGTGAGGAGGAGGAAGAGGAGGAGGAGGAGGAGGAGGAGGAGGGAACCGGAGCAGGAAGGAAGACGGGCAGGCAGGCAGTGAATGCTAACAAGCTCCGCTGTAATCATAAAGCTCCCTCGGCTCGGGTTTGACTAAACATATGGAATTGAAAAGGACCGTCGAGCGTTGATTGAGTCCTAATATGCGCCAGTGCCGCGTTCGCCCTGTGCGCGTGCAGCAGCCTCGCGGCCGTCGGCACCTTTGATCGGTGAAAAAAAAAAAAAAAGCCGTCCTTTTTTCCCCTCTCTCGCTCTCTCTCTCTCTCTCTCTCCTCCCGCTGAGTGAAATGTATCGAGACTGCTCGGGATTCACGTTCTGACAATGGAGATTGAAAACATCGTGGCCAACACGGTTCTCCTGAAGGCGAGGGAAGGTAAGTGCCCGAAACGATAATAATAATAATAAAAAAAATCTAAACGGAATCTACTTTGCTTTTTTTTTTCCCCTACCCGAACATCTGCGACATGAGGAGAGCCAGAGAGCCTTCCTAAAAGGCTTGTCCTCCCGGTAGGGTTTCGGCTTTTTCCTCTTGTCTCCCATCACTGCGCAGCGCTCTGTCTCCAGGCAAACATCTTGAGATGAAATCATCTGCTTGTGCACTGGGAGGAGGAGGAGGAGGAGGAGGAGGAGGGGGGGCACTTTGTATTTGTCGGCCAGGTTGGAGAACATAAGGCCCAGGAGGGCTGGGGAGACGGAGCAGCGCAGGGGAGGCGTTCTGCAGCATCGCGTTGCATTGGACGGGGTCGAGCAAAAATGTTTTCACTCAAGGACCGGCGCTTGTTTTACGATGACATAACGCATGTAATGGTGCTCAAATGAAAGCTCGCAGGGTGTGGAGATATTTACCTGCCCCCCTCCAGCTCCCCCCTCTTTCATAGCCGCTTAAACCTTAATTAGGAAGGCAGAATAAACGAGGGCTGTTTATTTCCCCCTTCTTTCTTTGCCGCAGACGTGTATTTCGCTGCAATGCTGCTGATTAGGAGACAGGAGTACAGCGAGGGCTTATTCCATGCAGAGGGGAAGGGGACCTCTGTGGTCGTGCAGCAGCAGCAGCTCACCTGGAGGCAAAGATCCATCTGTGTTTTTATTTATTTATTATTATTATTACTATTATTGTTTAACAGGGGGTCGTTTTCACTGGAGTGTTATCTACGGCCTTCATGTGTGGATATGCAAAGGCCTTCATCCACTTTTGTAATGATAAATTGTTAAAATGGGCTACCCTCAGAAGCAGTGGATCAGCTTTAATGTGGTGGTGGTGGTGGTGTGTGTGTGTGTGTGTGTGGGGGGGGGGGGGGGCTCTTCTCTTTACAGGGCATCATCAGGCCCTTCTTTTCATTTCCCGTGTCCTTAAATGCTGCTTGGATCTGACATCGGCGGCTCCATGCTTGCCAGAATACTGCTCTTCTATCATTAGGGGCCCCAAAAGGGCCTTCAAGTGAGTTAGTGGGGGGTGGGGGGGGGGGGGGGAATCGGTGTGTTCACAGATTGGGTCCTAATGCGATTCTGGGGAAGCTGTTTGACTGACAGCGTTAATGGGATGATGCGTGTTACAGAAACGGATATGTTGAATCAAATCACGTTTAACGTTGTTAATCGTGATTTGATTCATTCTACGTCGGCAACTAGTCAGGGTGTTCAAAATCATAACTGTTTTTTTTTTTTTTTTAACGCCTTGCATACTTAGAGGTGCACCGAGAAATCGGCTGGTGACCACCGGAATCGGCCGATTTTTATTTTTTTATTTTTTTTAAATTTGACTGGGCAGCCTTAAAGTCAAGAATCTCTTGTTTTTCTGATCCGTGAACCCACCATGATGGTCTAATTCATACCTCCCGCTTTGCTCGTCCACAACGCATGTCACCCGTAGGCTACCTGCCAACTCGGGACCACTGCGGCTGCACACTATTAGAGAAATATGCAGTTACGATGCTGTAGCTGAAACTATTTGGCGTTGGTAGAGATTAACCCTGCTGTCGGTGACCATCATACTCCAACTAAAACGGTTGCACCAGACTCTGGAAGTACAAGTCAGACAACAATGTTTTTTGTATTTCAAAGAAATACAGCATGGAGGGATCTGCTGTTTTCCCAATGTGGGTAATTCATCTCTAAAGGGGCAACAAGGATGCAGAAACGGCACCGATATTTTCCCGGGAGATCACTTTCCTCCTTTCTTTTCAGTTCTTTGTGGCTTCTTTTCTTCCGCGTATATGCAGCGTATAAACCAGCACACTGTTGCTCTGGTTTATCTGTCTGTAATCTCTCCGAGTCAAACAAGGTCGTTCAGCTGAGCTAGTGTTGGTAATTTTGCCTCATCACTTTTTTTTGTTGTTGTAATTTTGGGTTTCTGCATAGCAGACTATTTATTTTAGATTTTATGTTTTGGTACAAAAACGAGCCATCTGTCACAGGAAGTGGCTTCGTACCCACCTTGGGTGCATCTTGTTTAGTTGTGGAAGGGGTCAGCTTCGGCGGCTGACAGGAAGGCTAAACAAATTACAGCGAAGTGTCTCCACCATATCCCTTTGAGCTATAGAGACCTTTGTTGTAGAACATGCTGGATTTGGAGTGCTGGCGGGCTTTTAAATATGTTCTGAGGTTAGGTTGGGGTCTAGTTAAGGGTCAAAATGATTACAGACAAGTTAAAATCTTCTTATAAAGGAAGAGTTGTGTATAACAAAAAGTATTTGTCTTTTAATAACGCTTTTTGCATTCTCCTTAATGTCATAGTAAATGGGACCACATCTATCCAGCAGACTTTATACTTTTTTTCTTCAGTCGAGCCCACTAGAATTTGTATGCTTTCCTTCTAATGGAGAAAATGTGTAAAACCCTGTTAAATTTGCTATCTGCAATCATCATTTACACATTATTCTTCAAAAAAAAATCAATAAAGCTTACTGCTGATTTGTTTCATTAATGTGTTGCATGCTTAGTTTATTGTCGAGGATGTAAAAAAAAAAAAAATCACAGTATAATTTGGCGTTATTTTTAAGTTATGTATTTTCGGCCCGCGAGTACTTCTGACTTGATGGTTTTGGCCCGTGGGACAGAAAGTTTGGACTCCACGGATTTAGAGGATCCCGAGTCGTGATCATGATTCAAAACGTTTGCTGTGTTGCGATCCGCTTCAGAAATAAAAATAAATAAATTCTAATAAAACACCTTTTATTCTATAAATGTTACAGCAGACAAAAGAAAACCTCTAACAAAAGGTTAAACAACCCAGCTGTTCCAGCTGTGTTTTAATGGCTTTTTAAGTGGATTACTAGGACTACTTGTTTACTCCATTACTCGGTCTCTTCCATTGTTGTTTTTGGTCAAAGAGGCAGAAACCCAAAATCAGCTGCTGATATCTGATGGTTGTGTCTCCGCGGTTTGAATCAGACGCGGGTGTTCACATGGTCACCACCAGTGACAGAACAGTCTCTACCCTTTAAATATAACTTCAGGGGGGGGGGAGACTGTCTCTCTGAGCTTCTGTTTGTTCACATCTATGATTATAACACACCTGTCCTGCCTGAGACTGTTTATTCCCCCTTAAAGCTTTGAGGAGGGGGTCTAAGCCACTGAGTCGGCAGCAGTTCATCATGCCGACGTGTCCTTCAACAAGTCAACTCCTAGATGTCATTAAAGATAAAGATACAGTTTGTTTGTCTTAAGACATACTAACAAACCTGTTGGTCTCAGTCTCAAAACTGAATCCCTGATCATCTTGGTGCCTAAAGTTTGGTGTTTAGAGAGATCAGCTGCAATCCTACCAAGACATGGCTGTCCACCTGTAATTGGCAGGTAGTGCAGAAATCCAGAGCTCAGGTGGGAGAATCTGTTTACAGGACAACCATTGAGAAAACCTGGTCTTAATGGAGGGGCAAGAAGAAATCCATTGTTGAAAGGTAGCCACAAGAAGTCCCGTTTGGTGGTTGCTGCACTGGGAAACGTGGAAAGAAAGTACTCTGGTCAGAGGACACTAAAATGAACTGTTTGCCCTAACGTTGGCAGAGAACTAACGAGGCTCATCAGCCGGAAAGCACCACCCCCTACAGGGATGGCAGCATCATGGTGTGGGAATACTTTGTTTAACAAGGGCAGGGAAGCTCGCCTGAGTTGATGAACTGAGATGAATGCAAGGCATGTTGGCAAAATATATGTGAGGCTGGGGCAGCAACCTTTAATCTGCAGTCAATGTGCCAGTGGAAGGATTTAGATCAAAGCTTGTTCACATTGTATGTTAAAATGGCCCAGTCAAAGTCCAGACCTAAGTCTAATTGATTTTCTATGGCAAAACTTGAAAATTGATGCTCTCCTTCTTAAGATAATAAAAAAAAGAATCTGTCAATGATGAAAGCTGGTGGAGACGAAGCCCTAAAGACTTTGGGCTACAATCGCACTAAAAAAGTTTCTGAATACAAAGGTATGCCAAAGCTTTCATCGGTATATAAAAAAGGCGTAGTTCCTTCCACTTTACGTTTGTGTCACGGAAAACCTTAAAATGCATTGACCTTTGTGGTTGCAACGCGACAAGATGCATAATGATAATAATGCAATTTATTTACAAGAGCCTGTCGTAACACTTTAGGTCAATGTGCAAATAAAAACGGACAAGAACAACAATAAAAAAATCAAATAAGTGGATGAATGCCTACTGTATCACTGCAAATACTCAAGACTCCACAGCTATCGTCTTAGCAAAACATCAGGGGCAACGCATTACGAACCGTACAGGGCTTTACTGCTCGTTAACATGCTAAGGAAATGTTTGTGACTTCATAGCGTGCTGATGCATTTGTTAGCAGCTCTTCACAGTAAACTCTATTTAAAAAGCACTTAATCATTTGGAGACAACGTTATCTGAGCCCGTCCTGCAGACTCCACTGTTTACAACACTTCATAGCATATTAGTTGGCAGGAGTACCCTGTTAAAGAGTCGTTCTGCGGCAGATGGTCATGTTAAGTGTGCTGAAAAAATGTGTTTACTCATGGGCTGTAAAACACTGTGCCTACGTCAGGTTCATTGCTTTTCTTCAACCCCCCCCCTTTTCTCACTGCCTCGTCTGAGACGGTCTCTTAAATGAAATATATTGCTGATATAAGACAAAACTAAAAAATTAAAATAAAATAAAAGGAATATGTCATGTGCCTGTGAGGAAATAAATTCACGCAGGAAAAGTTGGAGACATGTCGTCGTCTTAGATGACCTGGAAGAGTAAACGTATGCCTAACCCCTTTGTCAACAGCGACAGGAAACTTTGAAAATAATGAACATTTCAACAAGCTACTAGCCCTTAATGGAGCTGTATAACGTAGTTGAACATGCAATATATTATTTGACGTATCTTTAATCTCACGATGGGCTTCCTGACAATATGTTTGCCTGATTGGATCAGGCCAATTGTTTGTAATGGCTCCGACCACATGGCTCTCTGCTAGACGTTTTTGATCGTGAAATCAAACAAAGCAAAGCCGAGGATTGTGTGTGTTTGCTTTGCAGGGAACTTACTCTCAGAGCTCTTATTGATCCTTAGAATGAAACCTTTGGTGGATTTAGTGACTTTTGATTGGTATCTTAAATTTTCTTTTTTTTTTCTTCCTTTAATCCACCTTTTGTTTTTGTTTGTTGGTCAGAATTCAGGAACGAAAGCCAGAGTCCTTTCAGCGCTGGTGTTTACAAGTTGGATTTGGATGATTGTTTTAAATGCAGGAGCTACGGCAACCTGTGGCGCAGGCTTGGGTTTGTTGAGGGAACGAGCTGTTCTTGGTTAGGAAAAATGGGTTGCAATTTGTGTTGCGGAGGGACGGTGCCTAGCATTTTTGATGTGGTTGAATTTCTTTCAACATTTTCACACAGTAAGATCACTTCAAAATAGTCTGCAGCAGGCCCACAAATACTTCCAACTTGGATATTTTTGCCCACTCTGCCTTCTTAAAGTGTAACTCACCCCAAAAATCAACTTTTTTTGCAGATAAACTTTATAAACTGCGCCTAAGGGTGCTTCTTTAATATTTTTTGTGGGCCCTCTTGGGGTTGAACGGTGGCTATTGCAGTTGAATTTTCCTATCTGTTCAAACGGCACATGCTTTCATTATTGTAGCCCCGGTTCAGGTATAAGAGATTTCTTTATTTAACCAGGTAAAAATAAAACCTCTTTTCCAAGACTGACCTGGCCAAGATGGCAGCTCAAATACACATTTGAATACATCATAAACTAATCTTACTGACATTATCTTATAACAGCTAATCTCAGTAGACACGCCTGCAAAGCAAGTCAGGCATTGCCAGTATTGATGTTGAAAGGGAATCATTTTATTCTTTATACCTTTGATCATTTGCTTTACTCGAGATCATTTAAATCTAAATGTAAACTTTCAGAAGATTTGTTACTGCTCTGAACATTAGCCCAAGCTATCAATGATGCTACTAACATGTCGTTTCCACTCAGAAAATGCACCCTTCCTGTCCACCACTGCCTCGGCAGCACCGGCAGCGGCGGGCATCGCCGTGTCAGCGCCCTAAACTGATAACCTCTGGTGACGGGGGGGTTGAGAAATCCTCCACCTCAAAAGACCGATCTGTGGCCTTAGCGTTCTCTGTCTTCTCGCTCTCCATGCTTCAATGTGTTTAATTAAGTGTGGTAGGAAATAATACTGAGGTACTAATTAAATAAAAGAAGAGGGTGATTTAATCAAGCTCCAGCACTTTATTGAGAAATGGAGCAAAAGTAAACGCAGCGTTTAATACTCAGAGATGGGCCTGGCTTTAAGGGAGAAGAGGTCTTTTGCGCCAGAATTTTCTCATCCAACATTAAGCTAGCTGTCACTTTCCCTTGACCTGACCACAGCATCGTATAACCCCGACCGCTCATCCCCACCCTTAGCCCCGCCCCTCAGGGTCTCCTGGCACCACCCTCTTTGGTGGCATTTTTCAAAATTTATTTGGGGACGGGGTTATGCAGGGTGAGTTACACTTTTACCAAGTTTCCAGCCATATGGGAATCACCATGTTGGAGCTAAAATACTAATTTTCTATGACCATCAAAGCCTGATGTTATATTTGGGATTTTTGTTGCGTAAAGGAAACAAGCTGCCAAATTATTGCTGGTAACATGGCGCCTAAAGACCCAGTTTAAAGTGGGTTCTTTAATAAATTGTACTTGGATTGAATTTATAGCGCTTTTCCAGTCATACTGACCACTCAAAGTTACTAAGCCCTCCTGTTATCTGTAGATCCATGATCCTGTTAAGTTCAGAAACCTTTTTATTCCTGGAAGACAGCACAGATCAGAGTTAATGGTGATGGTTATGGATTTTTTTAAAAAAGCATCTAAAGATCAAAAAAAAAAGTTCGACATGCAGAAATCCTGACAAACTATTGATCAAACCCAGTTTGATAACTTGAAGCTAACCTGTTTTTTTTTTAAACATTACATGTGTTACTTTAAACACTGTCTGCTACACACACAAAATGCATAACTCATCCGGTAAATGTAGGTAAACCATAAAGCTGCGTCTTAACAATAAATTAGGCTGTAGGTGAAAAAAAACAAACATACTAAACAGTTCAAGTTAAGCCCTGTTTAATAAATGAAAATAGGCTGCATAAATAGACCGTAGCTAAAAAGTACCACCGGCTGAAAGCAGAACCTTTGATTTATAGGTGATATAAAATGACCTACTATTGAGTGGGACGACTGTTTGTGTCTGACTTTGCTGCTGGGACACCTCCAAAAATCTGTTCATGCGAAAACGGTTATCACTTCAGTATACGCTCGCCCTGAGGGTATTAACGGGTATTAATAAGGTTCCAGTCTGATAATTATTATTTTTTCTCCTTTTGCACGTTGCTGTATTGAATCAAATCTTTGTCCGCTGTGGTTGTCCTTCTAAAAAACAGATTACACTGATTACACAAACTCGGCATACTTGAGTCCTATAATCCTCGTTCAACAAATTTCTCTTATGTAGTGGAAGCTTGATGTTTATAGAAGAACCGTGCAGGTGTAAAGGGGACACGCCTTTGTCGTTGGGGTAATGAAACCTCTTCACCAGCGGCCTTCAAATTGCAGGCTGGTGCGTCTCTCAAAGCCCTCGTGAGCGTCCCCCCCCCCCCTTGTGACGTTAGCCGGCTTAGCTTTATTAGCTTTGTGGTCTTAGTTGGGCAAACACTTGTTGTCATCACTCTGGGGTGTTTCCTCCAGCTGAGGCTCGTAAAACACGTGGGTTTGTGACTGTCCCTTGATGTGGGACTCATTTTACATTTATAACACCCACAAATGGCCGTGTGGGAGAGAGAGAGAGAGAAACGCGCTGTGTTGCATTTTCTGCTCTGCTGCGTGCCCACTTGCTTTGTGTGTGTTTAGCTGGGTGCCTTGTGGGACGTTGAAACGTGACGAGGCACTTTTTCAAGCACCTCAAGACTATATAGCAAAGTTGAACCAGCTGCCTGGTCAAAGGCAGAATCGTTCCCTGGCTAATTAGCCAGCCGTGACTCTGCTTTTATTAATCTACAGTGCCGTGCAGAAGTATTCATACACATTTTCTCAAGTTACATCTACAGACTTTCATGCATTTTATTCAGATCTCTTCAGTTTTCCTCTGCGGTCTGGAAAAGCCGGGACTCTGAGGCCAGTTTTCCAGGAACGCATAGAAAACGAACAAACTTTACTGATATCCGTTCCCTCATTAGCCCAAAACCTAAGCACAAAGCGGACAGGTCAGGGAGACGGTCGAGAGGTTTCAGGCTATGAATTCATTTCCTATTGGTTTGAACATCTCTGAGAGCAAAGATAAACTATTTGGCCGGCATGCAGAAAGATATTTGTGGAGGAAAACTAACACTGCACGTCACAGTGAAGAAAAAAACCCCATCCCTGTGGTGACACAGTGTGGTGGCAGCATCTCACTGTGGGTGTGCTTCTCCTCCGCAGGGATATGGAAGCCATTAGAGTTGATAGGAAGGTGGATTGAGCTAAATACAGGGTAACTCTTGAATAAAATCAGTTGGACGCTGGAAAACACTTGACACCAGGGCAGATTTTCACCTTGCAGAAGGAGAATGACACAATACACCCGGTCCTGTAATGCAGCGGTTTAGATCGCAGCACCTTCCTGTGTTAGAATGGCCTAGTCAAAGGCCTGACTTGAATCCAAGAAGAATCTGTGGCAGGAATTGAAAATTGATGCTCACGGTTGCCTTCCATCCGTTATGACTGAGATTGAGGACTTTGTCAAGTAAAAAAAAAAAAAAAATTGGCAAAAAATATCCACCTTTTGAATGTTCAAAGCTGGTATACCCTCCCCTAAAAGACCCGTAGCTTTGATCGCAGCAGAAGGTGGTCCAACAAAGACTTGACCGGGGTCGAGTGCAAATGCAGGTTTTCATTTTTTTATTCTATGAACTTTGAAAAGCATTTACAATAATGAGCTGCTTTGTGTTGTAGCAAAAAAAAAAAAAAAACATCCCAATACGACATGTTGAAGTGAGCCGTCCTACCTGCTCTTTGACTCTTCCTTTGGGAACATTTCCAGAGTCGCCAATTTTTGCCTTCTGTCCTTGGCGTCTCATGTCAGTCCACCCTTTAGGATGACCTGGCGTCCCGTCTTATCGGAGATAATTGCCGACGTGTAATAAGTGCTGCGTGTTCCAGCCTCAAGGCCTCGGCGGTCGTGTTCCCGCTCCTCCCAGCGCGGCCGTGAAATCAACCGACGAGCCCTTCATCCAAGGGGCAGCTGGAGATAACTTGCATCCAATCCTTATTTCTTTTTTCTTGTTTTTTTTGTTTTGTTTTTTTTGCCCTTTTAGACCCACAGAGTCCGACTGTGTCTCAGGTTTAGTCTCGCAGTGTTCCCTCTTGGAACCGTCCCTCCCCCATGTCCCCCAGGACTCGGGGAAAACAAGGTTTGGTTTTCAAGCAGCATCTCGCCTCTGTTTGATGGAATATGTTGAGCTGCGAGAGAGAGAGAGAGAGAGAGAGAGAGAGAGATGGAGCAGAGGAAGGAAGGTCTTGCAAAACGCCACAGCACGCTACTGGAATGAGCAAAAGCACATGTTTGTGCTGCCCTATAGCACCAGAATGTGTGTGTGTGTGTGTGTGTCTCCTTCTGCTCATGTGAAAAACGGCGAGTCCTGCCTGACGTGAGACCCGCCGCCGTGTCCTGTCCTGGTGTTCTCTTTAATGTCGTAATGTTGTTCGCAGCTTGGCGTGTGTGACCCGCGCTCTCTCCCGTGGCCATATGGCGTTGGAGGAAAAATCTGGCTGTAAAGAATTAATGAAGGCGTGACGAGCGGAGCGCGGTTTATTATGGGGAAGGGCAGCAAGAGAGGAGGTGAGGATCACACGAGAGCGAACCGTCGCACGTTTCCCCTCTTCCTCCGACCCGGCGGATGTGTGCCGCCGAGTCCGCGTATACAGACGGATTACGTTAAGCAAACACTGGGCCCCGTCCTGGCAAAGGCGGCGAGGTCCGAGGCGGCTGATGTTTGTCTTATTAGGGGACTCCGCCAGTCCATCACGCTCTGTAGGGTGGAGTGACTGGAAAAGCAGCCGGCAGTTGGTTTGTTGACGCCAGGGTCCGCTGACTTTACAACGGGCCTAAACTGTGGCTGACCGTCTCAGACTTCCTACCCGTTTCTAGCCGTGTTTCTGGGAGAGCGCTGCAGCGGTTGGATCAGGATCTCCACCTAGAGTTAGGCTCAGAAACATTCATACACCTGGCCGATGTCTTTTTTTTCTTCCTCTTCTTCTTTAGATTTTTACCAACATGTAAACACGTCGGAGTGATGACTCGAATCTACCAGAGCTCAAGATAACCGTGGTGGAAACTGGCAACTAACCTGGCCAGCCACATTGATAATGTGTATCACTCTACAATTCTGCACTTTATCAATCTGGTCCTGCTGCCATCAAACCCATTTGGGGAAAGGAGGGACATTCAGCAGAACTCTCCGAGCTGATTGGGCGAAGCGACGCCTAGTGCCCGCTTACCAAAGGCTGGTTTTAGGCACTTATTGCTGTTCGTTTTTCAAAGATGCAATCGTAGACTTTTACCAAAGAGCTGTGACAGCAGCAGCTACGCGTGCGTCCTCCTGCGCTGCCACGTTTACGTTGGTTCGGCTGTGGGCTCGTCAGCTCTTGCTTTCGTTTCACCGGTATGTCCCGCCTTAAACCACAACACTGCAATGCGATTGGCCCGAGCTGCTTCTTGATTCGGACACAAACGGCTGAAGCCTGAGTGGTCCAAGACGAATTGTCGTGTGATCGTGAACGCACAAGTACCCCGAGAATGCATCTTGCTGGCAAGGTTAGCTGGCAACAAGCGTTGGAGCGTATTGCAAAAGATAAATGGCCAAAAAAATGTAGAGAGCTACAAAAAAAATAAAATAAAATCTAGTGAGCAATTACAGCTGTTAGCTGAAACGTCAGTAAATGCTTTACAGCAGATTAGTGAGAAGGGTGTACATCGTTTTCAACATGTCATATTTGTGCTCCAAAAATGATGCTCCTTGAACAATTTCTTTTCTTGTCTTTTTGGAAATCCCCGTCTTAATTCCCAATCAGAAAGGAGCGTCTCGGTAGAATGAAAACATCTTTCGCTCTTACATACCAGGGGTATGAATAAACTTTACTTACCTTTAGTCTTGTTCCCGCCACAACACGAGGTTCGCTGGTGCAGAGCGCTCACTCTGATTACCTTGGCAAAAGAATGTGACGGTAAACACTGTTATCAGTGGTTTGGAAAGTTGGGAAAAAATAGTAAAGTGTGTAGTTTGAGTCATATTTGTATATTTGGATTTGTTTCAACGTTGTTTGCATTTTTTCCAACTTTTTTTTTTTTTTTTTGCACTGACTTCATTTTAATTGAACAGGTTCAGTTCTAATGGTTAGCCATCTCTTACCAGGCATCGCTAATATTCATCACATGTATATATTTTACTCTAAAATAATTTAGATTATGCAGTCTAAATAAATATGCAGTCCGATAAATTTCCAGTAACAAAAGGAAGAAAAAAAAACATTGACTCATCTTCCACTCAGGACGAGGTACTCAGTTCTCATCTTAAGAAACACTTATTTGAAATCTGAATTTCGGCAGGGTTAAAACCAGGTATTCAGCAGGATTTTAACCAGACAGAGCCTTATGGTACTCCCATTCAGCTCACTAACTTATTCACACAGTGTGTGTTTGCATATTAGTAAATAGTTTATGTATTTTTTAAGGTAATAATTTAGGTTATTATGTCCTTGAATATTCCAGATATTCAAGGACATTTTGAATTTTTTTTTTTTTTCTGATTTTTTGTGTGTGTGGCTTGAATGGCCATTTAAACATAAGAAAGTCACTTCCTACTGGTAATCAGTAAATCAATTAATTGCACGATAGATTATAATCACATGAATAATGAATAAGTACGATAATTTGTGTATGCATGCTTGCTTATTTCCCCTTGTGTTTCCGTCTCCTCTCTCTGGGACGGCATAGCAAATAATTGTTCGGTACGCTGCATCGGCGTCTGCTCACCCCTCCCTTCTCATTTCCTCAGTGTAGCAGGGGTTCATTCTTGCCAGGGTTTCCCACAGAAAACGGGGGAATCCTGGCAGTAGTGGTCTGGTGGCTCATGGGGAGGTCACGAGGAAGCGTGAGGAGCGTTGTGCGATGCAGCTCGAAGGAGGGGTGCAGCCCTTAACCGTAAGCACCTTAAGCTACGTTCACACTGCAGGAAAATGCGACCCAAATCCGATCTTTTTCACGGCAGTGTGAACGGCCCAATTCCGATCTTTTACCCCCCCCCCCAAAAAAAAATCCGATTTGTGCCACTTCCATATGTGGTACTAATGTGGATACGTATCGGATATTTTTCAAAGCGTGTGCAGTCTGAACGGTCATGTCGCATTTCATTCGTCTTTCGCGTCACTGTCCTGGCACCAACTACACATCCACACACAGTAGGAGCAGCTAGTGCTCCATAGAAGACCTTTAATAGCTGGGCTGCTTTCTTCTTACCTTATTTAGTCTCGCTATGATGTGGTCATAATATTTGCAGCTCCCATTGCTCAACAGCCTTCTAATAATACCAAAGAGAGATGCCGGTATCTGCGGGAGATTATTTTTTTTTTTTAGCAAATTGGACAGTTCTGGAAACAATTAAATTCACCATTACTTCCGCTCTGCAACGTCTCCTTCTGTTATCCGTGCATGCAGGTCGCTTTGCGGTCTTGAACTATTCAGACAGAAGTCTGATGGTGGTCGCATTTAACAGTAATATGAATGGCCACCTGAAAAAAAACCTCTGATTTCAGCAAAAAAAATCAGAATTGAGCATCAAGACCTGCAGTGTGAACGTAGCCGTAGCGTGCGTCGTAAGGCTAATAACAGCTAACGCGTTAGGTTAGTTGACCGGGAGATTTTATTCCAAACGGCAACTTTATTGACTGTTTTATGTTTCTCTCAAACATCGAGGCATTTAAAATAAATAGACGCTCAGCCTGGCAGGGGTGCGAGTAAAGGCTTATTATACGCTGGTGGAAACCCAGCTAGTGTCAGGAAGGCACATGTTCAAAGTTAACATGAGAGCCAGGTGAGGGATTTCAACCAAATGACAGCACCCGCTTGATTGGTCTGAGCCGGTAGGTCGAGACGATATACTAGTGTTATTATGCTATTATCATACTAGTTGAAAAAGGTCTCCAAATGACAATAATATGATTTATCGCAGTAAGTTTTAGAAAAAATGTATCGTCCAGCAAAATATGTTATCGTGACAGGCCTACTACTGACTGAGATTTTATCAATCAGGGGCTTTTCAGATGATTTGCAAAGACAGAAGCAAATGGAGGAGGGGAGTTGAGTTTGGATCTCCTATTTATCACAAGCTCGTTAAAACATCTGCTAATTTCAAATTGGAGACAAAATTGTAAGTAAGTCAACTTTATTTATATAACACCTTTCACAGGATAAAAACCACAAAGTGCTTCACAATAAAAACAACCATAAAACAGCACAAAATAAAAAGATTAAAAACAGCATAAATGCCAGATCATAGCATAAAACTAGTTAAAAGCTAGATAAAAGCCAGTCAGAACAAGTGGGTCTTAAACTGCTTTTTTTAAAAGAATGAAACGAGTCAAGACGGCAAAAGATAAAGGGAACACATTCTACACGTGTGCATCAGTAGACATCATGAGGGTTATTTCTTTTCAAGAAGCTAAGGGGTTTGTGTTTTTAAAACACTTTTTTCCACACAGGTTGTCAAAAAATTTGACATGGAGTATGCCGTCAGGCAAATATACATAATACACATCGAGTATAGACAGGCCGTGTTTACAGTACACACTAAGACACTAAAGGAAAATTGTTGCCCTGTGACAATCACTAGCTTTCATGTATTGTTGCAAACATCCTCCGTCGGTTTCTGCGTATAGTCGTCCTTAAGAGACAAAACCATTTCTATTTTTGATAAAGAGAACGTGGAACTATGATGATTAAGTTGGTTTAGTCTTTGCTTTTCCTTCTGAAGGCTAATCAGACCCGTTTGCTGCTAACGTGTTGAGAGGCAGAACAGTGAGCAGAGATGAATGAAGGCGAACCAGAGACGGCAGATTTTTTTTGTCACCAAGATTACCTCGCTGTCTGCCAATCGCTAATGGAAATGAAAGCGCATCCTCATACTCCAGCAGCGTGTGTGTTCGCTGGACTCCGAGCCGTCTCTCAACAAGCTCCCAACCTTTTTTTTTTGTTAGGGTTTCCGTCACTTGAAGCTCCTGCGGCAGGATGTTGCAGGATGATCTCAGCCCCCCGGCTGCAGCTTGGCTGTGAACGCGCGAAGCCGCTCTGAAGTCAGTGTTTATGGAGGCCCCCGGCCTCTCGGAGGAGAGAACCAAAGTTAAATAAATACTCGCTCCATCCTGTCTGCATTAAGGGCCTGCACACATGGCTTTGACGTCAGAGTGACATTAAACAGGGTGGGGTGGCCCAGCTGGCTGTGACAGCCGTATGTGCACATGCTCCCCCACTCCGCCACAGCTTGGCCTCTCTCTTTCCTCCCTCGGATCTCAGGCTGTTTGGTAATTTCCCTTAGCTCGTCAGGGCTGTCCAGTTTGTTTCATCCAAACTCAAATGAACAGCGTTTTTGCAGTAGAATGTAAAGACTCGCACATAGACCGAGCAAATCACAGTTAGGCTGTTTTTTTTGTTTTTGTTCTTTTTCAGAACTGGTTTTATCAATTCTTTTGCTTTTGTTGCTTTTTAAATAAAACCTTATCTGGCCGCTGCCACTTTCTCTACTTAATCACTGACACCGAGTTTTGCATCTTTTTTTTTTTTTTTTATTGCAACAGCAGTAGATTTTCTGTTCGTGTGCATGCCTGCCTGATTTTTCATCTGCGTTTGCCCCGCAGTCCCACAACTGGTCTATCAGCATTCCAGCCCTCCGCAACATGAGTGAAGGGCTCTTTAACAGCTTAATTGAAACAACAGCGCCGAGTATCTCTTTCTTTTATCTCTCCATTCTGGTCATTCGGGTTTTAATACATTTAATGAATGCGTCTTCCTTTAGAAGTATCTGGTGGCCGTTTCCTCAAAGAACTTGCAGCTCGCAGCTCTTGGTTTTATCTGATGACCCATTGCTGTAGTTTAGTCATTCTTTTGTTGCTGTTGTTATAAAGTCGTCGTATATTTTACCGCTCTCACTAGCAATGTGGACTTTATCCGCAAGGGGGTCGAACCCGAACCATTTTGTTCGCTCGTCTCTGCCTTGCCGCCAGGCTCAGAGTTGGAGCGTATGCCAGCAGCAGCAGTGTTTCGGTCAGGAACTGCTAGGCCCACGTCATTTCTTTGTCAGACACGAGCGACTGTGTACGAGGTAAATAACCAGGTTGGTTTTGATGGCGTAATGCACAGCACACTGCGGTCCTTTCTGGAGCTTATCGCAGCTAAAGAAGGGTCTGCCAACCTCCAAGTTATCCAGTGGGATGGGCTCCGCTTTGGAGGTTTAAGAAGCTGGGGTTTTAAAAGCACTAATGTTTCCCACCATACTGCTGTCCTTTTTTAACCAGAGTCCAGGGAAAATGTTTTCCCTGGCTGTACGGAGCATAGAGTGAAACGATGCGGCCCCTCCCCCACTTGTTGCCGTGCATTGCCAATCACAGAGCTGTAAAAAGCCTGCTTCACTTTTTCCTTTTGTTACAATCGAGACAAATCTGGACGTCTAGAAAAACAAACATCCATAAGGGCGTAGCTTAAAGGAACACCTACCATCAGTTTCCAGTTGTCGCTGTTTCTAAAGCTGCGGTTGGCTACGTACGCCAGGAGCGGCATGTCTGTGAAGCAGCTGACTGCAAACTGTACCGGAGCAGACGGCACGGCTAATTAGCCAGCTAGTATCGCGCTAAGACTCGTACTGCGACCCGCAGGACCACAGAATACCTTTCTGCGCAACGAGCAGCTGCGAACCGCTTTTACACTTAGAATAAATAGCAATAAATAAATGTTGTTGGTAACACTATTACACGTGAATGTTCAGCGTGTCTATATGATTTCAGCAACAGTAGCAACAATTGTTGCTTTTCTGTTTTGGGAGAAAAAAAAAAGAAAATGATATAACTTTCTGAGCATTTTACAGTGGATAACGTTATTAAGCGTGCAAAGAAGGGGACATCTGATAAGGAGGAACATCTTCTCTATGCAGCTTTATATGGTGGGTTAGTGAAAAGTCAGATGGGGGGGGGGCACTGAGACTGAGTCTCATAGCTAAAAATATTGTTTTGGAAGGTGCTGGGATTTAAATCCTTTAAGGTTCAGCTGAGTTGCTGCATTAAAAAATATAAACACTCGCCGACTCTTCAGCAACACAAACCTAAAGAAGGGTCATGCTAAACAATTGTCAAGAAGTTACATTACACTCCAAGAATAGTGGATTTATGTGAGTAAGTCGACCCGCTGTGTGTTAGACATCCACAAGAGCGTCTCATGTATAGTGGTAACTCTGTAGTTTGGCATTGTAAAATCAAATTTAATCATGTTTAATTATGGTGTGAACTAGAATGTAAGGTAAACACTTAACCCTCCTTTGCTAATGAAAATGAAAGCAGTAAGTTCATAAAAATTGAAACCAGTTTTTATCAAAGACCAGACTGCCTCTTTATTTCTCTTACATGACACCACAACATGAGGAAAAACTTATAAAAACTGTATTTTCTAAAAAATTATCTGTAGCCAATGTATTGCGTTACTGAAGTATTCGCCAAATAGGGAAAAAAAGAAGAGCTGAACTCAAGCATTTGTTCTGGTAAACCATTGCTACCCTAATTCCCACACATTATAAAAAAATGCCCAGAGCCTCCCAGTCCAGGCCAGACTATGACTGCTGACTTGCTCAGAAATGTTGTCCCTATAAGGTCGGTGGACAATATTTCTCTCCTTTGATGCCATTAAACCAAAACTAACAAGATCAAGAGCAAAAGTTACATTTTAAATAGCAAAATTAGATCGGAGTATCAGAGAGAAAAGGGTGTTGTTTTTCTCTCCACACGCCAAAGCGGGAGTGTGTGCACATAAAAACCCTCCGACACGTCTGTGAGGCCGGGCTTTGCAGGTGTCCCGCTGCCATGACTCCGAGCCGGACGTGTTCCTTCACGTTGAAACTGTCACATTTCATTGGTGGGACAGCTGCTGTCCCGTGAACCTCGGGGCAGAGGATTTCCCTCCGTTACTGTCGAGCTATGTGCTTTACATCAGCAACAGCTTGTGTCAACTTGAGTTACAGTCTGAAAAACAATGTGTTTCACCATGCACCTGGCTGGCTTTCAATCTGCTCACTCTCTGCTTTAGACCACGTGTGTTTAAGGCAAGGCAAATTTATTTATATAGCACAATTCAGTACAAAGACAATGCAAAGTGCTTTACATGATTAAAATATAGCAAAATAAAACAGAATAAAAGCAAGTAGGAATAAAATGTAGATAGAAAAAAAGAACAAAAAAGTGGTGATTCAGTTAACTAGAACAGTTAACAAATGTGAACAAATGTGTTTTTAATCTTGATTTAAAGGAACTCAGGCTTTCCGCACCTTTACAATTTTCTGGAAGTTTGTTCCAGATAAGTGGAGCATAAGTTTAGGCTGTACATCCTGAGCAGAAATTGCTAGAGATGCACCAATCAAAAGCTGGCAGCAGGTTTTATGGTTTCATGAAGCTGTGACCTCCTGCCACCAATTTTAGACTATTACCATTTCTCTTTAAGAACTCTAACATTAAGCTGCTTGAACGCTATTGTTTTCTAGCCTTCCCACTTCGTTAATTATTTGCAATGGCAGCAGAGGAGACGTCAAGCAACATGTGTGAAAGCAGTCGCTGAAAATCAGAGATTTACAACGGTTTTGTAAGCGAAGACGAATGGCTGTCGAGTGTCTAGCGTGGTAGGCACAGCTAACGTCTCAACCTTCGTCTCCCCACTGACTGGCTGGCTCTACTAAAAAGAAAAACCCTCGCATAAAGGGTGGCAGCCAACACACACAGTGGAAGTCAACGCTGGAAGAGATCAAATGCCAAATCTCACACGTTCTCTGTGTAGCGGGCACGTTTCTTTCCTCATCTCTGTTATTTTTATGAATGTCATCAAAATCTTTTTTTTTTTTTTTTTTTTTGTGGTATTTCCTGACATTTGGGCAGGAAATCAGTGCACCACAGTTTATTTGCGTTCCACTGCTGTTTTTGTAGTTCCTGTGTGGTTTATAAGCTCAGGGGGGCTAATTTAGCGAGGCAAGGCAAGACCATACTAATACCTTCAGATTAACCATGCCCCTTGCCGCTCTGTTGCAGGAGAATAACAGTGCAGATCCTGATCCCTGGCTTGATTTCTGGCGTTCAGTCCTGGATTCAACCATTGTGTAACAGCTACACATATCTGATCACCGGCTTGTCTTCCTTCTATTTGTCGGCTGCGGGCCTTCCTACCTGTCAAGCGCACCGACGGGTTATAGACAGATGCTCCCGGTTTTTCAAAATCACACTGCTCTCTGAGTCTGATGGCCGAAATATGAACGAAGATATACATTTTTGTTTCTCTGCGGTCTGCTGCTGAACAACCTGGGCCGGTCGGTGGGGGAATCTAGATCTTCGGTAGTGAGATTTCATAAACACGGCCCATGTTTCTAAATCCAGCCTGTTATATGACACACAGGCGCAAATCTCAAAAGAAAACAAAGCAACTTTGGTGTACGTCATTTAGGCTTCTTGTCATCTGCTAATTTTCAACTTCCGCCCAGCAGATTCCTAGTCTGGGCTGATCACGCTAAAAACCGTGCGCATCCGGCCAGCAGCTGATTAACTGGTGGCTCGCTATAGTGAACCCTAGTGGCAATATTCATTTTGCTTTGTGTGTGGGGGAGAAAAAACAATTATTTCCCAACTGAATCATCGTATTTAAGGATGGATTTCTCGTCGTTTTCCATGACGCATAACCTTGTTTTGGGGCTTTCTCTACATCTTAACCACCGTTGCAAATAAATGTGAAGGATGCCGTAGCTTTCGTTGCAAACCACACCCGGACTACGCAGAAGTGGTTTGTTACCGTTTCAGTACCTGCTTTTAAATGGTGATGTGCGATCAGGGAAGCAGCAGCCTCCCGACAGAGGAGCAGATATTAAAGAAACATGTTCTGTGATGGCCGGGCCTTCGACAGATGTCTGACGTCTGGTCATCTCTGTTAGGACTTCCCTCGCCGCCTCAGGAGGGCATCAGCTTTGACCTTGCTGCCCACTCCACTTCTGTGCCTTGCAAACAGGATAACAAGTCCTGATAAGTGTGCGGAGTCTTGAAACCAGGTTGTGGTTTTTGTCAAAGGACAGCAAGCAATTTAACTGAAACCAGAAGTGAAAAGTGAGAATAGCTTTTTTTATACACTTCAAAATGTTAATGACGTTAGAAATGACTGCATATCTGCTACTAAAAAAAGACTATTAGAAATGATTTCCATTCGACATTAACGACATGTTTTCCCTCTGTTCTGCTGAGATGAGGAGCACACGGGACTGAAATAGTTATGCTAGTTTAATAAACTCATCCCACCCAGCAACACAGGGGCGTAGCACCACATTCTGGGCCCCGTACACTCTCGATGTCAGTGGGCCTCTATCCATGCCAGTGCACGAGGCGCGTGTCCAAAAAATAAGGTAGCTATTTAAAATAAAAAAGCATCAATAGGGTTTTAAGCTACAATCAGATCAAATTATATTGATGAGTGGTTCTTTCATTCACCAGCCGAATTGACGCATTTGGCCTACCGTACCTTGAGCATCTGATGCAAAACTCTCTAAAGTATAAAGAATTGCTATTAGCCTATTACATGCATGTATTTCTAGAGCCATTTTAGAACAAGATAAACTGCTAAAATAAACGTATGGCCTTATGTTGACAGATGGTCTCTCAAATGGTGCTCGCCCTTGAATACTTGAACAACGATCCCACCTTGTCTTTGCTAGCTAACTCTGTTCACCTTTGGGAAAGAAAGCAGTCAACAGGTAACCTGACAAAAGCCAGCTGTATGTCGCTCCGCCTAGCTTCACTCACATACATCTGGGACACCGCCGGTAGAGAGTGATTTCTCCAACCAAATTTATGGTCTGGCCAATCAGGACGCAGGGCTGGAGTTTCATAGATGTGACGTAGTGGAGACGCGACCATGACGTGAGACTGTTTTGATAGCAAAGGCGGCTCGTCGAGGAAGCAAGCGTTAACATTGATGCTGCTATTTCTTCCGTGTTGTCCAATCTACCTAATATTGTTTCATTAAAAGAACATCAGAGAACGGCTCTGAAGGCTTTTGTTGGTGGAAACGATGTTTTCGCCCTTCTCCCGACCGGATTTAGCAAGTTTTGTTTTCCGGGGCGCGTCCGCTGCAGACGCGGACCCCGGAGCGGTTAGCGGTTAGCGCTAACTATGTTAGGAGGCCTTTAGTCCTCAACGCGGTCGGCCCAGAATCGACTCCGACCCGCGGCGCTTTGCCGCCTGTCTTCCCCCCTCTTCCTGTCAGCTCACTGTCAATAAAACGCGTGCCACTAGAGCCGCAAACACATTATTATTATTATTTTTTTTTTTTTCCTGCGTCGCTATCATCAGCGTCACGGGTTAGCTTTGGTGTGAGTGGTTGAAATAGCACGTCAATAAAGATGACAGACAAGTGGCTTATCCAATCATATGCAAGAATTTTTGATAAGGCCCAGCCTTCTGTAAAGGCCATTCCTATGGAGGTGTCCCAGATGTATGTGAGTGGAGCTAGGCGGAGCGACATACATCTGGCTTTTGTCAGGTTAGTCAACAGGTGCCTCCCCTCATTCTGCCTTCTTTCTTTTTCTTTCCTCTTTTGAGGCCTGAATTTATGCTTTTTGGGCAGCATGATGTCTAGCCCCAACGTTATTAAATCTGGGCTCGTTGATTTTACACAAAAAAAGAAGAAAAAGACTTTCATGGGCCCTTCTCCCTACTCGGGGGGGGGGGGGGGGGGGGGTTGGGCTGGGCCCCCACTACCTCGCCCATGCGGACACGATGCTGTTGCTTTCAGAGTATCCATGAGAGATGTACGGGTTGATAAATGTGTACTTTTGTGGGGGGAGAAAAGTAGTCTCTGCCCACCCTTGCACCAGCTTCTGACCGCTTAGCCAGAGAAGATCAACACCTGCGAATACCGCTGTCAGATGATACAGGAGTGGCAATAAAACAATGGCAATAAAACACAGTTGTTTTTGCCCTTGAAAAGCCAGATGTGAACAGCTGTTTGACATTTTTCTACTCTTTAAAAGAAAAACTTAATTCACTAAATAAAAATCAAGCAACCCAGTCTGCAATTTCATGTCTGAACAGGTGGAGGGAAATAATTGAAGGTTTATTTGATTGTCAGCTTCCCAACCCCACTCAAAGCAAAAAGACTCTGTTGTCAAGTTTGCAAACGAACTATTGATGGGTAAACAATGCCTTTGAGTTTCTGTTGGCTGCATAGCGAAAACAAAATTGAAAAACAAAAACACATGAAAGGATGTGCTGTGTTCGGCACATGGCGCTGTGCTGTAATTTCAGCCTGCCTTGGCATTGTGTACGCATATTTTGGCGAGAGCAGTCAGGGTGAATCATGCACATAAGTCAAGATATGTTTCCTCCGATCATGTGAGCTGATCATGCAGAGACTCTGAGGTATGCAGCTGTTTTTTGTGAGCTGTTCCTTGATGTTAACGTCCAATGCTCCTTCCTGTCCTGCCGTCCTATCTGCTTGGTTTCCTTAGATGGAAAACTTTTCGAACAATCTCTCTGTATGGTTTGATTTAATCAACTTTGTAAAGATAACGTGTTGTGAATCGGTGCTATATAAATAAAATTTAAGTCATTCAGTGCATTGCTAGGACTTCTGTTGGACAGCATGAATGAGAGACTCTACATTTAAACTGCAACCAGCCTATATGCACAATTTGGAGGTGTGCGTGCCTTTCCTCAGCTTAGAGCCCTCCATGTGTTGATTTCTGTGGATAATCAGGGCGCTGTTTAGTGAAAATATCATGGACTGTTCATTCCGGTTGCTTAGTTGAATCCTTTTGGTTGTAGCCAGAACAGTGTCAGGACACAATGTGTATATGAGCCACAGTGCTAACTAAGAGTGTTGCAAAGAGTTACTTGGAGTGCTGCCAGCCCAGTGTGGCCATGAAGAAGTTGTACCCTTGGGCTCAGGCTAGTTTTGCCAGTCCTGCTTCAGTATCTCTGTCCAATCTATTTTGTTGCTTATGGGGCACATGTCATGGATAGACTGCTGCTAGTAGACACCTACATAGTCCTGATATGCAGCTGCCATGACAAGCCACCACAATCACACCATACTAGCTTTGTTCATGCTCCAGACCTTCTACTATAAAACACTTCTTCACTTTTAATGGGAAGCATACTGCTTTCTTCACAGAGTCCAGGAAATCCCGCAAATATCGTCGGGGTTCAGGCTGATTTCCAACGTTGTAGTGTAGTCTTAATCCGAAAGCAAAGGGGGTCCAACAGATGGTGGCAGAGCGGCCCAGACCCGATGAGGGCTGAGCGATTGAGGAGCGCACAAGGGCTGCCGTGAGGCAACACAAATGTGTGTTTAACCTATCATGATACTCCATGCCGGATTATGGTAGAATCAGATGATTATTTCCTTTCATCCTAATCTGCATCACGAATAACACTCAAATAATCAAAATAAAACCCAAGTTTAAAACGATAGATTGAAGAGAGGTACATTAAAATGTCCGCCCTTGGATTTTGTAAAGCTTTAACTTGCCTGAACCTGGATTGCCAAATTATTTATTTCTGGCTCTCCCGCCGTCCTTTATTATTTAAACTAGGAGCATAGGTGCCATGATCCTGTGTGAGAGAGTCGAAACACTGTAAACATAATTTTACTTACTTAAAACGAAGAGAAAATTACAAAAAGATTAGAGGTGTATTTTTTTTAGACTTTCTTTTGCATCTTAGTAATGCCAATAGAGCTAAGTGCTTTTATATAACTGTAATCATTAGTTAGTGTCTTCCCTAGAAAATGTAGCCACATACCCTAACTCTGAGATTTCCAGTAGCAATTTCCCAGTTGAGCTTGTTCCATAGGATGGAAGCCCAGCAGGACCAAACAGAGCAGCTTTGCTGTAATACTTTCAAGCTTCCTGTTAGCTGCTTGGATCAGTGATGATGCTTGATATTGGCGATATGGTTCACTTCCCAGGGTAGCACAGTCTGGGGGGCGTCATGGGTGCCCTTTTTATTCAATAAAAAAAAAAAAATTTTTAGCTGCACTCCTAATGGCGATGCATACATCTGACACCAAAGTTGATGAAGTTGTACAAATTATAGCTAATAAAGTGGTGCTGAAATATGGTGCAAATTTGCTGTTTATCAGTACAAAATCTTACATGCTTAGATTGTTCAGACCTCAACCGGATTATTGTTAATTTAAAAAAATATAAGTTTAAATGGTTTGTGTTTTATGAAACTTAAACAAATTTGGAAGACACACTATAAACAGCATTGTTCCACTTTAGATTGAGACAAACGTGAAAGCTGTCATTCTGTCTAAATGAAATAATATGGGATGATTATTTCTTTTGTTCATATTCACTGAACATCTTTTTAGATTTTTAACCAGCTGGTCACCGGTCAGGATCTACAGATGTCTTAGTGGATGTGTAGAAAATGACAAAGTGGGGTTGATTTTTATTTGATCTGATGCTTGATTGTAAAAAAAAATCTATAATCAATAAAATAAATAAATATGATCTGAGACCAATTGAGTAATCAATGTTTTGGGATTCTAATAATTTTTGTTAGTGCTGATTCTGTATTATCATCCAGTTTTTTTGACTAGTTTCTTTTTAAGGAACCAGTATGTTTTTACATAAGGTCTGAATAAATTAGGTCTGCCTTTGCTTATATTAAAATTACATACTTGCATACAAATACATATATACATACATACTATTTTTATTTGCTAAATGCCATAGTCAGAAGTTTACATGCACTAATATTGCATTAAAAATGGGGAGGCTGGTAACCCCAGAAAAACTCTATCCCAACTTTCAAGGATGAAAGTACCGGGGGTGGCGGCATCAAGAATCTGTGGGTGTTTTGCTTCAGGGAGGACAGGTGTGCTTCTCAAAATAGGTGAAATCTCGGGGAAAGGTCATTAATTGAAGCGGCATCTTGAGACATTGGCCAGGAAGTTGAAGCTTAATCACAAATGGTTCTTCAAATGGATAAAGACCCGAGTTACAAGGTAGCCTGAAGACAACAAAATGGGTATTTTAGGAGCCATCACAGTGATCTCAGTCTCTTTGACAATCTGTGGGTCGAGCGGAGAGAAGGCCAGGCAGCAAACCGGATTCAGTCACACCAGGTGTTTTGGGATGAATGGACCAAAACTCCGGTAAACCATGATAAGCTCGCAGACTGAGGAGAAGAAGTGTGCATGTATTTACATAGTGACGGTAAATATCTGGCTCCAACTGTAAATACACAGCTGCAGCTGCTGTTGCAAATAGCTTCTTTTTTTTTTTTTTTTTAATAAGGAGCTGAGGAATGCTTCTTTTCGGCCATTCAAGCCTTGCGTTAGGGTTCGCTAACCTTCCGGGGATGATACTCGCCACCGGTGCGGATGTGGATAACCTATGAATGACGATGGTCAGGCTTGGCTAATGTTTGACTGGGGTCCTCTCGGTATGTGCGTGCGAGTGTGAGAGACTGCTGATGTTTGAAGCTGTCAGCGTTCTTCATCACATGCTCTGTCATGTTGCACAGAGGCGACTGGTGAGACGAAGCAGCTGTCCCCCCCACCCCCCCACCCCCACCCGTTTCTGGTCACACCAAGGTCAGCGTGCTTGAAGACACGCATGCAGGGGCGGACAGAAACGCGCTCGCTTAGCTGAACGCCTTCGTTGCTCCTGTGCTGAAAATGCTACTTGTTGGATGCCCTGACTCCCTGACTCTCTGTCTGACATTAATTCCCACCTCTTTTTCTTTTGTTTGTCTTTCAGGTGGAGGAGGCAAGAGGAATGGCCGCAGCAAGAAATGGAAGGAGATGCTTAAACTCCCACACATCAGCCAATGCGAGGAGCTTCGCCGCATTATCGGTACGAGCAAGCGAGCACCCGCGAGCGTGGAAAAAGATAACTTACCAAGCAGTGTCGTTGGGTTGTCGGGGTGTGTCTGACTTTGGGGGTGGGGGGGTGGGGTGGAGTTCAGATTGGGCTTCCTTCCTGCTTTCACCCGTCTCCACCCACGGTTTCAGGCGAAGGGAGCAGGAAGCGGGGCGTGTGCGGGTGTGAGCGTCTGAGGTGGGGAAACGGTTTGCGAGAGTATTCAAGTCAAGACTACGTACGAGTCTGCTAACATGTTCAAACAGGAACCCCCCAACCCCCCCCCCCCCCCATGTTCTCAACACCACAGGTGAATTTGTGGTCTAGCCCCCTTGTGCCCTTCGCGAGCATCATTGTGGTTCTGTGGATGCCCCACAGCATCGGAGTGTGTGCGTGTCTGTGCGTCACAGATCTCTCTGCCAGAGATTGCAGGGCTACCCTCCCCCACAGGCTCTCATACCCTCCCTCTTTTCTATCTCCACGCATCCCTCCACTGCTATCTGCATCCCTCCCTCTCTCTCTCTCTCTCTCTCTCTCTCTCCTTCACCCTTTTAGCCACTTCAGAGAAAAGCTAAAGAGGACAGTCGTGGACAGAGAGGCCTTTTACATTAGCAGGAGAGATCTTTAGAGGACAGGATGGGTGAGAGCGGTACCGAGCGAAAGGGGTGTAGGTGTATATACACTCCCCTCGCTGATGTGTCTTACTGAGCTGTTATTGTTAGCTTGTCCACACATCCCCGTCGTCCCTCACAAAGCCCAAGCGTCCTTACCCCTGGATTTGTCAGTTCTCGGCTACCTTAAAGGGAGAAGACTGACTTGTTTCCATCAGGGCTCCCACTGTGCACAGATCTCCAGACCTGGGCTGGAGGCGTCCCATCTGTGTGAGTGCGTGCGCCCCAGCTGTAGGAGTTTACATACGTCAGCATTTGATAGATGCTATTGTGTAATTTCCCTATCGCGCGGAGCACGAGATCAAAATATTCCTCCTTGTGTAATCAAACTGGCAGCCGTGTAGCTACGTGCACAGAAGGAAACGGTAAAGTGACCGATAGCAGCGTCTTTGTTGTGTCTCCATAATGTCAGGCATTTGACCTTAGCCTTGACAAGCGAGTGGTAGATCTAGAAAAGTCAGATTACACTAAAGGTGCTGCCAGTTTTCAAACCCTTGAGCTTCATCATCTCTATCCTTCCTGCTTTTATTTTTCTGCCATTTAGCATTGGGTCAATACATTAGAGTGGGCTGTGCTACTGGTTTTTAGGTGGAATGTGTCTAGAAACCAGGTCTAGAAGTTTGTTCGGTGCGTAGCAGCTAATAGACGTGGCCATCACTCGGTTCAATACGGTGCCTTGCAAAAAGTGTTTAGAGCCATATATATATATATATATATATATATATATATATATATATATATATACTCTCCCCCCCCCCCAGAAAACTCAGGCTATGCCAGACTGGATGGAGATTAGCGGCTTTTAACTTTTACGAGAGACTCTCAGTTAATCTAGACTTTGACAAGGCAGTTTTAACACATTAATCTGCTTTTATCTGCACCCTTTCATTGTAGCTCTGGTTGTATGTTTAGGGTCGTTGTCCTGCTAAAAGATGAACCTCCGTCCCACTCTGAAGTCTCCTGTGGCTTCTGACTGGCTTTTGTCCAGGATTGGCCTTTGTTTGCCTGCATGCGACCTCACATCAACACTAATCAGTTTCCCTGTCCCTGCGAAAGAAAAGCATCCCCACGGCAGGATGCTGTCACCGTGTTTCTACGGGGGGACGGTGCGTTCTGTGAGCGGTGTTTTTAGTTTTTCGCCATGCATAAGGTTTTGCTTGTTGGCCAGAAACTGGTCCCATCTGACTAGATCTTCTTGTCGCACATGTTTGCTGTGCTCCCTGCATGTCTGGGGGCAAACTGCCATAACTGGTTATATTTTATTTATTTTTCTCTCTATTAGCTACTCTCTACTCTTTCATAGCAGCCTGATTTTCTGAGTGAACTAGTAATAGTTGTCCTGTTGACAGATTCTCCTACCTGAGCTGTGGGTTTCTGCTCCTCCTCCAGAGTAACCCCAGTCCTCCCGCCTGCTTCTTTGTTAATGCAGTCCTTGTCCTGTTACTGTTTAGGTGGATGGTCATTTATTAGTAGGCTTGCAGCTGTTACTCTTTGCGTTTTCCGGTGATGGATTTAGACTAGGGCTGCACAATTAATCGCATTTGCCATATTATCGCAATTTTAAAAAATGCAATTTTTGGCTATGTCACAATTAATGGATAATTAAGGCGTCGGTAATTTGTTTAAAGTGAGTTTGCATCCACATGGAAGGGAAGAGAGCTGCAGCAGTGAGATAATCCAATTTTATTACTTGTTTTAGAGTTTATATTATTATATAATATAATAGAGTTTACATAATATAGTTTTGCCAGAAACTTTCAGGACTCTCACCATAGCATTAAGTACCGGTCAAACTGTTTAATACATAGACTTGTTTGTTGGTTACACTTTATGTTCAACAAGCTATTCTCTTGAATAATATTATTCTGATTAATAAAAAAAAACAGTTACATTTCTTGTTTTAATAGTCCTTCTTTACAAGCATCTTTATCTACAGGCCATTTTTGTTATTGCATAAAAAAGTCCAAATGAAATATATCACAATTTAAATTTTTAATCGACAGATTCAAGACATTGGATGATATTCTATAACCTTAACATGTTTT
Source organism: Fundulus diaphanus (assembly GCA_037039145.1). Lineage (NCBI taxonomy): Eukaryota > Metazoa > Chordata > Actinopteri > Cyprinodontiformes > Fundulidae > Fundulus > Fundulus diaphanus. The sequence goes on from CM073123.1 coordinate 27,469,249, forward strand.
AAACATCTCTACAGTGTTAATCCTGACCAGTCCTCTGTGTTCCTCAGTCTCCATGAAGCTGTTTGTTCATAAATGTTCTCCGAGGCCTTCACAGAGCAGCTGGACTTGCACTGAAAATGAATTACCCAGTGGTGCCTTCTGAGGGCAGTGGGTGACATTGGGTTTTATCTGCTGCTGTGCATCTGTATAAAACCCAAAATCAGCATAAAATACACCAATTGTGGTTGTAACAAAATGTGAACAAGTTGAGTGGTCTAAATGCCTCAGCAAGGCACTGTACACGCTCGCAAAGAATTGTGCTCTTGATTACACTTGGCTGGCCATCCATCATCTGACTAACCCACTTTATTTTGAACTAAACTGGAGTTTTAATTAAGCTGAAATTGCAGCTTAGTTCAGTGGAAAAGACCATTACTCACCCTTGCCTGTTGTTGCTCAACTTTATAATGCTTCCTTCTCATTTTCCCGGCTTCTCCAACACTTGTCAGCATTGCTTAGTCAGGCCTGGGCAGAGCTCTCTCTTACTCATGGATATTCTTTTTTTATTTGTTGAAAACTGACCTTAGATTTAAAATTCAAATCATGTTTTTCTCCTCTTCCTTTTCACATTGAAATCATTCAGTTGTGGTCTGTATATAGTGAAACTGCGAGGCTTTGGTGTGAATTCCTCATTAATTTACCCCCACGTTTCCCCATTCTATCCCTGTTCAGAGCTGCGCCGCAGAGCAACTCGTTTTGGTGCTGTCTCTTTAAATCTAGAGGAGGCACTTTCACACCCGGCCCTCTCCAGGTCGCACAGTCTTCCACTTTACCCCGTTTGACCTTGTTTGTAGTGTAATAGTTAAAGAAGCGGAAGAGAGAACAGAGAAAACTGAACGGCTTGAAAAATTATGACCACAAAAAGTGCACAAAGATATCTACGCAGCACCTCGGGAGACTACATTCAGATTTTCTGCGTTCCTAGAGACTCCCAAGTGCTCAACAAAATGTATGTTAGAAAGACTGAGAGATTTATCACATCATGATGAATGTTAAGGTACTTTCACCAGAATGCGAATGGAGCAAGTTCTTTACATGTTATCCCTAGGTAAGGGTGCGCTCAGGAGCGATTTAATGTGGACGATGTATTTCAAGCCGCGCGAATGGCAGGAATTGGACGAATAGCACAAAGCGAAACTTCACTTGAGTTTAGCCATCTGAACTTTTCTGTTAAGGGTGCTCCTCGGCTATATTTCTATTGAGCGATGATGGATTTACTGACCGAAGACACCTGTAGTTTGTGTCCCGGAGGGAGATCCGTCCCCCGAGGCGGGCAGGTAGCTCCTCATACTGGGTCCTGGACAGACGGAAGTACCGCTGGAAGCGACCGTCAACCAGACGCGGCTATAGGCGGTGGTACTCGCCGAACTGGGTGCATCTCTGGTGGACCGCTGTTCGGCTTTCCACAGTACGTACAGCACTGACTTGCTCAGTAAAACCCTTGTCCACCACAGTGAGTTGAACAGACAAGAGAAACCGGCAAGAGGATAGACGCTCCTCCTAATTGGTGACGTGATGAAGCAAGTTGGGTGAAAATTGGCTTCGTTGTCAGCGCGGATTGTTTGTGACAGGCGAAGTTTAAACAACCTACGGCGGAAAAATGTGTCTTGTGCGCGTTTGGTGTGAACGTACCTTTTTAGGGTGCGTAATAATCAGCTCAGCATATGCTTTATTTGTCAGGTTTGTGTACAAATGCGAGGAATTTGACTCTGGATTGTACAATGCTCTTGATGTGCTTACTTGTACAATAACACAATGACGTAGTGAGCTAAAAAAAGTGGATTTTGCTTGATATGTCCCCTTTAAGGTCTTGGACCACATAGAAAAACAATAATATTCATAGGCAAATACAGTGTCTTGCAAAAGTATTCATATCAGTTGAACTTTTACACATTTTGTCACATTACAATCAAAAAGGCTTAAGGCTGTTTAAATGAGTTTAAATTGATTGTTGGCTGTAATGGTGCTATACATTTAGCCTTTTTGCTCTTTATAGAGTAATCGTATATAACAAGCCCATATTTGCTGGTGGGCAAAAACAAAATCCCAATTTTTCAAATCACAATATTAACTATAGCATTATTTTATTGGTTGCAAGTGAGTATTGGGTCAAGTAGTTATTCAGCAATATCCCCAGCTGATGTTTATCCAGCATCAATATTTTCTGCGTCAACTCCAATACTTGTCAGTGGCTGTCCTTCCAGGAAGCTTCTTTGCCTTTAGAGAAATGTCTTGTGTACAGAGAAAGTTATGTAAACATGCATACTGAAATCATTTGTGTCCTCGAGTGTAATTGTTGCCAGGTCCCAGTTCTCCATGTACCAGTTAAATGGAAACAAAACATTAGAACAAGCGGTGATTGTACAATAAGCACCGGAGGAGAAAGCAAGCACACATTATGTATAGCTGAAAACCTGATATTTGCTCAGTCTGTATAAATGCACACCTCAGGTTAAGCGTTCTCTGTTGTTATTTGCTAAATGTCAGAAAGAAATTAGAATATTTTTAAGGTATATTTTTAAGAACTTAATTCAAATTGAGAAGTCTGCACACATTTCCGTTGTACCTAAACTGTATGATTTGGGCCAAACATTTTGGGTTTCCTCCCAGAAGCTTCCAACAAATTTGCAGGAGGTCTGGCCCATTCTTCATGACGGACCTGATGTAGATGAGTCAGGTTGATCGGCCATCTTGCCCACACTCACCAACCCGGCTCTGGCTACAACACTTCAATGAGTCTGAGATAGTAATAATGTGGCGGTGCGATTTGGGTGATTGTCCTGTTGGGAGACCGATTTGTTCCCATGCTTTAGGTTCCTGGCTGATGTTGAATGTTTAATGTTCTTACCTTATGGTGCCATCTATTGTTTTAAGTGCACCAGTCACCAGTCGCTCCTGACGCACAACACTCTAGATCTAGCTTTCCCCTTTGTCTTTCCTCCAAATGTAACTATGATCATTATGGTCAAAACTTTTAGTGTCATCAGGTCACAGGACATCTGTGGCAACCTGGAATTTGGATTTTCGTATGCGGCTCTTAATGCCATCTTCCTTACCTGCCTTTCAGCCTATGCCGCTCCAGCTCTTGTTTCTCTGTGGACATTGACACTGTCTCGCCTTCTTCAGGCAGCATCTTGTCAAGATCTCTTGCTTGTGTTCTGGGGTTGATGGGTGCCAAAACATGTTCATCTCTGGGACACTGAACCCATTTATTTCCCAAGCAGTATGATGGCTGGAATTTCCCAAGTTGTTTATGCTTGTTTGGTTGTTGTTTATCCACTGTTTGGACGTACAGTGGTGTGAAAACGTTTTAACCTCCTTCCTGATTTTTCTTTTTCTTTTTCTTTTTTTTGCATGTTTGTCACACTTAAGTGTTTCAAACTAATTAAGACATTAATCAAAGACAACACAAGTAAACACAAAATGCTGTTTTTTAAATTAAGGTTTTTAATATTAAGGGAGAAAAAAAAATCCAAACCTACATGGCCGTGTGTGAAAAAGTGATGGCACCCAAAACCCGATAACGGGTTGGGCCGCTTTTAGCAGCAACAACTGCAATCAGACATTTGCAATAATTTGCATCGAGTCTTTTCCAGAACTGTGGAGGATTTTAGGCCCACTCGTCTTTGCAAAAATGTTGTAATTCAGTACCATTGGAGGTTTTTCCAGTATGAACAGCCTTTTAAGGTCACACAGCAGCAATTAAATAGGATTCAGGTCAGGACTTTGACTAGGCCACTCCAAAGTCTTCATGTTGTTTTTCTTTAGCCATTCAGAGGTGGACTTGCTGGTGTGTTTGGATCATTGTCCTGCTGCAGAACTGAAGTTGGCTTCAGCTTGAGGTCACAAGAGATGTCCAGACTTTCTCCTTCAGGATGTTTTGGTAGACAGCAATATTTATGGGTCCATTTATCACAGCAAGTCTTCCAGGTCCTGCACTGCAAAAACAGATATAAAAATAAGTAAAATGTTCTTAAAAATTTGTGTTTTTGTCCTCGATTTGAGCAGTTAAATAAGATCATCTGCCAATGGAATGAGTATTTTGACCCCTAAAATAAGATAATTAGACATCCTGCACTTGCAATAAGATGATGAAGATGAGTTGTTCTTATTCCCTTGACAGATCATTTTATTTTTTGTAGTGTGCTGCAGCATCACACTACCACTATGATGTTCTTTTTCTGAAATGCGGTGTTACTTTTACTCCAGATGTAACGGGACACACACCTTGAGAAAACCTCCACTTTTGTCTCGTCTGTCCACAGAATTGTTTAGGCTAATGTAATGTCAAATATCTGTATATCATGCACTTCTATCCCCATAGGTACAATACGCTGGCAGCAGAAACCTTTCTTTGGAGTATTTGCTGCCGTAAATAATTTTAGATTTGGACATACTTTTTTTTTGTCATGGATCAGATTAGTATATATTTCATCTGATGCTTGGTTCATCTGAGAATGACTGGATTTCTCAGAGCTTCTGTATTGAAAGAGGCACCAGATAGGGCTGTCCACTCTCCCCGCTCACTGTTGGCTAAATTCAATGAACCAGTGGCGGCCGCATTGGTCAAAGCAAAAATATTTATAGAATCCAAACAGGATCCACTGTATTTGTTTATATGCTGATGATGTGTAGCTCTTTCTAGAAAATGCAAACCCCTCTAGAGATATAGTAACCCTAATAAACATGTTCTCAACAATTTCCTTCCTTTCTCCTCTAATATTCATCTCTTTCCAACCATTCCTTTTACAGATTATAAACATCATGTACCTGGGCATCAATATTTCTAAAAGGCTGAATGATCTGACACAATAACCCTGGTCCTCAGGGACCCCTGTCCTTTTTTAGGTGTCTCCCTGCTGCCACACACCTAATTTAAATAAATGGAAGATTAAGATGCTTCTGCAGCACGTGATGGCATGCATTGGAGATTTACCTGATGACTATCTACATGCTCTCTGTCACGGGCTGCCTGGCTGTTGGTCAAAAGTAGGTTCAGACCAGTTACCAGACTTTGTTTCTAAGGAGAAAACGGGTGCTGCCCTGGGGCGGCAGCGGGTCTAGGGTGGGGGTGCTGCGGCTCCAGGCTGGTGAGGGAATGTGGGAATTGGTGCACAATACATAGGTTGCAGGGACCTCACCAGGATTTTTTGTCAGCATAACGGGGGGATTTGCTGCTTTCAGTGTGTATTCACGCAGCGGATCGTTACGTGGTGATGCTCGAAGGAGGAGCCTAGACCGACAGAGCCCCGTTGGGCTGTCTGTCAAGCTAATGACAGCTAGCGTGGGCTTATGCAGTCTTGGAGGTTCACAGCTTCCCGGATGCAGATTACTGACCTTTTTGTGTTGCTGTCAAACATCTGTGTCATACTGTTAGCTTAGCATGTAGCACCTTCCAGCATTTGGTTTTTCTAGTCCATCTGCCTGCCTGGGAAAGTTTCTTCGAAAAACGCTTTTGTGTTTATCTTGTTTATAAAGACGGTCACATGTTTTCTTCTGGCTCTTCTCCACATGTCAGCAGACTTTAAAACACCCAGCATCAGTTCTGTATTTAGATAAGGTGCGCTGGCGGCAGAAGAAGTGGGCAAATTTGGGCAGAAGTGAATGGGTCAGTGGGGGAAACCCTGCGTAAAGGGAGCCCGTTACGCTGAAATGCGCTGCAAGAACCCTGAGGGGGGTTGTTGAGTGAAGCCAGGATGGGAAGAAGACCGTCAACTATTTATGAGCGCAAAGCCCCCACGCTTTTAACCCTGATGCCATCTTTTCACAACCACAGATTTTGCATCATTTCGTACATAGTTTCCACTTGTAAACAAACAAACCGGTCACCAACAGGTTTCACATGTAGCTTATCTATTAGACGATCAATTCATATTTTTTTCCTCATGCTCACCTGGAGGAAGTGCTGCATGGTTTAAACAAATGGCCAAAGCCTCCCTCTAATAATCTAAGCGGGAGTGATTTCCCTCATTTTGTTCAAAAAGGGAAACGCCAACAAAGAATTGTGACATAGGATGAGCAGTACGCATAAAGTGTCGTTCATGCAATTAGAAAGCTGTTAACGACGGCTATAAGCGTTCAGATTTAAAACGTTGGAGCCATACTGTTTAAAGAGAAGTCATAAAGATTTCAACTGTTTTTTGTTTTATTTCCAGTCGGCTGTTTGCGACTGTTAGATTTCCCTTTAGTAATGAGGTCCAAAGTGGAGCTCTGAGCTGCAAAGAGGGGAGGATGTGTTTTACAATAAAAAAGAGAATCACTGTAAAGACCTGGTGGTTTGTCACTTGGCGCAAATCATCAGTCTCTTTTTTTTTTTTATCCCAACTGTCCTTCCTCCTCCCTATATTTCCACCAATGCACACGTGTTTGTGTTTTTATGTTTATCTTGTGTACGTGCGTCTGTCCTGACAGTCAGCCGGTGCTGGGGAGCGTCCTGGGTCTTCTTCCTCATTCTGTAAAAGAGGAAATATGAGTCAAATGGACACCATTAGTTCTAATTAGATGTGACCAGCTGCACAGGAAAAACAGGCTGTCGCGCTGACAGAAAACATGGATACAGGTGGTCTGTTTTGTTTCTAAGGCATGCTGGGAAAGCTAATTTACATTTATTTTTCGGAAATAAATAACAAACTACTTCTAGGAGCACTATAATGGCAAAAGTATTGGATCAACACTCCAAGTCATTCAATACAGCTGCTCCTATCACATCCATGGCCGCAGGTGTATTAAACCCAACACCTAGGCACGCAGGCTGCTTCTGCAAACATTTGTTAGAGAGTGGGTCGCTCTCAGGAGCTCACTGAATTCCAGCGTTGTACCGTGATAGGAGTCTGAGTATAATGGTTGCCAGGAGAACAGCAGTCGCCTGACTACATTGTGTCAAACGTGAAGTTTGGTGCAGATGGGATTATGGTGCGGGGCTGAGTTCAGGAGTGAAGCTCTGTTCCAGTGAAAGGAAGTCTTAAAGGTATACTATGCAACCGGGGTTGATTTTCCAGCGAGGCTCCCCCCAGAGGGCGAAAGTAAAAGTGCACTGTCGTAAAGATGCTCAGCTGTTCTCCTGGTTTCTCCGTCAAGCCAGGCGCGGTTGTTTTGAGCTTAGCAGACAGGCGAATGCAACGAAAAGTCGAAAAAACGGCAGTACAAACAATGACTAACACAGTGAAAGTATGAACATGCACACAGAGAGAGAGAAACCATTCCAATGTTACTTACAATCTCATCAGCAGAAACGCGAGGTCCACGTCAGCCTTGCAGCCTTCTCTTTCTTTTAGCTCTCGCTATTCGGAAAAAGCTTGCCCGATGTTCACCCGTGTACGACTCCTCTCTCTGTCCAGAGCCCTTTTCCTCTTTCTTGCCTGCTCCGACATGGGCTTTCGCTGTTTTCTCGCTGGTTCCGCCATGATAACTGCCCAGATATCGCCACTGCGCTAGCAACGAACATGTCTTTCACTGGGGGCGTGTAACAGTTCTCGCCGTAAAGCAAGACCGACTCTCGCGATCTTGCACGAGATTCTGAGCCTGTGGGTGCGGGCCGAGGGCTCCTGCAGTTGCAAGTGCGGTATTTCCCCTACAGACCACCAGGGCGGCCAAGAAAACCTTTGTTCAACCTGAAATGACTCATTTAATCACCCAAAACGGTATGGAACACATTAATTAACTGAAAAATGTTGCATAGTATGCCTTTAATGCTTCTGCATAACCAGACATTTTGGACGGTTTCATGGTTTTACCTGAATGCCAGCAGGTCGGCGCTCGACCCTTGGCGTTCCCACATGTGCACAAGGCAAGGGCCACAAAGACTGCGCTGCTCAAAGTCCAGACTTTGATAGATAGAGCACATTTGGAGATTGATTAGAGCAGAGACAGCTTTTCATCCAACATCAGTGTCTGACCTCACAAATGCGCTTCTGGAAGAACGTTCAGAAGTACTCCAAAAACACACTCTCACAAATGTCTTACAGTTTTACTGCTGATTAGCCCAGTAATTCCGTTGATACAAGTATTTCAGAAAGATTTACCTATTTAACAGAGTGCTGTGTCTAGTAAATAAGTTGCCAGCTATGTTTGACAAATTCTTGATTAAAAATGCAAAAATCCAAAACAGGTCTGATATCTTTTAGAATGGTAAAATCTACGCTTTTAAAGTGTACCGTTATTTCTTTTAATCATCCATATAAATATATCTTGTCTTCTTGTTCCAAGCTAAGTAGGATGCAGCAGGAGACAGATTTTGGTCTAGGGTGTAGCAATGCTGGAGGTGCACTGATCTTTAGCAGTGGAATAAGGAGCTAGTCCACTTATTGCTCTGTGTTCTCACTGTCTCCTGTGACCATGAGACGTGGCTCACGAGTGAAAGAATGAGCTCCAAGATACATCCAGCTAAAATGAGCTTTGTCCCTCCAGTGACTGACCTCGGCCTTAGAAACGGCACGAGGAGCACCGGAGCGGAGCTGCAGTTCCTCTGATTTTAAAAAAGAAAATCTGACCAGGATCCCTCCTGGGTGTCTTCCTTCGATTAGACCACAAGGAAGACCCAGATCTTGCTGGAAGGGACTATATAGACCTAGCCGGGGAAGGTCTTGATCAGAAAGAGTCTGAGCGTACCAGAAGAGCGAAGTCTTAGACCTCTTACCTCTGTCACCCAATCTGGGAAAAGTGGAAATCAATCGCTGAGAGGTCTGCATTATAATAAACCAGTAATGTAATAATGGCCTACAATAAAAAAAAAAGTTTAATATTTTGAAAAGGTAATAACTGCAAACTCATCGAGGTGACATGATCACTGTTACCTTTTCCGAATCCTAGCACATTTCATTAAGTGATATAACTATCAATCGGACTCCACAGTAATGGAACCATATTTATCTGTACATGAGATGATAGATTAAATCGTTTAACAACCAATATTCAACAAATAATTCTCCAATTGGTCTCACAGCATTAATTTAGGAGAGAGGGAGCTGCAAAGTACCATAAATTGAATGAATGATTGAATAAATACCTGTTTTTGACGAGCAAGTTGCACAAAAAAATCTTATATTCCTAAAAAATAAAGTCCTGTTTTAAAGGAATCGGATTAAAAATGTATCATTGGGTCATCGTGGGTCATAAGTTCAACAAACAGCAGAAGATAATGACCTCAAACAAAAAAAGGACATTAAAATCCCTTATCACCAGCTCTAAAAGAAATGCTAGCAGACCTGAGCTTATAATGAACTTATCCAACATCACACTAAATCAGAAACTTTAATTAAATCCTAGTTAGCCAACCACCATTCCCCTGCTGCATTGTTTTAGATCTCTTTTATTCTCTCATTCATTCCTGTCCATACATCATCGCATGTTAGAGCTCCCCTACCTGCTTTTAGAGATCATGTGACCTTGTTTCGGTCTCTAGCACAAGCCTCTCAGATCCTGTCAGCAGCTGCTGGTGGTCGCAAATCATTCGCTGTAAAGGTCACAATTAACTGTTTGACGGTGTTCTTGGTTAACGGCGACAGGATACGATGAGCTCGTTCCCTGCCGTCTCCGAGTCAAACCGAGGGATGTGGTTCGTCAGGTTAACGTAGTTTCCAAGAATCTAAATGTGGTTTTGGACGGCCTGCATGTGTTGTGGCTTTCGTGACGGTCGTTTTAAGGACTGTTCCAGGTGCGTCAAAGTCTAACCATTTGCGTTAATGGAAATTACGTTGTCGGTTAAGGCTATGGTTGGTAATCCTGTTCAGAAATGCTTTTTGTTATACTGGGTAAAATGGTCCTTCCAAGTAGTGGACATTGTATTCAGAAAAAGGAGGTTAAAAAACGATCTCTGAGGGAGCTGAAGGCCTGTAAAAACTCTGAAGAGCAGTGATTTGTTGGAGTTTTGGTCCTGCTCTCACTCGCCTTTGTTCCTCAAGTTCCTGGTGTATCCCCTTATCTATTGGTTGTCCCACAGGCCAATCATTTTGACGCGCTCGCGTAACGCCAGTGTCCGTGCTTGTTACGCTTGCTGGCTGCGCATGCACACCTCTAGTGTTTATGTATCCAGTTAGCTTAGCGGTTAGCTTAGTTGTTAGACCGCTGGTCTCACCGTAGACTTTGAACATGGCTGAGAGTCGCAAGAAGCGAACCGCATTCATGTTTAAGAGAAGAAGAGGCAGGCCTCAGTAGAATGAAATAAGACCAGAGTGGATTTGGGAGATTTTCTTTCACGCGAGTAGTTATCCAAAAACGGACTTGGGGAAACTTCCGGAAAAATTGCAGACTCTACCTTTTAAGATGAACATACCCGATTTTTGATGTTTGTAAATTCATTCAGACATTTGTTAATGTCCACCTCCGGATGCATCAGATTATTGGTTGCAATTTTTGCAATTTCAAAAGGATTTTGTCATGCTATGCCGATACCATTACACTACTGGCCAAAAGTTGGTAAAAAGTAGTGTTATATTATTTGGAGGTTTTTACCAAATTTTCTTTATTACATATTTAAATGTTAACATCAGTGACTGTTAAATTATTGGTTACTGGACGATCTAAAGCTGAAAACAAGTAAGTTGGAAATTGTTCAGTACAAGAAACTTCATACTTTAGAAAGCTGACAAAATAGTGCTCAAGGCTACTCTAAATGATAACGTGACGGCCTGACTCCTTAGAAGATGGATGTAGAGGAGTGAAAAGGTCGTTCAAAGCTGCAGCGTTAAGCATGTTGGACGAGATGGGAATCAACCAACAATATCGAGGGAACGAAAGCACAATAATGGTCCAGCAGCAGAAATGTATTGGTTGTCATTTCTCTGAGAAGTAACCATGTTTGGTTTCTGTGTTTTTCTCCACAGACAGGGACTTCACCAGTCTATGTGAGAAGCAGCCTATCGGGCGGCTGTTGTTCCGTCAGTACTGTGACACCAGGCCAGAGCTGAAGCGCTGCATTGACTTCATGGATGCTGTGGTAAGAGTAAACATCAGCCTTTAAAAATGACCCTCTACTATCTGCGATGCTGCTACAGCCGTCTCTGTGGGTTAGCCCAAAGGTTCCCTTCGCTTGTCTTGTGTGTTTTGCCTCCTACCGTCCATCTGTCAGCTAGGTCTCCCGTAAGACTCGGCCTCAAACCGGCTGTGCAGATAGAGAAATGGAGAGAGGTAAATCAGGGCTTTGCCTGCATGGATGGGTGGGTGGTGTTGGTGTAGCGGGTGATTAGCGACTTTAGCTGTTAAAAAGCGGACCCCTCCTCTTCCTCTCTGCAGTCCTCCATGAGGTCAGTCCAACGTCAGCGGCAGGTCCCCTGGGTGAGCAGGCAAACACAGGCCTGAGCTTGTGTCTAGGCCCCTGGTGGTATGCGAGAAAGGAAACGGGTGGGGGTGGGGGGGGGGGGGTCATGCCTATTTAATGAGGCTCAATGTTGGGGTGTTTTCAAGGTATGCAGACAAGCACTAATATGCACGCTCTGGAAAATACACACGTTCACACGGTGGAGTTAAATTTAAAACAAATTAAGAAATCCTTAGAGCTCGACGCGCTGCGCCGTTTCCCCCAAGGACAGCATGAATTTGCTGCGATGCATAGTTGCGCCGCTCTGTCCTCTTCCTCTCTGCAGAGTTTGTTTTCAAACAAAACAGGCGATCGGCGGCAGTCGAACTCCAGACCATCTCCCCACATGCGGCCATATTTGACCGGAGGCACAATCCGGGATCCTGTCAGGCGACAGAATGCCATGAATGAAGCTGAATAAATTTGTCTTTTCTCTGAGTGGTTCGTTACTCTCTCTCTCCTCTCATTACTTCCCCCTTCTTTCTCATCCTAACCCAGTATTATTTTCTGCATTCGGGCCTTCCCCTGTGCCCATCTCTCTCTCCCCTTATTTGGAGAGGTATTAAAAATGGCTGAAAGAGTGTGGCCTGGCGTCGCTGCTCACGTGTCTGCTTTTCCTCCGACAGGCCATGTACCAGCTAGCTCCCGATGAGAAGAGGAGGCACTGTGGACTGAATGTATTAGACACATACTTTAATAACGGGGTAAGCTGCATGAGCATGTTCACTCAAATTCAGAGCCGGCTGATGCCGTCAAGAGTTTGAAAGCGGTATGCGGAACGGCTTTCTGAAGTTGCAGAGTAGCATTTATAGCAATATAGCGACAGAAATGCTGCAGGAAATTGGTGTTAATGGATAATATCTATGGTCACCAGAAATGCAGTGTTGTCAAATTGCTGGGGTAATTTATGTAAAAATGCATGTTTGCCCTTCTTATTGCACATCGTAGAGATGCAGGAGTCTTTTTTTTTTTTTTTTTTTATCTTTTTAGCCATTCATCATTGTATGGTTCAGCAAACCCAGAAATCACTGTGCTGTGGGAAAGAAAACTTGAAGCCTAATTCTGCTTTTTACAAGATTCACAGATAAACTGTAAATTTCTACTGACTCATGTTTTGGTGTTTTATTTGGGAACACTAGGGCCAGGTAGAAGTTATTCAAAGGCCTCACCTGAGCTTTAGGCCATATTCTGCCCATGGATGCCTGTAGGGTGAAACCTTTATGCCATTTTTGGAGAATTTGCTTCATGTTGCTGGGTGTCCTATAAAACATAATGTTTAACTAATTTATATGTCAAACTGGTTAAACAATTCTTGTTCTTAAAAGTTTAAACACCCACTGAACTACTGTGCTAGTTGTCACATTACATCTACAGACTTTTGTGTGTTTGAGTGTTTGTGGTTGTGGTTTCACCCAGTGTACAACATTAGCACGAAATTTTGTTAAAGGCTCGTTTTTAGGGTTATTTTTGACTACTGCTTTAAAATGGTTATTTTATCATCTGACCACTCAGATTGACTTTGACCATCCTTTGAGTCCACGACTGATTTAGCGTCCAATTCTTAGGAAGTACTATAAACAAAAATAATATTGCAATTAAGGGGTGTAATTGTATCTTTATTCGTGCTAAAAGATTCTGCACAGCCCTGTTGGTTCAGCACATGCACGAACTAATCCAATGCAGCGTTGTTTTACACGTCAACACATGCAACATGTCTGTGTGGGTCTAAGCGTGCAGTGCAACATGCTGTAGCACAACTTTTAAAAAGCGACGGCAAAACAAAGCAGAGAAGGACGCCCAGCTATCACTAAATGCTATTTAGGAGCATTAAGGTTTCTCAAGGAGCCACAGATGAGAACGAAAGGTAGACCGAACCAAAACTTCCCACCACAGCGAGCTACGCAAGCTTATTCAACGGCAGTCTGGTACGTCGCTCACTCTCCACTTGACCGAATTGCTCGCGTGAAACGCAGTCAGGCCGAATGTAAACATCAGTGGTACTGGAGGAGAAATCAGCTGACGTCCAAATGGCTGCCAGTAGCATCCAATCAGTCCAGACTTTGTAGATCCCAGGAGATGTAAGTGGGAGGAATCCCCGCGGATGAGAGGGGATCTTCCCAACAGCTGCACGGGTGCAGCAGGGACACCAGGCTGTCAAAATATGAAAACATCTTTTATTCTCGGTCTTCTTTAAAAATGTCTAAATGTTAATTTTTCAAGTGGTTATATAATAATCTAGAAAGCCATTAAACGCAAGTTCCAGCCAAATCTCCACCTTTTAGGTTTTAGAACATAATAAAAAGTAATTTCAAAAATTGAAATGATAAATGACCTGTTTCTGTAAAGCTCTTTATCAAGTCCTGAGAGCCCCAAAGTGCTTCAGACTATATTCAGTCACTCGCACGTTCACACACTGACGGTGGTGAGCTACACTGTAGCCACGGCTGCCAGACTGACAGAAACAGGGCTGCCATGATATCGGCGCCGCCGGGCCCTCTGACGTGTCTTGCCCAAGGACCCACCGACTGAAATTGATGTAGCCGCGCTTCAATCCGGCAGCCCACCGGTTACAGGATGAACTCCCTAGCTCCTTTCAGTCTGTCGCCCCGCAAAACACTCTCTGACTCTTGCTGATGGAAGTAAAAAACAACAAAACGATTTTATTCATTTCGCTTGACTGAGGCGTATCGAAATCACACCGCTTTGACTTTAAAACCTGAATATGTACACAACTTTCCTTTTTTTGTGTGCCGCTACACCCCTAATGTAACAGTTGTAAAGTAAAATAGTAATCTGCATCAGAATAATTACATGCATTTCAAGCCTAGATCACATAATTGATTTTTTTCCCAAATGTTTACATGGGTAATGATGTATGTAGAAATAAAAAAACTAAATTTCTGTAACTCAAAATGGTCATTTCATTCATCATTTCCTCCACGTTTATTCTAATCAAGCATGAACGGCTCCGTTTTTATGTTGAGCTTCACCAATAGCTTTTTGTGTTTCTGATAATGAAAGCGGAGTCGGCTGTTGTGCCTTGCAAACACGTTCGTACTTAATCTGTCAAAATGTGAAAAGGTTTACAGCCAGGGCTGTAAATCAATATTGCAACTTTAATTTGGACTTTTCTCTGCATTAACCACAAGAAACGAAAATGGCCTGTTTGTAAACAAGGACGAAATGTTACGGTTTTTATTAATCAGAATATTATTATTCAAGAGAACAGCTTTTAATTCATTTGGACATCAATCCTTGTTGGACATAAACTGCAACCAACAAACAAGTCTATGTATTAAACAGTGTGAGCAGTCCTTAATGCTGTGGGGAGATTCCTGAAAGTTTCTTGTAAGAAAAAGTATGATTATATAAACGCTAAAACAAATAATAAAATTAGATTATCTCACTGCTCCCTCTTCCCTTCCACATGGAGGCAAACCTAAAGGACGCGTCTTATCCATTAGTTGTTACATGGCCAAACACAAACCTGAAAAGTGTGGCGTGCATCGGTATTCAGTTTTGGTTGAAATGTGACAAAATGAGGAAAAGTTCAAGGTGCTTCTACAGCAACGTGTAAAATGTCTTGTGAGTCGAATATTTTGGCGCGCAAAGGTTGCCCTTTTAAAACCTCTTCAAGTTATTTCTCCGAGTCACTGTTTATCTAACAGTGATTAAGCAGAAGAGGCAGAAGAAGCTTGTTTCAAAAACGATTACTACTTTTCATTCGTTTTTTTTTGGAACGTATCCGCGTTTTCTCGGCTCTTTTGGTGACGTTAGGAGCTTGTTGGCACAACACCCGAGGGGAGAGACATCATCTTCGTCGCTGTCCATTAAACTGGGAAGGATCATTTTAAACCAAATCTACAACAACAACAAAGACGAGAGGTTTTCTCAAGGGCGAAAATATTCAGGGTGGTAGCCAGGAGGAGATAACTCAGGAAGTTTATCTCATGGATAGACTGCTTAGCAAGAACATGGCAGCACGGTTCCTATTTGCAAAGCTGCATCCAAACAAACCACAAGATCTCAAGAGATTAGACAAACAAGACCAACGTCTGGACGTTTGGCCTCGGTGCGCGTCGTCACGTCTGATGTAAACCGGCGTGCAAACTGCAAACATAGACGGTTGGGGGGGGGGTCATAATTTGTGCTCTTTTTGTAAAAACAGAATGTGTGCACTTTTTGTCGCAGGCGCTAAATTAGAGCTAAACCTTCCTGCGCGCAGCATAATTAGACGTGACGTCATCTGAACAGCTGCTAAGCGGCGGCGGAAACGCTGCTGGGACGCGGATCCCAGGGGCCGCCGACACACCCGCAACAGTAGGTCCGCGTTTTCGTGGCCCAGAACCGAGTTCAGATCTCCGAATGAACCGGCGTGGCGGGACTTTCAGGAAGCCTTACATAAACGGTGACAACAAAAGCCCCCGAACCGCCATAAGCCGAGGGAGCTTTGTAAGCACGAGAGCTGCAGGGTCACAACGAGACTAAGAGGATAACTCTCTGTTATTGCTGGCAAATTTGATTTGGCAAGCTGTTGTGTCTTGGTGTGTCGCTCAAGCAACCACTACACTCTGGCTTAAGTTTGGTTTAAAAATAATAAAATAACTATATGGCAATATCAAATGACTCATATGGTGAGTTCTTTTTATTTTTACTTCACTTTAAGGAACTGGGAGGGTGAGATTCTTGTTTTAAATGCATGATACCTAACCTCAGAATGAGGAGTGAACTTGGTTTCAACTGCAACAAATAAATAACAACATGAAGTTAGACTTTAGCCGTTAAGCTTGGACTACTTTTCCTTTGTCATTCTCTCTTCTTTTCTTGCTTTTTGTCTTTCACTACCTCCTTCTTCATCTCCTTCATCTCTTTCCTTCTTTTCTTTATTCCTTGTCCTTGTCTTTCCTCCCTTGTGTTCTCCAGTCCATCCTTCCTCTCTTGTGCCTCTTCTTTCTTTCCTTACTTCTTCCTTGCTTTCTTCTTCTTTCCTATTTTCCTTGTTTCCTTGTCTTCCAATCCTTCCAATCCTTCATCCTTCATGGCTTTTGTGTTTTCCGTCCCTCATATCGTCCTAGTGTCCTTTCTTATGTCCTTCATTTTATTCCTTCCCTCCTTCCTTCATTGTTTCATTCTCCGCTAACTTCCTTGTGTCCTTGCTTTCTTTCCTTTAGTTCCTTCCTTCTGTCCCTCCTTTCACTCTGTTTTTTTCAGCCTCTCCGATTGCAGCCTGTCCTCAGTAGTTGGTAGGGAATTGTCGTGTGTTATATTTTAAAAGGGGCCGGAGACTCTGGTGATTTGTAGACAGCCCAGGTTAGTAGAAGGGGACTTCACGAGTCTTTTTCAGGTGTTTCTTCATGCTAAAGGTGCAAAGTACGTTAAAAGTACGTCAAAGTGCGTTGTTTTGGGGCGTTTCCTTTTTCTCGTCTCATCTTGTGTTTCTTTGTCTCCTTAACCCTCAAGTCGGCGGCCCATCTGCCCGACGTTCCCCAGGACTTCATCGCGCGGTGCCGGGAGAGTCTGGAGCAGAGTCCCTGTAAGGAGCTCTTCAATGACTGCACCAAGTAAGTCTCAACACACGCCCCTCCGTCCCCCGGCCGTGACCCGACTCTCGCGGACAGGTCGCCTCTGCCGTCGATTATTGCCCGCAGCCCCTCTTTCGGGAGCCGTTCTGCTCGCGGGACCGTCTCGTCTCCGGCACTGAGGGCACAGCTGACACCTGGGGGTTACGCAACACTCGTAAACACGCTCGCACGACGGAGCGGCGGGCAGAGAGAGCATCCGGGCGGCTGGCATGAAAACAACAGCCACTTCAGTCTCCCCTCGTACACGCAGGTTGACAAACACGCGCGCTGATGCAGGTGTTTGCGCTTCCTCCGCCGAGAGCCAGAGGAAGCGAACAGACTCGCTCTTTATCTCGGGACGCACGCACACAGTCGCTCATGTGCCGCTGTCTAACTTTGTTTCACCCGAGAGCTGCTGCTGCAAAGACCACAGCCTTTATGGTAAATGGGAAATCTGACTAATTTTAACCACCGTTTGACGTTTTGTTCTTTAATATTTTCCAAATTACCTGAGAGGCGTCTCGTCAGAGGTTTGCAGAAACCTGCCACTGCCAACTACTTTTTTACACAAAAGCATGATTTGGCATGAAGCGGTCAAATGTCTCGGCGCGTCATTTTACAAACTGGTTTAATGAGCTAAAAATATTTTTCCAGAAAGGCTGCGAGAGGTTTTCACACATTTTGAAGTGTCGCACATTTTTGTCATGTTACGACCACAGGCGGCAGTTTGTTTCTCTGGAAGTTAGCGACGTAGTCGTAAACGGTGAGGCGAACCTTCGCCTTAATCTGAAGTCTTCCCGGTGCCTCTGTAAACCTTCACAAATGGAGCGCTTTTCTCACGCGACGAGGGCAACGCAGAATGCTCCGCGTCGGTCCAGAAGCAGGAGGCAGTGCAGCACGAAGAAATGACGGGCGAACCAAGGCTAAGCACAGCAAACGGGTCGCACAGGTTTCCTCCAAGGGTTGCTGCCTATTTGGTGCCGTCCGTCTTCCGTTCAGTTCAGGACATCCTCCCTGTCCCTGCTGAAGAAAAGCATCCCCGCAGCATGACGCTGCCACCTCTATGTTTCACCACAGGGGTAATTTTCTTTTGATAGCTTTTTTTCCACATCGTCCATAAAGTCAGGACTAAAAGAGCCTTCCTAAGACTTTGTGACAACATTGTCGTCCTAAACACCATCCTGGAAAGGTCAGATTTGTAGGCTTCAGGACTTGTTGTCCAGCTAACAGTTTCTCACACCTGACCTGTCGGTCTTTTTTAGCTCCTCTGGAGCAGGGGTCCCCAGAGTGGGTGTCGGGACCCCGCGGGGGGAGAAGATTTGATGCTGATGTGTGCTGAAAAATGTAGCATTGCCTTCTTTGTGAAACCGATACCAAAGTACAACTTTGCAAGATGCTTGGCATTCCTCGTTTTAGTGCTGCACTTTTTTCTAAGATTGCTTATAAAAATACTTCTTTATTCTCATAATTTCCACAAAAAAAGGGAAAGAAAACCCACCACCAAAAGGGGGTCGCAGGCTGAAAGAACGTCGTGATCCCTGGATTGGGCCTTTTGCATGATACTTGTGGCAGCACTACAAACGCCTCCAGTGTGGGACTTCCTGTGCAGCTACTTAGAGTCAGACCAAGAGGCGACACCTTGGGGAGATTCTCATGTAAAGAAAGTTATCGCCTTAAATAGAAGTAAATTCCCCGTGCTCATTTTCTCTAAAAGGACCTCTTTCTAAATGTACTCACAGCTGAAACCAGCCTCAGATAGACCAGACAGGTGGATGAAATCAGACTGGAAACCCTGGAATCTAACTCTCACCTCTTTTCACCACTGCGCTGTTTCTGTTGACGGCTTGATTACAAATGGACGGCTTCGATCTGGAGTTTTCCCCCTTAGGGCATTTTTGCCGGTGTTTCCAGTGACCACTCCTCAAAGCAGCTTACCTCGTGCCTCTCTGCTCACAAAGCCCAAATCTGCTGTTGATGCTTTTGAGTCGGCAGGATTTGTTCTTTCAACTTGTTTTCCTGGAAACACACGCCCATGTTTGTCCAAGGCTTGGGTTGAGCAAGTGCTTCTGTGTTGTGACCCGAGGGACATTTCCATATGCGACATCCACCTGTGAAGGAATCACCTGTCGTGTAGAAAAGCCTCGGCTCGTCCTAATTTCACTGCTACTTTGCTTTGAAGCGTCCGGATTTGGCTTGGCAAACATTTCTCAAAGCTTCTTTTTTACGCGCGAGCTGAAGAGTGGACAGAAAATGAGCGAAAGGGACCAAAATGGCCAACTAATATAATTCAGCATGCCCAAAACCTAGGGGTCATAGTTGGACCGCACCCCCACATGTTCCTGGTCTGAAACAAAATGCTCTGTTTCTAAAGTAACAGCTCAAATCGGGGTTTGGATGTGAGCAACAGCTGCATTGCTGCCTGAAGAGTTTTAGATTTGCCCTCGAGAGTTGAGGACTGACTGATTCTGAGTTTGGTTCACATTGCTGTGAGGCTTCTGAGATGTAATTGTGTATTTTGTGTGTGTGAGGATGTGTCTGAGGTGGGCGGGACGAGCATGAAGAAGCAGGAGAACTACGGGACCTCCCCGTAACACGCGTGAACCTCGTCCCATTTTGGCACGTCAACCGCCACAAACCCCGAGTGTAACTTGTTGGTTTTGTATGGGAGAGAGCAACACAGAGGATCAAGTCGCACAATTTCACGTTTTCCTGAGGCGTGGTTTTATTCACCCCCTTTTGCTGCGATAACCCCAAATAAAGTCAGTAAATGGTGTCCACCTGTGTGTAATTCAGCCTCAGGATAAATCCAGCTGCTGGGCCTCTGGCCTCAGAGGTTTGTAGGGAACACACTGCAAAAAGGGAACTCTAAGTAAGTAAAATGTTCTTGAAATGTTTGTATTTGTCCTTTATTTGAGCAGGTAAATAAGACTATTTGCCAATGGAATAAGATTTTTTCACTTAAAATAAGAACAATTCATCTCCATCCTCTTATTTCAAGTGCAGGATGTGAAATAATCTTATTTTAGGGGTAAAAATACTCATCACATTGGCAAATAGTCTTATTTAGCTGTTCAAATCAAGAAAACTTTACTTACTTTCAGTTCCCTTTTTGCAGTGCAAAGAGCATCAAGTTGTAATCTTTGGACCAGAGTCCTCAAAAAATAAACTTCTTAATCAATCACTTAATCTGGATGGCATTAACTTGGCCTCTGTTAATAAAGTAAAAAACCTTGGTGTTATTTTTGACCAAGACATGTCATTTAAATCCCATATTAAACAGGTTTCCAGAGTTTCCTTTCTTCACCTCAGGAATATCGCCAAAATTGGAAACATTCTGTCCAGGAGTGATGCTGAAAAACTAGTCCATGCATTTGTTACTTCAAGGCTGGACTATTGTAATTCTTTACTATCAGGAAGTCCACAATCTGCGACAGGACTTGAAGTCGCTGTTCAGACAATGTCCCAATCTGGACCGCTAGGTTAAGCTTTCTGGTAAAGGACGAGCAAAAAATGTCCTTGGTTAGATATTTGGCAGAAACCTGAGCTGGGAGAACTGCAGCTGGAGCTGGAAGCACGACGGAGTTTCCTCAGGGGGTCTGAATACAGATGCACTTCCTCAGATAAATGTGCAAACATGAAGTGTTGCAGCCTTACACAACAGCAGCGATAAATGATCCGTGATCATTCTGCCTTTTACCGCTGTGGAGTTTAGATTTCCTCCATTTTTTTTTTTTTTTGTCCTTGTGGAAACTCTGTGAAGGATTTTTTTTTTTTTTTTTGGCAGATGCAGCGAGCGGTGACCACAGGCAGCTTTACTTCCCTTGCTTAGTGTTAAAGTATTTTCAAATTATGGTTGGGGGGAAAATCTTCGAGCCAGACATGAGCGTCACGTCATCATTTGGGTTATAGAGGTCAGACGTGTGCTCTGGCTTCGGTTTGTAGCTGCGAGCAGCGGGGGAAGAGGACTAGTAAAACTAATGGGAGCGATTTTCTGTCACTCGGAGGTCTTGTGAACGGAGGAGTGTTGCGGCTCCCTCCAACTTCCACAAACCTGTCAGCCACTGATGAGACGACTGCAGTTTATCAAGCTACGCTGCTGAGGGAAAAACTGGAGACTTTAATCTAGAAATATCAGGATGATCTCACATTTTCACATTTCTTTCTGTGAAAGAAATGTGAAAATGTCCTCACAGCAGGAAAGTTCTCGGTTCAAATCCTGCACTGCGTCTCTCTGCGGAGATGGCATGTTCAGTTTATTACTGATCTACATTATTTTACAGTTGGGCTTTGGATTAAATCTATTAACTTGTTCTAAATACCACTTTACACTATAAATATATGTTTTTATTTTGTATTTCAGTTTAATTGTATTCATTGTGCTGTTTTATTGTAGTTATTTTAGTGCAACATTTTTATTCTGCATGCCTTCGTTTGTCCTGGCAACTAAATTGGTTAATAATTATTGCTCTGCAGTCATACTGTTTTTGAAGAGGGTTTGAGTTTGGCATCCATAAACCCAGATTTCTGCATGAATGCAGTGTTGCCTATATTCTTAGGTGTTGTAATGTTTATCTCAAGCATCGCTGTTAAAGCCTCGTCTGTAAAACGCAGCTCATCCCTGGTTGGTTAAGGCTGTGCGAGTCAAAAAAGGAGTATGATCAGATTTTCAGTTGGCTGACATTTTCCCAGGAGATGTGTTACTTTAAGCTTTTGTGGACGCTTAAATTCATTAGGGCTTTTAGATTGAAGCAAGAATGTTTTTAAGATCAAAATCATAACCCGCTTCCACATTGCCTGTGTGTTTGGATCAGATTTGCTGTTCAGTGCAAAGTCGATTCTTGTTTCGGATCAAAGACGGTTTGTATTTTTCCCCGATTGTCGTTTTTTCTTCTAATCTTTCCACTGAAGTTTGCTCCAAACGATAACAGTAAGTCAGTCGGCAATGCGCAGAACCACGGAGCCGCACAAACGTAAGGACGTGTTGGAGACGAGGCCTGGATGTAATGTTGCTCTGCCTGAACGCAGCCAGGTCAGATGTTCTTGCTGTCAGAATAATCACAGACCCTCTTCTTTTCTTTTTTTTTTGCTCCCTCTCCAGAATAGTTCGTGATTATCTGAGCGGAGCTCCGTTTTCTTCCTACCACGAGTCCATGTACTTTTCTCGCTTCCTGCAGTGGAAATGGTTGGAAAGGTGGGTAGACCCAGCAAATGCAGAGCATCCACTGTGATCTTGGAGATGGAGAACATTTAGGCTGTCCTCTGCCCTGCTTTGTCTTAAAAAAAAAAAGTCTGACGGCAGAACCTAGAAGTCATGTAAGTAGCAGCAGCTATGTTAGCTGTAATGCATAAAGCCGGCGCTGCCAATCAGTCTGTCCCTGCGAGAGGTTAATAATTTATGCTTTGCTTAATGGTTGGAGAAAAAGAGCAGGGTGGAAACAGCAGTCAGCAGGGTGGATTAATAATAAATTAGACCATTAATCTGTCTGCAACATCACATGGTCTGTCAGTGACATCAGTTGTTATATTAAGCCTTTTTTTTCTCTCCTTTTAATGCTTTTCTTTCCTGTTTTGAATCTTTTCCTCTCGTTTTTATTCCCGTAGGCAACCTGTAACCAAAAATACCTTCAGGCATTATAGAGTACTAGGAAAAGGTGGATTTGGCGAGGTAAGAAGCAGGCTGTCTGCTGTAGCATGGTGCTATAATTGGTGTCAAACTAACGGGTAACACGAGTTCGTTTTTTTAAATTTTTTTTTTAACCTCCCCATCGCTTTGTTTCCTCAGGTTTGTGCCTGCCAAGTACGTGCCACCGGTAAGATGTACGCCTGTAAAAAGCTGGAAAAGAAACGGGTGAAGAAAAGAAAAGGTGAAGCAATGGCACTAAACGAAAAACGCATTTTAGAAAAAGTTAACAGTAGTTTTGTAGTAAGTACGACTTTTTTTCTTATTCATCCCTCTCCCTCCCCCCCCCCCCCCCCCCCCTGAATTGCACCTGTTTTGTATGCATGCGCGTGTGCGGCTGCAGCGTCCTGCAAATTAACCCGAATGGCGTGTTTGCAAACCTGTTAAAAGTTCAACGCTGGAGCTCCGTCCTGTCATTTAGACAACCTATGAGGAGAGAGATTTGATGCAGCGGAGCCACCGAAAATATGGCCTTGTGTTATTTTAAGGACGGGCAAATATTCTGACCACTTGTGTTGCTCAGATGCGGTCATTAAAAGTCAAAGCCCAGTCTTTGATTTGGAGGAAAAAGGGATGCAAACATTAGAAATGTGGGTTAGTTTGCAGCATGCTGTTGTTTTGGTGTTTGCTTGAAACTGACTGAACGTTTGTATGGATTCATGTCATTGTTGTCTGACAGTGTTGCATCTAGGTAGTGATATAAAAAAAAAAGATATATTCTCAGTGTGTAGTACTAAATCGGACTAAACGTTTTCTTTCAGAGAGACAGAATAGAAACCTTTTGGGAAAACAAGCCCAGATGGAATGGGCAAAAATTACATGAAGCTACAGGGAGAAGCTTGTGGAGGGAAACTCCAAAGATTTCCCCAAGTCATGAAGTTTATGGGGCACTTCTACCAAACACTACAGAGATGTATGCAGACTTCTGAATTTGAAGCAATAAAAATTCCTTCTGTCTTATTCCGGCACTCAGTACATGTAAACAATTTTGGTGATCCCGACTGACCTAAAAACAGGAAATTTCTAGTTCTTGTCTTCTTTTGTGCCGAGAGTGCAAATATTTGGTTTCAGCTGCATTTTTTTTTCTTTTTTTTTTTTTTTTTATTTGAGGGGGGAATCCAACGAAGTCCAACTTCTGAACACCCCCTTTCTCCTCTCTCGGTGAATATACTTCAGCAAAAGCACAAGTTTTACTAGTGTTAGGCTTTTATTTGGTCTTTCCTAATGTATTGATCAACAAAGAAAAGGAAACGCCCAAGGTTTCAATTTGGCTACTCTGCTGCGTGTCGATATCAGCTCTCCAGCACCGGCGGCCGATTCAGGAATGTGTGCTTCTCTTTCCGCTCACACAAACACACGTCCGTGTTGGAGAAGAAAGTTTACTTTGGCCAAGATTCACTTCTTTCTGATAAATCGATGGATGTTGGAAGCTTAGCGCATTTATATTTCTCTCAAACCTCAGAGCAGCTGGGTGGGCACGCTGTTCTGAGGTCGGCGTGTGAGGATTTCTGATTATAAAGCTAAGATTTGGCCTAATTTTGATCTTTATTGCCCTAACTAACCTTACGTGGTCAACCAACGTTGATTGAAGGGTCTTGACGGGACATAAAAAGCATCATCAACACAAAACAAAGTGACCTACATTAGAAAGCAGAGACGGATGCTGCGACCTTCCGCGCCCTCCAGAAGCCATGTTCATAATGGCTTAAACACTGGCTAGTTGTGTGTCATTGCTGACTTTATTGCTGGGAATTACCCAATGTTGTGTCGTTTCGCCCAGGTGCACAACTTTTTTTCTTTCTTCCCAGCTTCGTCCTTCGCTGTAGGAAAACGCACCTCCGGGCCGACAGATTACCGGATATCATTTTCATACGGAGGTTTGTGCTTCTGCGGGGTTGTGGTGCAGCGAGGACGGGAGCTTTTCCAGTCCGAACGGACCCGCGTGAATCTTTTGCACAGAAATCAGACAGGAATCGCGGGAGCAGAAAGGATTTTAACCTGGAATCAAAACTGTTGCGGGGGATCGCTTTTGGCCAGCAGAACGGCGGCGCCGACGTGTTGCTCAGCGGCCTGGACCGCGCTGGGCCTCCAAGCCTCTTCGTGCTCTCCTCTTGACGCTAGCGGCTGTGTCGGGGTTGTGCAGAGCGTCGGATTAGTCGATTTCTGATGCAGCGTGAGTTATGTTGCGCGCCCCTGATTGGAGTGAGTCATGGTAGAGGCACACACACACACACACACACACACACACGCAGGTTGGAGTGGGCTTGTTGCCGAACCCCAGACTTGCAGCTCCTGTCACCTGGGATTGGCACATGGTTTTTATATGCGTGTGCGTGCGTGTGCGTTGGTTCCCGCTGCTGCAGGCAGAACTGATGACTCTTCATGCGCCTCTCTACCTACAAGAGCAGCACTGTTGCCTGGAAACGCTGACCAAACAGCAGCGGCGAGGAGAAGAGTCAAGTGCTCTCTCCAAGTCCTCGTTCCTCGCTCTCGGTATTGTTCTTTGCCTTTTTGTGATTGGCGCGCACGGCTACTCGGCGCATACCATTAGCTCGCTGCATGTTTTAAACAATGAGCCATCCGTGTAATTTTAGCGTGGGAGGATACATGGGAATGTGAGCCAACGGGGCAACTCTGCTCTGAAGTCTCTAGCAGGGGAAAGGGAGGTAGAGCTCTGGTGCAGGTTTTTTTTTTTGCTTTGGTACGAAAATTCACATCGTTGTTGATGCAAATACGTTCAAATATGCAGTAGTCTAAACGAAAATAGGAGTAATAAGAGTGTTATTTGGATTTATACAGTAAAAATAATATTTACTTAGCTGCATGCTTGTTGTGGATACCAGAATTGACGTGTCTGCTGGTCATAAAGAAGTAGATCACTTACCCTTTCATTAGTTGTTGCAGTTATTTTACTGCACATTTTTATTTTAAATGTCTAAATCAGCTAGTTAGATTTTTATTTTTAACTCTCAAATCATATATTTAATATATCCGCTATGTAATTATAATTCTGTCATTTCTGTAATTTTATTTCCTTTTTTTTTTTTTTTTTTTTTTTTGCTTTTTTTTCCCCTCCAGGGGTCCATGCCGAGATCCTTGTCATAACTGTCTAACGGTCTAAATTGGAAAAGCGCGAACAAAACGATAAAATCAGAACGTTCGGTTTTCTTAGTGATGCTTCGGGATTCATTTTCATGAGGTCTTTGTCCAGTTAATTTAAGGGAAATTACCTCTGCTTTCTTGAGCCGAGAAGGTGGGTGCACAAAAGCAGCGCTACAAGCACGATGCGTGAAAGGCTCCTCGCTCTGCGGGTTTGTTTAAATGACACAACCTACATCCAGTCTGGCTGTCGGTTGCTCCCTCAGCCCAAGGGAACGTTTTGCTTTTCCCCATCTCCACGCTGCATGGCAGATGGGATCCCTCCTGATGGCAGCAACATTTTCCACAACTGCACATCCACACACTGTACCCTGTGTGTCGCTGACCCCACAGCATGGGAGAGAGGAGATTGGGGGGTGGGGGGGGTGGGGGGGGAGCTTGTGGGAAAGGAGGAAAAGGAGAGTGATTGATGATGGAATGGGAGCAACAGGA
This sequence comes from Fundulus diaphanus, assembly GCA_037039145.1. NCBI lineage: Eukaryota > Metazoa > Chordata > Actinopteri > Cyprinodontiformes > Fundulidae > Fundulus > Fundulus diaphanus. The sequence continues at coordinate 27,495,413 of CM073123.1, forward strand.
TGGATTTTCCATCTCTGGGATGCGTCTTCTTTGGTTATTTACTTTTTTTTGTACATTCCTGACAATCCATTTGGGATAAATGATGATTATTTGGGGCGGTTTGTACTGCTCAAGATATTAGAGATGCTCACCACACCTCTCTCCTCATGCGCCGACTCCCTCCTTCTCCTCCCGCCGGGTCTTTCATCAAGTTCGCTACCACTTCCGTAAACCTGTCCCCTTTTTTTTTTTCCCCCCTCCAGGTTAGTCTAGCTTATGCCTATGAGACCAAGGATGCGCTGTGCCTGGTCTTAACCTTAATGAACGGTGGTGACTTAAAGTTCCACATTTACAACATGGGAAACTCTGGCTTTGACGAGCAAAGGGCCATTTTCTACGCTGCCGAGATCTGCTGTGGCCTTGAGGATCTGCACCGCGAGAGGATAGTCTACAGGTGAGCTCACATGGTGGGGGAGGGGGGGGGGGCAGAGAAAGAGGAGCGGTTGCTTGGTTATCCGACATGTTGCTTCTGGGGCGATCTTTTTGTTTTAAAGAGAAGTATTCAGGAGAATAAGTGGATAGAGAACACTGCGGATGATGTACGGATTCTTTGAAGGCGTTGTGCACCTGTCAAAATCAGCGAGGCCTCGGATAAATGGGAACATAAACACAGGTGCTCACAGAAGAAAGACGCTGCTAAATCAGCGCGCCTCAAGCAGTTAAAACCACAAAAACATGCTCATTGATCTCGGCGTGTGTCGGAGGAAACAGATGGCTCTGTGGTTTCTCCGCGCAGTGATTGAGCTGAGGCTGGATTCGAAGATTTCTTGGAAGTGCAGCGAGACGGAGATTTGTCGGGCAGCTTCCGATCTCTGCTTTGTCCCTCCGCGAGCCTTCCTAGCCGATTTGTTTTTTAGGAACCATGACAAAAAAGTGTTGAAAATGTGTCTTTCGAGTTCTCCGGCTTTGAGCGGGCTGTTAATTGCGTACATTAGGAGCAGAGGCAAGGTCCCGCCTTGATGAGTCAAATTATGGGGAGAAAATGTTTATCTAAATAAATTGGATTTCAGGAAAGAACTCGAAACATCATCTTGCATCGTTTAGCATTAAACACTTATTGACTCCTCTAGTAAAGTGCATTAACTTACCTAACTCACTTTTTCTTGTTATACCGTTGCTCTTTTAAAAAGTTTTTTTGTCACCACTTAATAAATCATCTTTTAATTTGTTCTGTTTTTTGCAGAGATCTGAAGCCTGAAAACATCCTTCTGGATGATCGCGGTATGTCTTGTTTTTTTTTTTTATAGTTTGTACTACATCGATGTTTTAGTACAAAATGTGCTTCTTGTTGTCCTTCATTTCTCATTTCTGAAATTTGGCCTACAATGTCCAAATCAAACAAGCTGCGCCGTGTATCTCCCTGTTTTCTTTGGCGGCGAGGGGCACTGTGTCACGTTTGCTCAACTCTCCCCTTTCAGCCGTTCTTGCATCATCACTAATTTACTCGCGTCCATCTTGAAGCAGGAGAACGTTCCCATTAATTTCAACCGTACTTTCCCGCCTTTCATGCTCCAGCGTAACTTTAGCATATTTCACGCCTGCGTGTATTTCTGCGGGAAGTCACTAACAGGCATCTGTTTCGGCGAGATTACTGGTACTCAAATAATTCATGCCTTGCTTTTGCTCAGGTCACATTCGGATCTCAGACTTGGGCCTCGCTGTTCAAATCCCTGAAGCCGAGACGATACGAGGGAGAGTGGGCACAGTTGGATACATGGGTAAGAACTTTCCTCACTTCTCTTCTCTCTCTTTCTACAGTTTTCATATGTAATCCACCTTTATTTAACCAGGAAATGACTAATTAAGATTAAAAATTCTTATACTCTCATCTGTCAAACCGCGTTAAACCTGCTCTGCGTCTCTGCCGCTCCTCAGCTCCTGAGGTGATCCAGAACGAGAGCTACACCTTCAGCCCGGACTGGTGGGGTCTGGGCTGTCTGATTTTCGAGATGATCCAGGGCCAGTCGCCCTTCCGGAAACGCAAGGAGCGAGTCAAGCGGGAGGAGGTGGACAGACGAGTGCGCGAGGACCAGGAGGAGTACTCGGATAAGTTCTCCGAGGAAGCGAAGGACATCTGCAGGCAGGTGAGGATGAGGAGGCTGGAGGGAGGGAGGGAGGGTTGTGATGTTGGGGCAGAGGTAAGGAACCTGTATGAGCCAAAGACCCATTTCAGCCACAGCTCCTATTAAAAAAAATAATAATATTTTTAACTTGTCAAGTTTTATGAATACGTACTTTGTAAAAAAAATGAGGAAATTAAAGGACAATTTTAGTTCTCTTTTTAGGGTTTGGAGAGCGACAAATAATGCAACTTCTTTTGGCCTACCAAGTAATTTCCACAGTCATAAAAAGGGAAGAAAAATAGATAAAGATAAATAAAACATATTTCTGAATAAAAAACAATTCCTTGTACTATTAGTATCATTTTGCTGAGGCTATTTGTAGATATTGCCTGAAAAATGTTTAACAAGTGATACAATTCTTCATTATATCAATTAAACTAGATATTTGTTGTTCTATATGAAAATATCGGTTATCTACGTGTCGTCTTTTGCCAATGTTTTGAGGGCTCCCTGTGAGGGGCCCCCAGAGCCACACGCTGACCCCTAGATTAGGGCAGAAATTCAGAGAAGCAAGATGGTGTCTCTGAACCCGAAACAGACAGAAACCAGGCGGTCACACAACTTTAAATCATACCTTCGTGTTTATGGCTGCACAGTGCCTCAGGTAGGAACACCGTTGCCCCGTGGCAAGAAGGTCCTGGGTTCAAATCTTTCTGCATGTTCTCCCTGTGCGTGCATTGCTTCTCTCCCACTACTCCGGCTTCCTCCCATAGTCTGAAAATATTATTATTGGGTTAATTGGTCTCCCTAAATCGCCCGTATGTGTGAGTTGGTGCGTGCATGCTGGGCTGTCTTGTGTGTCTCTCTGATGGACCGGCGACATGTCCGGGGTGCGCCGCTGGAGATGGGCACCAGCCGCCCCGCGACCGTGCACAGAAAGGTATAAACCATGGATGGATGAATCCACATTTACAACAGCGCTGACCAATCACGGTCCTTTAAAATATAATCAATTTATACGATAAACAGTAAGCTAGACAATCGGGTTTGTGCCTGTTTTCCCTTTGTTTTGTACGGTTCTATGGTTTCTCCTCTCAAATTTGAAGAGAGAGCCGTTCAGTGTGTGTGTTTCCGATAGCAGGAGGCGTGGGGGGGGGCTTCTTCTTTTTTTTTTTTTTTTTTTTACTTGTGGAAGACTTTGACCCACAGTTCAGCATTTGTCAAGTCTCCCCAGTGAGAAGAGAAGTCAGGGAGGCTGAGCGAAGCAGGGTCTCTGCAAGAATATGGGTAGAAGGTAAATATGGAAGAGGAGCGAGCGCAGCGGGAGGGGGGGGGGCATCAGTCTCCGGGACTCCAGGGGGATGGCGACTTCTACGACCAGAAATAGACGAGCGAGCCGAGTAGGCTAAAGTTGATGTCAAGGTTTAAAATCTGCCGTTATTTGAGCAAAGGATACAAAAGGGGGAGAGAAACGAAGACCCTGCTGTTAGATTCTGGCTTTATAAGCTGACAAGCTTTGTTTTATCAAGATTAAGTAACGGTTATTAAACAACTGCAACGTTGCCACTTTAAGAGCATGGGCTTGTGTTATCTGAACCAGATTACAGAAGGACCGCATTCATAACTGGGCCCGCTCCTATGTTTTCTATCCATCTTTAACAAAGGTCTTCAATAAAAGAGAAAACTGTAACAGTTCTCAAACAGTTTCTCTACTGCCCTCCTCCCTAGCAGGAAACACATCAGCCTATGCGTCATTTGCCTGCCTCACGTCTGTCGGACCTTTTGAAGGCTGAGATGTTTAAATCTGTTTTTCCTTCCTCCTGCTGGGTTGCAGCTCCTGGTCAAGGACCCCAAGGAGAGGCTGGGATGTCGGGGTTGCGGGGCCACTGAGGTCAAGCAGCACCCCATCTTCAGAGACATCAACTTCAAAAGGCTGGAGGCCAACATGTTGGACCCTCCCTTCATACCAGATGTAAGAGAGATGAACACGCAATCCCCGCACGCACGGCACATTGAGGCGCAGTACGTGTGCAGGAAATGCCATTGTCTGAAGGAAATGAGTTTATCATGGCAGCCAGTGGCGGTGGTGTAGCGGAGGGGGTGTGAGTTCAGTTTAATTCTGCTCCAACCGGCCGGTTTAGATGAAATCATCGGCAGCTGGACCAGTGGAGCCTTTTCATTTTGAGATGTGGAATGATGTGAGCTGTGAATGTGTGTGGGGAGACTGGATCAGAGCATTGTCACATACAGCTGCCTTTTTATTATCGAGTGAAATTTGAAAAATGCGTTTTTTTTTTTATTCAGCCTCCCTGAATTAACACTTTGTGGAGTCATTTTATTTTTTTCTTTCTTTTTCCAAATTTCAAGTCTTGCCACAGATTCTGAGTCGGCCTTAGATCTGAACTTTGACTAGACCACTCTGACACATGAGTATGATCCAAACCAATCCAGGCTGGATGTTCAGGGTGACGGAAGGAGAACCCTAACCCACACAAAGGCATCCCCACAGCATAATGCTGCCACCTCCATGCTTCATGGTGGGGGATGGCGTAATTAGGGTGATGTGCAGTGTCAGTTTTCCAACACACAGCATTCGGCAAGAGCACCTTCCTCCACGTTTGCTGTGTCCAGTGGCTTGTAGCGAACTGCAAACTGTACTTCTTATCGCTTTCTTTAAACAGCAGTTTTTCTTTTACTCCAGTGGCCATAGGGTTTTAAAGAGTTTTTATTAAATTCTCCCCATTGTTTGTTATTCATCCAGCTGCTGTTGTGTTTTTTTTTTTTTTTTTTAAATCCCATACTCGGTCTCTTACGTCCCTTTTCTCTTCCTGCTCGTCCGTCTGTCTTCCTCTCAGCCTCGGGCCGTGTACTGTAAAGACGTCCTGGACATCGAGCAGTTCTCCACTGTCAAAGGAGTGAACCTCGACCCCACGGATGACGACTTCTACTCAAAGTTTGTCACAGGCAGTGTCTCCATCCCGTGGCAGAACGAGGTACTGAACGCTGACGTGATCTCATTATAGAAGTCCCGTGTAGCTACGGAACAGAAACCAGCCAGGTTCACCGAGTGTCTGGTCGCCCTGTGCAAGACGTGGACCCTGTATTTAAAAGCATGATGTGGAGTTTGGTCACTTTGCCCGCAGATGATTGAGATGGAGTGCTTCAAAGAGATCAACATCTACGAGACCGACGGGATGCTGTGCTCAGACCTGGACGTGAACCGGCCCAACCCTCCGCCCAAGCGGGGGTTCTTCTACCGCCTGTTCAGAAGAGAGGCAAGTGCTAGGGCTCCGGCAACTGTCCGAGGGGGTGGGGGCTAAGGTACTTCCTCCTTTCCTGCTTTGCTGGCTTCCTTTTTTTCCATCCCACAGGCCTTGTCCAACTTCAGCATGTGAAAGGACATTACTTCACATGGGATCTGAAGGTTTTATTAATGCACTCTTGTGAGTTTGTGAGAACAAGGCCTGTCTCTTGTCTTTGTCTTTTTCTCTGGGGCTGACCGACTCACTACTTTTTAACGCCTTCCAGTAATACCTTTCCCCTTCTTCGCAGGAGCTACAGCAGTAAAATACTGGTTTAGAAACAATTAATCTCAACGTTTTTGTCAGTGATTGCACGCTGCCTCGCTAAATAGACCATTCTTCATAATTTTAATCTAATGGAAGTGCTGTACAGGTCTATACATGACCAAAAAGACACAAACACCTACAATAAAACAAATGGTTAAAAGAAAAGAACCGCTTAAGACAGCACAAACATAAAGTCAAAGAACATAAAAGACTAATAATAATAATAATAATGATATTTCTGCTCAACTGCAGTCAAAACCCAAGTTAAAAAGATTTTTAGAAGGGATTTAAAGTGATTCAATGTATAAGATTTCCCTACAGAGAAAGGAAGGTTGTTCCAGGGTTTGAGAGCAACAACAGAAAAAGCTCTGTCTCCTCGCGTCACAAGACAAGTCCGAGTAACATTTAAAAACAACAGGAGGTCTTCTCCTGGCAACGCGTTTCTGTAAAAGCTCTGTCAGATAAGGAAGGTGCCTGACCTCTTAAACATTTACAACCCCAAACTAAAACCTATAACTCGATCCAGAAAGGTAGGGGCAACCGGTGCAGGGAGGACGGTATCAGGGTGATACGCCGACTTCGCTTATTACCTGTTGGCAGACGGGCTGTGGCGTTTTGGACCAGCGGCAGGTGACGTAGGAGGGGGTCGTCCGACCCAACATAATCCAGTCATCCAGTCTAGAGCTAATAAAAGAATGTGTCACCTTTTCAACTATAAGGTAAATAGGGTTTGATTTTGCTAATTAACCTCAAACGATAAGGCTAGACTGCACCACTGCCCTGACCTGTTCATCAAATTTAAAACCGTTAATGAAAAACGCTCCAAGACTCCTGACAGCATTACAAAAAAAGAAAAAGGAAAAAAGAAAAAGAGCTCAAGGGACCAACAGCACGGCTGCATTCTGGTAGTTTTGTGAAACCAATACCAAAGTATAACTTTAACGCAGGGGGAAGGCTGCACTTTTTTGTAATACTACTTTATTTACGTAATTTTATGATTTTGTTCTCAGAATTTCCCCCCCCCAAAAAAAGGGAAAAAAGGGGAGTCGGCAGTCTCTGCCGCTGTTATTTTGGGAGTCGCAGGCTGAAAGGTTTGGGACCCCTGCACCAGGCTACCACTCCCTCTGGCTGATATAAATACAGACTGGTCTAAAGCAGCTGGAGAAACAGGGGGTGTAGCAGGATCGGGGGGGGGGGGGGGGGGGGCGTTAGACGATGAGGGTCTGACAACAAGCACTTTATCCCAAAATAACTTTGATAACATTTCACAAAGTGAAACAGAAGGAACCAGGTATCCTGATTCAGGACAGAGTCCAGTGAGTTAAAAAGAGCTCGGGGCTTGCCGTCGTCATCAAACACACAAACCTGGAATTAAACTGAGCCGGATAGTTTCTCTGAATCTCTAAAGAAATGTGCAGCTTGTCCTTCGTCCACCTTCTCTCTGCGCACCGGTGATCATTGACCCATCGCTCTGTAACTTCTGTACGGACCCTTTCAGATTTAAAAGGTGCCAATATTATCCAAGACGATGGTCCAGACGGTGTTAAAACCATTCAGGAGCAGATCAACATCTCCATCCTGGTGAAACTCCCGAGGGGCGCTCGGAGTCCATAGAGCAGCCAGCGCGGGCCAAGTGCAGAAGTATAGAGATTAAACTCAAATAAAACTGGCAGACGATCAGAAATACCTGAGTCACATATATCATTTGCACGTTCATCCGAGCCGAAAGTTGAAACCAACACCAGGGTGTGTCACTTTTCATGGGTGGGACCACTCACTCAGCCAAGTTAAAACGGTTTGTCACGTTTAAACCACAAGCTTCAAGGTGCTTGTGATTTTTTTTTTTTTTGGGAGATTTTTTTTATGTAAAGTGAACGGAAAATTATGAGCTTTGCTCTTTTTATTGCAGCACATCCCAACCGCCTTTAGACTTCACCTAGCCAATAAACAGATTCAGCGTGCTTGCAACTTAACCTCGGTATGAATCCAGCTGTTCTGTGAAGACCTCAGTGGTTTGTTAGAGAACATTAGTGAAGAAACACCTTTATGAGGACCAAGGAATGCAGCAGACGGGTCAGGGAGAAAGTTTAAAGCAGGTTTAGAAAAGAAAATAAGCTCCTAAGCTTGAGCATCACACAGCGCTGTTCAATTCATCCTCCAAAACGTTGCACGACTGCAAACCTGACCAAGCCGTGGCCACCTAAACAGCCGGGGCCGGCAGCAGAGCATTAAGCTCATCAAGTGGCCGCAGCGAACATGTGGAAAAGGTTCTCTACCTGCATGCAAACCCGCATGTGTGGTTTTATCCTAGCACTGCACATCAGCCTGAAGACACCACCCCTGTGATGAAGACTGGCGATAACAGCATCATGCTGTAGGGGAGCTGCTCTCCAGCAGGCACAGGGAGGACCTGAACCTGAACATATATAGACTGTGGGTTAGTTTAGACCAGGTGTGTCCAGATTGCTGCCCCCTTTTCAAAAATTCAAGAATGATTTGGGCAACCGGCCCAGGTGGTGGGTGCACCAAAGCAAAATTATTACAGGGAAGTTAAAATCTTCCCATTGAAAATGTCAGGTAAAACAGAGTATTTGCCTTTTCATAACCAGACTTTTTACTTTGTCTTTGAAGTCATAGTAAATCTGACCACATCTGTCTGACCCGTCACATCTGTAGGACTTTTTCTCAAATGCAGACTTTGGTGCCACAAAATCTGCTTTGATTTCGTCAATCAAAATTGGCTAAGCAAATAAGACTGTGACAAATTCTGTTCTTATATTGCTGAGCAAAGAGTAAAATAGAGCAAAAAATAAATAAGCGTTTTTAAGTCGAGGCCAAAATAATTGGCAAACTTGATAACGATCTTTTAAAAAGGCAAATGTGCAAAACCCTTTTGTTTTGGATCTACAATGATTAAGACATCCCCATCCTACGGAAAATCTGACATATTTAATTAAACTATTGCATACTGCATACAAAAATTAATAACCAAATTATTTTTGGTAGATCTTAGTTTTTTCTTTATTTGACTTTTTGGCCCTCGAGTAATTTTGGCCCACATGATGAAAGGTTTGGACACATATATTTTTTTTTTATTAGTGCAAAACCATGCATTATCTTCCTTTCACTTTACAGTTATGCACTACATTGTGTTGGTCTGTCATATAAAATCCAAATAATTAGAAACACTTGAGGTTTTTGGTTGCAACGTGACAAAAAGTTGAACATTTTTATTTTATTTACCTTCTGCTTTTTCAATCTAACACATCATCTCCTTCTAACCGCTGCAATGTTTTACTGCTAAAACCTTCACGTATGCAAAGTTGGATTTTGCTCAAAATGTAAATAAGATTTTTCTAATGTATCTTTTCAAACTAAATGTTTGACTTAATGTTGCTGCAGAATCCCAACCAAACGATCCCGTTCCGTGTTGTTTTGTCTGTTTCGTTGGACAAATACGTCGTCTGACATTCATCTTCACGTTTGGTGACGAAAACTTTGCCATGTTAGTCATGTCGCTTGGTTGGACTTTTTTTTTTCTTCTTTTTCTGGCTGTTCCCAGGTCTGTCTCAAGAGCGGTTACAGCGACGACGAGACCGAAGAGCCCTCCCGACTTTAAACCACTCCGTCCCTCCGCCCGCATCCCCCCCCCCCTTCCCTTCCGCCGCAGAGCTTCACCACAATCTCCAACCGAGCGCGAGAATCTTAGGAACTCAGTGAATGTCGACCTGTATTTATGAGCTGTATTAAAAGTGTATTATAGCTAAAGAAAAAAGTATGACTTTAAAGATTTTGTACATTTGTACTTGAATTTATGTCTAGATGTATATTTTCACTAAAGGTTGTATTGTACAAAAAGCCATAAAAGTACCACTTGAATGCATACATTACCTTTTTATTTCCTTTTATTTTCACGAGTATGAATAATTTTCATTGGGCAGTTTCTTTTCAGAAGCACAGTACCATTAGTCTTTTTATTTTTCACAATGTAGCATAAGGCCTTTTATTTTATATATGTGCTGTATGTTTTCCATTAACGTGATGTTTTCTATTTTTTTTTTTTTTTTTAGCACATTAGCTCCACTTTATACCAAACTTAACTTGTTAGCCGCTAAAGGCCTGAAGGTGCAGGTGGATAGCAGTCTAGACCCATGGGGTACAGGAGGAACCTAATCCAGTTTTCTTATTACTGCTAATAAGAACCCGACCCTTGAGCGGTTTCTGGGAGTGTGATATCTGCAGCATGGGGACTTTCTAAACCACGCATTCAATCCGTAGGACAGGGTTGGGATGAACTGGATGGGCGTGAGCGGAGACTAAGTTTGTGGTGCCCGTACCATTCAGGCAACGATTGCATCTGCTGCATGTAGTTCCGTCTGCGAATCTGTGCATCTGCTAAGTATTAATGAGAGCAAATATCTGAATCCACAATCAATCCTGGAATATGAACAAAAAAAACCCCTTCCCTGACCCGCAGCCGGTTCGAGTTGTACGTTTTGTGACGCCCAGCGGCGTTTCCAACCGGTGGGCACATGCTAGTTGCATATCTGTTACAGTTTTTGCGCATTTTGTGGTGATTTATGCTTTTTATTTTCCTTTTTTGTGTCCATACTGAGCTTTCCCGTGTTCTGTTGTTTAGCTGAATCAAAGTTCCCCTTGAAATCGTGGTCATTTTCTGCCCTTATTTTTGGAACACCAGAAAGCCTCCGACCGTTGTTTTTGGGGAGAAAAGCTCAGAGGAAACGTTGCTAGTTCTGCCGCCACGAGTTTCTAGCTGAAAGAATGACTTTGAATATAAGTAACTTTGATTCATAACTCGGTGCTTTTAGTGTCAGAAGTGATCAAGTATGCCGTCAGTTCCAGTGTTTTGGCTCCGTGTTAAAGGCTGTGTTTGTGATAAAGATTTCATTTAACAGTAACAATTCCCAAGTTAAGCAGCTCCATTTTCATCATGTGCTTCTTAACCCTAGGAACGGCTTAAGGGAGTTGCTTGCAGAGGGTGAAATAAGAATTTAAAAACAGTTTTTCTCAGTAAATCTATTTTCATGTTATTGACATTAAAATGCACAACGGGTGTCTGTAACAACCCAAGTGATCCACACAAAGAGAAATCAAAGCAAATTACTGCATAAATTAGATCATGTGACACGGATTACTCAGATGTGATTTTGATTTTTCTTCTACAAAAGCGGTCTTCAAATTTTGAACGATCTGTGCTCCATAGATTTTCATACGGATTCACGTTGACTTGGCCAGCCTTGTGGTTTCTTTTGTCTGAAACCAGTTGATTTTCCTTGGCTCTCTGCTTGGGATCCTTGCTCTGCTGAAAATGTTTCCCTTGTTTCATCTTCAGATTCTAACTTAAATTTTATGAGTGATCTGCCAGTCAAATGTGTTGAAAAACGGTCCTACGGCCTGATTTTGAGGTGACGTCTGCTGCCATTTTTTCCCTCTGTGTAATTTTGATCCCATCTGACAGACTCCATTTTCCCAGAATTTCCATTGTTTGTCCAAATGTTCTAAAACAAACTTTGAAAAAAGCTCCAATGTGCTTTTTTCTTCTGCAGTGGAGTCTGGTGCAGTGACCGATTGTCTTAAGGAAAATATTGACCCTGCTAATTCCAGGTCTCTCAGAAGCTTGACTTTTGGACTACTCTGCTGATTATTCCTTTGACTCCTGTCAGGAAACTTGGGAAGAGCACCTGGTCATGGCTGGTTTATTGTCAAATGACGTCCTTCCCACTTCTGGATTACAGCCCCAGCGTTCCTCGCTGGGAAGCAAAGTCTCGCGGGTGCTCTTCGCTTTCACCCGTAACGTTCTGTCTCTCGTGTCATCAGAACCTTTTTATAGAAACCTAAACCAGCTGATTTTATTTTTGCACTGATGGGGAGCGGGATTGCTTTGTAAATACTGACAGTTTTAGGATGTTTTATTAGCTTTATATGCCTTTTTGCACTTGTTGAGTTACTTGATTTGATGTCTTGATGTGTGGATTGCTGGAGTAGTTGCCAAAATCTGTTGAAAATTTTAATGTCAGTATGCCCAATCAGTACGTATTCTCGCCGCTGTACGTGGAAAATTGCTGATTTTCCAAGTTAACCAATCAGTTTGTTTCCCTTTTCATTTCTAGATTTTGATCTAGAGGCTGTTTTCCCCCCCCTGCCCCTACAACCAACACCTGTTTTTTAATGCTGTGAATACCCCCACCTTGACATGATAGCCGCGCGCTTCTGTATATTTCACCTTTTGCTGATGGAGCTTTGCTCCACTTTGTGGATTAGACTTACTCAGCTCTACTTTTGTGCAGCTCAGCAGCTTTTAAAGAGAAAGTTAATTCAGGGGAAAGCGGGTCTGTATTTGGTCAGCGCAGCACGTGGAAATGACTTTTGAACCGGAGCGACTCCCAGGACACATTCAGACTTCAAAGCTGCATAAAGATACGCGTCGAGTCCCCGGTCTAATAAACCAACGTGTTCCAAAAGTTTCTATTTTGTCCAGCCGCTGTTTTGAGCATCCAGTAGTTTCTTGCTTATTGTTTCCTTATTTTTAATTTTTAAAGAAAACTATATTTTGTTTAGCTCTCAGGCACATTTTGAATCATTCATGTAGATCTTAGCCTTTTAGCTCTTTGGCCTCAAAACAAACTTGTAAATTCTGTATCTCTGACATGTAACTAAAGCTTCACAGTGAAAACTTCACTGCGTCCATCGCCCGCGCCTGTGTCTTTGTTCCGAAGGTATTTTGTACAGTCCATATAGGAGTGAAGACGTTCTATCCAGTCCATTGCACTATGTTTTGACAATGACTTTGGAAAGTGTCTTTAACCGTTCTGACAATGATACCAAAAGCAACCTTCTCCAGATTAAACCGTTTCCTTTCTTGAAGAGTTTATTTGAGGATAAACCAACAGCCTTTGTTAAACGTGCCAATTACCAAGTTAGTTTCTGACATCCTGCCTTCTTATGTTATTTTTTTGTACCTCATTTACTTCCAATCCACTGAAATTGTCGTATACGTATAAAAAAAAACACACATTAAAAACTTAAATCAGCTCAACTGTTTTGAATGTCCGCACTAAGTGCATTGTAATGCCTGTTTTAAGAAGTAAAAAAACGACATATGTTTTATTACTCAAGCATGTATCGATTTGTAATACTTCAGGATCCTTGTATATGTAAATGATGACCCTCTTGTGCCAACATATGTCGCTGGTTATCGGAGGACGACTTTGTGAATGGCCGGGAGTGACCAGCGGAGTCGGCCTGTTTTTGGATAACAAATGCTCCCGGTTTGTTTCCTGCCTTTCTGTCGGCGTGCTGATGGTGAGTCAAACCTGGGATGGGACTTGCCAGCAAACGCCTACAGAGTGGGAAAAATCACTTGAATTAGTTTTTAGGTCATGCACCTGTACAAATTCATATCTTTTGCAATTTTATTTCTGTAGGGAGAAAAAACAACAACAAATGAGTTAATAGTTTAATTTTTACAGCGAAAGGAGGATGAACAAATGGGTTTTTGGTATTCAAACAGGGAGTTGATTTTTATTTTATTTTTGTTTTTGATCTTTTTTCCATGTTCGGTCTCTGTACAGTCATGTCATTCAACCACTGCAGTCATTGTTAATTCTTGTACAAGTTGTATCACTGGTTGTTGTACCATATCTGACATTTGTAATTATGAAATAATACACTGCCATTTGTATTAAAAGAGGTGTCTTAAATTGTTTTTCTTTTGCTGATTTTGGGGTTTGTGAATGAAAGGCGGAAGAGGTAACCATCCGTTAACCAAAGCAGTGACTGTCCTAAACAGGATCAAATCCCTCAAACTTTGGAAATTTGTAGACCTTAATGCCTGAGATGTATATAGAAAGAGTGATTTGCTTCTGATTTTGTGGTCAGGGAGATTTTAGAACCAGGGAGTGTTGGTTTGAATACAACTCCAGCAGATTTAAAGTTGGGTACGTGTGAAATGCGCATCAACAGGGTTTAATGAACCGGTGGTTTGAGGTGAGTTCGTGACGACTCTACAAGAAGCCAACTGGGTTGCTCCACAGCATCCTGTAAAAACGGCTGGGATTTTTAGCAGTGAAGCGTCACTCCTTTGTGGTACTTATTTTGTAAATTGTGTAAAGTCACCGCAAACATCTGTGCAAAAGCTTTTTGTCCTCACTCCCCTTGTAGCGGCAGAGGAAAGATAACTGGGATCTCGGAGCAGGATTACAACCTGGGGGTCTACATCCACAAGCAATTAACCCTCATTATTAATTAAATTCCCATTGAACTCCAAGAGAAGGTCATAGATTTTTGATAAATTAAATCAGAATGAAAGTACAGATAGTGTACCTTGTTTCTTTTAAGCTTAAAGCCTATGACCAATAAAGAGCCCCCTGATATTTCCTTCAGTCTTGACAAATGGTTGAAATGGATGTAAAATTGATTGACAATATTTTAATCAAAAGCTTTGCTCCCTTCACACAGCTCTGCCTCAACGGTTTAGGCTACTGTCAAAATTCCTACCTTGCTACCAGGGCTGTTCGAAGAAAGAAATCTTTAAGTGTCATTGAAATTCTATATTCCAACAACATCTGTCTTCTGCATTTAACCCATCCCTTAGGGAGCATCGAGCAGCTACTAATGCGCCCGGGGAGAAACCTGGAGCTAAGGGTCTTTCTCAGGGACTCATAGTGCAGTCTGCAGGGATCGAACCAGGTACCTGCAACCTTCTCAGAGAACAAGCGCACTGCTCTAACCACTCCCAGCGGTAGGGATACATACCCATGTAATCTGATTTTACTCCACGACATGGATAGGGTAGCAAATTGTTCTCTGGGAAACTAGATGGCAACGTGTCCCAGGCATCAGATATTGACATCAAACCTAGTAGTGATATTTATGTGTTGCCATTTGATTATCTTAATTTACAACTAGTAGTGCTTAATAATACAAGGTAAGAGGGGGAATTCATTGCTTGACTCCATCTTGAGTTAATTGGTTTCACCAATGCCAACCCAAGCTGATCAGGAGCAACAAAGTCAATTATCCTACAAACTGCAATGATACAGACCAAAACCACCGTGGCAGTCAGAAGTTTACAGACACATTGTTTAAATTGTATTTTGGCTTTTTACGATGCTATTGAATAGTTATTTTTCTAGGATGGAATGATTTTATAACGCACTTCAGTAACTGTTGAACATGTTGGGTTTCAAAGTTATACCCAGAGAGAAATGCAGACAAATTACACCTTGAATATTTTAATAAATCAGAATCGACTTTATTGGCCAGGCATGTGTGCTCGTATGAGGAATTTGGATTCTACAATGCTCACCAGGTGCTTATGCAATAACACAATAACGCAGCAATAAAGACCAAACACAGTCTGCGGGATAGAAAACAAATACGAACACACTATAAACAAGGGGGCAAATTGAAACATAATTTGTAATTTTTATTAAGGATCCCCATTAGCTGTTGCCATGGCAAACAGCTAGTCTTCCTGGGGTCCACATTAAAAACATACAGTAAAAAGCACAGTCACAAATATAAAAATTTCCAAAAATGTCAACGCAATGGTGCAATGAGCAGAGTGCAAAGGAGGCAGGAGTAAATGTCTCTTGGAGCCCAAACAGTTTCTGGCTGGATTTCTGACCACTCCCCTCATCAAACTTGGTAGAGCGTATTTTAACTGGTTGGTTTCCTGGCACGGACCTAGCTTTTAAGCATAGTCCATAAAATCTTCATAAAATCATGATATTGGGGCCATTACAAAAAGATATATTTATATATTTTCATGTCTGCTTGGGATCAATGTCCAGTCTCACTCATCTGATCCAAACTGCCACCTCCAATTAAATATTTGTAAGGATATCCAGGAAAAACCTGTAACTGTGACTGACCAAATGCTGGAACTATAGTTTCACCGTCCAAGGTGAAGCCAGTCACGACTGACCGAGAGGATGCCTGCTATCAAAGAATCCCCTGCTCCAAAATCTACGTTTCAAACACAAGGCAAATATACATTTGGTCATATGGACATATTCCTTCTTGAACATAATTTTGTACATATAAAGAAGTCAAGGTCAGGTTTTAAATGGCAGCCACCATAGTTTTCAGACCCAAAAACAATATACCAACTGTTAAGAATAGTGGTGCTAACATCTTGCTGAGGTTCCATTTTTCTGTGGGGGCAGAACTGGGAGACTTCAGCTCAGACGATAGCTAGATGGTCGAAACTTGACTTCAGTTGGGTATTCCAAAAGAGCAACGATCCCAATTACTAATCAAAAGTTTGGTTCTGTGATAGATGAACCAGACATTAAGCTTTCAGAGAGACCTGACCTGAAAACTTTTCCAAATTTATGGATAGCATTTAAAAAGTCAGGTCTGTGAGAGAAAGCGAACCGATTCAAAATAACTTTTTTGAAAAGCAGATAGCTCAACTATTTGACCATAATTATGCTAGGGATGTGTAGTTTCGCTGCAACTTGATAAGGGACCATTTTAAATCTAGTGGGGGGTTGTTTGTATCTCAGCCTGTGTATCTCAGAGGTTTTTAGTTTCATATTTTGACCTTGATAAAAGAACAGCAACGTAAACGTCTGACTTATATTGTCAGAAATGTAAGAGATCAAAATTGATTATTACATTCCAGCTTATAAGTCAGTTTATACTATTTTGACAGAGGATAATAGAAAAAAGTGGAAAAAAGTAAAAAGACTGGCTAAAAACATTGTACAAAAATTTTGATCAGCATCAAGACTTTGAAAATACGCAAAGGGTGTCAGCCTAATCTGAAGAAGGCCTTGTAATCATCTCTGATAGTTCATAAAACACTGCTTTATTGAAAAAGCGAACAAACCCGTGGGACTAAAACAAAAATCACGGTTTCATCTCTTATCTGGCTTTTGCGAAAGAGCCCCCTGATTTTAACGGTCTCATGACAGCAACAATAACATGAGTTAAAAAAAACCCCGCAATGGCTCATTGGCTCTCTGATGAATCAGCTAAAGTAAAGCCGCGCTCTGATTGGCCGATGACTCTCACGTCCCTCCCCTCCGCTGCAACCTGTCACCACTTCCTGGTGTGACTGCTGGGAGAGGAACGCAGCGCTGCATCAAAGATGGCACTTTATCGGCGCAGATTTGGTCCTTTTAGGGTTTACGTTGTAGAAAAATAAGCCACGGGTTGTCAGAGCAGACAGCGGGAGCCGCCGCGGGCAGCGCTAACCCTCGTCGCGCTACGCACCTCCTGCTGTCTGAGCGCTAACTAGTCCGCTCCACGGTGCTAGCTGGTTAGCGCAAATAGTAAATATTAGCTTCTCGGGCGAACTGTCTCGTTGTGTATTGCTAAAATGGCTACCATGGAGAAGCTTATGAAGGCCTTTGAGTCTCTGAAGTCTTTTCAACAGCAGCAGGGACCGCCGACAGCAGAGGAGCTCGTTCAGAGGCAGTAAGTGTGTTTTTTCTTTTTTTTTTAAGAAGCTAACAACTGTCACCGCTGCGCTACAGTTAGCTTAGCATGGCTCGCTAACAACGTCAGTGTGTCCCTCTCGAGACAGTTAAACGTTGCTTTATCACGTAGGCTGTTTCAGACGCACTAATTTATCATTTTACCGGGGCCATTTCCCCCCTCGTCATGGTTACAGTACGTACAGATATGTTGTGTGGCCAACGCTTAAGCGGATTCGCCGGGGTTCACGCACCTGTGAGGGCTCAGAAGGACCAGCTCAAAGCATCATTGCTTGTGTGGTGAACTAAATTTGTCAGGGATCCTTAGTTTTTTTTTGTTTGTTTTTTTTCTGCTGTGGCCGTATAACTGTCTCCTAACTGCAGCTGCAGACCCACGTAGCTTCATAAAAAGGGGGCAGGTTCATTCATTGGAGTGATGTAATGGTACCATGCTGATGGATGTCTGAAAGGGTTTTGCTCAGCGTCTCTGTGATGGATGATAGGTTAATCTGATTACTAGTTTTTTACTTTTCTTTTTTTTTTTTTAGATGGGAGATCCTTTTATTTGTTTTTGTGCTATTGGGTATTATAGCAAAGTTTTTTTAAAAAGTGTTTTGACTAAAGTGATGATGTATCCTTAAAGTGACAATGATACCCAGGCCTGTATAGTTTACCAATGATGATGGCTGCTACAGCGTTTTAAAAGGAAAAACTCGGTGCTGCTTTCACTCCATCACTTTACATTGAAATCGGCGAGTCGATTCAGTGACTCCGAAACACAAAACGTTTTTCATTTTTAGACAAATATTTTGATATTGTCATAAGATGTAATAAATTATCTGGCAATAAGGGTGGACAATAATTCAATATCAGTATATATTGCAATATAACTTTGTTCAATAACGGTGATATGACATTTCTGATATTTCAATTTACAGTCTATAAATGCAGCATTTGTCACTGACTAACGTTCTGGGTTTAATGTAGTTTTATGTTTTAAAGCTAGTATTTCTATAATGTTGGAGTTTTATAAACACTGCAAAATAATTGTCATAAGTTTGTACAGGCATCTGCTGTGGGCATTCTTGGCGGTCTTTAAGAGACTTTTATTTTCTTTATATCGATATTGAGACCGTAGTTAAGAAGTATATTGTGATATAACTTTTTGCCATATCGTCCAGCCTTATTTGGCAAATAATGATTTATTTTTTTTAAGTGCTTAAAATAAATTGTCTTGGTATGGTTTTATCGAATCAGTCTAAAAGTAGCATTCATTGAAACTAAAAAATTATCACTGAAAGGTCCTTTCTTGAAACAAAAAGATTTATATCTTGCATTCTAACAGACCGCTTAATTGATAAAACAATCCCAAAGAAGCCCTAGCTACACCATAAACTGGAAAAAATATACATGTAACAACTAAGTATTATTCTAAGTATGTTTTGTGTATCAATATTATAAACAGGAATTCTCAAAACTGCTATTCACAAAAACAAATAAATCAGTTTTGCAGAGATGGTGCAACTAGTAGCATAATTACTAACAACAGCTGTAGACTCAGTGATGGTAAGTATATTTTATTGAGGAAAAAAAAAGATATTGGATAGGTTCTCTGGACAGGTTATTTTTCTTTTTTTTTTTTTTTTTTTTTTTTTTTTTTGGACAGGTTATTTTTCATTGAAGCGTTTCATCTCTCCTCCAAGAGAAGTTCAGCCTGTAGTTATAGGTTAACTCAGCCTTATAAGCAGTGCATTTACCTTGTTTATTGAGATGCATCAGTACATTTTATTTAGATTCCACCTGTCACAGATAGAACCCACAAAGCACTTCACAAAGATTGAGCCTAAAAACTTCCAACAAGAAAAAAGCCCAAGAAATAATTATACATTTAATTAAAAAAATACAATCATGTAAACAGTCTGGAAACAGTGATCTCCTCAAGTTTTAGTGACATACCAACGATTATGTTAGCAAAGCCAAGCCATAATCAATTTAGATTTTAAAAACAAGCCTTTTAATCCTGTAAAATAAAACACATGAAAAATTGAGGGTTGTGCATCTGTAGAGAATATTTTCAATTATAATTCAGTTTTGTTCAGCTTGTGGACCCGTGATTACAGATACAAAACAGAAATCTCCACGTAAAAAAACAGCCGCTCCATTGCTCCAAATACAACTGAGCAAATTTTAAAGCCTACTCATGAGAAAATGGCAACATATTTATTTTTTCTCTTGATATTAAAATTCTCCTTTGAACACATATTTAAAACAATATTTTGTTACGGATTATTAGAATTATTTCTAGAGATCTAAATTTTAGCAGACTTACCTGGGACATCTTGTACTCTGAAACAGTGCAGAAGAAATTTACATCCAGTTTTCTGCTTTGCATCTGGAATTTTACAGAGACGCATGCAATTCTTTTCCACAAATGTAAGAACCTGAATCCTTTTTTAAATCATAACCTGTCAGACAGTTTATTGCACAAGGGTAAAAAGCTTAATTTACAAGTACAGAATCTTTATGACTTAACTTTTTGCACATTCAGTTCAGTTTACATATAAAGCTCCAATTTACAACACGTCATCTCAAGGCACTTTACAGAGTCAATTCAATCTATGGTGATCAAATCATCCAAACAGATTGGTTAACAAGTTATCTATCTAAGGAAACCCCATAGATTGTATTGAGTCATTGACTGCAGCATTTTAATCCTCCTGGATGAGTTTGTAGCAACAGTGGGCGTTCTGTTGTTGACTTTGCCTCAATCATTCATACTGAGCACGCGTGGAGAGGAAAATTTGCGTTTAACAAGAAGAAATCCCCTGTAGCTACTTTAGAGGGAAACAGTCTGACAACATAAAGTTAAAAGTTTAAAAAACAGAAACTAATGCAGAATTGGAGAGTAGTAGGAGAATGTAGCAGAGTAAGGGAAAGTGGTCTTTATGTCTTCCAGCAGCCTAAGCCTATAGCAGCATGACTACAGAGATAACTCAGGGTAACCTAAGCCACTCTAACTAGAAGGTTTTAAGCTTAGTCTTAAAAGTAGACAGGGTGTCTGCCTCACCGACCAAAACTGGGAGTTGGTTCCACAGCAGAGGAGCCTGATAGCTAAAGGATCTGCCTCCCATTCTACTTTCAGAAACTCTAGGAACCACCAGTAGACCTGCAGCCTGAGAGTGAAGTGCTCTGTTATACTTCTCCCTCTTTAATTTTAAAGCAGCAATGTGTAGGTTTTGACCCAACTTAATTTGTGCTATATAAAATTATATTTCAGGTCAATTTACGGCACTTAGTGCGTATGGATGCTCCTCGCGGGCAACCCTTCTCAAAAACTCGGCAGTGTATCTTGAGAGAGTTGGAGCCGTCGCTCAATGGGTCATGTGACCTAGACCATCGCTTTAGGTTATGACACCTGATCAGACATATTTTTGGTTCTCTGATGTAGGATTTAATCTGGAGGGGTGAATGTGGTCTTGTCTTTACTGTTGACTTCTCAATCTGCTGTTCCAAAGTGGTCTGCTATCAGATTCCATAACACGGAGGGGGACTGTTTAATTTTGGGACAGTGCAGTGTTGCCAGTGGCATTAAACCTGGAAGTTACAGGTCTAGCGCCCCTAGTGGTTAAAAGTTACACTGTGCTGCTTTAAGTTAACACTGTGATTCCTTTCTTGACCTCAAATTTTATTTATTTCTTTATTTACTAAGGTTTATTTTTTGCCTATTTTTCTACTTAATTGGGTTAAAAGCAAAGGATTTCTCAGACTGTTTTCGTTTTTGTATTTTTTGTATTTAACATCGTCATTTTGTGATGCTTTCACAGAAAAAAGGAGCAAGCAGCGACAAAGAAGGACCGAGTGACCCACTGCCTGACGATATGTGAAAACATTGTGGCTCAGTCGCTGAGGTAGGCCTTGGTAGAAGGACTAAAATGCTTTCCAGTTAGTAGCACCTCTCATCTCCTCTCCAGTGGGAAATCCCTCGGAAACCTTTTGAGAGCTCCCGTTTTCACATTAGGTGTGAAAAGTTCATCGTCATCCAGATTGTTTTGTTTGCCCGTATTCACCTAAAATGATGGAGAGGAATGGAGGTAGCTTCCAGGAACGGATGCTGGTTAAGTTATTCGTTGAGGTCTTCAGTGTTGATGTCTAATTACTGCCTCACTGTTTGTTTCGTTGGGCCTGGTAACAGAACATCTCCGGAGTTTCAGAAACTGCTCGGGATCGCCATGGAGATGTTTCTCCTCTGCAGTGATGACAGTGAATCAGATGTCCGTATGGTGGCTGATGAGTGCCTGAACAAAATCATCAAAGTGAGTAAGATTCAGGAACCTTTCTGTCTGTGTCGCCTCAGGTTTTGAAGCTGGACATTTCTTTTGTCGCGTACATTTTCACTTCTAACATGTTTGCGCTCGGAGTAAATGGGAAAGCTTGCCAATTTACCCATTTTTTTTGTGGACCAACTCATTCTTATTTAAGGTGAAAGGACAGAAACGAGAATGCTAAAATTATTTAAGATAAAGGGTAAAAAGCATTGCACCAGCCTGACCTATCAGAAATGTTTAACATGAGTAAGCATGGGCCAGGATAGGGTTATGTAATAACAAACTTGATTTAAGGAAGCGGATTGACAGCATAGCTGTACTCGCACAAAAATTTACAACATGATCCAGTTGCTTTTATTTAAAACAGAAAAGCCACAATTGTTTTCACCGCTGCTAAAAGAATATAGCGTTGATGGTTATTATAGTATCCAAATGTATTATTTATACGTTATAAAAATGCTACATTCAGTATTAGGTTTCAAGGGCTTTTTGCACAGAACATTATGCACGTGTTTATTTTTATTGTTTTGCTCTTTATCGAGAAACACTGGGAGTAAAACGAGCAGATATTAGCCGGATAATTAGTTTGGTCATGTAGCCAGCATTTAATTGGCTGCTTAACAGACATGCTGATGAGGATGATGATAAATGATGGCTGCTGCTCCTTTGCTTTCCATGAGTGTCTGCTACGTGTATTTGATCGTGGCGCACCACCACGCCAAACTAAAAGCCGCC
This sequence comes from Fundulus diaphanus, assembly GCA_037039145.1. Taxonomy (NCBI): domain Eukaryota; kingdom Metazoa; phylum Chordata; class Actinopteri; order Cyprinodontiformes; family Fundulidae; genus Fundulus; species Fundulus diaphanus. The sequence continues at coordinate 27,517,591 of CM073123.1, forward strand.
GCACCTTCAGAATGAATTAAAATATGTCAAAACAATGTAAAGCATGCGATTAAACGTAGCTGCTGTATATTTGCACACTTATTCTAGTCATAATCAGAGTTTAAGATGAATTTAAATATCATGAAAAATTTAAATGTACTTTATTTTGAAAGACCAACACCGCCGTCTCCTGTGAAGACTGCGTCTGTGAGCCTTTTTGAAAGAACGCGTCGCATTCAGGAGCTCAGGATGAAATTTCCTCCCTACTAAATATTCCACAGTCAGCATAATAACAAAGGGATTGTGAACTACTGCAACTCAGCCACGAAGTGGTGAGCCACGTAAAGTTACAGGGCGGGCTCAGAAGATGCTGTGAGTGGGCGGAGGTTGCCAACTTTCTCTAAAGTAAATGGCTGCAGACCTCCAAGCGTCACGTGGCCTTCAGGGCATAGAGGGCTTCGTAGAATGGGGGTCGTTGAGGTACATCCAGGCCTCGGGACACTCAGTGCAATGCGATGTTGCATGTTGTTGATTAGGAAAGCACTAAAGCTTGACTCTGGTGTGAAGTTTGCTGCAGAGGGAGTTCTGGGGTGGAGTTCTTAGTTCACCTGAAAGGAACATTTAGCGAATGCTGCCTTCCTGCTCTAACATGACTGCACACCAGTGGACAACGCGAGGTCCACAAAAACACGAGGCGGGTTTGGCTTTAGAAGAACTGGACATGCCTATACAGTGCCCTGACGTCCTGACAGAGCATCTTTGATGCAGAGACTTGGAGCGAGGCCTTGTCCAACATCAGCGTCTGACCTCTTAGCCACACGTCTGGGAAATGGGTCAAAAATTCTCCGCAACGCTCCTCAACCAAGGGGAAAACCTTCGCAGAAGAGCTGTCATAGTAGCAAAGAGTGGGCTGACATACGGCCTGAGAAGAATCGTATAACTCCTATAAAGGACTTTAAACCGTAGGAACGATATGACAGAAAACTGTCGCTGGTTTGAAACCATAACCTTTGAAATACGCTGACGCTGGTGAACAGCCATGCCTGGCATAAAGGTGGAGGTCAGGCACAGATTTATGGCATTCTTGGTTTAACTTTAACCTTTGCTCCCAAATTTGCCTGTAATTCAAAACAAACATTTCATATTCCTATTGTTTAACAAAATACAGTTATAATTGTGGAGAATATTCTTTATTATTGCTTCTGCTGCTCACTAGAATCCTGACTTCACTTCACAGGCACTGATGGACTCGAACTTGCCTAGACTGCAGCTGGAGCTGTACAAGGAAATTAAAAAGGTAACACTTAAGACTGGGCTCTTGTTATGTCGTTTTAATACATCTTATTGACATCTGAGAGGCTTGAAAGGTCAGATCTTTGTTGAATGCCTTTCCGTACGCCAACAGAACGGAGCGTCGCGGAGTCTGAGGGCAGCTCTGTGGAGGTTTGCTGAGCTCGCCCACCTCATCCGACCGCAGAAATGCAGGTAGACGCTGTAATGCCGGCAAATAATCAACGATCTGCACCGTCACCGCGTGTTAGCATGGTGACATGTTTGTTTTTTGAGACACACCGTCTCAGGATGTACACAGACAACCGCACTGACCAAGCATACTCACTGGGAAGCCTAAAGCGTCCAAAAATACTGTTTAGGGTCTGAAGGCCAGGATTAATGTTTACTTTGACACTAATACAGGTTATGACCGCACAGCAGATATTAGGGTATCGTTGTTGACTGCGATGACAGTATAGATTGGGATTGACCCGCATTTTTCTCACTGTTGTTTTCCATCCTCTCCTTATTGTGAGTTGAAGAATGTTTTTGAACTAAATCTGCGTCTAGTTTTGGCATCCAGTAGATGAAAGTTTATCGTCTGTGCGTTCAAAAACTTTAAAGCATGTCGCTGGAAACACAGTAACCACAAAAATGCATCTAAGTGATTGCAGTATAAGGAATAATTGATATTGTAATAATGACTGTGATGCATTGCATTATCCTATTAACGGTACGAACAAACAAAAGTTACAAAAATAAATCAATTACACATGCACTTTATTTACTTAGAGCAACCCTGCATTGATCCTCGTTTGATCTGCTCCTTAGTCGTATTTCTTTGTGTCAACATGCATTGGAAAAACTCTTAAAAGTAATAATTTGCACATTAACTGTCAGTTTGAAACATACGGCAGGATTATTGTAAATAAACATCGCAGCTGACCTTTGGCACGGCAGAAATCTGCTTTCTACGCAACAACATACTCACAGGTTCCCATCCGTCAGTCGCTAGCAGTAAGAGTGAAGTAATCTCAGCGGGTTGGGGTTTACAATTAGAGATAAAAAAACAAACATTGCAGCACGAGTCTGGGCTTAATTGTGTTCCGTTCGGCTCGTTCGTCTCTCCCACCTGTTGCAGACCTTACCTGGTCAACCTGCTGCCGTGCCTCAGTCGGATCACCAAGCGCCAGGAGGAAACCGTGCAGGAGACGCTGGCCGCAGCGATACCTAAGATCATGTCGGCCTTGGGAAACTTTGCTAACGACGGCGAGATCAAGGTATCTGGCTGGGATGGGTTTGCCGTGTGTCTGCCGGGGGAACGCTCCGTGCTCATCTGCGCACCCTTGAAACGTGTTTCGTTGTAGTCCTGCAACTTTGTTTTTTTTTTTTTTTTTTTTTAGGTGCTGCTGAAGTCATTTGTTGCCAACCTGAAGTCCAGCTCCCCCACCATCAGACGGACCACCGCCAGCTCTGCCGTCAGCGTGTGCCAACACTCCAGGCGCACAACTTACTTCTACACCTGGCTCCTTAATGTGCTGCTTGGTAGGCTACGCACTGAGGAAAATACTTAATTTCCGCTTTATTTACAAACGCACGGATTGATTTGGTTGACTAGATTAATTTCCAGTCAGTGGATAAGTTAACGCGCACATAATCCGACTCTTCTCCTTCTTCAGGCCTGTTGCTTCCGGTAGATGACGAACACCCTAGCCATCTTATTCTGGGGGTGCTGTTGACTCTTCGCTACCTGATGCCTCTGCTGCAGCACCAGGTCAACACCAGCAGCCTCAAAGGCAGCTTTGGGGTGATGAGGAAGGAGGCTGATGTACAGCCCACGCCTGAGCAGCTCCTGCAGGTGAGGTCGTCCGTGTTTGCACCGGAGGAGGCCTTCGTGCCTGTTGTCCGCGCTCTCATTCGCTCTCGTCGTCTCGCAGGTGTACGAGTTGACCCTACACTACACGCAGCATTGGGACCACAACGTGGTCACGGCTGCCCTGGAGCTCCTGCAGCAGATGTTCAGGACCCCTCCGCCGGAGCTCCTGCACATGCTCATCACGGCCGGCAGCATTTCTCACGCCACCGTGTTTCGCCAGGACCCCGAGAGCCGCGCGCGCTCGGGCAGCATCCTGGAGCTCATCGGTAATCTCGTCAATCAATCGGGACAGACGGTTTATCCCTCTAACGCTCAGCGATACGGGCCTTAGAGTATTTACGCAGTCGCCTACCGCTCAGCTCACCAACGTGTCTGTCTCAGGCGGCCTTTAATCCGTCCACGCATACTGATCTAGTCGATCTGTTTCTGTTCTAACGTCGTACTTTGTCTTTTGCTCCCTAACTCACCTCCTTTTGTCTGTGCATAAGTACCTTTGTTTCCTGCGAGACTCCATCGGCTTTGACTGCTTTTTCTCCCGCTCACATCTTGTTTCTGTTTCCTGTTTTCCTGCCTTATGCAGCGGGGGGAGGGTCTTCCTGCAGTCCACTTCTTCTCAGGAAACAGAGAGGTGACTTGTCTGTTTATGTTGTGCTCGCCTCGAGCTGCACGCTGTAGTCCAGTGGAGGTCCTGGCTAGCTGTACCTTTCATTACGTCTCTTCAGGCTGTAGATTTCAATCAGTTGTTTTGATTATTAAAACAAATGAGGCAGAATCTTCCCGCACTTATCTTGATCGCTCTGGCTGAAGGCGTATCTAAACTTTCCAGGTAAGATTCTTTCTGGAGAAGAAGACGGGTTGGAGGACGACCCAGAGAGAGCAGAGGTCGCCACGGGAGCCTTCACAGGTGAGATAGACCTGCTGTCATAAATTAAATGTAATGTTAATGTGAAATATTATGAAAAATTGCAGGTTGTGCTTTAGGAAAAGAAATATGGTACCTGGCAAAGGTTTCCAACCCCACTAGTTCAATTCAATTCAATTATATTTCAATTCAGTTTTATTTATATAGCGCCAATTCATGATACATGTCATCTCAAGGCACTTTACAAAGTTAAGTTCAATCATATTATACAGATTGGTCAAAAATGTTCCTATATAAGGGAACCAGTTGATTGCTTCAAAGTCCCGACAAGCAGCATTCACTCCTGGAGAACCGTAGAGCCACAGGGAGAGTCGTCTGCATTGTACATGGCTTTGCTGCAATCCCTCATACTGAGCAAGCATGAAGCGACAGTGGAAAGAAAAACTCCCCATTAACGGGTAGAAAAAACCTCCAGCAGCACCAGGCTCAGTTTGAACGGTCATCTGCCTCGACCGACTGGGGGTTAGAGAAGACAGAGCAGACACAACAAGAGAGACAAACAAGCACAGAAGCACACATTGATCTAGTAATCTGTTCTACATTAGATGGTAATAGTGGGTGATCTGTCCTCCCTGGATGATTTCACAGTCAACAGAACGTCAGACCAGGTGTACCTACTATGAAGAAAAAAGAGAGAGAACAAAAAGTTAAAAGCTGAAATGACGACAAGCAATGCAAAACTGGAGAACAGTAGAACTCTATAGAGTGAGAAAAATAGGCCCTGATGTCCTCCAGTAGCCTAAGCCTATAGCAGCATAACTATAAAGGTAGCTCAGGGTAACATGAGCCACTCTAACTATAAGCTTTGTCAAAAAGGAAAGTTTTAAGATTAGTCTTAAAAGTAGACAGGGTGTCTGCCTCACGGACCAAAACTGGGAGTTGGATCCACAGGAGAGGAGCCTGATAGCTAAAGGATCTGCCTCCCATTCTACTTTTAGAGACTCTAGGAACCACCAGCAGACCTGCAGTCTGAGAGCGAAGTGCTCTGTTGGAACATACGGGGTAATCAGAGCTCTGATATATGATGGAGCTTGATTATTAAGGGCTTTATACGTTAGAAGAAGAATTTTAAATTCTATTCTTGATTTAACAGGAAGCCAATGAAGGGAAGCTAAAATTGGAGAAATATGATCCCTGTTGTTGATTTTCATCCGAACTCTTGCTGCAGACTAGTTTGGTGTATTTTATTGGACATTTACATGGGCGCCATCTTTCAGAGCAATCGCAGTTCTCCGTCCATCTTCCCATCAGCCTGAAACGGCTTCCCTGTCCCTGTTGAAGCGCATCCTCGCTGCATGATGCTGCCACCACCAAGTTCACAATGTGTGTCTAGGCTGATGTGCATTAGTTAAGTGGGAGGCAAAGTATACTCCAGACTTTTTGTATTTTTTTTCCCCTAAAACATTTAAAAACCTTTCCATGTACATTTATATGCCACCCTGGGGTGCTCAAGGGCATTAAATTCCCTTTTAAAATACAGACAGTTGATGAAAACTTAGAAAATGAATGCATTTTGTCCCACTTTGCTCTGACCAAATGTCATTATTTTTACCTGTTCTAGTTTAAATCCAAACTAAAACCATGCAACATTTGGAAATATGTGAAATTAAGTTCCATAGTAAAGCATGATTTCATGTTCAAAAGAATCTGTAGAGGCCTTAGGCAGTTTTTAATTGTTTTGCAGCTTTTTATCCGACATCACTGTGAGAGGCTGCTGATGACGGTGAAATAAAAGATTAGGTTTTTCTTCACATATGCTCTTTAAGAAACTTGGAGACTGTGCAGAGGAGCTTTAATCTGCCGCTCCAGTATACCGCCTTTTTATTCCATAACTTTTCTAATGCGTGATGTGGTTGGATCACTTTTAAAGCTAATTTTTTCGTCATTATATTCCCGTAGCAGACGGCTCCTCGGCTGCCCAGGTGGACATCATCACAGAGCAGCCCCGCTCCTCCCAGCACACGCTGCAGCCCGGCGACTCTGTGGACCTCAGCGCCTCCTCGGAGCAGGGCGGCGGGGGCGGGACGTCCGCTTCAGGCACCCCCGAATCGCCCAACGAAAACGAGGAGGAAATGCTGAGCCGGAGCTCCAGCGGCGCCAACGTCACCCCAGAGACCGCAGACTACACTACCCCGGAAAACGCCGCCCCTGAAGGCGGGGGGCCGCTCGGCGGAGGCGGGGCCGCGCTAGGCACCAACGATCGATCCCTTCCACCGAGCGATTCCTCCCAGACGACCACAGAGGGGCCGGACTCGGCTGTGACCCCTTCGGATGTGGCAGAGCTGGTCAGTATGACTGATTAATGGAGAACTTCACTGTAAAATGCGTCTCTTCTGTGTGGATAGTGCGTCTTTGTTCAAAACCGCTGATTGATCCTGTGATGGACTCTGAGATGTGGGTCGGGTTGTTTTTGTGCTTAACTCGGTAACATCTCCATCAGAACTTTATGGGAAAAGATTGATAGAGAAAAAAAATGCATCAGAATGCACCATTTGGCCAACTTGTATGAAATCCAAGGGACATTTAAAAAGCGCCGGCATTGGAGTTGAAGCAGACGATATCTTTTATTTTAAAACATGAATAATAGTCAGATAAGTGCACTCTTGCATCTCAGGAAGTCAGAATATCACTGTAAAGTTCATTCATTTCACTAATTCATTTAAAGTTAAGCTCTTATAGTTTAATTCCAGACAAATGGAGAATTTTCTAATATTTATTTCTGTTTTATTGATTGTTGGCTTACAGTTGAAGAAAAACAAAACAAAATGCATTTTCTCTGAAATGTGAAGATGAAGAATGGAGAAATATTTGAGTTTGCAGACCTTTTTCTTTAATTATGTGAAAGTTAAACATGTAAAGAAAAGTAACTTTACAAGAATTCCTCAGGAGATGATCATGTTTGTTTTTTTTGCTTATTGGTGAAATATTGCTTCTCAGGAAAAATCTGATTAATGGATTATAAAGTTTCTAATTCATTTGATTGACTTGTTTAATGACATATGTGGCCTGTCATGACCTTCACCACCAGGAGGCAGACTGCTGACTCCTCCGCCCTCCACAGGGAGAGTTAGCTATAAACCACCAAAGTGAGCCGCATGCCGGCGTGGGGAGGGAAAGTGAACTGGAAGGAAGATGGTACACAAGGAAGCTGGCAGGTTGAAAATACAGATACATTTAACACTATTAGGTGGTTGAAATGTCCCCGTTTTACCTTCACTGCGCTCTGCTTGTGTCTGCGGCGGAGCCTGAGCCAAAAGATCTTTAATCTTAAATTCATTTTAAAATGGTAACATTTTACCACGGTTATCGTTAAAACCAGCAATTTACTTCATTCCCTAAGTCCCTCATACTTTTCTTTAATGTGCCCTTCACTCTCTCCTCACTCATGTCCTTCCTTCCTTCCTTCCTTCCTTCCTTCCTTCCTTCCTTCCTTCCTTCCTTCCTTCCTTCCTTCCTTCCTTCCTTCCTTCCTTCCTTCCTTCCTTCCTTCCTTCCTTCCTTCCTTCTTTCCTGTGCCCTTCCTTCCTTCCTTCCTTCCTTCCTTCTTTCCTGTGCCCTTCCTTCCTTCGTTCCTTCCTTCCTTCCTTCCTTCGTTCCTTCCTTCCTTCCTTCCTTTCTTCTTTCCTGTGCCCTTCCTTCCTTCCTTCCTTTCTTCTTTCCTGTGCCCTTCCTTCCTTCCTTCCTTCCTTCCTTTCTTTCCTGTGCCCTTCCTTCCTTCCTTCCTTCCTTCCTTCCTTCCTTCCTTCCTTCCTTCCTTCCTTCCTTCCTTTCTTTCCTGTGCCCTTCCTTCCTTCCTTCCTTTCTTTCCTGTGCCCTTCCTTCCTTCCTTCCTTTCTTTCCTGTGCCCATCCTTCCTTTCCTGCGTCCATCCTTCTCTGCGTCCTTCCTTCCCTGCGTCCTTCCTCTGTGCCTTCCTCCCCCTCCATCTCCCTTCAGTAATCAAAGTCTCCGGCTTGTAGACGTTTCTGCCAGAAGGTCACGGTGAATTTTAGCGTGAGTCTGGAGCAGTCGGGGATTTTTACCTGACAAATGTTGGAAAGTTTTCTCTCCCTGCCCAGCCGTTTTTTTTTTTGTTTGTTTTTTTTTAGATTTATAAACTGCGTCAGATTCAGTCGTCATTGAGCTCCTTATATTTTCTTCCAACAAAAAAAGACCCCAAACCAGCTGCTTGTCCTTTCTAACAAGTGGACCTTCGTGGTCCTGTCCTCCCCTCTCTGTCCCTGCCCTCGCCTCGCTGCAGTCGCGCCCCTCCTCGCAGCGGGTGGCCGAGCCACCTCCGCCCTCGCCGACTCCCACCGAGGGTCCCGACGCCACAGCCAGCGACTCCTCCGTCTACACCGCTTCTTTCTCCTCGTCGTCCTCTCTGTCCGTCTCCTCCTCTTCCTCCTTCTACGCCACCTCCTCCTCCTCTAGCACTAGCGACAAGGTCAGACGGCGCAGCACTCAGAAAAGAACGGGACGTGCCTGCTTGTCTTGAAACGTTTGGCTCCCCTCGTTGGTTCTCCTTTGGTTGGCTTGTTGGTTTCAGCCCCCGCGGCATCTGCTCCCCTCGTTGTCCTGGACGGTAGATTACGCCCCTTGTCCCCTTCCCTTCTCTCTCAAAAGGCGGGCGCTTTTGAAAGGCAGAAGCAGCTAGATGTCACGGCTTGCAAGGAGGTCGTGGATCATCAAGCATGAAAAGTTGCTTTTCCTTGTTTCTTTTCATTTCTTCCTCAGATTAGGTTCCCCCGCTGACATCTGAAGACGCCCAAGCCAGCGAGAGCCAAAGCAGCCAAAACAAAAGCAACATGTGTTTGAAAGTGCAACTTAAATTTAAATCTTGCCGTCAAGAGAGTTGTTTTTGGCGAGCAGAATATTCTAACAGGAACTCTTCTGTTAGAATAAAAGCAAAAGCTTTGCTCTCTTTCCCTGCCTTGCGGGAGCTGCGTTTGTGTAAAGTCCCCCGGCCCGCGCTTCCCCCTGTGTGCAGTCGATTCGCTGCAAGTTGTGTTTTCCAGCATGACTCGGTAACCCTTCAGCACCAGAACGTCTGTCTTATGGACCCTTTCTTACGTCCCCCGTCTTCATTTCAGCGAATCGGATTCAGTTGTTTGAAACGGTTTCGTTTGCATGCGTGGGCTTTTTTTTTTTCTCTCTGACTGGGAGAGACGTTGACTTTTCTCCGCGTTTTGTTTGTGCGTTGACGGTTTATTCCCTCGTAAAGAAGTTTCCGTTCTATTTGTTTCTGTGTGGAAATGAAGGTTCTTGATGGCAGCGAAAGCCAGTACTCTGGCATGCAGATAGGAACACTACAGGATGAAGAAGACGAAGGAGCGGCAGCGTCTTCTTCCCAAGAAGAACCCTCAGAGCCCTTCCTGCAGTCGGCCCTCGGTACGTTTCTGGATGCAGCTGTGTTTGGAGACCCTCGGAGATCTTGATTACCTTTTCATAGAAATGTATCTTTAATATTTTTGCGCACAGCCCTGAGTAAGCCTCATCTGTTTGAGGGCCGAGGTCACAACCGACAGGGTTCAGACAGCAGCGTGGACCGCTTCGTGTCAAAGGATGAGCCCGCCGAGCCCGAACCCGACAATAAAGTAAGTGCCACCAGCATCAAAGACACTTCTGGCTGCGGCCACTGGTCGGTGGAAGTGAAATAAGGGTTTGTTTCTGATTCGCGTCGTCTTTGAATGTCCGGCAGCCGTCACGGATAAAAGGTCCAATCGGACACTACACGGACCAGGGGGCGGAGCCACTTGTGCACTGTGTGCGTCTTCTTGCTGCTTCCTTTCTTCTTACAGGGCACAAAAATGGTGAGTAGCTGCTTCAGGCTACAGCTTGAAATGGAATATGTATATATTAGCGAAGTTAAGTTGGATGATATTAGAAAACAATTTGATCCCTTTGAATGTTTTTAGTCATTTATGAAAATAAAACTAGGGTATTTCTTCTCACAATTCAGTGAAATTTGGTAATATGGCTACGCTCTAACAGGATAATATGCTTTCTATCTTATTTATAAAATGGGGCTGGGCAATATATCTTTTATTTTTATTTTTTTTAGAAGATGAGACTTTATTGTTTATGGCAAGAGGGTCTATGTTGCAGTATAATTATACTTTTATGTGTTCCAGTAGGTTATTTTTCAGCTGTTTCTCATATAGATCTATAGCTGTTTGTTAAAAATGTGCTTGAGAAACATTTGGGATACAGTTTTGATTAAGTGATGCCTTTTTATAATGTATAAAAAGAAAACCACATCGCGATAAATATCATGTATCGGCATTCAGCCTAAAATTATCGAGATATTGTTTTTGGTCCATGTCGCCCAGCCCGATTTTAAACCTTTTTTGCGTTTTGTCATGTTACAGCTTCAAACTGCAGCGTGTTTATAAGTGATGCGCAGTACTGGCTTCACAGGAAAGAGGAGACTTTACATAAATAAAGGTTTCACAAATTAAAAACTGCCTTTTATGTAGGGCTTGTCTGTAGTTTATCTGAAACACAAAAAGCAGAACAAAAAAAACTGTTTGTGGTTGTAACTTGGAAAATGTAAAAAAAAAAAAAAGAGGGGGGTGGGGCATGAATTGTATTTATTTATTTATTTTATTTTTTATTTTTTTGCGCCTTTAGGGTTGATCCCTGACAAAGAGGTGCGAGTGAGTGTGAAGGCCTTGGCGGTCAGCTGCGTCGGAGCAGCGGCGGCGCTGCATCCAGAAGCGTTCTTCAACCCTCTCTACCTGGAGCCACTGGATGGCGTCCCGGTCGCAGGTATGACGTCCAACCCAGGTGTCAGGGCTGTTTCTGATCGTTTGACCTGACGGGAAGCTAGAAAAAGGCTCATCTGTAGAAGGAAATCAGCTAATCAGATGATGGGTGAATATATGTGAAGCCAGTTTCAGCTAACGCTAGAGGAGTTTTAAACTTTGCCAGTAAAAGTTTAAGTAGGGACACTGACTCTGTCAAACGATACACTAAAAGACAGAAGGAAAATCTACGGCCGGTATTTAATATGCAAATTAAAGTCATAGACTTAATCCTCTGAACCACGGAGGGACTATATATATCCAAGTCTAGATAAATGGGAGGAAAGTTAAGCAAACATTTGAAAACATATTTGTTTCCAGACTGTTCTCCATATTCCATTTTGAGTTTGACTCTTCTCTAGATCGTTTGACAAGAATTAATTTCTTTTTTAATCTGTTGACAGAACAATCATAAAGCTGTGAAACGTTGACGGCTTGTTATGGGCGTAACTTGCACCGTTTTCTGGTTGTCCTCAAATATATTAGCACTTTTAAAGAGCATTAGATGAGCGAGTAGAGTCGTCTTTAGCCCATGAAGTTCTGCAATTCTTAATGGGTGCTGGTGACTTCTTTAAAAAAAATTAAATATCATCAGTTATTCTACATTTAATGACTTATAATAATTTGTTCTTTAAGTTTGGATTGAAATAGATACGAACTTAGAAACTACATTTTTAATCTGTATTGTGAAAATGATCAACCGTTTAATACAGAAAAGTGTTTCCCCATCATTTATTTGTTTTTTTTTGTCCTCGTGGCCCAGCTGCCCTTTGACTGCTGTTCTTGTCCGCTCCCTTGCAGAGCAGCAATATATCAGCGACATTCTGGGCCTCGTTGAGCACGGAGACCCCCAGATCAGAGGGGCCACGGCCATTCTCTGTGGAGCCATCATCCAAGCTGCGCTAACCAAAACGCGTTACAACATTCACACCTGGCTGGCCGGTGTGCACAGTGCTACAGGTGTGTGGCTTGCTGTTGTTGTTTTTTTTTTTTTTTGGTGTGGATCTTCTTGCTGACACGAGGTAAGACGGAATATCATCCGTCGACTTTCTGCCCTTCAGGTTACCCGCTGTCCCTGGTGGATTTGGTGCCTTTGCTCCAGAGAACTTTAAAAGACGATTCCTCGGTCACCTGCAAGATGGCATGCGGTGCAGTCAGGGTAGGACGGGCCTGCAGGAGGGTTGGTGCTGTGTGGTTGGTGTGGCCGCGGTGCCGTACTGAGTCCCGTCTATGTTTGTGCCGTGTTCCAGCACTGCATCGCGACGTTGTGCAGCAGCACCCTGAGCGAGCTGGGCCTGCGGCTGGTGATAGATCTGTTCGCTCTGCGGGATTCTTCCTATTGGCTCGTTCGCACTGAGCTCCTAGAAACTCTGTCCGAGCTAGACTTCAGGTAGGATTCCTTCCTGGCTGCCGTCTACTTTCGACTTCTTCCATCACACGTCTCTATTCCTGTTCTAGATTAATCAATTTCTTGGAGAGGAAAACAGAAACTTTGCACAAAGGAGATCATCACTACACCGGGGTAAGCTGTCAACTCTTTGTTTTTCTCCCCACCCCTTTTTTTTTTTTTTTTTTCATTGAGATATTTTACCCCTGAAAATTCGACCCGGTCCTAAACGTGTTGGAATTTCCTTAGCGACTGCGGATCCAGGACAGGGTCCTGAATGATGTGGTCCTGCATCTGTTGGGAGACGACGATCCAAGAGTGAGACACGTGGCAGCCTCTGCCGTTAGCAGGTAGCTAGCTAGCGCTCTTTAGCTGCATCTTTGAGCTACCAGAGCACGCCACAGGCCATCGCAGCAATGGCTTATTGTGTAGACATTAAACAGAAGTATTGTGTTTCCCTTTCCTCTCTTCTGCACCTCCTTCTTCTAGATTAGTCCCACGGTTGTTCTTTGACTGCGACCAGGGCCAGGTGGACCCAGTGGTGGCGATCGCCCGGGACCAGAGTTCAGTCTACCTGCAGCTACTTATGCACGAGACGCAACCCCCCTCCCAGTTCACCGTCAGCACAATCACCAGGTACTAACAAAGAGAGCTGCTTTAGAAGCTGAGAGATGAGCGCAGGCTGAAGTATTTTGAGGTTCTGATGGAGTTTAAGCTGGAAGGGAAATCAACGGCCTTATTTCCAAATCCAGTGTGTTTCTTGACCAGCAGAGGCTGAACGCTAGAAGTAAATATAGAACAGAGCAACTTTATGCTAATAGGTCCATCCTCCATGTTATCCGCTGATGTGTTGCGCTCTCTCTCTCTCTTGCCTGGATAAACAACAGACTTGTTTCAAAATGTCGTAGAAGACACTGCCCTGTTATAGGAGGAGTAAATAATAATGGTGCCTAGTGTTTCAAATCGGAACAGCACCACCCCACAACGCACCTCTGATTTTGAAAGGAGAAAAACTCGACAAAGACTTTTGTTGATGGAGCGGTCCGATTGTTTATAGGGAATGTTTCTTACATCCCGGGTGACAAATGAGAATGATTTAATTTTACAGTAAATGCATGACTTAATGCTCCTTTAAATTCCGTCATCCATCTGTGCGCTTCCTCCAACATTATTTCAAGCACCTCGTCTTTACTAAACATAACTAACTTTTAATCTTCTTTTCTCAGAAGGTTTGACACCAAGTTCTCAGAACAACCTGGTAGCGCTTAGCACAATACCTTCAAACATCGGAATAGGATCCGTTTTCTTGGGCGGTTCTATCCAACCAATAATGACACTAATCATTATTGGTTGGATCCATTCAGGCTCAGAATTAGGCAAGTGAAGCGCTATAACTGATACATTTAGCTGTGATCTAATAAATTTCATGTCCCAATCATCTGTTCAGTGCTGTAAGAGCTCCCCCTGGTGGCCATGGTTCAAGCTGCTTAAATGTTTGACTTGGATTTAAATCCATTCTGAGTTCTGAGGAACTTCTGAAGAGCGACATTTCCCCCTAAAGCTCTGATTCCTGCAGTCTTAAAGCAGAAACTCAAAGGAAAGAACCTGTAAAAGGATGTCAGCGCCTCTAATTGGCATCTAAGATCTTAATGCAGTGTTAGAGCAAAACAATTTACATGCTCTCAAACAAACTCAGTATTATTTAGGTTTAAGATTTAAAGTTAATTAGATGCTTCAGAACCTCTTGACAGATATTCCAAGTATGATTCTGAGGCATCTACTCTTAATTTAGCGTTTTAAAGAACTGATTGTAAACAAAACGTTTCTCATGAGGAAAAGGTTTCAGAGAAAGTGTGTGTCTGCACGTGGCTCAAGCGCTTCTCTTTCCTTAAGGACGTACCGAGGCTACAACTCCTCTAACTCTGTGTCCGACGTCTCGTTGGAAAACAACCTGTCCAGGGTTGTGACTGCAGTCTCCCACGCTTTCACGTCTTCCACCTCCAGAGCGCTAACTGTAAGTTGTCAGCAGACCATGCGGCCGTTTATTGCCATCGCCGTTTCTGGCCTCTGATGGCGTTTGTTTGAGAAACCCGGACATGCTCCTTCTCTCCCCGCAGTTTGGCTGCTGTGAGGCCTTGTGCCTCCTGGCGTCGAATTTTCCTGTTGGGACTTGGAGCACAGGCTGGCACTGTGGCTACGTTAGCTCTAGCAGCAACTTTTCTTCTCGTTCTAGTCTCGACCGCAGCAGAGGCAGGACGCTCAGGTTTGAGAACCCTTTACAAAAACCCCCCCCCAAAAAACAAGCGCTTAATGTTTTCTTTTTCTCTTCTTTAATTTTTGATCATGTTGTGTTTGTAGTTTGTCTCAGAGCAGCAACGCTCCAGGCTCTTTGGCCACCTCCTCGTCTGCTCCGGACTCTGAGCGGAAGATGCTGACTGTAGGAACGGCCAACATGGTGCTCTCCCTACTCTCCTCTGCCTGGTTTCCTCTGGATCTCTCTGCACACCAGGATGCTCTATTGCTCTGTGGCAATTTGCTTGCTGGTGAGAAATTTTGTATTATACTTCCCATTTGTTGTATGTAATTAGTCCTTTCATTTTTAAATGCTATCCCACTCTTGCTATCCCAAGAGAGAGACAATGATTTGTTTAAAGGTTTGATTCTAATGTTCTCAGCCGTGGCTCCTAAATGCTTACGCAACCCCTGGGCTGGAGAGGAGGAAGCAAGCACTGGGAACACCAGCGCAGGCCCGAATAAAACAGAGGAACCCTGGGCAGCGCTGTCGGAGCGCCCCCTGGTGGCCATGGTGGAACAGCTGTTTTCTCATCTGCTAAAGGTCCTCAACATCTGTGCCCACGTGCTGGACGACACGCCACCGGGACCGGCAGTGAAGGCAAGCCTGGTGGAGAACGGTTGAGACGTCGGGTTTAGTTAACTTTTAGTGGAAGCTGTATCTTCACTGGCCGCGTTTCACTGGCCTTATTCTACAGGGTTCCTACGTAAGGCCCGGCAAAACATTTGATTTTGAGATTTATTGGGGGGGAAAGTAGTCAGAACAAAAAATAATTCAAACGTTATTCCTTGTCCCATTATATAAATCATAAAACACATTATTCTAAATTATCATGGCTAAAACTAATGTGAAACAGAAATTAAAAAAAAAGGGAAAATATGATGTTTGTTTTTACGTTGACTTATTGCATTTATAGTGTATATAGATGATTTCATTTATCATTGACTTACCACATCCCAACTTTAGGTTTTCTCCAACGACTTGATCATTTTGATTTACGAGTCCCTGACAGGGAACTCGGTGGAGAAATCCATCTGATTAAAGTATTAAAAAAGAGACATCTCACAGCCAAATCAGAAGCCAACTTAAGCAACTTGTGTCATGATTTGTGGAATTTACAACTATAACATAAAAATATACGAACAACCTTGAACTCCAATACCTAAAACGTTGCCCGAAAGCATCTGAAACGTTGAGTTTAAAATAATGGTTTGTTAGAAATCAGATTTTATTCTTTCGACATTTTTCTAGGCCGCTCTCCCCTCCCTGAGCAACACGCCGTCGCTCAGCCCGATCCGCAGGAAAGGGAAGGAGAAGGAGACGTCTGAGGCAAACGCTGCCCCCATGAGCCCAAAGAAGAGCAATGAAGTCAACACAGGTCCGTCCTCACATCGTTGTGCTCCGACATGCATAAATTATGCGTGGACGTTTTGGGGGAAAACAAGCGTTTTGTCATTTTCAAGCAGGCAGGCAAGCGGACAGCACCGCGTCAGCAGCTGTGAACAAATCCATCACCCTGGGCAGCTTCTATCACCTGCCTCCCTACCTCAAGCTCTACGACGTCCTCAAAGCCACTCACGCCAACTATAAGGTCACACCTCTTCTCCTGATTTAGCAGAGCTCTGCACATTCGTTGTCCGGCTGCAAGGGTTATTGAAGTTGTGTCGTTTCTTTTTTTTTTTTTTTTTCCCTCTTCAAGGTGACGTTGGATCTTTACAGCAGCCAGGAGAAGTTCGGAGGTTTCCTGCATGCTGCCTTGGACGTTTTGTCTCAGCTGCTGGAGCTGGCCACGCTACATGACATCGGAAAGGTGAAGACCGTCCCCTCAGCTAGATGCTTTTTATTTTAGCAGTTGTGTAGTTTTAAAAAGTACCAAAAAAAATCTTTTAACTAAAATTAGGCAAGGGATATGATTACCTGTCTTTGCAGAGAGTAGCAACCTGTCTATTTGTCTTTTTTAGTGTGTAGAGGAAATTCTGGGCTACCTGAAGTCCTGTTTCTCCAGAGAACCGACCATGGCCACTGTTTGCGTGCAGCAGGTTTGTGATCTCACGTTTAGATATTGGTTTTTCTTTCACGCTGAGCGCGTGTGGAAGTCCTCATGGTTGTAGCACTGAGCAGTGCGCTACATCCGGTGCTGCTCCACACAGAGCGAGGTTGGTTCCTGCCGACAGGGCCCGTAAAGGCTTTGGGTTCCCTGTGCGATGGTTCCATACACTTTTATACGCGCAAAGTCAAGTAGACCTTGTTTGGCTTGTATCCGGTAGGAACAAAAGCTAGAGAAATCTGTTGTAAAGTTATTTTAAAGTCAACACGAGAGATTAAATGGCAGACTCTCCGGTTTTTTTTTCCTGCTCTAAGAGTGTCGGATTTATTCTGTAGCTGTTGAAGACGCTGTTTGGGACCAACCTGGCCTCTCAGTACGAAAGCGTGCTGAGCGGACCCAGCCGCTCCCAGGGCAAAGCGCTCCGCCTGGGCTCGTCCAGCCTGCGCCCGGGCCTCTACCACTACTGCTTCATGGCTCCGTACACGCATTTCACACAGGCTCTGGCTGACGCTAGCCTCCGCAACATGGTACAGGCCGAGCAGGAGCAGGACACCTCTGGGTAGGTAGCCACACTCGTCTCGATCGGGTCGGACTTTATTAGTCAAAGGTAGATCAATCCTGATGGCCACCGTTTAATTTAAATGTTCACACCGCCTTTTAAAGGCATTAATAGCCCTTAAACGTTTTCACACTTTGCCATGTCAGAACCATATAGTAAAAGGTATTTTACAGGTTGTTATTTTCCATAGACCGGCACAAACTACTGCAGGATTATGAACTGGAAGGAGAAAAATCCACCGTCCACCAAATGTTCTGTGGTTTCAGACCCCTTTACTCTGATACCTCTAAATGAAATCCAGTGAAACCAATATCTTTTGGAATAGTTAATGGGATCCGACTATGTATGATTTATTCTCAGCATAAAAAGCCCTTGGAGGTTGGTTAGAGAACATTAGTGAACACAGCACACAGGTCAGGAATTATGTTTGAAATTTCATGGAGTACGCAGAAACCAAGACAAGGTCGTCCACCAAAACTTAGAGGCAGGGTTGATAAGAGAAGCAGCCCAGAGGCCTCTGGTTTCTGTGGAGGAGCTGCCAAGGTCCACCGCTCAGCTGAGAGAATATGCTCACAACTATTAGTCATGGATGCCACAAGTCTGGCCTCTGTGGAGAGTTGTCACGAAGAAAACCTTTGTTGAAAGAAGAAATCATGTCTGGACACAGAAAACATCTGGGAAAAGATGCCGTGGTCAGAGGTAGACCAAAACTGACATGCTTGGCTTGCATGCAAAATGCAACGCATGGGAGAAAATTAAAACGGCGTCGTTGTTGTGAAACGCAGTGGTGGCAGCATCATGCTGTGGCTCTGTTTTTGTTAGGGTTAGGGAAACTGCTCAGAGATGATGTGGAGATGGATGGAGCTAGAAGCAGGACGACCTTTGTCCCAGTCTGTTCATCTTCCACCTGGACGCCGCTATTAAACTCAGACATCTACGATGACGGGGTTTAGATTAAAGGGTCTGCAACCTGCGGTTCTGGAGTCACGTGCGGCTCTTTATAACCTTGTCCAAGAATGTTAAAAAAATTGAGCAAATGTTTTAAAACGTAAAGGTAATTAAAAAGATGCTGGGCCTGGGGCGTGCTCCGATGGCCCAGGGGTGGTGCGGACGGCCCACATATGGAGGCCTTAGTCCTCGACGTGGCTGACCCAGGTTCCATTGTGGCCTGAGGTCCTGTGCCAAATGTCCCCCCCCTCTCTCAAACCCCCTTTTCTGTCAGCCTACTTTGTAAAAATGAGCCTCTAGTGCCAGGGGAAAAAAATGCTGGTCTAAGCTATAGCAGGTTTTCTCAGCTCTTGAGAATATGAGCAAGTTTCTTATAGTAGTTATAAAATGGCACTGATCCAGGGGTTTAGATCAAAGCATCGACCTGTGTTTGAATGTCCCAGTCAAGGTCCACTGCTAAATATAACTAAGAATCAGCGGGAAGACTCGTAAAATAGATATTCAGATGCTTTCCAATTAATCTGACAGAGAAAGTTCTTGTGCAAAAGATAACGGGCAAAGGTTTCTCTCTCTAAATGTGCAAAGCTGGTAGAGACGAGCACTGGAAGACATGCAGCTGTAATTTCAATTAAAGGTAATTCCACACAGTTTTAAACCGATGGGGCTGAGTGTAAATGCATGTCCCGCTTTACAGTTGTGTGCTGCGTTGTGCCGGTCAAAACGTGGAAATGTTCAAGTTGACTGAATGTTGTTTTCAGGGCATTACCGAATAAGTTTGCTCATCTCTCCTCTGTTAGATGGTTTGACGTGATGCAGAAAGCGTCCAACCAGCTGAGGTCCAACATTGCGAACGCCACACGTCACCGGGGGGACAAGGTGCACCTAAATTGTGCTTTCCAACAACTAATAGTTAGCTTTAGTCACGTGCCCAGATCTAGGTGCATGCTGTACACGTTGCCCACTGAAAATGAGTTGTTTTCCCTCTCAGAATGCTATTCACAACCACATTCGTCTGTTTGAGCCGCTCGTGATCAAAGCTTTGAAGCAGTACACCACCAGTACCTCTGTGGCCCTGCAGCGACAGGTGCTGGACCTGCTGGCCCAGCTCGTGCAGCTCAGAGTCAACTACTGCCTGCTGGACTCGGATCAGGTTAGAAAGTCGTGCAGGTTTTCAAACACCTTCGGTTCTCTTGTTTCTCGCTGAAACATTTTTTCTCCGCACGTTGCAGGTGTTCATAGGATTTGTCCTAAAGCAGTTTGAATATATTGAAGTGGGGCAGTTCAGGTATTTCCCTTACTTCCCCCTCCCCCTGTGGAACGATAAGTCTTTCACCTGAACTGATTTGATCGTCACTCCCTCCTCCTGCGCAGAGATTCTGAAGCCATCATCCCGAACATCTTTTTCTTCCTGGTGCTGCTGTCTTACGAGCGGTACCACTCCAAGCAGATCATCAGCATCCCTAAGATCATCCAGCTGTGCGACGGCATCATGGCGAGCGGCAGGAAAGCCGTCACCCACGGTGAGCGGGGACGCAGGCACGCGCGCCACGTAGCGCGTTCGTTGACGCCTCCGCCACGTTTAGGAACTTTTGGTTTTGTCGTTGGGACAGTTTTTAAAGTAATCCGTGATGTTTATTATGTGCAGAAGTCTAATGACTATTCAGGATGTGTTTGTCTGTCCTTCCAGCCATTCCCGCCCTGCAGCCCATCGTTTATGACCTGTTTGTGTTGAGGGGCTCCAACAAAGCAGATGCGGGCAAAGAGCTGGAAACTCAGAAAGAAGTGGTGGTGTCCATGCTTCTCAGACTCGTGCAGTACCATCAGGTAAGGCTGCGCGCCGACGGAGAGGGGCAACCAAAGCAGGCTAAAGCTGCACGCTGTTCCCCCGGCTCTTTTCTCGTCACGCCACTGAGATTAAAAACCTCTTTTTCAAGGGAGTCCTGGCCAAGAGGCAGCAAAGTTACATATTGAACTGAGATGCATCAAATTAAATGACAAGTACATAAAAAAAAAACATATCAAAAGTAAAACAATTACAGATAAATGAGGCTGTTTCAAATTCTTTCACTTTCAACTTAAAAGCATTTAAGGATAAAAACTCTGCGTAGCTAAAGGCTTTCTTCCCTGGAAAAGGAACAGTGAGCAACAGCTGATCGTTGGATCTCAGGGCATAAGAGGCCACGCTTTTCTGTGTAAGTAAGGTACAAATGTAAGACGGCAGTAATCCCAGAAGGGCCTTGGAAATGAAAGTGTCCCATTGACACTCCCTCCTCGTAGAGAGGGAAGGCCATCCCACATGAGAGTGCAGGTCACAGTGATGGCGCCACAGTTGGTGATGAACCTTAATGAAGCATGGTAAACGCGCCTCCATCTGCCTGTGCCTTTTTGTTGCAGGTGTTGGAGATGTTCATCCTGGTTCTGCAGCAGTGTCACAAAGAGAACGAGGACAAGTGGAAGAGGCTGTCGAGGCAGATCGCAGATGTTATTCTTCCTATGATTGCGAAGCAGCAGGTTGTTGGAAGAGGAGAACAGTTGTCCCTTTGACTACCCAGACCCTCCATTTTTGGATTTCTTTCTTTCAACGAGGCAACGTTGGTCATCTCTTCTTGCCTTTTCTTCCGTCACAGATGCTGCTGGACTCTCCAGAGGCGTTAGGAGTGTTGAACACTCTGTTTGAAACCGTGGCGCCCTCCTCTCTCAGACCGGTCGACATGCTGCTGAAGAGCATGTTTACTATCCCCGTCACCATGGTGAGACACTTCTTCTAATACTTTATGCAATATAGCACAAGTTATTTCCTGGCCCGTTTAAAGCCTTTAATCAAGGCGTCCCAAACACCTCAGCTGTCTGCAGGATTAATACTCTACGTTATTCTTGAAAGATTAGGCCGCTCTCAGTAGCTCAGTGAATAAAAAAATAAATAAATAATAAATAAATCAATGCAATCAATTCATTCAAATTTACAATTTATGAAGATTTAATTTTTGAAAAATCGGGATTTTATTTTGCCAATGAACTCATTGGACTTCTATGAAGAGACTAGCAGCAAAGCTGAATATATGTTTAGGAAAATATATTGTTAAAATATTGTAAACGGGAAACCTTTTCACCACAATGCGAGACACTTAAATTTACTCATTTACTTGTATTGTTTTAAGTTATTTTCAAGTTACCCAAGTGAAGCCTGTTCTTGGCTCATTGTGTAACACCTCTAACAGCAAACGTTTAGTTATATTTTTATCGTTTACAACGGCAGGGCCGCCATCTTGTTTTACAGGCATGATTCACAGCCTGTATTTAGCGGCACTTCTGATTCAGGTCAACTCCCAGATGACATACAATCTCAGATTTTATTTTTAAGCAGTGCAGTACCAACACTGTTTACAGTGGGGGTGGTGTGCTGCTGACCTCGACTCGGGACATCGTGTTTCGGTGGGCGGAATACTTCAAAGACCTCCTTAATCCCACCAACACGTCTTCCATGGAGGAAGCAGAGCCTGAGGACTCTGGGTTAGGTTCTCCCATCTCTGGTGCTGAGGTTGCCGAGGTTGTTAAACAGCTCCTCGGTGGCAAGGCCCCGGGGGTGGATGAGATTCGCCCTGAGTACCTTAAGGCTCTGGATGTTGTGGGGCTGTGTTGGTTAACGTGGCTCTGCAGCATTGCGTGGACATCGGGGGCAGTTCCCCTGGATTGGCAGACTGGGGTGGTGGTCCCCCTATTTAAAAAGGGGGACTGGAGGGTGTGTTCCAACTACAGGGGAATCACACTCTTAAGCCTCCCTGGTAAGGTCTATTCCAGGGTTCTGGAAAGGAGGGTCCGTCGGATAGTTGAATCTCGGATTCAGGAAGAGCAGTGTGGTTTTCGTCCTGGCCGTGGAACACTGGATCAGCTCTATACCCTCAGCAGGATTCTGGAGGGGGCATGGGAGTTTGCCCAACCAGTCTACATGTGCTTTGTGGATCTGGAGAAGGCATTCGACCGTGTCCCCCGAGGGATCCTGTGGGGGATACTCCGGGAGTATGGAGTACCGGACCCTTTAATAAGGGCTGTCAGGTCTCTGTACGACCGGTGTCAGAGTCTGGTCCGCATTGCCGGCAGTAAGTCAGACTCGTTTCCGGTGGGAGTTGGACTCCGCCAAGGTTGCCCTTTGTCACCGATTCTGTTCATAACTTTTATGGACAGAATTTCTAGGCGCAGCCAAGGTGTTGAGGGGATCCGCTTTGGTGACCTTAGGATTGCGTCTCTGCTATTCGCGGATGACGTGGTCCTATTGGCTTCATCAGGGCGTGATCTACAGCTCTCACTGGAGCGGTTCGCAGCCGAGTGCGAAGCGGCCGGGATGAGGATCAGTGCGAGAGTGAACCATACGGTTTAAGAACGGGATGACACGTCCGTGTGACAGCTGAATACTTTTTGCAGTGTGTGTGTAAAAACATCTACACAACCTGTGCTCCAACCACACATCCGCAGGTTGTCCACTGGTCAGAAAATAATGCCCTTTTTTAAAAATGTTTCCGCACCTCCAGACGTCTGTGGCCACCGTCCAGCTGTGGGTGTCGGGAATCCTGGCAGTGCTTAGAGTACTGGTGTCCCAGTCCACCGAGGACATCGTCCTGTCCCGCGTCCACGAGCTCTCTCTCTCCCCACACCTCCTGTCCTGCTACACGATTCAGCGCCTGCATCACCAGAGCCCGTCCCCCGGCGACCCGCCTGCTGCCGACCCGAGCTGTAACCAGGAGGCCGACGGAGACGCTCAGAAGGTTCCACCTGAAGAGACCTTCGCAAGGTCGGTTTATTATCTAGACTCATTTCAGTGCAAAGCACGCTCCGAGAGAAGAGGAACCGCTCCAGCAGCTATAAGAACGACGCAACCTGACGAGCTTTTTTTTTTTTCCCTCTCTTGCCGTTTACCGCCCTCATCCCTCCCAGGTTCCTCCTGCAGCTGGTTGGAGTGCTGCTGGACGACATCTCCAGCAGGCGGGTTAAAGTGGACATCACGGAGCAGCAGCACACCTTCTACTGCCAGCAGCTGGGCACGCTGCTCATGTGTCTCATACACGTCTTTAAAAGCGGTCAGCACGCGTCCTTTTAGTTTACCTCGTTGTCGGACGTTTCGCAGCTTAAAAAGTCTGCGCGTCGTCTTTTACAAGCGCATTTACAGAAGCACAATTCGACCTTTGTGTCGACAGGAATGTTTCGCAGGATCACGGCCGCAGCCAGTCGGCTCCTGAAGGGCGAGGGCGGCGGCGGGCCGGCGGGTCCGGAGGCCGGGCTCTACTACCCTTTAGAGGGACTGAACGGCATGGTGCAGAGCCTCGTCACCACCCACCCGCCTCTGGTGCTGCTGTGGTGCCAGGTCCTCCTCATAATCAACTACACCAACTACTCCTGGTGGACCGAGGTTCATCAGACGCCCAGGTGAGGAGGACCTAGATGCTCTTCCTTCATTTCTCACAGAAGCTTTCTGGAAACAGACAAAAGTTGTCTTCTGGTTCATTCATGAGTGTATTTATTGAGAGAAACGCGTACATGAAGCCCTTTTCTGTCCTCTTCCCCCCCCCCCCTCCTCCTTCCTGTCAGGGGCCATAGCCTGTCATGCACTAAGCTGCTAAGTCCACACTCGTCTGGGGAAGAAGAAGAGGAAAAGCCAGAGTCTCGGCTAGCGATGGTCAACAGGGAGATTGTACGCAGGGGAGCCCTGATTCTCTTCTGTGACTACGTGGTGAGAATACTAGTGCTGTTCAGAATTTGGACTAAACTCTCAGCTCTTACCACTGAGGCGAACGTTAAATGCCGATACAATATTCATGTTAAACAAGGTTAAATACGCCGAGGTTTCTAATGAAACATGGCATTGCATCAAAAATATTTAAGAAATGTGTGTCAACAGGAGCTGGAGAAGCTCTGCTCAGCTGTCGCTTTGACACGAACAGGTAGAATAAAGATAAGCAGGGATAAGTCTGATCTGTCAGCTGTCATATTTTCTTATTAAACTCGGACATAAAGCAAATGTTTTGCAGAACTTCTGCTGACAAAACAACTGATTTTCTTTATTTTAAATAACACTAATTATTGTCTCTAAGACAACGTTTAACAGCAGAAATTCTCCATTGATTAAAAACGGTTTTGTTCCTCCTGTTGTGTTTGGAGAGTTTATGTGAAGATTTCAGCTTCCTCTTTTGTTTTTGGCCGGCAGTAGACGCAGTTTACTCGTTTAACTGGGGCGCACCAAATCTGTGTGGTACCGGTACTTCTTATCCACTTTGGACGCGAATCTTTGGACATCAGGGGCAACACGGCCAGCTATTGCTCGCACAGTTTTCTTTGTGTCGACGCAATTTAGCGATCTTTATTTAGACTCTTTGAAGATCAGGCCCTTATTGTCATAATTTCTATTCATCATCAAAAAATGCTTTAAAAAAAGACCGGAAACTTAATCCAGGGCAGGAACAGTACGGAGTAACAAGAAAAACCTGCAGGAACCCTGAACAAAGGTTTAACGTTAGTGCGAAGATGGGGTTGAAATGCTTGCTTCATGCTGCAGACCTCTCCACTGTGCAGCTCCTATAAGGTCCCCTTTGTAAGCGGCCTCTGTTTTTAGTGCCAGAATCTCCACGACTCGGAGCATTTGACCTGGCTGATCGTCAACCACGTGCGAGACCTCATCAGCCTCTCCCACGAGCCTCCGGTACAAGACTTCATCAGCGCCGTCCACCGCAACTCCGCCGCCAGTGGTCTCTTCATCCAGGCCATCCACTCTCGATGCGACAACCTCGCTACCGTAAGACCGAAATCTGCTAAAAAAAAAGCCTTTATATTTACCGTTTCTTCTCAGCTTTTTGTCCTTTTACCTCCTGAGCGTTTCCCTGACGCCTTTTCAACCCGTCTTACGCTCCCAGCCCACCATGTTAAAGAAGACGTTGCAGTGTTTGGAAGGCATCCACCTGAGTCAGTCCGGCTCGCTCCTCATGCTTTACGTGGACAAGCTGCTCAACACGCCGTTCAGGGTTCTAGCTCGCATGGTGGACACGCTGGCGTGCCGCCGAGTGGAAATGTTGCTGGCCGAGACGCTGCAGGTAACGTTCAGAGCGCCGCGAAGCGGTAAAAGCGTAGAGAAAGTAGCGGGATGTTAATGTGCCGCGAAGGCTGGAGGACGTCTTGGTCCTCATCGTGTCCATTTGCTCACCGCTACAGAACAGCATAGCCCAGCTGCCTGTGGAGGAGCTGGAGAGGATTCAGGAGTACCTCCAGAGCAGCGGACTGGCTCAGAGGTATTCGTTCTGCTTTTCTGTTTCGTCTTAATCGCGTCGCACGCCTGTTAGACTTGGGGGTTCACTTTTATTGCCTTTTAAATCAGGAAACAAACTAACCCCAGAAATGATTTTTGTCTCCCCCCGTTTACCCGGGACAGGCATCAGAGGTTCTACTCCCTGCTGGACAGGTTCAGAGCCACCGTCGCCGACACCAGCAGCCCAACGCCTCCCGTTACGTCCCACCCGCTGGACGGGGATCCACCCGTAACCCCCGAGAAGGTCGTCGCAGACAAGGTAAGGAATTACCATAAGAGGCGTTCTGAGGTCTAGTTTTACTGAGGAGGGAAGAACCCAAACTAAATCTGTCTGGAAATGTTACGTTGTTTTTCCAGGAGTGGTACGTTGCTCTCGTGAAGTCCCAGTGTTGTCTTCATGGGGACGTTTCCCTGCTGGAGACCACAGAGCTTCTCACTAAATTACCTGCTGCTGATCTCTTCACTGTCATGAGCTGCAAGGTGAGAAAACGCTCACTTAAAACACCCAATTCCAGATAGAAACGCGCGTCTGGATCAGAGCCGCAACGATTCATTCTCACATTTATATTAATACGCTGATGCACAGTTGAATTTAAGTCGATCTTGTTTTTTTTTTGTTTTTTTTTCTCTCCAGGATTTCAATCTCAGCCTGTTGTGTCCATGTCTGAGTTTGGGGGTGCAGAGGTTAACCCGGGGTAAGGGGTCTCTTTTGCTGGACACCGCTTTGCAGGTGACCCTCAGGCAGCTAGCAGAGGTCACCGGGTCACTTCCTGTCCCACACCAGTCCTTCCTGCCACCGCCTGAGCCCCAGCCGTACTGGAGCCAGCTGGGCGACGTGTACGGTGAGACTTGGCAGAGCGCTGAACGTTCATAATAAGATTATAATGCTGGTAGCGATAACAACGCTGATGGAGATGCTGGTCGTAATGGTTGTCATAGTGCTGATTGTAGTTATACTGGCAGTAAAAATGGTGGTGATGATACTTAGGAGTCATAATACTGACGGTTATAGTGACGATAGTAAGAATAGTAATGATGATGAGTTTGATGTTGGTAATGATAAAAATGATGATGATAATTAGCACAATAATAATGTGATTAAACAAAATTAGAGATGTCGGTTATAACTAGAGATACTCCGATCCAGATTTCTCCGATCCACTCTGATACCGATACCTGGGCCGAGCGACTCGGCCGACGCTGCTGTCGAACGAGTGAAGCGTATACCTTGCCATGTTTGTGGTGCTGAATTTACCGACTTTATCACCACCCCTGGCAATTTCCACGTTGCAGATGCTGCGTGTTGCAGTCGGACTCGTTGGCGTACCAAGTTTGAAACGTCTCCCGTTAGCAGACTCGGCTCGGTCCGACGCCTGCTCCGTGTTGCTCTGTTCGCTCTTCGCTAGCTGCTGCGCGCGACGACGTAGCCGGCGTGGCAGACGTAGAGTTGAAGTGACTAGATCGCTGTAACTGTGTTGCTGTGTATGGTATTAATAAAAAAGAGAAAGGACTGGATCAGAATGAATCAGTCAATATCGGAGCCGATATCCGATGCCGGTATCGGATATCGGTGCATTTGTGGTTGTAACCATGAACATGATCACGTTGGTGATGTTTATGATGACGATATTGATGAAAGTAATGTAACGGCAATCATAATGACATTGTGGTTAAAATTATAAAAGGAATGATTATAAGCTGTAATGTTGATATTGCTACTATTACTGTAAATAACGATAACCATTAAGTATGATTATGTTGACTATTATAGTGAGGTAGTGATATTTACTGATATGGAAGATAATAATAATAATAGTGGAACAGAAAAAAGTATAATGCCAGTGATGGTAATGAAGAGGAAGGTAACAAAGCCAGCATTAATAATAGGATACCTAATTTTTCTAACTCTCACTTGGGCTCTAACGTTAAAACAAACGTTGTTCTCTCTGAAGTTGCTCTTTTTGTTTGTCTGCTGCCTTCCTGTTCAGACGAGCCCGGGTTCTACCCCAGGGTTCTGGCCCTGTGCCGAGCCTTGGCCCAGTATCTGCTGAGCGTCAGTCAGCTGCCTTCGTCGCTGCATATTCCGTCCGACCAGGAGCACCTCATCACCGCCTTCGTCTGCACGGCTGCTGAGGTAAAACAAAAAGCTCGCTCCCCCCGACCGTTGATTTAGCTCGCAGACCGGCTCCATCAAGGCTCCGGTTTTCCTGCTGTTATAGAAGAAAGGGATCTTCTGGATCAAAGTGAACGGTGAGCCTCTTTGTCCAGGTGGTCGCGTGGCGGCTGCTTCAGGACCATCTGCCCCTGAGTGTGGACCTGCAGTGGGCCCTGTCCTGCCTGTGCCTGGCCCTGCAGCAGCCCTGTGTGTGGAACAAGCTCTGTACCTTCGAGTACAAGACGCACACCTGCTCCCTCGTCTACTGCCTGCGTCTCATCATCGCCGCTGGTACGGAAAACCAGGAAGGCGAAAGTCTCGTTCAGCTCGGGCAACGTTTGCACCCGCTCCCCTCTCTTTGTTCTGAGCTTTCCTCTTTTGCCTTCGCCTCCTCAGTGGCTGTGCATCCTGGTGACCGGCTGCTGCATCCAGAGAAGAAAAAGGCTCACGGAGAAAGAGACGGGGAAGATGAGCTGGACTCGGCCCGTCTTAACAGTAACGATAGACTCAGAGTGGAGTTTTGTTTGTTTGTCTTTTTCTCCCCCTTTGGTCGTTCTGATGATGGTGTGTTTGTTGCAGACAAGTGTGAGTGGCAAGCATGTGAGATCATGGCAGAGCTGGTGGAAGGACTGCAGAGCATCCTCTCCTTGGGTCACCCGAGAAACTGCGCCTTCCCCGCCTTCCTCACGCCGACGCTGCGAAACATCGTCATCAGCATTTCGCGCCTGCCTCTGGTCAACAGCTACACCAGAGTGCCTCCGCTGGTCGGTGTTGGGCGGGGGAAACAAAGCGGTGCTTGCGGTTAACGGGGTCGGCCTGTTGTGTTTGATCGGCGCGCGTGTGTGTGTGTGTGTGTGTGCGTGCTCCTGTTCAGGTTTGGAAACTGGGCTGGTCCCCTCAGCCAGGCGGAGAGTTTGGCACCACGCTGCCTGAGATCCCCGTGGACTTCCTGCAGGAAAAGGACGTCTTCAGGGAATTCCTCTACCGCATCAACACCTTGGGTACGGCACAGTTAGACGAAGCATCCCAACACTGTAATGTTTCCTTTATGTTGTTGCCCTTAAATAACTTCTAAGGTACGTTTTTATCCAAACGTGAAGCATTTTTGCAATGAACTTGGCCCGCGGTGGCTCTTTCTCTAGGCTGGAGCAGCAGGACTCAGTTCGAGGAGACGTGGGCCACTCTGCTGGGGGTGCTGGTCACCCAGCCAATCACAATGGACCAGGAGGAGGATGCGCAGCAGGAGGTACGTACAGCGCCTTGTAAAGCCTTAAACCTCTTCACATTTTAACTGGAACAAGCTTCAGTGTATTCTGTTTGGGTTTTATGGGAAAGACAAACACCGAGCGCTGCATTACTTTGACGTGGAAGGAAAACGAGCCGTTGCTTTCGATTTAACAAACCAAACATCCGAAAGCTGTGGCATGCATTTGTATACAGTCCTGCTTAGTCAATACTTGCCAATTCGCAACTGAACTTTGACTAGGCCATTTTAACACAAGTGCTTTGAGCTTAGCTTGTACCGTTTTAGCTCTGGCTAAATGTTCAGGGTAGTTGTGATCGTGGAAGGTGAACCCACCGACCCAGCCCCAAGTCGTTTTCAGCCTCTGACAGGATTGTCTTGCAGGATTGACCCTTTGTTTAGCTGAATCCATCATCACCGTAACTCTCCCACAGCATGATTCTGCCATCATCATGTTTCCTGGTGGGGGGACGGGTGAACAGCGGTGCTGGTTTACCTCCAGCCGTTGCATTTTACAGGTCGGAAACGTGCCGAAGGAGACGGTCTTCCACATTGTTGCCTTATTGCTTTCGTGGCTTGTGTCAAATTTTTTTTAGTCTTCTTTCAAACTGGGATTCCTTCTCGCTTTGCTTCTCAGAGGCCAGATTAGCGGGTGAAACATTTACTGTTGTCTTTTTGACAGATTGGCCTTCAGGAGCGATTAATCTCTGCTGATCCTTCACAGTTACCACAGGGCAGCATTTTTAATCTAACCCTGCTTTAAACTTCTCCATAACACCCACCTGACCTGCCTGCTGTGTTCCTTGGTCTTCATGATGCCGTTTTTCTCTGACGAACCTCTGAGGCCAACACACAGCAGCCGCGTTTAGACTAGATCCTAACTGGGGGACTTCAGGAGACGTTTGTTTCCACTGGACTTTATCTGATGCTATCAGAGCAAAGGGGGTGAAATGCAAAGCCGCTCCACAAATTTTCAGATTTTTCTTTGCCGGATAATTTGACACCACGTATCATATCCTTCCGCTTCACAATTGGGTCTAATTTGTGTCTGTCTGTCACATTATATCTGTAAAATGAGGAAAAAATGAGAAAAAGTTCAAGGGATGTTAAAACTTTGTCGAATTAAAGTACAGTCTGTGTTCATGTCATGGCCCCAGAGTGACATTTACTACAGTAAGCTGTGGCAGATTACTATAAATACTATTTTCACCACGTATTCATCTTTTGTTCCACCTTTCACTCTGTCCCAGGAGGACCTGGAGCGAACCCAGTTAAACGTGTTAGCGGTGCAGGCTATCACCAGCCTGGTGCTGAGTGCCATGACCCTGCCCACCGCTGGCAACCCTGCAGTCAGCTGTCTGGAACAGCAGCCCCGAAACAAAAGCCTTAAAGCTCTGGAAACACGGTAGCTACGGTGTTTTTATTTCATTTTATTTGCCCACGGAGAGGGAGCCTAGAACTTGGCCCGGTTATAGAGGAGGTTTTCTCTGTGTCCAGGTTTGGGAGGAAACTCGCGGTAATTCGGGGCGAAGTGGAGCGAGAGATTCAGGCTGTCGTGTCAAAGAGGGACAACGTCAGCACGCACCACCCGTACCACGCCTGGGACCCCGTGCCCTCCCTGTCGGCAGCCTCTGCGGGTAAGCCGACCTCTGGGCCGGCCCTGTCCTGCTCTCTAAAACGCCAGAGCACTTTGCGGATCCGTATTTGTCTCCGCAGGGACGCTGATCAGCCACGAGAAGCTGCTGCTCCAGATCAACACCGAGAGGGAGTTGGGCAACATGGATTACAAACTGGGGCAGGTAGGAGAAGGGAATGTTGGACAGTAATGCCTGTTAATGCCATATATCCGTCACCAACGTGTGTTGTCTTCGGCGCGTGTCTCACCAGGTCTCCATCCATTCAGTCTGGTTGGGTAATAACATCACTCCCCTTAGGGAGGAAGAATGGGGTGAGGATGAGGAAGATGAAGCAGACGCTCCGGCGCCGGCCTCCCCGCCGTTATCGCCTATAAATTCAAGGTCAGAGAGCATTTCCATGTGCGCCAAGGCCTGAATTACACAGCAACAAAAATATTACTGAGAGCGACGGAGAGATTTTTACCGTCCCTGTTGCTGTTTTTCTTCTGTCTTGGCTGTTTTGCAGATAAGGCAGCTTAAGTTTCAGGAGATGTTTCGTTCTCCAGAGAACCACCTAAACCAGCCTAAACCCTTTTTTTTGGTGCTTTCAGGAAGCACCGTGCAGGGGTGGATATTCATTCGTGCTCCCAGTTTCTCCTGGAGCTCTACAGCCAGTGGCTGATCCCAGGCTCTCCCAGCAACAGGAGGACGCCCACCATCCTCATCAGTGAGGTGGTCCGATCGGTAAGCTGGAAACCGCCCGTAGACGCGTCTCCTCAGCAGCTCGGCTAAAGATCTGCTCACTTCATGTAAAGAAGAGTCTCCTGGTTGTGGTGTAAGCCTCTCCAAACACGTTAACATTTACACAGCCGTTTTTATTCTACAAATTGGAACGTGCCAAATTGATTTGATGGCCGCAGACTACAGGGAGAGGTATGCTTTTGAATCAAATGAGAAATATACCAAGGAGTCTGTCCATGTACGGTTTTAAAGGTCAGGACTAAAATGTTAAAAGGAAAGCTGAACCTAATTGGCAGCCAGTGCGGTGGCTTTAAACCAGAGGTTATAGGAGCTCCTCTGTTTGAGCGAGTCAGCAGACTCAGCTGAGGTTTGGACCTGGAGATGAGTCGGCCCCTGCCTATTGAAACAAGTCAACAGACCATTACAATATGGACAAAGCATGAATTATCATCAGTTCACATGTTGACACCATTGATCCAAAGTGTGAAATGCTCCTGAAATGGGGGAAAAAAAAGCAAGTTCTTATTTTCTATTTTAAATGATGCTCCAAGGAAGAAAATGGATAAAAAATGACCCCTAAATTTCTGAGGCTACGCTTCTGTCAGAGTCCAGAATCACCCACTTGTTGTTTAAAGGCACCACCCGCTGCAATACTAAAAAGCCCAATTAAAAAAAGCACTTTAAAATTCTCCACGGTATGGACAAGGCTGCTAAATTAAAAAAAAGGTCATGGCTAAAGAAGGTGGCTGTTCAAAGCATTATTAATGGAAGGTTAAGTGGAAGGAAAAAGTGAGAAAAGGTGCACAAGTGACAGGGAGGATTGTGAATCAAACACCATTCAAGAGTTTGGAGGGAGATCCATGAGTTGTGGACTGCGGCTTGAATTAGAGCTTCAGGCTCCTCATCACAGAAGCAGAATCTAAGCCCCTGGAGGTCCAGCGGGAAGTTACCAGAATCCGTGATGATTTAGGGAGTCGTGTTATCTGCCGGTGTTGGCCCACTGGGGTTTTCTCAAGTCCAAAGTTAAAGTCCTCCAGGAAATGTTGGAGCATTTCATGTTCCCCTCTGCTCATGAGCTTTATGACGATATGGGTTTCAGTCTGCCACACCCGTCGGTACCATGGCGCGCCTCTGTGTGCTTCTGCAGTTGATGCAGGAGGAACATAACCTGACAACAGCCAGCTGTATGTCTCGTTCCGCCTAGCTCCACTCACATACATCTGGGACACCGCCGATAGAGAATGATTTCTCCAACCAATTTTATGGTCTGGCCAATCAGGACGCAGGGCTGGAGTTTCATAGATGTGACGTAGTGGAGACGCGACCATGACGTGAGACTGTTTTGATAGCAATGGCGGCTCGTCGAGGAAGCAAGCGTTAACATTGATGCTGCTATTTCTTCCGTGTTGTCCAATCTACCTAATATTGTTTCATTAAAAGAACATCAGAGAACGGCTCTGAAGGCTTTTGTTGGTGGAAACGATGTTTTCGCCCTTCTCCCGACCGGATTTGGCAAGTTTTGTTTTCCGGGGCAAGTCCGCGGCGGACGCGGAAGCGCCCCGGAGCGGTTAGCGGTTAGCGCTAACTATGTTAGGAGGCCTTTAGTCCTCAACACGGTCGGCCCGGAATCGACTCCGACCCGCGGCGCTTTGCCGCCTGTCTTCCCCCCTCTTCCTGTCAGCTCACTGTCAATAAAACGCGTGCCACTAGAGCCGTAAACACATTATTATTATTTTTTTTTTTTTTTCTGCGTCGCTATCATCAGCGTCACGGGTTAGCTTCGGTGTGAGTGGTTGAAATAGCACGTCAATAAAGATGACAGACAAGTGGCTTATCCAATCATATGCAAGGATTTTTAATAAGGCCCAGCCTTCTGTAAAGGCAATTCCTATGGAGGAGTCCCAGATGTATGTGAGTGAAGCTAGGCGGAGCGACATGCATCTGGCTGTTGTCAGGTTAGGAGGAACATCAGCCAAGTATTAAATGCATGTACTCTGCAGCTGGCAGAGGGCGCAGTAATAAAAATCCTTTACTGTTTTTATCTCATTTTCAAAATGTTATGAGTACGGTAGCTGAATTCCTGGGTTTCAGTAACTGTAGCCACCATCTTTATAAACGAAACCAGCTGAAACATACACTACCAGTCAGACGTCTGGACCCACCTTCTCGTTCTTTATTTTTACCACTAAATCTGGGAAGTCCTTCAAGACCGTTTCAGGCGACTGACCTCATGAAGCTCATGGAGAGAGGCCAAGAGTTAACGAGTTAATCAAGACCGGGAGGGGGGGTTTTAGAAAAAGCTCAAATATACCACGTTAATTCACAATTTTGTGTTTGATGCATAATTCAATAGTTTTTAGTCTTAGTGTTGAAGTCATGACAGAAAGTCATAACAATAAGGAAAAGCCATTGAGTGACAAAATTGAGTCCAAGCTTTTGGCTGGTTGTGTATTTCTTGTTTTGTTTATGTTATGGCGATTGTACTGAAACAACAATTTCCCCCTGGGATTATTAAAGTATGTCTGATTCTGTGTGTTTAAGTTTAATTTCTGCATAAAGTATTTTATGTCATTTTACGGAGATGCGGCTGGAGAAGTGCTCGTCGAGGCTCCGCTTTAATCAGTCGCCTCTCTCTCTCTCTCTCTCTCTGTGTAGCTGCTGGCGGTGTCGGACCTCTTCACGGAGAGGAACCAGTTTGACATGATGTTCTCCACTCTGATGGAGCTCCAGAAGCTTCACCCGCCCGAAGACGAGATCCTGACTCAGTACCTGGTGCCGGCGATCTGCAAGGCCGCCGCCGTGTTGGGCATGGTGAGTGGCTCTCAGTGTGGTTGTGTGGTCATATCACAGGAGACCTTTTTTTTTTTTTTTTTTTTAATTACTGTCGACTACTTCTTCTTAATTCTAACAATTCAAACGTTTGTAGGACAAGGCAATAGCCGAGCCCGTGTGCCGCCTGCTGGAGACGACCCTGCGCAGCACCCACCTGCCCAGCCGCATGGGGGCTCTGCACGGGGTGCTCTACGTGTTGGAGTGTGACCTGCTAGATGACACGGCTAAACAGCTCATCCCCGCAGTCTGCGAGTACCTTCTGTCCAACCTCAGGGCTATTGCTCAGTGAGTATTACCCTCCTCCTTAAACACTGACCTCACTTCATCTCTAATGAGTTTTAAGCGCTGATGAAAGACCCTCGGGGAGCCACCGTGTTTAATGTCACTGCGCTAATCCTCCTCCCCCTGCAACGCGAGGGGACCCATTATTCAATTAGTTTTACTTTAATCCAGCTTAATAAATGAATAGAAGCGTGAACCCGGTGCCTCTCTCTGCCTCTAGATGCTGCCGTTGGCATTTCACCCACGCGTCCTGGCTGTAATGTGTGTCTTCTTGCTTTGGGTCTCTGTCCTGCAGCTGTGTGAACCTGCATAACCAGCAGCACGTGTTGGTGATGTGTGCAGTGGCCTTCTACATGATGGAGAACTACCCTCTGGATGTCGGCGCTGAGTTCACGGCGGCGGTTATACAAGTAAGATGCGAGATGAGTAACGCTGACCCGAGCTGGGTAAGAAGAGCGTTAGGAGGGTTAGAGAAGCAGCCGAGGGCCCCGTGGTACCTTTGGAGGAGCTGCAGGGATCAATGGCTCACCTGGGCGGATCTGTTGTCACGACAGCTTTTAATCCCGCAATCCTGGAATCTGGCCTTTTATGTAAGACTAGTGAGCAGAAAGCAACAAGCTGTCCCATTTCCAGCTTGTCCCAAGTGTCAGACGGGACCCGACAAACCTGAGGAAGAAGGTGCTCTGGTCAGATGAGATCAAAATCGACATTTTTGGCCTACATGCAAAACGTAATGTATGACCGTACTGTCCCCAGTGGGACACATCGTTGATGTCCAGACCTAAATCCAATCAATTTGGAGCTAAATTATGGAGGTTATTTAATCGCTCCCCTGCTAGTCTGCCTGAATTTAAACTGAATGGTCTAGAGCACACGTGTCAAACTCAAGGCCCGCGGGCCGAATCCGGCCCGTCAAGGCGATTTATCCGGCCCTCAAGAGCCAAAAAAGGCAAATCATGTCATAAAGTAGAGCCGTATAGCCTTTTAAAGTGTATAAAGTGGCTAAAACTGTGCCTCCTGTAGCGAACGTTGTTTTTAACTGTGTAGTAACAGCGTCCTGCCACTAGTTTTCCCACAACACATTAAAACTACCCCGAAATGGCCAAATGGAGAAAAAGTGATGCAGAATGATGAGTTTAAAGTGTAACTCACCCCAATATGAACTTTGTTTTTGCAGATAAACTGCATAAACTGGGCCTAAGGTGCTACTTTTGTTACTGTGAAATTTCTCACATTTTTATGTGAACTGGAATGAAATTCTGGAATCAAAACCATCATCTATACAGGTGCAACCGGCCCTTTTACTGACTTCATGATGCCAAAGTGGCCCAATGTAGAAATTAGTTTGACACCCCTGGTCTAGAGTCTAGACGTATGAAGCTGTTGGAGATGTAACCCGAATGACCTGGCAAACCTCACGAAGACGGCTGAATATAAATGGACTTCATCCTTTTTAGTTTTATTTAGGAATAATTAAAACTATGTATAATTTTCCCAGCGATGGGCCGCTGTGTGCCGGTGGTCCGTTACACAAACCCCCCAATGAGGTCCACGGATGTTTCTGTAGGAAAACGTGAGAGAATATGTGGAGAACATGGAGTGCTGTGGGACACACTGCTGCAGCTCATGGCATCTCCTGTTCTTTTAAAAAGGCCGATCATTCCAGTTTATAAAGGAATCCCGTCCGCCTCTCAGAAACGCCAAAGCTTGTTCAAACATGTATTTTAAAAAAAAGAAGCAGCCGTGTCGCTCAGTGTCGCGCTCCTGTCCTCTGCAGCTGTGCGGCGTGATGGTGTCAGCCAGCGAGGACTCCACCCCCTCCATCATCTATCACTGCGTCCTGCGTGGACTGGAGCGCCTCCTGCTGTCGGAGCAGCTGTCCCGCCTTGACGGAGAAGCTTTGGTCAAACTCAGCGTGGACAGAGTCAACATGCCGTCCCCCCACCGGGCCATGGCGGCCCTGGGCCTCATGCTCACCTGCATGTACACCGGTAAGCGCGCTTCTGACGCGACGGCTAACCCCGAGCACTGCATGACCGGCGCTACCGCTGACCGCTGCGGTGACAGACGCGGCCGGAGCGACAAAGCGCTCGGCTAAGCGCTCTGCGCCGAGGAGCCGCTAACGCGTTGCTGCTTCGCCACAGCGAGGTTGCGCGACCCAGTTCTTCTCTCTGCATTCATCCCTCATTCAACTCTCCCTAACAGCATGCAGGTCCCTCCGCTGCCTCCGAGCCGCACGGTTTTCCTCTACAGCCTAATGGCGAGTTAAACGTATGAGCGTAGAGGGCAGGAGTAAAGCGCTTCACTCCCCGTAGCCCCAGATGTCCTTGCAGGTGAAGAGCTCACGGTGAAGCCGCCGGCTGGAGCGTTTCTTTTCGTTAGGTAATCAAAATCCCACAGGGATCGTTTGAAGGTAACGCTAAACCGTACATGTTTGTGAGCTTGTATTTTTTTTTTTTAGCCTAGATTTGCACTAAATGTCAGA
Organism: Fundulus diaphanus; assembly: GCA_037039145.1. Classification (NCBI taxonomy): domain Eukaryota; kingdom Metazoa; phylum Chordata; class Actinopteri; order Cyprinodontiformes; family Fundulidae; genus Fundulus; species Fundulus diaphanus. The sequence goes on from CM073123.1 coordinate 27,554,301, forward strand.
TGGCAAAAGGTTGCAAATAAACACAACTTGAGCTCTTTTAGAAGAGCAAAGTAATTGTTCTTATTGTACTCTGCTGGTTCCCAACTCTGCTTCAGTAAACCCGCCGCCTCTTCTACCATTTAACCACACGCTCTCTTTTACGATCTCAACCGTTAGAAAGGCTTTTAAGCAATAGTAACGTCATCCGCATCATGGACTGTCCGGTCCACCTGCTTGCTGCCTGCATGTCCTGGCTGCTGAACCCCTGATACACCCTGCCTCTAACCCCTACAGTGGCCCCTACTAACCCTAGAGAGTTTGACATTCAAATAGTTTGAGCTGATGGGGCAAAAATGTTTCTCTTTTGTCCAGAGCCAACCTGCAGCTTCTGAGATTAGCATCTTGCTCTTGCAGATCCTGATTGGATTTTGGAGCTGTGCGGTATGATGCAAACGTATTGGTGTGCTCGTGGACCTTTTGACTCGTCTTCTAACATGGCGAACACCAACTCAATGTATTTTATTGGGATTCTAAGTGATAGTCCAACACAGGAAAGTGATTCATGGTTCTCCAAGTGTAAAGAAAATAGTAGTAATTGGCTTGTTGTCATGTTCAGACCTCCCTGATTTGATTCCCTCCAGTTAAAGTGCAGCGAAAGCAGCTGACTGAGGAATTCACTGGATTTTTTTAAAAAAAAGTTCCCCTCTGTTAATTAGGCTGAGCATAAATAAAGCTCTTAGACACGATTAGTGAAGCAGCATCGTTAAGAACAGGGACCAAACCAGTGGGGTCAAGGAGGAAGTGGTGGAGAAGTTTAAAGTACGGTCAGGTTGGCAGATATTTTCCTAATGTTCGATATCTGGGAGAGCTGGACAACCCGTCGTCTGAGTACCAAAACGGGGAAACTACCAGGACCGGGCCGTCCAGCCTGAACCGACATGCCAGCAAGGAGAGCGGTAACCAGAGAAGGGACAAAGTGCTCCAGAGGTTCCCAGCAGGACGATGGCCTGAAACAAACAGCTGCAGGGAAGCGGTCTGTATCCAAGGATGCTTCTGTTAAAGTCCAAACATAAACCCAGGGGAGAATCTGTGGCAAGGCTTGAAAACCGATATTCACAGACGCTCTCCATCCAATCGGACCGAACGTGTCCTGTTTCGGGAGGACCCATAAAGTCCCGCCCCTGTAATGGCAGAGAATGCTGATGATTGTGCAGAGTTTTGATTTGGGAGAGATTTGTGTTGGTAAAAATAAATCATTAAAACCACGTATCCCTGTCCTTCCACTTCACAACAATGCACAGTTCAGTGTTGGACTATCACGTAACGTCTGAATGAAATCTGTTGACGTTCGCGGTTCTAATGTGAGTCCACGGGGGCAGTAATACTTTGGCACGGCTCTTTATTTTTCAGGCCTGGCGTATCATTTTAGGAAATCAGGCCTACGGTTTTTTTCATACTCCAGCAACAGTTTCCTAATGAAATTCTCTGATATTAATGTTCCCAAAAATAGAATTTTCTTCTGGTTTTTGGTGTTCAAAGCTCATGAGTCTTGTGCTGACGGCTGAGAGCCCCTCTCTAACGTGTCGACCCCCCCCCCACCCCCCACCCCACCCCCTCCTCCGCCCGGTCCCAACCGGCGCCACCCATCCCTCTCGCCCTCGCAGCGGTGCTCGCGTCGGGCTCCGATGCGACAGGGGTTAGAGGTCAGGTTGACTGTGCTGTTGCGGAGGCGGTTGGCGTCACGGCGGGTCATGTTGGTTTCTCCTCAGGCAAGGAGAAAGCCAGCCCTGCCAGCCGCCCCGCTCACTCTGACCCGCAGGCCCCGGACAGCGAGTCGGTCATTGTTGCCATGGAGAGGGTCTCTGTGCTCTTCGACAGGTAAAACTTTTTTGCTTACATCCTGTTGTACCATGCGCGTAGAGCGTTTGATAACAATAAAAGCCTGAAGTTGCAGCTCTCCTCGTTAAAGCGGCTGCCAGGAGGTGGACCCGCCAACCGTCTTTGACGTCCTCCCCGTCTCTCCCCCGCAGGATCAGGAAGGGTTTACCCAGCGAGGCTCGGGTTGTGTCGAGGATTCTGCCGCAGTTTCTGGACGACTTCTTCCCGCCGCAGGACGTCATGAACAAAGTGATCGGAGAGTTCCTGTCCAATCAGCAGCCGTACCCGCAGTTCATGGCCACCGTCGTCTACAAGGTCAGCAGCGGCTCGTAGGAGCATAGAAATAAGACCGAACCCATTGTTCTTTCTTCGCAAGTAGGTCATTGTTTTCAAGAGGGGTATTTTTGAGTTTTTAAGTGTTTTCCAGGTAATTCAATTCAATTCAATTTTATTTATATAGCGCCAATTCATGATACATGTCATCTCAAGGCACTTTACAAAGTCAAAATCAATCATATTATACAGATTGGTCAAAAATGTTCCTATATAAGGGAACCAGTTGATTGCATCAAAGTCCCGACAAGCAGCATTCACTCCTGGGGAAGCGTAGAGCTACAGGGAGAGTCGTCTGCATTGTCCATGGCTTTGCAGCAATCCCTCATACTGAGCAAGCATGAAGCGACAGTGGAAAGAAAAACTCCCCATTAACGGGAAGGAAAACCTCCAGAAGAACCGGGCTCAGTATGAACGGTCATCTGCCTCGACCGACTGGGGGTTACAGAAGACAGAGCAGAGACACAACAAGACAGACAAAAAGCACAGAAGCACACATTGATCTAGTAATCTGTTCTACATTAGATGGTAATAGTCAGTGATCTGTCCTCCCTGGATGATTTCACAGTCAACAGAACGTCAGACCAGGTGTACCTACTATGAAGAAAAAAGAGAGAGAACAAAAAGTTCTGAACAAAAGCTGAAATGACAACAGTCATTTCAATGTAATGTAATACAAAACTGGAGAACAGTAGAAATCAGTAGAGTGAAAGAAATAGACCCTGATGTCCTCCAGTAGCCTAAGCCTATAGCAGCAAAACTATAGAGGTAGCTCAGAGTAACATGAGCCACTCTAACTATAAGCTTTGTCAAAAAGGAAAGTTTTAAGATTAGTCTTAAAAGTAGACAGGGTGTCTGCTTCACGGACCAAAACTGGGAGTTGGTTCCACAGGAGAGGAGCCTGATAGCTAAAGGATCTGGTAATAATAATAATAATAATAATAATAATAATAATAATAATAATAATAATAATAATAATACATTGGATTTGTAATGCACTTTATATTTATACAAATCCCAAAGTGTTACATAGTAAAACAGGTAAGTGCTAAATAAAAACACATGGAGAGCATGAAGAAAAAAAAGATAAAATAAACAAAGACAATAAGTGAGAGGGCAAGAGTTCAATTGCTAACACACACATGAAAAACCAACTGTGTCAAGTTGTTGTACTCCTCCTCTTTCTCCCATGTGTATGTCTGATGCTTGCTTCCCTTTTACCCATTTTTGCCCCGTCTCCACTTTGGCTGTGCCCAGGTCTTCCAGACGCTCCATGCCACGGGCCAGTCTTCCATGGTGCGTGACTGGGTGCTGCTGTCTCTGTCCAACTTCACGCAGAGGACACCGGTAGCCATGGCCATGTGGAGCCTGTCCTGCTTCTTTGTCTCCGCTTCCACCTCCCAGTGGATTTCTGCCCTGTATCCTTCCATGACCTGGGCTAGAGCCAATGGATAAGACTGACTATAGTGTAATATTTTTCATAACAGATTTTTACCTCGTCACTCGTCTTGTGTTTAGATGGAGAGGAAGTCTTATTAAAGACTTGTCCGATTAAATCTTTCACCAAATGTTTTTGTTGCGGCAGAAATAGTTTTTGTGTGTTGCAATAATTATGGTGCCTTTACACTATGGCAAAACTACAACTCCCATGATGCACAGCCCTGGCAGAAACTATTAATTGCTTGATATTTGGCCTTTCTGGCAAAACGGCGAAAGAAACCTGCTGTCTTCTTCTTGAAGTTGAAATCAAAATCTTATTTCGGACCTTATAACCACTTCCAGCCCCTTCCAAGACAGGAGGTTTATTTCACAAGGTTAAGCAGGAAACGGTAAAATGCTGTGGATAGAGGTTATTAGGGTTAGTGTACAGGTTCCTGTGCAAAGACCTCTCTGCATCGCTGAACGTGAGCTATTGGCCTGACAAGCCAGAAATACAGCAGTACAATGGCGCCATCTAGTGAAGCTTTCACTTACCTGCCACTCCAGCCTCCTCACTCACTCTTCTGCAGGCTTGCTCCGCTCTGGACTTGTCTCAGTAGTAATAATTGGTTGAGCTGTACAACTCAGGCCGACCGCAGACCGCCACTATCGGCTTGTCTTCTTCGTCCCCGCCGCAGTCCTTCACACCACGTCACAGCCACATCCAGTTCCTCATTGGTTGTGGCAACAAGACGCAAATGTTTTGGATTTTTCCACTCCAGCCGCTTCACATCCATCGCAGGTGTCGCATACCTGTGGCTTCGCTTTACATGCCGAACTCCAAATTTATCTTTCTTATAAGCAAAACATTTTAGTGATGTCTGGTCAAACAGATACTCCTTAGTTAGGAAAAGGTAGAGTCAACGTTTAAATAGCTCCGCTTATGTGAAGGTAAGCCATGTTGTCAAACCCCGTGAGATCCTCATTCAGTCATTTATTAGTTGATTTCATTACTCTCCATTTATTTTATGAATACCGTCTCCTAACCGCATTAAGAATGAAACCAGATTTGCTTCGGATTGGGTTAAGGAGCCCCGGCACGACCCTCTGCTGCCAAATGTCGCCGCTTGTTGTCCTTAACCCCAAACCCTCTCTGCCAACCAGACTCCCACACGTGGTCAGCCGGATGGGCTCCAGCGACGTAGTGGACGTCAACCTCTTCTGCCTGGTCGCCATGGATTTCTACCGACACCAGATCGACGAGGAGCTGGACCGCAGGGCGTTCCAGTCGGTCTTTGAGACCGTGGCCTCGCCGGGGAGCCCCTATCACCAGCTGCTGGGCTGTCTGCAGTCGATCCACCAGGAAGCCTCGCTCTGAAGGCGGGGCGCCGGGACGGGCAGACAGGCGGGCGGGCGGGCGGTCGGTCAGGCACAGAGAGACGGCCGGGGAGGCAAAGTGAATTAGAGAGATGAGTAATCGAGTCTGGACGTTGGGCTCCCTGATAAATTGCGACAGAGGGGAAGAAATGGATGTTTATTCCACAAAGCTACTGAAGCCACAGTCTTCACCTTTTTGGAAAGTGTAAACCGAACCCACAAGCGTGAGTTCGGTGGCACGGGTATAGAAATGAAGAATGATTTGTTAGATCTATTAAACGTATAAGAGGCTGAGTTGGGAAGAGCGAGTCCCTGCCTGTATGTGAAGGACGGCTCCTGCAGACTCCTCTGCGCCCTCCCCGCACAGCAGCAGCTTCTTCAAAAACAGACTAAGGATGATGTAAATCCAATACGAAACACCCGTGTTTCTTCGCTGTTAGGACTTGCTTACGTATTGTGATGATGTGAGTAAAGTAAAATAGAGACGGAGTATTTGCTAGATTTAAAGTTTCAATGCATCTATTTTTCTGTGGCTTTTGTTTAAAAAGTGCTTCGTCGGGACACACAAGGGTCAGATATGCCTGCTTACTGTTGTTAATAATTATTCTATATTTAAGTTGTGTGTGTGTGTCCTCAGTCAGACATGCAGAAGATAAAGAAAAAAAAAAGGTAACTAAGTTTTATGTGCGAGAGCTAATCATGATGGGGTTTCCCCGATGTGGGGAAGCCGGGTCGTACTTGTTAGCTGCAGGATGCCATACCTCCTCCGGACGTTGGATGTAGAGGGCGGAAAGTTAAAACGGGTAAATGCAAGGCATGACTTAAAGTCAGGTTTTGCCTCAATTTGTGAAAGTTCTGTAATTTTAACAGTTTTACCCCCAAAAACAAAATCAGATTTTTTTTTCCTGCCTTTTTAAAAAAAACAAAACGACAAAAAAAAAAAAAAAAAACATCCAGTAGCAGCTGGGTGCAAAACATTTCATTTTAGGATTTTATGAATTCACTTTAATCTGTCCAGCTCTTTTTTTTCTTTTCTTTCTTTCCTTTGTTTTTATTAACTGCAAACCTGAATGATTCCACCTGTCGTTTACTTCTACTTTTTAAGTCTCAGGATGTTGGATGTGACCTTATTACTATTGTTGTCATCAGACTGGAAGTAGTTTCCAGTCTTACTGGAAAAAATTAAAAAAAAGTATATATGTACACAAATAGATAAACTGTACAGTAACCTGAAAGCCATGGTGCATGATACATATAAGAACTATGTAAAGGCGCGAGTGTCCACACTGTCTCAACACTTAACACTCTCTAAATATAATGTAAAAGTCGGTGAATGCAGAAAAGAAAATAGAAAGACGAGCTTAATAAAGACTTGTGCTCTGTAGATCCACTTGCCTTAGACGAGGCTCGGCCTGTCCTGTGCACTGACTGCATGCCAACCACCACTGCTCTGTTTAACGTCGTGTTCCTTTGGGTACCGTTGAGCGGCAGAGACGCAACGCCATCCAGGGGGAAACTTTACGGACCGGCAGCAGCTTTGACAAATCAAGAGACGACGGGAAAGGTGTAGCAACGGCACATTAACGCGGTTTTCTTTCTTTCTTTTTTTTTTCTTTTCCTTGTTAATAAGCTTTAAATATTCTGTCTCTGGTAAAGATTTCTTCAGTATCTCCCACCCTCGGCACTTCCAGTAAAAGCTTGAAGTTCTGTACGCGTTGGGTTCTTTCTTTCTTTATGCACTTAATAAAACTTCCTGGCGATTTCCAGCCTCCACGGCGGTGACTGGTTTCCTCTGCCGCCGTTAAAATAATGTATTCAGGCGGGAACGGAGTCTGCTGCAGCTGTTATTCCTATGTAGTGTAAATTCCTATGTGAGGCCTCGCTGAAGGAGATTAAAGCCGTCTACGTTCTGTTTTCAGTGTCTTTCTCTGTCTTTTTTGGGGTCATAAGAATGCAAATGGCTTCTTTTTTTCCCCCGCACTACTTGTTTCTAATGAAATTGAAAGAAAAAAGTAAGTAAGTAAAAAGTAATGTTCTTTTTAAGCTTGTATTTTGTTACCTGATGCTTGCATAAGACGTGTGAAGGACCCCTGAAGGTGGGGAGGGGGATTATACGATGATCTGAACTTTTTTTCTGGGTTTTGTTTTTGGTCTGTGGATGAAATCTCCCGTCGAACTGACTGAACGCTGTTCTTCCTTTTTATTTTTTTATTTTTTTCTCAAATGAACAACTACAAGTCACAGACTTTTCTTTGACATGATGTGTGATTATTATGGCTCTCCAAAATTAATAAATACTCACGCCTTTGCAAAGATAAAGATTAGACACCAGATATTTAAATGCACTGCATTAAGAGATCGTCCTTTTTGTCATTGAAATAAAACCAGACCAAACTATTAAAATTCAGAAGTTTCCATTTCCTCCGTCTTGGGAAGAATTTGCCTTTTAAACAGTGAGACTTTGGGGTTTTGGGTCGCCCTCCACCCGCTTCTCACGAGTTTGCCGCCCCGCTTTGCTTCTAGTTTTGATTATATGCGTCGGGTCGTCGTGTCCAAACATTTAATCCCTGGCTGAGGCTGATGTCTTTGGATATTTCCGCATAACATGTCTTTTCCCCTCGTTATGCCATCTATCTTGTGAATGACACCTGTGCCTCTTGGCAGGAAACACAGGATCATGCCACCACTCCCATACTTCTCTGTGGGAACGGTGTTTTCAGGCTTCCTCTCCTTGCAAATGTAACAAAAGCCATAACGGTCAAACACTTCTGTAGACACCACGGGCACCTGTAAAAAGATAAAGGTTTTTGTCCCAGACAAAGGAAATAAAGATGATTTTGGTAATCCTGACCTCCCTAAAACAGTTTAGTCTGCTCTGATGTCAGACAGGGGAAATAAAGAGTGTTTCTGTATCATTTAAATATCTTTTTTCAGCTGTACAGTGTGTTTAACTTGGTAGTTTTTCTCTTTTCGGACTTTGTAGAAACCATCTTTCGGGCTCAAAGCCTCCTCCCCCTCCTGTATTCACACATTTGATCAGTTCTCCGTGAAAACTATCACTGTGATGCATCTCAGTTCGTTTTCCTGTCCTGAAGAGATGATTTCTGTGCACATGCATGTGGTATCCTGAAAGAAAGAAAGAAAGAAATGATTTACCCTGATGTGGAATTGGACTTCCTCTGTGACAAGTTGGAAGTCACGATCACTCTCAAGCTGAGCTGTTCAGAAAAAAAACAAAAAAACTTCACATGTATGGATCCAAACAGTCAAGTAATGTTACTACACGCTTTAGTATGGAGGCGCACTTCTGTTTTACAGCCCCCCCCCCCCCCCATTAAGGTGGCTGGTTTTGATAAGAAGGTATTAGCAGGATTACCAGCAAGCTGCCATATGGGCCATGACGCTGCGACACGATGAAAGCAAGAGATCTAAAGTGAACTTGGAAGAAGAAAAAAAACATTCATGTCAGCAAATGGTTCACGTTATCAGTGCAGCTCACTGAGGTTTTCATTATTAAATTAAACAGATTATTAAATTAAACAGAAACTGATGAGGGTTTGCCTCCTCAAGTAGTCCTTGAGCTTAACATGCCTGGCCTGTTCAAAAACTCAGACGCTAAGACTTTTCACACACTAGTTAAGTTTGGTGGTCTATGTCAGGGGTCTGCAACCTGTGGCTCTTAACTTTGGCTACAAATTATATTTTTATTATGGTATTTAAATGTAATAATGATAATAAATGCAAGTTTTAGCAGTTTTTTTTCTTGGATTAATTGCTTTTAATTTTCACAACAGAATGATGCTAAAAGTGGCAGTAGTATTTAATTTTAAATCACAATTTTTTCATTATGTTGGAAACTATGATTTTTTTTTTTACATTATTCACCAATATCAACATCCCGTCCATCCTATTTTTTTAAAACCTCAAAATAGACATAAAGGGCGTTTCTTTAACGATAACATATTTCCTACAGTAAATCTTTATCAAAAATTATAACCTGTCTTTTTTTCAAGAGGCCAGGCAACATTTGCGGCTCTGAACGAGTTTAATTCAAGTGGACTGAAGGCAAAATGGCTCTTTAGACTAAAGGTTGCAGGCCCCTGTTCTACGTCCACAATGTCGATTGTTATTCTGTAAAATCTGCTTTTATTGAATTCAAGAAGGGATGTTTAAATGGAGTCGCACACACTCAGATATTTTGTGTTTCTTTCTGTTATTGGTGGAGAGGTGCCAGCCTACTGAAAAGCATCCCCATGTACCGTGTGCGCTGAATACTTGGTTGGGTGCAGCTGGGCAGGAGCCAAGCTCTGCTGGGAGGTAAAATCAGCGTCTCCATGAAGCTTGTCAGCGCATGGAGCGCTCCACGGTCTGGTAGAGCAACACCAGCAGGTCCCAAAATCATCAACGAATGTGAACGCTTCACACTGGACCTCAAACAACTTAGATTCTGTGCGTTTGTGCATAGACCCCAGGTTGTAGGATTAAAGGGAAAATTAACTTTTGATGCTGATGAGCGTGGATCAGAAATGGTTTCACAAAAGGGAAGTGATGGTGCCCTGCATGGATATAATGTGTGGTGGCTTTTGACTCCCTGACTCCAGCTGCAGTCCACACCTCTTGAACCCCCAACAAACTCTTCAATGCACTTTGCTGCACTGTTCTCACAAGGCTGCGATCATCCCCTTCCTTTATGACCGTTTTTCTTCCACACTTCTTTTTCCTCCTTCCACTCAACTTTCCCTTAAAATGCTTGGATATGGCACTCTGCACAGCCAGCTGCTCTTGAGGAGGGTGTTGATGACCGACTCTTAGACAAGTGCCAGGACAGCCAGTTTTCCTTGCAATTGTGTTTCTGTTTTAAAAGTTTTTTTTTTATTTGTCTTATGTCTTTATAAATTACAGAAAAATAAACGTATTGAATGCGGAGCGATTATCAAAATAAGCAGAAACAGGTGCTTGGACTATACCACTCTTTCTATTAAATCTATACGATTTTCACTTTTTGAATCTAATGACAAATAAACTTTTTGTTGATGTTTATAATTTATGGAGAGTCACATGTCTGCTGCAGATCATGCTTCACTGCAGCTTAGCAAGATTACATGTTTAACCTTTTTCAGATGAAATCAACAAATGTCTCAGACCACAAAAGGATTTTGATACAGTTATAACTACTCTGAACTCTATTTAACATACTTGAACTAATAAAAAAAACTAATCTAATCTAATTTATTACTTTTTTGTTGTGGAAAAAGTAGTTCAACTTGAATCTTAGCCTACAGTGCATATATATATACATATATATGTGTATATATATGTATATGTATATATATGTATATATATATATGAGTATATATATATATGTGTATATGTATATATATATATATATATATATATATATATGAGTATATATATACATATACACACATATATATATATATGTGTATATGTATATATATATATATATATATATATATATATATATATATATATATATATATATATATATATATATATATATATATATATATATATATATATATATACTCATATATATATATATACATATATATATATGCACTGTGGGCTATAAGATTCAAGTTGAACTACTTACTTTTTCCACAACAAAAAAGTAATAAATTAGATTTCAGTTTATATATATATATATATATATATATATATATATATATATATATATATATATATATATATATATATATATATATGTATTAGTTCTGCATCAGTCTGAATCGGGGTCCCACCACGTCTTCACGCCCTTTCCCCCGCTGCCCACTCTAAACACACCTCCTCCCAGTCCGCCTCCTCCTCTTCTGAGGCTACTTCGCCAGATGGTGCAGTCTTTTTCTTTTGTTTACCCATCGCCTCCCAGTTTACCTAACAAACCTTAGCGACAGAACTATGGGATGTCTCTGAGCAGCATCGCCGCGCCGGACACGGACACGTAAGTCCTGCTTTAGATCTCCGCACGAGTGAACACGCTGGTGTAAACATTTTAGTCAGAACATTAAGGGAGCAGGGGGTGAAAAAAGACCTGCATCCTCCTCTCTTTAACTTGGCCATCCCAACTCAAGACGTCTTTTTTTTAACCCAGCAAGTTTTCGTTGTTCTAAAGTTTATTTGTCTTCACTCTGCTGTCAATAAAAAAACGTTTCACACTTGCAAAAGTAACAACAACAAAAGTCGGCTCCTGAAGGCAGGGTGAGGCTAGCCACCTGTGGAATCCGTTACCGTTAGAAGTTTTACTTGTGATTTCTCAGGCTAACTTCTCGGGTTAGTTTATCAGCGCGAGCCCGTGACAGACGGCCGGGTGGGCCAATGAGGGAGCAGGACGCGGCTGTGTACATCTCCGTTGCCCCGGCAACGCACCGACATTCCAAAGATGTGGAACAAAAAGGGGCGGGGCCTCGAGCTCTAGCACGGATGGGTGTACACGCCACGGGTTTAACGGCTGGCAACTCAGCGGAAAGGAGGGAAACTCGCAGAAACCAAACCCGAACGGGGTTAAAAACACCCAGCGAAGCCGCCGACCTTAATTCATCGTGTCTGGGACCGCTTACGACCGGTGCCGCTAACTCTTCTCACGTTACTCAAGCTAGTGGAGCTAACGGCCATCCCTGTAAAACTAACGAACAAAGAGCTGTTTAACATAAACTAAACGACGGGTGGCTTGAGTTAAAAAAAAAGTTAAACAGGAGTAAAACAAACATTGGCCCAAAAATCGTCACAGAGCTTTTCTCTGCCCGGGTTTACCTGGAGCACCGCACAGGTGCGTCAGTCTGCACCCATCATCACCTCTGTCTGCCAGTAAAGGTAAACATTAGATACACCGGGGGATGCATGGGGTAATTACAGGTTCGTAAACCCGAATGTGATCTAAAAACGTGGTCATTTCACTAATGCCGTTCAAAAAGTGACACCCCTGTACGGTTCTTTACAAGCTTTGCAGTTCATAACAAACAAAAAAAAGCTGGAAATGTTACATGAAAACACGAGAAGGGATTTGTGACACCGACATGTTGGCCTACAGGTGAGTAAGGCCTCGTGCTGCACGGTAACAAGCAGTCAATATTCGACTCCTTCTGCATCAAATACTGCATCAGTGCAGTGTTGGCGTGGAGAACCTCGGCCTGCGGCTCAGCCGAAATGCTCAGAAACACCAGCAGCCATCAGCTCGTCTTCACCTTCCTCCTCTTGACAACACTTTGCTGGCCAATCAAACACAGGGATATGGGCGTTAAGATCAGGCGTTGGATACTTTATGCCAGTGCGGGCGCCTGCCAGGTCCTGCTGGAAGATGAAATCAACGTTTCCGTGCACCTTGTCAGCGAAGCATGCGGTGCTCTAAACTTTCCTGACAGACGGAAACTGCTCTGACACTTCGCTTGATAAAACAAAGTGAACCAACATCGCTGCTTGACCTGACTTCACAATTCATCACTGACTAAGGAAACTTCACACCGGAGCTTAACCAACTTGGCATTGGTGCCTCTCTGCTCTTCTTCCACACTCTGGGACCTTGATTTAAAAAAAAAACAAACTGCATGCAGAATGTACTTTTACCTAAAAAGAGGAATTTAGGACCACTGAGTGCAGGCCTGTCTTCCCATAGCCCAGCCAAGACCCTGGCTTCACATAAGGAATGCAGCAGCAGGTCATGTCCTGCAACATCTGTGTGTGGGGAGGCTCTTGATTAACTGACACCAGCTGCTCTCCACCCCCCATGGAAAATCTCGAAAAGGCTTTGCTTCACAGTCTTCTCAAAGCTGCTGTTATCCCTGCTGCGGGTCCACGTTTTTCTACCAGACTTTTTCCTTCCACTTAACTTCCCAATACCACATTTGCATGCAGCTCTCTGCGCACAGCCTGCTTGTTTAGTCTGCTGTCAGCTGAACACCTGTCAAGACAGCAGCCTTGTTGGCCATAACACTTATGAATTAAAAGTTTTTGTTGTTGTTGTAACATTCTAATGATCCGAGAAACTCAATTTAGGCTGCTCATATGCTCAGAAATAGCAACAATAAATGTGTACTCTCACTTTTTTTAAATCTAATCCCATAAAATAGCTTTTTTATGATATTCTTTTTGCTTGAGATGCACCTGTAAAGCGAGTGAGATCCGCCTTAAAAAGCCTTACATTTTCATACAAACACAAAAATCTCATGGTTTTGTTTCTCCTTTCCAGCTTTAGGTGTCTTTCGCCAGGAGGAAGGACTGACACCACGATGGGATCACTCACAAACCTGTGCTGAAGCTCCAAGCCTGCTTCTCACCCATGTGCCGCATTCCGAGCTGCGGCTCATCCGTTCGAAGCAGCCCGGCCGTTAAGACGTTAAACATGCCTGAATCCAAACGCGTAAAATGATCAACTGAAATCCATCCGATCAATGGACAAGAAAAGGTTCCCCGCCGCCACGTGCAGGCAGATGGACTCGGCGTCCAGGAGACGGCCCTGCGTTGGGGGCGGGCTGACGTTTCCTCAGCCTCCCCCGCTCGCCTCCTCCGTCCAGTATGGCCGTATTCAGGCCGTGGAGGTGGCCAGAGGGAGGACGGGGTACGGCTTCACGCTGACGGGCCAAAGCCCCTGCGTCCTCAGCTGCATCCTTAAAGGAAGCCCTGCGGACTACGTGGGGCTGCGCTCGGGAGACTGCATCCTGTCCGTCAACGACATAAACGTCTCCAAGGCGTCACACGAGGACGTGGTCAAACTGATCGGACGTTGCTCCGGCGTTCTGAAGCTCGTCATCGCCGAGGGCGAGCGTCAGCGTCGCCACCCGCAACGCGGCGCCGCCGCCGCCGGCCGCCACCACGGCGGCAGCGTGATGGCGCCGGCCTACGCCGACTCCTGCTCCAGCGACGACGAGCTGGACGTCTTTTACAACAACGGCGCGAGCGGCGGCGGCCACGGCAGGTCAGGCGGCGGCGCCAAAGCGGGCTGGTACAAAGCAAAGCCGGACCCCAGGCAGCTGGGCATCAACAGAGCCGAGAAGGTGGTGGCGGAGCTGCAATCTGGAGGAATCTTCAACATGATCTTCGAAAACTCCAGCCACTCCTCCAGCAGCTCGGACAAGGACAGGCCCGGGGCGAGCCTGTCCTCAAAGCCGCGTCAGCCGTCCGAGCCGGAGTTCAATCCGTACCGGGACGCCGCCTGCTCCCAGGGCAACCCCAACCTCCTCTCCGAGGAGGAGATGGCCCACGTGCTGAATGACGACTCCGTCTTCCTGGAGTCGGACTTCCGGCACCTCCACCTTCACCAACACGAAGAGCACGACATGGATGTAGGAGAAGGCGCCGACTTCGGTCTGGAGCCCGGCGAGGAAATCCTCAACGTGGGGATGATCGTGGGATATCTGGGCTCCATCGAGCTCGCCTCCACGGGCGCTAACCTGGAGAATGACAGTCTGCAAGCCATCAGGGGGAGCATGAGGCGCCTCAGAGCCGAGCAAAAGATCCATTCTTTGGTCCTCATGAAGGTGCACCTGACGCTTCCAGCCACCTGCTGCTGCTTCCAGCTTTAGCTTTTCTTTAAAGAATGAGACATAAGAATTGATTATAGATTTTCTCAATTTAAAACTAGCTTTAAATTATACATACAGGCTGAAATATATACATACATGTCCCCACTAGCGTCTAGATAAATGTCCCTGGGCTTGTTGCAGAGAACTTGATGTCACTGTCATCAAGCTTCTGGTGCGATTCTGACTGGATCTTTGACCTCCGGGTGGAGGCGCCATGGCTCCTTTAAGCTGGTCGGTTTCGTGGGTAACACTCAGCTCTTGAGCGCAAGAGTTCAACCATCTGAACCGAGCGTTCACCTTTAGAGGGAAGTAGATTGGTCAGAAAGTTCAGAAGCACCAAGGCTTCTTGACCTGTTTGCCATCAACGTGAACCGGGAGGGTGCCGACCAAGAAAGAGGTGGAGCCCAAAGGCTCAGTTAGTTGCGCTGCGGCTGGCCACGAGGACAAGTAAAATGTCTCCTGGAGAAAGGTTTCATGATCAGATGAGCTGGAGACTGAGCACAGTGATGCTCGGATGAGTCAACGGGAAACCTTCGTGCGTAAAAACACTGTCCCAGCTTTAAAACGTTGCGGTAAAGGGTTGGCAGCGTCGGGCCGAGGGTCTGTTTCAGTGCCAGTGGCAGTAATGTGTTGCCAGGAGGTGGGTGGGATTGTGAAAACGGAGAGCTGCCTCCAAATTCTCCAACTTCAGCTAGACACAGCAGGGCGCTCCAACAGCAGCGATCACAATAAAACGTGTTTCAGATGGAAAAGGATTCTGTCAGATCAGCCGTTTCTGATGAGAAGATGGGATCAGACGTCCAGCTGGCTTTGTGTCAGGCCCTTGTTGACGGCTGCAGAATCATTTTGACAATGTGCTGCCAAGAAATAGATCCGCTGCAAATTCAAACCCAGCACTTGATTTAAAAAAAGATTGTACCCCGAAAAAATATATTGACATCAATGATTGTTACAGTAAATCAATCTATCTATCTATCTATCTATCTATCTATCTATCTATCTATCTATCTATCGTCACGTACCTGCACTTAGTGAATGTGTGAGCCTCATTAGTTTACCTGACAGTGAGTAATGTTTGCCTCCTGCATCCAAACAGGTCATGCATGACAGCGTGCTCCTGTGCAGTGACAGAGGTCAGGTCCTGGCCACCTATCCTGCAGAAAAGCTAGCGTTCAGCGCCTGTTGTCCCGACGACCGGCGATTTTTCGGACTGGTAACCATGCAGGCCACGGAAGAGCACGACGACCGTCGCTTCAGCAACGGGCGACACGACGAGGCCGCCGGTTTAAGGACGTCGTGCCACGTGTTCATCGTGGATCCGGAGCTGTGCCACCACCAGGTGGGTGGTTTCCTCCTTTTTAAAACCCAGAAATGTACAAACGCTCTCAAAGACGTCCAATTTAAACAACAGCACCTTGCGAAAGGACTCACATCCCATTTTGTTGTCACATCCGTACATTTTAGCTTATTTTAATGGGGTTAGATGTGATGCACCAACACAAGGTGGTGCTTAGTTGTGTAGTTGGAGGGAAATAACAAACAGGAGTTTGCAAACAGAAATATCTAAAAAGGAAGTTGAGTACTGCTGCAAGACCTTTGGGGCATTTCTTTACCAGATTTGCACATTTTGAGAAGGAAACTTTTAACATTTCAGCCGTTGATTGGAAGTGGAGTGCCCGTCTTTATAATTTTTCCAAGTCTTGACACATATTCTTCGGGTTTTATTTCGGGGTCATCTAGTTTTAGATATTTCCTTCCTGCTGGAAGCCTTATCGTTCCTCGCTGACGCCTGCTGTTCGTTTTCCACCTCACATAACGTTTCGCGTGCAGATCAGAAAGTTTCATTTTGGTCCCCTCTGACCAGAGGCCCCTTCTTCCACGTGTTTGTTGGGTCCCCTACATGGCTTGTGGAAAACTGCCAACATAGACTCGTTTTTCTTTTCGCCTGTGGTTGTGAGGTGACTGAATCCGAGGTAAGCGAGGTAACCCAGTGTTAATACGATGGACTAAACTCTGTTGTGTGAAATAAACGTACATTAACGATGAAGTTCAAGCCCCAGTTTGTCATCCATGGAGTTTTGAGGTGTTTCCTGGGATGTTTTTGCCCGTGCCTGAAACGAAAGTGAAGGTCCGTTGGGTCAGTGAGCACTGAGCCTTGTTTCTGCTGTGTCGACAGGTCCATCTGGGGGTGGCCAGGAGGTTTGGCTTCGAATGTACCCCTGACCCAGACACGGGAGGCTGCCTGGAGTTCCCACCCAGCTCCCAGCCTCTGCTCCAGTTTGTCTCCGTCCTCTACCGGGACATGGGGGATAATATCGAGGGGGTTCGAGCCCGCGCTTTCCACGACCCGGACAACGACGCCCAGCAGAACCACAGCACCAGCAGCAACAGCGACAGTGGAATCGGCAACTTTCTACCTGAGGAGAAGAGCAACAGAGTCCTTTTGGTCGACCTCGGAGGCCCCCCGAGTCACGGCCACATGTCCGGGGCCCGCCACTGGGACAGCCCGCCTTCGTCTCAGCAGGCCTGGAGCCCCGTCCTCGGAGCCACTGCCTCTCTTCCGCCTCCTCCTCCGCCGCCTCCTCCCATGGTGAGAAACGGCCACTACCTTCATGATTCGCACCTGGCCGACCTCCCTCACCCTCTCCCCCTGGCTCACCCCGACCTGCCGGGCAGACTCTCACGAGGACTCCACCCGCACCACTACTCGGGGGGGAAGCTGGGAGGAGCCGTGGGGGGAGGAGACAGGAGAGGAGGGGGAGGAGGGATGGAACCTCAGAGGTGGCTCCCAGTCCATGTGCTGAGAGACTGGCGCCAGCAGCACCACCACCACCACAGCCACTTCCAGGGTCTGAGCAGCGACCAGGAGTCCTACGCCGAGTCCACCGACGGATGGTCTTCAGCCAACTGCAGCACCCTGCCCCCGCCCATGAATAAGATCCCCGCGGACCGCTACCGGGCCCCGCTGGCCCCCGGGGACCACATGCATCCACCTGCCGTCAGTCCCCCTCCTCCCCCTCCCCCTCCTCTACCTCCCGCACACCCCCACGGCCACCGGCTGGCGGCCCAGAAAGACGAGTGGGCTAAGAAGCTGTTCGGCGCAGGAGACCGGGAGCGGAACGGAGCGCGGAGAGCTGAAAGGGAGAAAAAACGAGAGGCAAACCCAAAGGAGGGAGAGAAAAAGGTACGTCTGCAGTTTGAGTTGATAAAACTAGAAAACATCAGCGCAGCTCTGCGTTGTTTTTTTTTACTTTTTCTCCTGGTATTTAATTCAGCTTCATTCGCAAGTTTCGACTAAAGACGACTTTTCCATGAAAAGGCGCACATAGAAGAGTCCGTCGCTGCGTCGGTGTGAGGACTGTTGAGAGCGCAGTGTCAAAAGTGACCGTGAGATGAGAAAGCCGGGTCACACACACACATCACACACACACATCACACACTCCTGTCGTGGAAAGTTTCTTGGACTAGAGAGCGTTCAAGGCTGCCCATTATTGAGACTATAAATCCATGCGCGCTCTGCCTGCATTTTCTGGCCTTCTCCTCAAGGTCGAGCATTTTCCAGCGTGTCTTCCCTCAGACATCAAGCCTCTCAGTCGGTTTGAAAAATCCCATTTTTACCCCAGCTAAGAGCCTGACTACACTGATAATAGGAGCACATACGGCTGTTTTTTTCTCTCTTTTTTTTTCCGCTGAGTCGGTGAAAGTGGATGGATGAGTTATTTATCCCTTCTACTCCAGTATCTGCTCATCAATTATGCACCGAGCAGACATCTGCCGTCACCTGAGAGCCAGCTGTCTTCTGCAGGTGGAGCAAATTCCTCAAAAGTCGATTATTGGTACGATTACCAAAATCATTGTGCAATTATCTTATGGGGAATCAACTCTCGCACTGTTAAAGTACAGTTTCCGCGCGCCGTTTACTCACGTTTGAGCTCTTTTAATGCAAAAACGGCAGAAAGCGGAAACACGAAAGACATTTTCCCAGTTAGACCGTATCACCTGCGGGCCCCTTTGTCTACACCCTGCCTGTCATGTTAAAAAAAATACGTCTCTTAATTCCTATGGCTTTAAATACCAGAACACACAGCGTCTTGCATTAATAACCCCTGAACTTTTCCGTCACGTTTGACCCTCAGTGTCTTTTATATGATAGACCAACTCAGAGGGGCTCATAACCTCATAAACAATATCTATGAAGGGAGTCTTTTGGTTTATGTCTTCTAGCCTAAGCTCCAGCCAGATTGGATGGAGAGTGTGTGTGACCTTTCCTTTTCTTCTGCAGATTCTTAATTCAGGTTGACCCTGGACTTTGACTAGGCCATTCTAACACGTCTATGCTGTCACCTCAGCTGTTCCATTGCAGCTCTGACCGAATGTTCCCGCCTGACCCTTTTGCAGCCTCTAGAAGCCTTTCTTTCAGTGATGTTGTTCTGTGCCTCCATCTTTTCATGGACTCTGGTCAGTTCCCCCGTCCCTGCTTTAGCGTCACGCTGCCCTCGACACGTGTCTCCATAGGGATGTAGTTCGGTATCGTGACTGCTCCATAGTGGTCTGCTTCTCTGTGGCACTCTATCCCCTTCAAGAGTGCAGAACATATGTTGAAGTTACAAACTGACTATGAGAGAAAAACCTTGATATATTGATATTGATAAAAAAAAGTTTTTTCTTTATCAAAAGGGTGCAAATAACCGAGTACACCCAGTAGTGCATTAGCTTCTAGACCCACTTTTAGATGCAATAACCAGTATTTTTTGTCTTCCTCTGTGGCAGTATCATTATTTCCACTACAGTCCTGCTGTTCCTTAGTTTCCATCAGTGCAAGGAGGCCTGTTTGCTTTCTGAGTGTAGCACCCTATCACCTGCAGCACTGTGATTTCTGGATTTTAGGCCATTAAAACAGCCGTTTCTGCCATTCTGTCGTCAGATGGCTGCTGCTGCGCCTGGGATCGCTGCTTTCTCGCATGAGACGATTTTGTCTAAGCTGGCTGTGGCACGGTCTCACGCTGGCCGTACGGCGTGTTACCGCTAGATATGTACAGGAGTTCATGGTGAGCTCCAGCAGCCATTCTGGTTTAGGCCTTCACTATTTATAATGTAATTAACTTGAAGTTTGCCATTCTGTCTCAGGCCTGTAAAGCTTAACAAGGAGCTCTCTGTTTTTTATTCTTTTTAATGCTTCATGGCACCACACTATCTGAACTCGGCGCAAGTTTGCAGACATGCTCGCTTTTTCACGAGATGCCTTTGTGAAGCCATACGCTTCAGATCGTTTAAAAACAACCATTAAACCCTTTCTAGAGGGGCAGCAACAGTCATTGCTGATGGTTTTACATCCAGGCATTGTGTTAACACACATCCCTGCATGCTTAAAATTAGGCCTGGGCAGCCAGGTTATGGGATTCTCACAATATGATAATATTCAATAAAAATAATCTAATAGTTTTGCAGTATTTATACAAAAATCAAAAGACTACCAGTCAATGGTTTGGGCACACCTTTGTCATTCAATGGCTTCTTTCTTTATTATTATCACATTCTGCATAGTAAAAAAACAACAAAACTGTGAAGCAAAGTTATGTAGACTTATGTATCTAACGAAAAAATTAATATAATAACTTAAAACTGCTTTCATGTTTTTGAGTCTTCCAAAAGCCTCCCCACCTTAGCTTTGATTACAACAAACAACAAACCCTCGGTCGACAGCCTGTGCCTGCATGGCTGCATAAGATGGCAAAACGGCAGCTTTCAAAAAGACGTTCATAATTCTAGTGGTAGCAGTAAGGGTGTACTTAGTTTTTACTCATTGTGTGCATATTCCACGTAAATCTCTTCACTCATATTTACTGGATTTACCCAGACTGCAAGAAAGACCAGATGTGTTCTAATTAAAAA
This sequence comes from Fundulus diaphanus, assembly GCA_037039145.1. Taxonomy (NCBI): domain Eukaryota; kingdom Metazoa; phylum Chordata; class Actinopteri; order Cyprinodontiformes; family Fundulidae; genus Fundulus; species Fundulus diaphanus. Next base: position 27,574,715 of record CM073123.1, read on the forward strand.
AAAAAAGGGTGCAATTATTTTTTGTTACCCACAGCTCTATGTAGGAAACAGTCTCCGCCTCTTCACCAAAAGCTAAATGTAGGACAGATACTGAGGAGAGATTCCCTTGAAACTGGGGGAAGCTGCTACTTCTCACGTTCAACCTGATTGGTTGAGAGCTTCCTGGGACCCTGCTGGGGACAATCAGAGGAAACAACACCAAGGCAAGGTAGAGAATGACAGGGACAGGAAGATGGACGTTAACCTTTTTGAACAATGTCCTCACACTGGACTGGTAAGGAGGCCACCATTTTTTTTTTTTTTTAAACATTTCTTTATTGTGATTTTGTTCTTTTATACAAACAACGACCCCAAACCCCAGGCACAAACTGGAATAATATAGAAAGTTCCTCTGAAAGCATGAGCTCCATAAAAGTGTCCATCTAGTAACAGTCCACCTTTGTGCCCAATAAAGGCACAAAGTCTCATGAAGATAGAAAGTCCTTGTTGTGTAGTCCAAAAACAATGCTAATATATGCTCGAGTACTTTACGTAATATGTCTAGCTGATTCATGTCTCAGCCTCAATGCAAAATACACAAACAAAAACTAATCCGTGAAGTACTGATAAGGTTGTGGATTCTTGAAAGGGAACATGACAATACATACATACATAAACAGAAATACAATTAAAAAAAAAAAAAAAAAAAGGGGGTGTAATAATAATAGAACAGAATACAGTAAAATAAGGGAAGGGGGGGAAGGGCTCATTTCAAATTCCAACAGTATCCCAGCCTTCTACTTTAATATTATTATTTTCAAGAAAGTTACAAAATATGTGCCAAATCTTCCAAAACTTTTCTAGCTTGCCTTTTGTGGTATAACTAATTCTCTCCAAAGCAAAATAAAAGCACATTCCTTTCAACCACTGCGCCAAAACACAAGACACTTCTGTTTTCCATTCTTTGGCCAAACAGCGCTTAGCCTCCAAAAAACAGATATTCAGCAGACGTTGTACATTATTAGAGGGGGTAAAATCTTCTGGGTAGATGTGCAGTAGGCATAGTTTTGGTTTAAGGGGCACCTCTTCCTCAATGATCTGACTAGCAACCTCTGTCACTTTCTTCCAAAATGATAAGGAATGTGGACATTCCCACATACAATGAAATAGAGACCCTTTGTCTTGTTTACATTTAAAACAAGTGTCTGGAATATTGGGATTAAATCGATGTAGCTTGGCTGGGGTTATGTATAGTCTATTTAGCCATTTGTATTGTAGTAATTTGGAATTTGTATTTATGGTTTGTGACTGAGCCAAGGTATATGCTTCAGACCATTCTTCCCCTGTGATATCCTCCTGCAAATCTGCTTTCCAAGCTTGAAGAATATTATATGATGATTCTGATGATTTATTCACAAGGAGGTTATACAATAAAGATACCTGTCCTCTGGAGTGTAAGAAATTGAGAATAGTTTTTTCTAAAGTAGAGAGAGGGGGTAGTTGTAGGCTATTACCTTGGCATCTTAGAATAAAGCTTCTCAGTTGCAAGTATTTAAAAAAGTGTTTGGAAGGGATTGTGTACTTAGATTGAAGTCCTTCAAATGACATGAAGATAGATCTATCATCATACAGATCAGCTACCATAGCTATACCTTGAGATGCCCAGAATTTAAATCCTGCATAAGACCTACCAGGTTGAAAGTCATTATTGCCATAAATGGGGGAAAACTGTGATAATGCTTGTGGAGGTTCGGCTAAATGTGCACAAACTTTAAACCAGACTGAAATGGTATTTTTAAGGTAGGGATTTTTTGTCTTACTAATTAGTGTGTTTTTACTGGCAGAGTATATATATAATCTTGGAGATTTTGATTTGATGTGATTCAATTGAAATCCAGGACGGAGGGTTAGTTTTTTCAAAATAATACATCCCTGCCCTGATTTGGGCAGCCCAATAATACCATTCAAGGTTTGGAAGCTTTAGTCCACCTCTATCATATGGTAGATACAAAAGGGATAACCTGAGCCTGGGGCGCCTATTGTTCCATATGAAGTTAGAAAAAAGCTTTCGTAATGAGGGAAAAAAAGAAGATGGTGGTGCAAGTGGGATTGATTGAAAGAGATATAAAAACTTAGGTAATATTGTCATCTTGAGAACATTCACTCGTCCTATCATAGAGATAGGGAGTTTTGTCCATCTGTTCATAAGCTGAGTGACCTTTTCCACAATTGGATTATAATTTTCAAGAACAACCTTTTCAACGCACGGAGAAATCTTAATGCCCAGATAAGTGAAGCCTTTAGGGGAAACCAAAAAAGGACTGTGTACTGGAGGATGTTGTGCCTCATTTTCATTCATGAACATAATTGCTGATTTAGAATCATTAATCTTATAACCTGAAAAAGACCCAAATAACTTAATTAGTTCTAGTAAGGTGGGGATTGTATATTTCAAATTAGAGCAAAATAAAAGAATGTCATCTGCGTAAAGTGCTATACGATGTTCTTCATCTCCAACCTTTATGCCCTCTAATTTTGGATCTTTACGGATAGCCATAGCCAGTGGTTCAATAGCCAGGGTAAATAGCAGTGGCGATAAAGGACAGCCTTGCCTTGTGCCCCTTAACAGATGGAAAGGCTGGGAAGTCAGTCCGTTGGTTAAAACCATGGCCTGTGGATTGGCATATATTAGTTTAATCCAGCTAAGAAATTTCCCTTTAATGCCATATCTTTGCAAAACTTCAAATAGGTATTGCCACGAGATCCTGTCAAAAGCCTTCTCGGCATCTAAGGACAAAATGGCGGTGTCATGACAACCAGATTTTTCAAAGAGTATGTTAAGCACTCTTCGTATATTATGAGAACCTTGTCTTCCTTGAACAAACCCATTCTGGTCACTGTGGACCATCTGTGGCAAGAGTGTTTCAAGTCGTCTAGCCAACACTTTACAAAGAATTTTAAGATCATTGTTAAGGAGTGAAATTGGCCTGTATGATGTGCACAGGGAGGATGGTTTTCCTGGTTTTAACAAGAGTGAGATTTCTGCCATGTTTAGAGATGGGGGGAGGGAGCCATTATTCAAAGATTCATTATACATATCCAATAAAGGATGTATTAGTTTATCCTTAAATATTTTATATATTTCAATAGGAATTCCGTCAGGTCCAGGACTTTTCCCTCCCTTCATGCTGGAAATAGCCAGGGATAAATCCTCAGCGCTTAGTTCCAGGTCTAGGGATTTTACAGAATCGTCATCCAAGATTGCAAAATTTAATGAATCTAAGAATTCCTTTTGTGTTACAGCAGTTGCAGACGAGCAATCTGCGTGATATAATTCTTCGTAGAATGTTTTGAAAGTTCTATTAATTTCCTGTGGGTCGCTAGATTCTACACCATCTTCAGTTGTAATTGTATTGATTGTTCTCTCGGTTTCCAACTGTTTAATGCGCCAGGCTAACAACTTACTAGCTTTTTCACCTTGCTCAAAGTAAGATTGTTTCAGTTTCATTAGGCTTTTGGTTGCCTTGTTTATTGACAGCACATTATACTTAGCTCTTTTTTCATTCAGTTCTTTAAATAATGCCTCAGAGGGGTTTCTAAAATGATCTGTTTGAATGTTTTTAATATTTTGTTCTAATTGTTCCATCTCTTTCTTCCAACTTTTATGTTTAAAGCTAGTGTAGCTTATCATCTGACCTCTCAAGAATGCTTTAAAGGCATCCCAGCGTACAGCAGCAGACGTTTGATGAGTATTCATTTCAAAGTAACAATCAATTTGTGCCCCAATACAATTCAAAAAGTCTGGATCCTTCAGCCAAAATGATTGGAGGCGCCATCTAGTGGGCCGAAGAAAAGCTTTGGGTGCAATTAAATTAAGTGAAACAGAGGCATGATCCGATATTACTATACTATCATACCAGCTGTCTGGAATTAAGGATGTCAAATTGGCAGAGACTAAAAAAAAATCTATTCTAGAAAAGGCCTGGTAAGTGCTCGAATAGCAAGAATATATTGACTTATCAGGGTGAGCTTTTCTCCATATGTCAACAAGATTGAGTTCTTTTATAAAATAAAATATCTCCTTTCTGGTCTGGTTATGAGAGGCGTCCATCCCTGTAGACCGATCTTTTTTAGGTTGAAGAACACAATTGAAATCCCCACCTATAATATAGCTACCAGGTAGTTCAGCCAAGGTTAAGAATAAGTGTCTGAAAAAAGAAGGGTTATCATCATTGGGGCCATATAGGTTGACTAGATTTAATTTTTGTGACAGGATTTCGCACTGAACTATGATGTATCTACCAAATTTATCTTCAACCACATTAATAAGTTGAAAAGGCACAGATTTATGAATCAGAGTTATTACCCCACGTGCGTGTGAACTGAATGAGGCAGAAAAGACATGGCCAGGCCATCGTCTTCTAACTTTAATTACATCATCAGGGGTCAAGTGGGTCTCTTGGAGAAACACTATCTTAGCCTGGATTTGTTTAATTCTACTCATGACTTGTTTTAATTTCACCAGCTTATTTAAACCTCTTACATTCCAGGAGGTAAATTGTAGTTTAGAAGACATGTAGAAATATTATATATTATATGAAAGTAGTGGGCCTATTGCTAGAGTGACTAATGAGCCGAAGGGAGATGGGAGAAGAAAACAAACAAAAACAAAAACATACACACAAAAAAGAAACTGTGCCTATGAACCTGAAAGCTATGAACTTGAACCTGTGCATTTCCCCAAATGAAATACACACAACCCTCCCACAAAGAATATTCTCAATGACTCCATAGTGGAGCCAGGTTATGGAGGTTAACTGGTCCACCCATACACAAAATACAGTGAGGAACAGCCTACCTGTTGAGCTCCACAGAGCCCCACCAAAAGTGCAACCAAACTTTAAAAGTTTTAGAGCATATTTAGCCAGATAGTTAAAGAATACTACTGTACAACGTTTATATCGTCCATTTTGTTGTTACCTTAAATGGCCAGCACAGTCATCAAAAAAAGGGTTACTCCACGTTTGATTCGGCCATTTCGCTGGTATCAACTTGTTCCGTGTCAGCTCGCTCAGTGTCCATCAGCCGCTGGACAAATCTCTCTGCCTCCGATGCGTTGTCGAACTTGTGTCGTCTTTTCTGGAAGGTGATGAGCAGCGTGGCAGGGTGAATGACACCGAAGCGCAGTGTCGGATAGGAGAGGGCGACCAGTTGCTTTTTCACCGGATCAAAGACCTGCCGCCGTTTGCGCAGGTTAGCAGAGATGTCAGGAAAAAACATAATCCTCCTCTCCTTGTATTTGATCTCGCCCGCATCTCTCGCAGCTCTCATGACCCGTTCCTTATCAGCATAGTTTAAAAACTTCATTATAATCACTCTCGGACGCACCGGGGTTCGCTCGTTGTCAGACTGCACCTGCATGCTGCCTATTCGATGAGCCCTTTCGATAAGTAAGGGCCTTGGGAACTCACCAAGCACTTCGGGAATCATGTTCTCAAGAAAAGCACATAAGTCAGTCCCTTCTTTCCCTTCAGGGAGGCCAACCAGTCTGAGATTTGAACGACGGGCCCGGTTTTCCAAATCATCCACTTTTCGCGTCAGCTCTTCCAACGTCGCTTTCATTGTTTGAGACTGACCTCGTAGGGACGTGATTTCGTCTTCATTACTGCTAATTCTCTCCTCGGCTTCTGTCGTGCGTCCTGATAATTCTTTCAGTTCGCCTCGTATTCCTTGAATAGCGCATCTGTAGCTCGTGCTGGGCTAGAAGGGGCGTCCAACTTTGTAGTCGACTTCGGAGGTTTAGGAGGCTTGTTTGACGGCATATTAGTCGCTAAATCGGTTTCAACACAAGAGCGGCTGAACGTCTATGCTCAAAGCAGTATTTTATTGTTGTCCAACTATTAGTATTGACACTTACGGTCGGGAGCTCTCTGCTATGCGACCACCTAGCCCAACGCCATAACCGGAAGTTCCAAGGAGGCCACCATTATCAGGATGAGAAATGTTCATCCCTCTGTGGCAGAATCCCACCGCGCCGAGTATTGGCTATCAATTAGGCATGATTTATCATGCTAATGCGCTAATTACTTGAGAGGATTTGCTCGTAGCAGTCTGCCCATGTGCTGGGAGTGTTTGCTCGTTATTTAACACATGGTGGTGCTGTCACGCTTCTTCTGTAGGCTCAACAAGTTTGCTCTTTTTCTTAAGTGTTGCATTAACACCGAAACACAGACATAGTTGAAGACGATGCACAGTTGGAGACTAAATAGGCACAGCTTGTGTTAGTTTCACTTGCAACCAAGTTTTATCCTCGTGAACGCTGCAAGATGCTTATTGAGAAGCTGTGGCTCACATCTGGCTGCTCATGCGATTCTGAAAAACAGGCTTAGAAGCTTTCTGAATGAATAATAGTTAAAGCCATTTGGTAAATAATTTCCAATTAATCTGAGTCATAAAGAAATGTTAACTATGCAGATAATGACTGTGCTTTTTATGCGGTAGTTATTAACCCGACTTGCAGCAACTTGTGTTAGTGTGTGGTTTAGATCTTAAGAAGCTTTGAATTCTCCTCACAAACGCCACGTTTTCCTCATTTTTCTTTAAAGCTCGCTGCCGTTGAACCCGAAACAACCCCCCTTGCCCTCTATCACTTCTCTCTTTCGCCTCAATTTGCGCCTCTCCATAAAACCTCTTTGGATTTCTCTCTCGTACTCACGCAAGACCAACCGGGTAAGAAAGAAAAAAGGTCGTGTCGGCGCGTGTTTGTGCCCACGCGTTTAATCAAGCGTTTGCATCGTTATTAACCGAATGTACGCGCAGATGCACACACGCACAGATGTAGGGTCGACTCGGTATCCAGGCAACACCGCTGCCACTGCCTGATGAAATGCAGCGACCGCCTCCTAAGCAGCCAGTGTGATTCAGCTCGCGTCTGTCCTCTCAAACCTGTCGCCGTCTTTTAATGACGTATCCCCTGCTGTCACCCGGGGGGCCACTCCAGCAAGCCGGCCCCCCGCGGTACCAGGAGACGAGGCAGATGTTGCTCGTGGAAGTTCTGGGAGGAGTTCCTGTGCTTTTGAAATGCAACAGTTGTCAGGGCAACACTTGATAAATCCCCGTCCCCTCTGATTTACAGCGGTTCTCAGCGAGATGACGTCACTTTCAAATGGCTTTGGATGATAAATGTTTTTTTTCCCCTGTGACTGAGGCTCTTAGGTGAGACAACCTATGGCAGCGCCTTCCTGCAGGGGCATTGGAATCTAAGTCCAATTAGCTGTTTTCCATGACACTACTTCTGCATATGGCATAAAGTTTTAATGTTTTTTTTAGCATGCCGCGCTTCATCATTAGTTGGTACCCTCAAATATCCTCAAACAATGGGACACAGACTGCGCAAAGGTGCAGGTGTATTCATTTTTTTGTGTAAAGCGCTTTGCATCTTTGCATTGGGCCTGTGGGATTTGATTCAGCAGCTGGCACGGCAGGCACACAACAAGTATGTGCATGTCCGCATGTGCCGTGTGGAATGTAACATGTTGGTGAAAAAAAGAAATGTGCTCAAATTAGGCAAAACATAAATGCAGCCAAATTAGTCGGTACATTCCCAGCTCTGTCATGAATTGTGGGTTGGACCAAACTCCAGACAGGAACTAGGGATGAGCATCGTGACAATTTATGGGAGCCAAACGGAGTGTGAGGCGGTACAAATGAAGAATCCAGCTAAGAACAATGAGAACCTGAGAATACATACTGAGGGGTGAGTGGAGAATGACATAGACAGATGAAGACATTTTTATATAAAAAGGCATTTAACTAGGATGTACAAGGAATTGAAGTGTGCTTGTGTTTTATGTTGTTTTTTATTGTGAAGGACTTTGTGATTTTAATGTCTGCGAAAGATGCTGTACAAATACATTTCACTTACTTACATAGAAAGAGGCGAGCTGATCAACAGAATAGGTGAAGCAGCTGGGACAGAAGGAGCGCAGTGAGATCATGGCAGAGAGGCTCATTAACGTGACTAGGACTGAACTGAGATACAAAAGAATATATCTAGCCAGGGGAAAAATGTAACAGAAATGCTAAATGTACAAAACAACAGAACACAAGGGAGAAAAAATAAGAAAGTAAACACAAAAGCATGAACTTATACGGCAAGGCCGTATAAATGAAATACTGAAAACGCAAACACACAAAAGAAAACCAAAACCCAAACACCTTGAGCTGGTGACAAATGCTGCAAATGGAGATGTCACATTGGGATGTGCAGAAATTGCTTTTTGGCAGTGATTGCCATAAAATACTGTCATTTTCGTGTGTTTTAATCCTATGACACAATCAATAGTTTCTGTTTTTGTTTACCCTGAAATGGCAGCAAAGACGTTTGGCCTCATGTGTAACAAATTACATCTATAAGTGAAGCTGTGCAAACCACCCACCTGTCATGTAAAACGCTCAACATGTCATGAATATTTGCGGGGAAATGTCTGGCAAAACACACATGTGCAAAGAGAAGTAATTTAGAAAATATCCGAGTCTCTTCAATTATCTCTTTCATTTGTATTTAGCTGCTTGAATCTGAGACGGAGTCTGTGAGCAAAGAACAAGAGGAGGGTTTGTCCAAAGATACGGTTAACGGCAGATTCTCGTCATTCATCCTACCATGACCCCCCCCGCGGGTTTCTCATCAGTCGACAAACGGCTGTTTATTAAGACATCTGTTACAGCACGTAAACTGAAGTTGATTTTGTTATCTCGACCTCAGGGTGGTCGGTTCCGCGGTTTGACGATGGGATTCCCTCCTCTGCCCCATCACTCTTCAGCCAGACGCTCCTTTGGGCGCTCCAAACGGCTCAGCATGGCTCGCTCCCTGGACGACTTGGAGGTGAGCAACATCGACGCTCGCATCTACTGTGTGTGTGTGTGTGTGTGTGTGTGTGTGTGTGTGAATGATAACACAGAAACAGTACACAACCACTTACTCTGGCATGTAACAAACATTGAAAACCGAACCTGTCAGTGAAGGAAAAGCGTGCAGCATTGCTTCCTTGTGACAGAATCTCCCCTGCTTTGGCTGCTGATCCATGAAGGCGGTTGCTAATAACGTTCTAGAAACAAATCCTCCAAGGGGGCTTTTTGATAATGGTCCGAAAGGAGAGAAAACATCCAGTGAGCACTAAATGTGTTGGTGAGAACGGCTTTTTGATGTCAGAGGTCGAGGTGGAATGGGCAGCCTGGTCTGAGATGATGGAAGCCAAATGCAGCAACAATGCCCACTTTTTAAATGGTAAGCGGCCCTCTGACCGCCGCCAGCAGGCAAAGCGGGTGAAGTGTCTTGCCTAAGGACACAACGACGACACGGTGTGAGCGGCGATTCAGAGCGGGGGGAAAGCGGCAACCCACCGGTTACAGGACAAACTCCCTAGCTCCTGCGCTGCCATCGCCCCAAGGTGTCCAGAATACCGTCTCTGAACGCAGAGCAGACCGAACCTTGAAGTAAATGGGCTACAGGAGCAGAAGACCACAGTGGATGCTGCATCCTTCAGTCAAGGAGGGAAAGCTTCGGCTACAGTTCCAAGAAGGACACAAGCTGGACAGTAACGATCCGTGCGATTAGTCTAGATTTCAGCAGTAAAACTCAGATGACGGAGTCAGAATTTTACATGGTGAAAGCAGGGACCCATCCTTCCACCGAGGAGCTGAGCACAGTGTTTCCATCTTCTAGCGGCAAAATGCACCATGTCACAAAGATGAAATCATGGTTTCTTGATAATAACACTGAGTTCAGTAGCTTAGTTGCCTCCACAGTCACAACAAACCCAATCCAATAGCATCTTTGGGATGGTGCAAGGTGAAAATCACATCATGAACAAGAGGCCAGCAAATCTGTGGCAAAATTATGACACTACAATGTTTTCCTCTTTTTTAAAAGCATGCATAGACATATTTACATAAGAAAAGAAAAAAATATATAAATATATTTCCTATTTGTCCTTTTTCACATGCTCACACTTAAAATATCTTTACTGAGCGCAAACTGGAACTGAAGTCAAATTTCTTGTTTGCGTACAACAGATCCTTGTTTTGATTATGTTAACTACCTCTGAGCAATGTTTCGGACTTCATGTTGATTCTATGCCACAAAGAGCTAAGGCGGGTCTGAAAGCAAACGGTAGTCCAACCTGCGTCCAGCAAGATGGACCTACTAATTAAGGCCACTCGGCGTATGATGATTGTTAAAAGCTACGTTTTGAATCCGTCGTTTTCTCCTTTATCTAGTTCACCAGCATAATAATAATAATCAGCCTTGTTGGCCAAGATTGTGTCCACAAACAAGGTTTCAATTGCTTAAAGCGTTCAAACATTAAGGTAACAAGTATATCTAAGCTTTAGAGGATTACAATAAGGATAAAAGTAACAATATGCACGTGTATGTACAGCCGTTTCATTAGATAATAAAATGATAATGTAGGCAGGTTGTGGTCATACAAACGTGCTTATTTTGCTTCACGGCTGAATCCTCAGCAGAAATTGTCTCTGTAGGGGCGGGTCTGTGGCGCTATCAATCTTTTATATATATAGATTTCTTTTTTTTTGCCCATGTGTGCATGGAAAGGCCTAAATCTGCTTCCAGCTGTGTTTGTGGGTTTCTAATGACCTATTTGGTGTTGTGATTTACCTGACTTGAACTAAGGTACTGGACCACGTGTGCAGCTCGACTCTGCTCCGCTGTCACAGGAATTATTCTTTTGCTCTTCTTTTAGCTTCAAGATAAATGACCTGGAGTCCAGTCATTTGAGAACCATGAGTTTTTCCTAACAATATGCCTATTTAGACCTTCTTTCATAAAGTGAAAGATTTGGCCTGTTTATTTTAGCGCCTGGATGGAGAGGTCCACTGGGCTACAATTAGACGCTTCTGTTTTCAGTATTTTTGCTCTTCATTGCGTTCAACAGAACTGATCGTGAAACTTAGAAACATAAATCGGCGTGTTGTTGTCGTGGAGGGCTCGTCTGTTTGTGTTTACGTCTGAGGGAGGGTCTCACCGTCTCAAGACCCTCACATAACAGCAGCTTTGGCTCTGAGATGGAAATCAGATCTGAGTTAAACGTTTCCTCCGTTTAGCGGAAACACTGGGGCACCCTGGGAGCAGACGGGCCGAACCCACCGCTGTGGCTTCAACAGTGACGTTTTATTCTTTTATTTTTTTTCTGTACATTTTTGTCATTCTTTCTTTGGCAGACTGCAGGAACAGGAAGCACAGCGAGATATGGAGGCCCTAAATCTGTCGTTAGACAAACGTAGAGGTGCTCAGTTCCATTTTTTTCTTTTTTTTTTTGTGGGAATAGCTTTGACAAAACGTCTTAATGAAGCTGAAGCTTTATCATAAGAACGTAACTTCTCATAAAACTCCAAGAATCAGAGTTTGCGCTTCTGCTTCGCTTAGTATGACTGCAAGTTGTCTCAAAAAGAGGGAATCTGCCTGCACAAAAAACAAAAATAACGCGGTGCACCGTGACCTGCCTGAGCTGTGACACGAGCAGTTGTGGAGCTCTGGCAGCTCAAACACGGAGGAATGAAGCAATTTCTGCGCTCCAGCCGAGGTTGACGTGGCAGTTGGGTAAAAATGCGGTAAAAGCTTCTTGAAAGTTGTCCGAGGCGAAAACGCTCGCCTAAATTCTCTCCCTGCACTTCCACCTCCACAGCAGCAGGTAGAGAAAGTGGCGATCAAACCTTGACAGCGCTCTACACACCCTGCGCCCACATAGCCGTGGCAAAAAGTAGTCCGTGTTAAAAAAGACATCAAATAAAAGAACCCATGGCATAATGTTAGAGGTCCACCAATTGCAGTTATGTGTCTGATTTCTGATTTTACCGTGCGTCTCTCCTGTAGTTATAAGAACTAGAGCTAACTTCATGTGACGCAACTGTTTCATTTAGTTCGTCACAATAGTGCGTCTGTAGTAAAAAAAAAAAACACGAAACAAGCGCATTTTCCCCAAAACAGCCCGAGTTGTTTCTCATTACTAAAAATCTAGTAAAAAACCTGGAGGTATGTAGGCAAAAAATATCTATTCCGTTAAAACAGTCATGGAGCATCGTTTCAAAACTTTTTCCACCTTTAAATGTAATATCCTGTACGATTCAGCTGATCATCAGACACATTTTAATATCACACAAAGGTAATGCTAAAGAAAATTGGATTTTATTCACTGAAAGGGAGAAAAAAAAGCCACCAAACTATGCGCCTCCTTGGTAACTCATGAATTATTGCCATTTCCCGCATTAGAGTTCAGTTTCAAGAAAGCATAACTGGCCCTGAACAGAATAACTTGTGACACCCTTGGTGGCAACAGTCGGCCTCGAGCGTTTTGGATAACCGGCAATGAGTCTTTTACGTCACTGTGGAGGAATGTTGTCCCAGTCTTCTCTGCAGAAGCATCAGTATTCAACCACGTTGGGGGGGTTAGCAGAAATGGTCTGTCTAGAGTCCTGTCACAGTATCTCAGTTGGATTTTAGTTGGGACTTTACCAAGGTCCCTTAACTACGTTGTTTTTTTTCCCACAGTCAGAGATGGGACCCTTCCGATTATGATGCTGCTGCAACCCCCTTTAAGATGTCCTAGATAGCAGAAATGATGGGTCCATCAACTATAGAAAGCAGTCCTGGTCCAACAAATCAGTCCAAGACCCCTACATTACCGTACCTACACCACTTACTGGCTGACTCACACCAAAGAGGATTAAATCCTGAATCTGAATGAAAAGGTGCTTCAACAAAGCTTTAGTTCATGCAATCAGGTTATCGCAGTATTTTATTATTGTGTACATTTCCCTTCTAACATATTAGTTTGATTTGAATTCTACTTGATATATCTGACATTAAAGGTGGAAAAGTTTATGAAATTTTTTTGTCATAGTTCCAAATCTCAAAATAACAACAACAACAACAACAACAAAAAAAACCTAGAAAATTACCAGAGGTGTTCACATTTTTGACAAACACTAAATCTCCGTCACAGAAGCTTTTATGGGTTTCTGCTGAATTTAAGACATGAAAGTACGCTATATTACTTTACTTTTTCTTTCTACGGGATCCATTAAGAATAAGCCATTTTAACAAATGCCTTCTATTAGAACCAGAGGCAACGTCACACTGTATGTAGAAGAGAGAGCAGTTGCTGTTACACAGCTCCGAAGAAGGGGGAGTGGTGCCCTGAGCAAGACCCTTAGCCCCAGAAAGCTCCCTGGGCGCCACTCGGTGTTGGCCGCACACAGCCCCCTAAGGGATGGGTTAGATGCAGAGAAGAACATCAAGGGAAATATTTATTTGTTAAATATTTGACCACAACCTCAACTGTTTGGTTGTGTTTTGTTATCATCAGCTTTGTTGGAAGCGTGCTATCCTGCGCAGTTAAACTGCAAACCTTTTTCATGGTTTTTACAGGGGTGGACGTCCCATCACCAGAGCGTCCCACATCAAGGTCTCTATCCCCTTAGCTCCTCCTGCCGCCTCTGTTCTCCCTCATTTCTTCCGGTTGTTAGGCCTTTTCCTCCTGCCGCACAAGCTGTAATATGGACAAACAGAGAGAGCTTTGTGTTGTGGGGGGTTTTGGTGTGTGTGTGTGTGTGTGTGTGGTGGTGGGGGGGTAACCGGGTTCTAAGTGTTGGCCTGCTCTTCTAACGAGCTCCGATGAGCAACAAGCCGACATTCGACTCATTAGTGAGGCGCCGACACAAAAGGCACACGCAGTATGCGAGACTCACTACCGGCACAGATGCACACATCCCGAAGCGTTCAAGATGTCACGGCGAAGCTGAGATATGTGCTGAATGGATGTACATGCCAGCCAGAGCCAGAGGCTTGCTGTTTATCTAGTGATAGCTGTAATTATACAGTAGAGCCTAACCGTTGCAAACACACGCTCTATCCGATTTCTCATGACAACGGTCAGACCGAACACGCCTCTCTGTTTCTGGATAGCGCTTTTACAGTTTCAGTTGCGCCTTCTTACAGATTTCTTCTCCTTTTGCTTTTATGTCACATTGAAACGTTTCACATTTCCAAACACTTTTGAATATCGGTTGCAGAAAACCCAAGTAAATACAAAATGCAGTTTTCAATCAGTGATCATGAGTTAACTGTAAATAACCATTAAAAAAAAATGAGTGCAGTTTCAACCAATCACACCTAGACCTGTGCATTCAAGATGTCCTTTTGATCGAACCTGATTCACGGAGCAAGGTAAAAATATATCTAAAAAAATAACACATAATGTATGAATCTAAAGAGATACAAAAGGAACAGAGTCACTATTCAATTCAATTTCAATTCAATTTTATTTATATAGCGCCAATTCATGAAACATGTCATCTCAAGGCACTTTACAAGATAGGTTCAATCATATTATACAGATTGGGTCAGATTATACAGATTGGTCAAAAAATGTTCCTATATAAGGAAACCAGTTGATTGCATCAAAGTCCCGACAAGCAGCATTCACTCCTGGAGAAGCGTAGAGCCACAGGGAGAGTCGTCTGCATTGTACATGGCTTTGCTGCAATCCCTCATACTGAGCAAGCATGAAGCGACAGTGGAAAGAAAAAACACCCGTTAACGGGAAGGAAAAACCTCTAGCAGAACCGGGCTCAGTATGAACGGTCATCTGCCTCGACCGACTGGGGGTTACAGAAGACAGAGCAGAGACACAACAAGACAGACTACTCACATCTATTAGTCTGGAAAGGGGTTTGCAAAGCAATCTCTTAGGCTTTAGGTCTCCAGTGAACCACAGATAGAACCATTATCCACAAAATGAAAAAAAACAAAAAAAAACGGGATGAACCGTCCCAGGAGTGGCCTGCTTATCAATATTACTATAAGAAACCATCGACATTTAATTTAGGAGGTTATTAAAAAACTAAAACAACATGTTCAAAGCCCTAAAGGCCTTTAGGGGTTGCAAATCCCTGATTTAGAAATACAACTTGTTTTCCCTTCAGCCTTCCTGTTATCTACTGAAAGTCGCTCTCTCTCACTCTTGCTATTGCACACCCTAAATAATCATAGGCATGTTTCTGCCCTAATATCTAATCACAAAACCTATGTAGAAATTAGCTAGCTTTGAGTCTACTTACAGTTACAGCCACCACTACAGAGTGCCAACATGATTTGCTAGCGCTTTTATATTCAGCGTTCCCTGATTGGAAATAGTTTCTCCAATTTTTGTAATGCAGTCTTAGTTAAGATAAACAAGAACATAATCAAGATTTTTTTTAATATTGGCTTATGCACAAAACGCAAGTTCGTGGCATTTTTAGGATTTCCACTTATTCTACAAAAGCAAGTAAAACTTTAAGACAGGGCCAGCAAGGGATAAATAAATAAAAAACCTAGAGAGCTTAATCCCTGTCTGGTGGTAAGCCTGTGCTTTTTTGTCTTTAATTTAACTGCTTTTCTTTTTTTTTTGCTTATCACCTTATATTAGCAAGAAGTTTTTCTTTTTTACATTTGTTTTTACAAAACAGTTACACAAATATTTAAACATCATTATTTTTTCAGGGGTCTCATTGACATTTTTTACTTGCTTATTATTTGCTTATTTGCTTGACGTTATCTTAGTTTAATCTAAAGTCTTGATCAGTTTAGTGTATTCCTACTTATATCCAGTTTTAAACGGTAAACTAGAATTTTGGGAGGAAAAGCAAGATATAAATGTTCAACGTCTCATTCTAAGTAAAAAGATCAATGATTGCTATATATATAATCCCTGTCTGGTATATATATTGCTTATTTTTTGCCATTACCCTGTTTATTAAGTATTCAGTCCCTTTATCATTATTTAGTTGTAACTTCACTGTTTTTCACTTTAACTGCGATTATATCTTTTGGTAATTGTTAATTATTTGACATGAATTTAGTTTTGGACATCCCAGCCACGCAGGTATTTCCTAACGTACTTTAAGTTAAAATCTAATTCCACAAATGTGACTTCAGTGAGTCCTTTGCCTGACTGATTTTTCCCAAATCTAATAAACTTAACTGTTGGCCTTTTAGTGTAAAAAAAAAAAAAAAGAACAAAAAAGCTTTCTGTTTTTTAGGAATTAGTGGGAATGCTCAACCAATAACAACATCTTACATCACAGCTCTAATTGAGCGCCTGATAGAGTCGTCTGTGGCTCAGTCTTTTCTTTTCTCTGTGTCTTTTAAGAGGATATGCATCACAATAAAGCTGCACTCGAAGTTTTCAGGTGCTGCACTGTTTGGTCTGGTGTCCTTTCAAATGCAAGCTTTTTGAAAAGTAAAAATGACATCAAGACTTCTTTTTGTATGAATAAAAGTCATGGTGTGTACACAGCCTGACTTGTGAGCAAACAGAAAAAAAATGAGATTTCAATCAACCACCTTTCAGCCTTTTGTGATAGTGCCTGGCATTATGTACGGGGCCGCTGCTACTATGAAGATCCACTAAGGTTTTGAAATGCTATGGTTTCAAAATCCCTTAAAGTTTCTTTTTGCAATTTAAATCTTTTTAATGGGTATATGGACGAACATGCTGGTTTGTCGTTCCCTTGCTTGACTATTCATTTTACCACTTAATTTTTAGCATCGAGGCATTAATTATTTTGCCCACCCTACTGTATACCAATATTCTGTAATGTTCTCCCTTTTGTCTAATGTTTTTCTGTACTCTGTAATGCTTTCTTTCTTCTTCTTTTTTGTTCATGTACAGCACTTTGAATCGTCTTGTTACTGAAAAGTGCTATATAAATAAGCTTGCCTTGCCTTTGGTATCCCTATTACTGGTGTGTGTATATGTATATATATATATATATATATATATATATATATATATATATATATATATATATATATATATATATATATATATAAATACATATATATATATAAATACATGAAAAATCCATGTTTAGTCTCTCAGAGAGGCAAGTAAAGCCTGGCAGCCTATAGCACTGTGGGGGAACCCCTGAAAGTATTATCGAAGGCATTATTTTAGCTTTTTATTTTAGCAAGTTCAGCTCCTAATTTATCTTTGATGGAGTAGAAACACATCTAAAGCTTGCAGGATACCAGCAGATGAGCGCTTGACTTGGTCACCTCTGGTTTAGTCGGTGGACTAGCTCTTGACAATATCACTGCTGTCCAGTTATCTTTCCTCTTCCTTCTTACACCAAACAGATTTTACATGTCTAGTATTTAACATTGAGGCTTGGGCAATGTTAAAGCATAACATTATATTAATGAGTCTGATCTGGTCAGACATTTTTTTTTTTACAAAACAGCATGAAAACAACATCAGTATGATTAATAAGCTTTCTTCAGGAATGATACATTGACTGTTAAAAACAGGAAATGGGACAAAAGCACATGCACTTTACAGACATGATAAAATAGTTATTTTGCTCAGTATGTGTAAAGAAATTATAAAAAAAGGTTTTCTGCTTTATTTTCTTGTATGTACAAAAATCCTAATCTCTTGAAATGATCAAATGTATTTTCTCAGATATTATTGAAAGATGTCTCTTTTACAGAAAAACATTAACGATGAATACAGCCTACTTTTATTTATACAGCCTGGTAAAAAAAAAAGTTATCCTGTTAATTTCCTTTAAAAACAGAACCATACAGCTGAAACATGATATTTACATAAACCACATGAAAGTACTTTTTTTCTTTGTGACATAAAATCAGAACAGACCTTTCCTGTTTTAGGTAAGTTAGGATAACAATAATTATTTATACCCACTAAATGCCAAAATAATGAGAGTATGTTCTTCCAAACTGGATGTTTGCATACCCTAAGATTATTGTGCCTTCTAACAAGTAGGGAAAGCCCAGATAATGACATTATAAGCTTCTGATTCACATTTGAGTCGGCAGATCTGCTGATGTATTTTAAGGCAGCACATTAAACACAACGCTTCCTTGTGTGACATGGAAAAATCAAAACTAATCAGCAAAACTATCAGAGTAAAAAAAATGGTGTGTCCCAGAGAACGAGGAACGTCTTTCGGTGTGAAATTATGCGTATCAACCGCAGAACAGAGGCTAAGGACCTATGAAGATGCTAGCTAAAGCCGCTAAGAGTGGAAGGAGCTCTGTACAGATGTGGGCTGAAATGCCAGTCAGAGAGGAAGAAGCCATAACGATCCGATCCAGAAGCAAATTAAACCAAACAGATTACAGTTTGCAAATGCACTCAGGAGCAAAGCCTTTAAGTTTTGGAGACATGTCCTCTGGTCGCATAAAACCAGAATATGAAGTGTTTGGTGGAGATATTTGTTATTCAACCATTTATTGTTGTCAAACTCTTTCAAGCGTTATGACAATTGTAAATTCTTTGTGCCAACAAAAAACTCTAAAGGAGGGAAGCTTGCAAGCATGAGAACACCATCCCAGCGGTGACGTACAGGGGTGGTAGCATCATGGTGTGGGGTACTGTGCTGCAGGAGGGCAGATTACAATAGAATAGGATAGAAATACTTTTATTGTTCCACAATGGGGAAATTTGGGCGTGACCACTTATCAGAAGGGGCGAAAACTGGTGCACCTCATAAAGTAGGTGGCGTCACAATGAAATAAGAGCAGTAGACACCAAGCATTCTGCCAAATCAGTTACAAAGCTATTTATTTAGTTATTAAGCGGAAATGCTTCTGGAAATCCTGACGGACCTCAAACGGATAACTTTTAGTCTGATTTTCATCAGACATCGAGACAAAAAAAGGCTGCCGTCTTTTCATTCTGAGTGTGTCGACATCTGGTTTCAGCCGTATGTTGTTGATGTTCATAATACTGTGCAAACACATTGTGTGGCTGCTGATTGCCAGCAAGTGCCTCCTGACTGCTGGATATTTATCAGCAGTCGGTGTCATTGATTGGTGCTGCTTTTGCTGTCGTCGCCCCCGGGCCAAGTTGAGGGCAGGCGGCAGGGGTGTGCGCACGGCGGAAAGTGTCGGGGTGAGTACCTCTACTGTGTGTCAAGGCATGTTGAGGAATCCAGCCACTTCTGAACACGTAACGCAGCCCCCCCCCCCTTCTCCACACCCCTTACGTCAAGAGATCAAGACTGTCAGTTTATTCTCCAGACGTGTGTGAGGCATACTAAGCAGACAAGAGAAGAGCGCTGAGGGGAACACATTCAACTTTGCGCTAATTTTCTGTGGGGAGGTGTAGCCTGATGGCGAGGGGGTCTACTTCTGCAGTAATGCCCACACGCTCCTCGGGAGTTTGTGTGTCAGCCGGTAGCCGTGTGGGTGGAATAGAAATTATGTGAGGGTGGGTGCAAAGGCAAAGGCGGAGGAAGGGGGTAGAGCTGGGAGGTAGAGCAGGGGAGACGTTAGAGAGGGAAGAGGAGGAGGAGAGGGAGGCATGAGAGAAAACGCAGGAGAGGGAAGGGGAATCTGGTGACAGCGACATTCTGTAGCCGTTTGGACATTTGAAAACCAGCGCTTAGTCTCTCTTCTCACACACACACACACGCACACTCACACACATTCAACAGTTGATGACAATGTTCACTTAAAAGAGCTCTCACTTGCGGTGCTGAGGATTACTCGTCTTCATGGAGCAGCAAACTTTTACTGAAATGCCTGCAGATCCCGTGAGTAAATTAGCTCCATGTTTGTGTGTGTGTTGTATTTTTGGTTGATGCAGCGAGTTTTTTATTCCGCTATGATGTCTCTCCGTCAGTCTGGATATATATATATATATATAAATGTTGTATCCAGGCTGTCTGATAAAGTCCTTGCCATAACCACATAACCACAGCAAGTGATCTAAATCCATCTCAAGATATCAATATATTTGTTTGAGTTTTGAGTTAAAAACCTTATATTTTATTGTATGCTTTGAATCCATACAAAAAAAAATATTTTAAATGTCTTCCTTTTCTCTTGTATTCTGTTCCGGACATGCATTTAGTTTAGTTTGAAATGAGCCGGATGCACTGAAACTTTTGCTGCGAGGCCTGTCTCGGGAATGACAGGTCACGTGACCCGCCTGAGCCAATCATTAGGCTCCTTCTGCCCCATTTGATTTAAGGGGACACCTGTTAATTCCTCCATTTGATCATTTCATCGTTAGAGCTCACAGATTTGGCTGTGTGAGTTTGTGTATGTTTAAAGCTTCTAGATGTGTATACTGCGCTACAGTTAACTTTATAATTGTTTTGTTTAACGTAGCATTGACTGTTGATTCCACATCTTTCAGCTGACTAATGCAGAATGTGAAAAGGAGTCATAGATGTGTTGTTGTTAGCGCTCCCCTTGCTTGTTGTGTATGAATGTGCATCTGGTTGCGCCGCTCTATGACATTTTGACACTGTGGTGGTGAGCAGCTCAGGACTTTATTCAGCTGAACACATCAGTGAGAAAAGAGCATTCTCCCAGCCCTTTGACCCAACACACACACACACACACACACACACACACACACACACACACACACACACACACACACACACACACACACACACACACACACACACACACACACACACACACACACACAGGCATAAAAAGCTAATTCATACCTTAAAATAGACACATTCAGGCACCCAAAGATAAGAACTGCACCCAAGTTTATTCCTGTGTGTGTGTGTGTGATTGTTTATTCTCACTCTAAGGAAGTGCATGCACGTTGTTCCTCGTGATATCCCCTGGGAGCAGAATGTGTTAGGGAGGAAACATCAGATGATGGAACAGGATCAGCGTCACTCCTGTATGTAAAACATCCCATGAAGCAAGAAGTCATGTTTGGCATTGCCCTAATTCAAAAATAAACACAAGTATGTCTGTGTTTAACCTCACCTAATGTCAGATTGATGGTTCTACCACATCGGCACACCGAGAGACGGTCATGTGAGGCAGCTGCTTGACTGTTCTCCTTTAGGTAGACTGTGTTGTCACCTCTACAGAGAGTACCTATCAGTTAGAGTCAGTATTTCAAACATTTCTGGGGCAAAAGTGACTGGCATGAGTCACCGTGACTTAAAATGTTTTTCCATTTAATTTCTTGGGGGGCGGTTGTGACTCAGTTGAAATTCATCAACCACAAGGTTGGTTGTTTCATCTCCGTCCTTCGACATAGTGTTGTTTCCGAGCCCCAAACAAATAAAGATGTTTAAAGGTAGGACGATCTTCCATTCCAGGAGCAAAATTTCACAGTGAGAAACAAATCAAGCGTGTAATCATTGGCCCTGAAGGACAGCAGTTTCACCCCCCCCCCCCAAGCAATTTTACTTCCCGTAAAGATCCCATTAGAGAAGAACAACAAATACAACTGTTTAACTAAAACACCGGTGTCACCCTTATTGTTTCACAATCCCTATAAAGTAAGTGTTTTGATTTTGTTTAAGTTGATTAGTGATGAGAAACTTTCAATTAGTACCCTATG
Source organism: Fundulus diaphanus (assembly GCA_037039145.1). NCBI lineage: Eukaryota > Metazoa > Chordata > Actinopteri > Cyprinodontiformes > Fundulidae > Fundulus > Fundulus diaphanus. Next base: position 27,596,110 of record CM073123.1, read on the forward strand.
ACTGTCATGAGGTATAAACAGGATGTTATCTTGTAAATGGGAAAGACAAAAGAACATACCATTAAAGTAAGACAGATGTGCGTCGATCTTTACAAGTCAGAAAATGGCTACAAGAAAAAAAAAAGTTCCTGTCCACACTTGCCCTTATCTAGAGTAATAATTACAGTTTGCAAGCAACTACTACTATGACAGACGAGACTTTACGAGCACCCAAATGTACCTTGGCACCACTGCGGCAATGATGGTAATAATGTTAAACAAAGTCTCAGAACTCAATGTTTAAGTGCTATAGCTAATTATTCAGGGAAGACTATGCTATTATTATTATATAAAAAATAATTTATCAATTCTATGATCTTTTATGGAGTGTCCGTACTAGACATACCGATTCAATTCAGTTTATTTATCTAGTGCCAATTTTCAACTGGAATGTCAGGGCACTTGGTTGAAAAGTTTTCTATCTAAGGAAACCCAGCAGATTGCATTGAGTCGTTGACTTGCAGCATTCATTCCTCCTGGATGGACGTCCAGCCACATTGGACAGTCGCTTGGCATTGTGTTGTTGACTTTGCAGCAATCCCTTATACCACGCATGTATGTAGCAATAGTAGAGAGGAAAACTCCCTACACGTGCTAGCTGTTGTTAGCTTGACACACACTACGGCACACGGCTGCGGCCCTCCTTCGAGCTGCGTTACGCACCGCTCCTTGTGCTTACACTACCCCTACACTGCTACTGCTATGCATACACAGGTCTCTGTGTATGCATAGCAGCAGATAATCATTTTATGATTATTGGATGCTTTTGAATACTTTTCTGCAAGCAGAAGATCCTCTTCATTGTTAAGGAATGGCTTGGTTAACAGAAACAAATACTTAAGGAATGACACCTACATGGGACACTGTTAATAGACAAGATACTAAAGACACTGGTTAAGGGCACTTTGATTACTTTAAAGCAGCTGTCACAATGTTTCTAAAAACATGTTTTACATGGGTGTGTAGGTGTACAAATTAAGCGCACTTTTAAAGTACATGAATTGTCTTTGATGCACCTCAATAATTTTTACTCTGAATGTAGTGGAATAAAGGATGTAACACTGACAGTGTGCTGCTCCATCATGACCAGAGTAAGTTACCTTTTCCGTGACATAACCGTCTTGTTTTTGTGACTTTTCCAGACGACCACCTGACCATCTGGGAATGAGAGTTCACAGCAATATACACAGTCTATGAGGGCCCACGAACTGTCAAATGATTGTCAGCTGAATTAATCAGAAAGTAGGTCGTGTTGCTTTCCTGTTGGACCCCCTTTAATCATTCAGCCTGCAGAGGTGATTCTTCATAGATGAGGTCAGAGCGTCTGCATTGTGTAGCATTAGATTAAATGACATTACTGGGTCATTGGCGCAACGTTTCAATTGCGCTTGCTTAAATTCTGCAACAGAATGTGAGTCAAATCTAACTTTGGGCCACAGAATAAAATCTATCCGTTGTTGCATGATCACATTGTGTATGCCACATCGAACAACAAGAAAAGAGTTTCAGAAATATCTAAATCTATCAGGTTGATTTTGAAGTGCCTAAATAGCAAAAAACAAACAACCAAAACAGGGGGTTTTTTTGGAGATTTTTCACGGATCTAGTGGCTCGCTTTTTAACAGAGTAGGCTGACAGGAAGGGGGGTGGAAGAGGGGGAGAGACTTGCTGCAAAGGACCGCAGGTCGGAGTCGAACCCGGGTCGACCACGTCGAGAACTAAGGCCTCCGTACATGGGTCACGCTACCCGCTGTGCCACCAGCACGCCTCGTGGTCTTATCTTTTTAAGTAACTCCATGACTTCTCATTCTACTGGTCCAAAGTGGTCTGGTGTCAGATTCCACAACATGGAGGGAGACTGTTTAATTTTGCAACAGCGCAGTGCTGCCGGTGGCCTTTAGGGGTGCTAAACCTAGAAGTTACGGATCTAGCGCCTCCTAGTGGCTAAATGTTACTCAGTGCTGCTTTAATGTCTTGCATCAAAGCTGAAAGCTGTTCTCAAACTCAAGCACTAGATTTAGGTAGGTCACATATATTCAGAGTTTTAAAAGGGGTCTTCTGATTCTGAAGCTTTAAATAACGGGTAGACTTATTGGCCAAATATTGTCCGGTAAGTTGTGTGTTCCCTACAGGCAGAGCTGTACAGGAAAGGCCATTATGGTTACCATAAATGTAAAACACCCCAGGTTATGGTGTCCCCACGTGACTTAGTGTTAATGGTCAAGGAGTCAGTCAAATTCTCGAATTTAGGGGAATATTAGTAAGCGGGATTGGGTTTAAGGCAATTTCTGTGTTTAATTATGAAAATGCATAGCCTCCTTGACGCATGGGGTTCAGCATCTAAAATATTTAGCCAAATCTACAATTTGTTGCACCATCTTCTTGGCATGGGCCAAATGTGATCTGTTTTTATCTAAGCAAACATGTAAGTTGTGCGGTGGGTCTGAAAAGAAAAAGATATAGGAGAAGAAAACACACAATGAATTTTGCAACCTTTGTGGCAACGAGGGTTTTTTCACACCTTTAACAAAGTGTTGGACGGTAACCAAAACTATGAGGAAAAATATATTTTTTTTACTGGCTTTGATGATTCATGACGATGATTTTTCATTGCAAAGAGCATTAGAGCATTGCTGCTTTGCATCTGACGTCCATGTTGCTGCTGCTATTCATGCAATGCACAGACCTGATCTTATCACTTGCAAATAACAGCGTCGAAGCTGCACTTGAACCTGATTTGACAAGCAAATGAAATTCATCCAAAGTCTAAAAATAAACTAAGATTCACAGAAAAACAAGACAGATAAAACCAGCCATCTGGTAACCAGACTCATATTTACAGAGTTAAATACAGTGTACCTCTGCTTCACAGAGTAATCCCTTGTTTTACAGTTTAAAATATCTTCAATGTGTTTAGCATTTCCTGCTTTGGTGGAGCCATGGAAGCAAATCATGTTATGAGAATGCAGCATCTAATAGAAATGTCTCTCAGTGGCAATAAAGAGACCAAAAGGACACTTTGTATTCATCTTAAGTAGGACCACAGTTACAAACTAACATAAAGTAGACCAGTAGCCATGTTTAGTTGCTAAACTCCCGTTATTTAAGTGAAGCGGTTCAAAGGTTTAGCTCTTTGTAGACATTGTATTGCATTTGTCACTGTGCAGACAACATTGGTATTAAGCAGTATTTTAGCTTTGTTTAACAAGGCTAGTTTTACTTTTATATTGAACGTACATTATAATAAACGCTGACATGTTTTGACACAGCTCACACTGGCAGGCGTTCATAAATAAATTTAAAAAATAGTTACATAATAGTTAATACTTGTGGGCATAAAAAAAGCCCAAATACTCTTACACTAATTAATTTATTAGCTTGATACACCAGTAAATGTCATTCACTTGTTTTATTTTTTTTTCTAACCGCTTAGCTATTCTGGATCTGCGATAACATCCTTCAGCAGCTCTGATCCAGAACGAGGATGCATCTTTAGTTACAGTTTTAAAAATGAATAACAACTCACCGGAAAATAGCACAGTTGTCATGTTTGTGAATCTAAAATGAGCTTTTATTCTTCCTCTACCATGGAGTTCCCATCCACGAGCACCATTTGTTTTAGACGGGTCGATGCTTTAACAGACCTGAATGAAATGTTTGAATGACCTCCATGCAGTCCTACGGAGGCCCGTTAGTGACCCAGTATTTTGATCCAGGCCTGTTACAGCATGTGAGCATCGGCTCTGGAGGACAGCAGTTTCACCCCCAGGCCTGCTCCAGCCAACGTCTCACCGGTGAACACCAGCAGGGGGCAGTGTTCAGTTTGACTGCGTGTGAGGCGGAAATAAACGCAACAGGTTGCAGATCAGTTTTTATAATTAATGGTTTTGTTGTAACCCAACAAATGAGGTTTTCTCCTTGTCCTCATAAAAATAAAAATACAAGCTGATTTATTTGTTATAAGCTGTTTAGAGATCTAAGGTTTTGATGTATTGTGTTAAGTTTGGGATTTTCTACATGGTTCCTCTTTTATAAGGAGTCATTTTAGATTATTTAGGAATGTGTAGATTTTTTTTAATGTAATGCCGACACTCCTTCTTCTTGTTCTAGAGCTGAAGATAAAAATACCTCTCTGTGAAGTATTTAAACAGCTTTTAAACACCTGACTTCCACAAAGGCTAAATTAAAGAATGCTAATATTGGACTTAATATTTTTTCATTGATCTGAACATTCCAATTTTTTAAAGAGTTTTTACAAAAATAGAAATACAGATCAGATGAAGAAAAACTGTGCATCAACTTCTTACTGTGCATTGAAAGGGCTGGTGTGTTTCTCTGCTCTTACCATGTGATGCGAGCAAAACAAGGCCAAACACAGAAAGTTATTCATAAGCCATATGCGTGTATGTTTTTATGTTAAACTAGCTTTGATAAAAGTCCCCTACACACAACATCAAGAGCTCTTTGGCTCAATGGCAGCAGATAAACTGCGGAGTTTCCTTTTTCGTTTCACTTCAGACCGCTTTTCTCCTTGAGTCATCAGAACGCGCTGTAGGCCAACCGTCTTCATAATCCTCTTGTCTTTTGTGACATTTTAACCGTTTCTTAAATCTCACTGCAATGACAGAGGCGTTTTTAGGGTTATCTTGAGCCCATGTAATTCCAGTGTGCATCACAGCTCTCCTATAACCCTGTTTAAAGAGCGACCAGTCTCCTGAAAGGCTGCGGCTGTCCCAGCTTCTCTGGGGCTTTTGGTTGTGCGGGCAAAGCTGAGCAAGCTCCCAGCTACTGCGTGTTAAAGCTCCACTGGACTTTCCCTTTAAGACGGCAGCCCCTGCTAATTAGTGCTTTGGCAGCTGCTTTCTCCTCAGTATTTGTATGTGTGTGCATATTGGTTGTCGGAGGGGTGCCGAGTGCTGGAGCCATCCCTGATGTTGCTATGATACCGGGACGTGGAAGGCTAGCATTAAGTTTAGCGACAACGTGGCACAGCGTTTGGAGGGCTCTTATGGGGTTTGTGGTGCACCAAAGAAGACAGAAAATATCCTGATTTTTCCGCCGTTTGTCATTAAAACGACTTAAATTCATAGAATAAATTTTACTTAAGGGTTTCTTATTATTTAGTCCCCTAAAGTTTACGAGTCATTGCTCTGGATCTGAGCTCTGAAATACAAAACCACTAACTTTCATGCGGAATTATATGTGACAGACCCACAAATAAAACACGTTTGTTTTCGTTTAAAAAAAATAAAAGTCTGAGAAGTGTAGCATTCATTTGTATCCAGCCACCCTGAGTCAATAATGTGTAGAACCGGCTTGCCCTGAAACTACGGCTCCAGACCTGTTGGGATACATACTGTGTCTGAAGTGTTTCTCCACTCGTCTTTGTAAATTAGTTCAGTCTCAGTAAAGTTAGAAGGAGAGTGTCTGTGAACAACAGCATTCAAATTCTGCTTCAGATTTATGACAGCCTTTAGGTTTGGACACTCTCACGTGTTTATGTTCTGCTTGTCCAGAGAGCTTCTCCTGCTGAACATGGGGGTGTCAGCATTGTGCTGCGGCGGTGCTGCTCCTCAGCAAGGACAGGAACATGATGGACCAAGCAACTTTTCACCCCCTCCAAGAGTTGTTTCATCCATCAACTTCCTGTCCTTGCTGAAGAAAAGCACCGCCGCAGCATGATGCTGCCACCTCCATGTTTCATAGTAGGAATACTGTGTTTAGTTAGAGCTCTGTCCCGCCTCCGAAAGCAACTTAGAGAGCTGTGGTTGTCAGATGTTCTCACCTGCGCTCTGGGTGTCTGCAGACCAGCCTCTTGGCTGCTTCTCTGATCAATGCTCTCCCTGGCTGGCAGTCGGTTTAACTGGACTGAATTTAGAGATATAACAGTATGGAGGCTGAATCCAAATGCAAGCCACGCTTTTTACATTTTTATCGGTAAATCCTTTTGAAAAGCATGCACGCTCTTCTTCCAGTTTTGCACTGCTGTGTTTGTCTTTCTCAAAATAATCCAAAGAAAAGAGATCGACATTTGTGATTATGATAAAAAAACAATTCACGTTTCAAATTTCAAATTACTATTACCAGACATTTGGCTGGGCGTGGGCTCGAGGCCATATGCACCAACGCAGGCTTTGTGTGTATGTATGTGCTGAAGTGTGCCGCGGTGTCCTGTGAAGGCCTTTGTTTGCTTCGGCTGACCTTTAACGAAACCCCCTGAATCCGTTTCCGTCCTCTTGTCTCATCATGTCCTGATGTTTTTTTATTTTCAAAAATAACTCCTTCTTCTTGTTCTAGAGCTGAAGATAAAAATACCTCTCTGTGAAGGATTTAAACAGCTTTTAAACCCTTGACAAAAGGCTTCCCCAAAGACTAAATTAAAGAATGCTAATATTGGACTTAATACTTTTTTATTGATCTGAACATTGCTATTTTTTTAAAGAGTTTTTACAAAAGCGGAAATACAGATCAGATGAAGAAAAACAGAAAGTAGCCAGCATCAACTTCTTACTGTGCATTGAAAGGGCTGGTGTGTTTCTCTGCTCTTACCATGTGATGCAAGCAAAACAAGGCCAAACACAGAAAAGTTATTCATTAGGCATATGCATGTATGTTTTTATGTTAAACTAGCTTTGATAAAAGTCCCCTACACACAACATCAAGAGCTCTTTGGCTCAATGGCAGCAGATAAACTGCGGAGTTTCCTTTTTATTTCACTTCAGACCGCTTTTCTCCTTGAGTCATCAGAACGCGCTGTAGGCCAACCGTCTTCATAATCCTCTTGTTTTTTGTGACATTTTAACCGTTTCTTAAATCTCACTGCAATGACAGAGGCGTCATTTTATAATTTTTTGTCATTTCGCTAAAGAAAAACCAAAAAACCCCTCATGATCTTACCTGAACACATCTAACTGTGATTTGAAGTGTGAGGAAGAGGAGAAGGGTGGAGAGGGAAAGAGCAGGCTGCCGTGTGATTGGCAGGCTGACCTTTGTTCCCTCCCCTTCTTCTGCCTGATGGGGGCGTTTCACTATGGAAACTGAGCCGTTCATGTGTGTGTGTGCGCCTGCTGGAGAATGGAACTTCCTAGTCAGTCGCTCAGCTCAGTGCATGGAGGAGTGTGTGTGTGTGAGCGAAACAGAGGGAAAGAAACAATCTCACTAGAGAAATTAAACATCATCAGCGAGCCGCAGCCCGTTCGTTTCAGACAACTTCACTTGATTCGCTAAGCCGGTCTGTGGGGACCGTGGCACCGAGGTATGGCTCCATCCATGCCAGCTGTCTGCACGGGTTTCCTGTTGTAGATTCCTCCCGTAGATGCTTCGTCGGTGCACGTGTGGCTCAGACATGTAAAGCGAACAAGTCGGTGGGTATCCTCCTCGCTGAGAGGAGAGCAGGATGAGCCTGAGGAAGAGGCTCTCCTTCAAGCGCGTCTGGAACTTCAATACAGTGAGTACTGCACACGCAGACACCGAGCGCGACAAAGTGCTTCGATTGTCATCCTGTTTTCTTTGTCAACGTTGCTTCAGGTAGGATAAAAATCCCAGAAATCTCAACTATGCTTCTTTGCTATGGGAAAGTTTAATCTGACCTCTGTAAAGTTAATGAGAAACTAAAGAACTGTGGCTCCCTGCATACCGGTGTCACTCTGCTGACTCTAAGTGATAAAGACAAGGGACAAATGGACCACGCTGGCGACCATTACCTGCTGCAAAGTGGGAAACATGCGGAAAAAGAGGATTTCACTGATTTCATCTTGAGGAGAGGGAAAAAAGGGGGATTGGATCAGACCAAAAGAAAACAACAAAGCTGCAAAGAGTAAGGACATCATGGGAAAGAAATAAAGGGGGTTTATCTGTTGTTTTCGGGAGAAAATGGATGCGGTGGTGTCAGGTAGTGCACGGGGTTTTCAAAAGTAAATTGAGATGGAGAAACAGAGGCAAACGAGACTTTGCTCCAGGCAATTTTTTCTTTTCTCTCAAAGCCAGATGTTTTCTGCACCAGAGAAATGGAGAAGAGAAACTGAGGCCCGAGACAAATGGAGGCAAAGACAGTGGGAGCTCCTTTTTTCCCCTCCCTGCAAAGGCTCCTCTGGTGTGTCTGTGTTTAACCATGAGGAGAAAACCACTTTGAGACAATGGCACGGTGGGCTGAGTGAGTCATTTCTAATACATTTCCCACCGTCCAGGACGTCGTCCGGCAGCTGTGATCTGCTCAGGCAGATGTGCTCGATCGGATTCGCTTTGTGCTCACGCCTTGTTTGCTGCTCTGTCTGTGTTTCAGGGCAACGGCCCAAGTATAACAGGCATTTCTCACCGGCTCGAACTCTGAGCCGCATCTCCTGTCGGGCTCTGTTGTGTGGGGGGAAAAAACCATTATCTGAGTTCCTCCCCATCAATGAGGTTGGGTATCGATCCCTGTGTGCGCCGCGGGGGGTTTCTGGGTTTACCCGAGCCTTTTGACGGCGAACGTCACCGTTTAGGAACTATCGACGTTTCTTCTGGCCTTCCCGTCCGCCACGTTTCCTGTCCTGACACCTGTGCGACCTCGTTTGACTCACTTTTCATTATCAGAATCGAATCATCCTTTCCTCCTCATTCTGTCAGCGCTGAGCCATGCTAAAGCTGAGGGGCGCCACCGTTGCCAGTCCTGGCAGGATGACTCCAGCCTTCTCAATGGAAGCCACTATTCCACCTCATATTCAAAAGTAAACACGCAGGCACGCACTCGCTCAGACCGTTGGTCCACCAGCTTCCTCCTCTGCTGGCACTGGGTGTGTGTGGGAATCAGTGTGCTACCTTTTAGGGACAGCGTGTTTGCGAGCTATTTGTCAGGGTGTGGGTGTGGCCTCCTTGCCGTGATGCCACTGTTTACAGACTTTCAAGCGATGTTGATGTCCTTCCATGTTTCAGTCATCTTTCACTGGCGCTGGTCTGTTCGAGGAAAATCTCGTGCCTCACCGAAGGGGGCAGTTCAGAAAAGAGTCGGAGCCAGGAATAAGTTCCTGTGGTGCAAACAGTGTTGTCTTTGTGCGCGGGAGTGCAAATGTTGTGTTATCCCCTCACGGTCTCCACCACTAATAGACATTTCTGCTCTCTCTGTGAAGTGTTAGTGCTCCCTCACTGTCTCATCCCATACAACACACTGTCACTTTCCATTATCCAGCGAAACGAGGCGAGTTCTGGGGACCCGAGATTTGTTTAACGACGGCTTTAAACAGCTCAGATTATGATAGCTGTCAGATTAATGGTTGCAGATTGTACTCTGTGTTCAGTCGTGTGTTTTTTTTTAAAGCTGGAGGGAAGGCTGCGTGACGGATGACCCGAGCCATCCCTTCCTCAGCGGTCACAGCTGATGAAGGAGCTGCATGCACAGGGACACCAAAGCTGACCTAAACAGGCCCGCCTCGTGGCTACAAGGTGTCTTTTTATGATCGGACAGCTGGAAACAAAAGGACCAGATATGACCTTCAAGAAAGAGAAACAGGATTTATCCTCTCAGGCCACACAAACTACAGCAGCTGAGAGCCTTTGGAGCTAAAACAGTGACAGCTTGCAGCGACTTCAAAAAGAGATTTGGCATTGTAAAATGAAACATTGGAAAATGAAACATTGAAAAATCACTTGCGATGACATCGAAAAAAGAGATTTGGCATTGTAAAATGGAACATTGGAAAGTCGAACATTGTTAGAAAGTAAAAACTTATGATGATATTCTCATTTTTATGCTGCAGCTTTTTCTTCCGTCAGAGATGTTTTCAGTGTCACTGCAGAGTTCCTTCAGCTACGATGTCGCTACAAGCTGACACTGTTTGACCGTCGGTGGCGGGGCTAAATTGAAGGCCCCTCCATGGGCTTTTCATTTTTCCGGTACTCATCATCTTCCTGCTGTCACTGGTTTAACTTCATAAGAGCCTAGATACGTCTTGGCCCACAGACCTGCAGTCGGCTGCTTCTCTTAAGTACTGCTCATAACTTGACGAGTGCAGTTTTAAAACAGGCTTATGTTAACTGGAGTGACAGGTGACTCTCCGTTGGTTTTCCCACCACGAGGGTCCATGTTTTATGCAACTGTAAATATTTCCAAACAGCCAAATATATCTGTGTGGAAACCATATTTCAACCTGCTAACCAGCAGTTTGGCGTAATGTGTGGTTGAATTACTCTGTGGGTTTCCTTTCCTCTCATTAAGAAGACTTTAAGCTGTAGAAACAGTATGTCGAAATGTAGTGTTTTGGAAACAGTAATTTATCACTGCAAGGAAGATTCATTACTCCTCCCATCTGAAACCTGCACTGTGTGTGTGAAGAAGGAAACAATATGTGTTTAAATTGGTGCATATGAATATTAATTTGGAACCGAAAATCGCAAAAAATTGTTTTTTGATCCCGACCAGAGTGTTTCCTGTGAGTTTTAGTCTATTTGTTCACTGTACAACTATCTAAACCACATTAACAGCATTTGATGCAAAAGACTTTATGAAAATAACTTTGCCTGACTGTCATCGTTTCAGATAACAGTTTACGCCCTAACTACTCTTTTTTTTAAACAGGCCACTGTAGTTACATGAAAGGCATCTTATAAGATTAGAGGCTACTTTTCTGTTTCTTATTGATATTCTGGTCTGACAAAGCAAAATGTATAATCAAGCTTTAAAACCATTGATATAAACTTTAGATTTCCTGATTTCATCTCAGTTATGACTCCAGCTCTCTTCACTAGTTGTTGATAAAAAATCTGTTATAGTTATATCTGAGAAACAATTTAGGGCACAGAAATGTACTGAAAATAATATGCTGCTTGTGAAGTGAGAAAACAAATATGGCAGAGGAAAGCTGCATCAGTGTAAAGATAATTAAAATGTGCTTGCTTGTTGACCTTGGTATCTATAAATATCAAATAGCTATTGAATGTACGAGAAGACCTAAGCTTGTAAAAATGTCAAGCCTTCACATTATCGTCTGTTTGAATATCGTTCATATTGTACACTCTGTAGGGCCTTTTCTCCGTTCCTCTCTAATTGTTTTTCTAGCATTTTTATAAGATAAGAAATTCCTTTATTGTCCCACAATGTGGAAATTTGAGCATTACAGTGGCAAAGACACAGACATAGTTACACATAATTTATATTAATGAAAAAAACAACAAGATAATCTAATCTAAAGTTAGTTCTATATATTATTCATATAGTTAGGGAGTCTCTACTACCTTCCCCTCAGATGTTGTAGATGATTCATATCCAAAAATAAAAAATCAACAATCTAATTTAAAAAGAAATTAGATATAAGATCAACTAATATCTGTATTTCTATGTGTAATATTATTTGATTCAGGTCATAAGAAAAAAGATATTGTGACAAAACCACTACTGACAAATTTTATTCGTATGCGTCCTCGTGTTTCCAGTTCTAATAGTTTGTGTAATTTAGTTCACTTCAGTGTATTTATTTATTTTATAATGCCTCATCTCAAATTCATATACAGAAATATATCAATTTAATCCAGCCGGCTTTGGGACTCTTTTTTTGCTTTTTGGCTAAAAAAGACTGGTTTCATGGCTTCTTCCTCTCTGAGTGGCGTTTCAGCCAATGTCAGCTCAGTACTGGTTTCCCTGTGTATAATAAGCCTCTCTTATTTTTATCAGCCACCATCTTCACCAGGGGTTTTACTTTTGTTTTTAGGTTGATTCACAACATCACGTATCTGTGCACAACATCACTTATCTGTGCGATGTAGATCCCATCTCCCTCCTGAACGATATGATGATTGGACATTTTCCTGTGCTGTATATACTGGGTTACGCATGTAACACCTTCAGACATCTGGAAATTGTAAACTGAACTGAGGACGAACCAGACTTGTCCCCAATTCTCTTTCGGATATCTCGGCTGATTTCATTTGATTTCTTCATGATGTCTCACAACAATAATCTGGCCAGCCAGATTGATGACGCGTATCACTCTCCGTTCTGCGCATGATCAATCTGGGTCTGCTCCCATAAAATCCGTTCAGTAAAGGACGGACACTCAGCAGAACTTTCCGAGCTGATTGGGTGAAGCGACACCTAGTACCCGCCTACCAAAGGTTGGTTTTAGCCAATCACGGTATCAAATGAATATGTCGTAAGCGGCAGGCGCCATGAGAAACCACAACAAGTTAAGCTAGTCAAAGCTCACTGACTTGGGTAGTGACAGTCGTGGATTCTGACCGAACAAATGTGATCGCAGCAGCTACACGGGCCTCCTCCCGTGCTGACATGTTTATGTTGGTTCAGCTGTGGGCTCGGCAGCTCTTGCTTTCGTCACATAAACCATAATACTGCAGCGTGACTGGTTGACCCGTTTTGGGTCGGTCTCTAACCGTTGAGGCGGCAGCGGGACCATATGGATCTCATGTGTTTCTGAACGCACAAATACCGTGACAATCTACAGGCGGGCCTCCATTTAACTCAGATGTTGTGAATTAACCCATCAGGAGCTTGGGAAGCTCACAGCATCATTATCTGGGCTATGCCCAACTTTTTTAAAGGCATAGTAGGTGCGTTCACACTGAACGCGAACAAGAGGAATGAAATGCGTGATTTCGATTTTATCCTTATGTAAGGGTAGCCTGGGTGCCATTCCGAACTTAGTCCCGCCCACAACGTTTTAGGTCGGGAAGTTCGGTCTGGCATTACTCAATACTAGCGCGAGTATGCTCGCCCAATATCTGGCGGGCCAATCAAATTGTCAGGGCGGGCTTTATACGATGATGGACAGATGATCAACAGTAACGTAATCAACCACGTCACCAAACCGCGCTTGGGTTGAATTCGTTTCGTGAAAGAAGCAACTGAAATGGGCATCACGGCGATGCAACTCGGCGTGAACGACGAGGTGGATATAGCCAGCGGTCGTTGCCAGCTCTTTTTCGGAAGCCCGGAATCCTGGCTGCTGAACAAGTGGAGGGACATGCTAGGCTCCGATGTTTTTCAAGCCAACGTTCTGGGTATCGTCGTGGACGAAGTTCATCTAACTTACAAATGGTAAGAGATCATCTGACTGTCTGACTTAGTAAATAACTCGCAATGTCGTGATATGAATCCCATGTTGTAAACATAGTAGGTAACGTTGTACGTTCACTAATTCAGACTATTCAACTATGCGTCGCTTAACATACGTCACACACGCCGTTGCTCTTATTGGTTGTAGGTCTATCCAATTGAGTGCAGAGGAATTTTTTTTTCCTGGTTCGTTCGAAACACGCCCCATAATCACAGCTCTATGGAGCAGTATCAGACTCAAATTCTGACTAGAATTGAGTATGACCATGTCAGGCTAATGTAAGGGAGCTTTCAGGAGCGAATTAGCGGTCTGCAATGCTAGGGACACATTCAGAGTGATGTGAACGGCGCAATTTGAGCTGACAGAGCTAAGTGAAACTGCGAATTGAGCGAAAAGAAATTTCTCTGGAGTTAAAAAATCTGAAGGGCGCTCTTTGTCCATTTATTTAAGCAGAAAAATGTTTTTTATGTGTTACACATTTTTCACCGTAAAAAGAGACTTGTGTCCCAGGTGGAGATGTGTCGCTCTATGCCTGGCAGCAGCTCCTCATCCTCGGTCCTGGACAGACGGAAGTCCCGCTGGAAGTGACCCTCATCCACAAAGCGCTACAGGGGTTGGTACCCGTAGAACCGGGTGCGTCTCTGTAGGATCTGGTGGACCCAGGGGGGCTGACGCCGTTGTTCGACTTTACCCATTATGTATGGAACGTGACTTGCTCAGTAAAATCCATCTCTATCAGTTGAACAGACAGGAGGGGTTGACCAGCAGATAGATCCTCCTCCTATTTGATGACACGGTGGAGCGGACTAGAGGGAAAATGCAAGAGAGAGACTAATTGTCAACTGTCCAATGACGGTGTGAATGCACCATTAGAGTATCTTGACTCAGCCAGTCGATTGGCGCATCAGCAAGAGACTGGGTTCATCTTTCAAAAAAGAACATCTTGCCGACAGTTCAGACATGGTGGGGTTATAGCTATGGTCTGGGTTTGCTTTGCTGCTTCAGAACCCAGACAGCTTTCAGTTATTGATTGAACCACTAATTCTCCTCTCCTGAAGGAGAATATCCTGCCACTAGTTAGTGACCTTATGCTGAAAAAAGCTTTGGGCATACCTGCCTTGTTCCATCTCAATAATGCGTCTGACACGTGTTGATCCACTATGTGAAGGCACTGCTTAGTTTACCTGAAACTCCTCAGACTGAAGACGTCTCTTGGTGAAGAGACAGAACATTTTAACAAAGACGAACCTGTTCAGAAGACTCAACTTTGTTTTACATTCCGTTTGATTCGGGAATCACTAAAAAGCTTGCAGTGTGACCAAATTAAAATAAGTCTGCGTTGAAGCGTGGGCCCAAAATTCCTTCGTGTGGCACAAAAGACTAATTACTAGCTATCACGACCGGTTAATGGCAGCTTCCGCCACCAAGAGGTGCACAACCAGTTATTAAGATTAGGGGGCAATTACTTCGTCATATAGCACCATCTTTGTTTGGATTGTTTCTCTTTTCTCCCCCGAATGAAATCTTGATGTGTAAATTGCATTTTGCATTTACTCCACTTAACCTCGTCTGATATCACTTTGCTTCTGGAGCAAGTTGAATCTCCCCACCGAGGGACTGCTGAATCGTCACATTCTGTGAAGATGTCTGTCACTTCACCCAAACCTAAATCCACAAAATTGGTTTCCAGGCACGGCATGATTTCGTACCAGGAAAACTTTAATCCCATCAACAAAGACTTTTTTGTAAATTTATAACCTCAGTCAAAACAAGCTCTGTTTTTTTTTTGTTTTTTTTTATCAGACTACTGAGAACACATTTAGCATATGACAAGCAAACAATTGCCAACGGGCATCTGGGAAGAATCAATGATTAGGCTTTTAGACTGTAATAGATCTTCACTTCAATTGCTTATCTAGACTTTACAGAATCGCTCATGTACGCTGTTATGTATTAATTTGTTTTTAATCACAGACGAGCTCGAAAAAGAACATGTATTTTTCATTGGTGTCGTAACACATCTATACGCCTCACCCTGTATGTGGGTGTCGAGGAGAGGAATGTGAAGAGGGAATGTTTGGAAAACCCCAGTTATTCTCTCTGGGTTGTCAGGAATGACACGGACCTGCCAAGAGGGGAGGGAAACACCGCTGAAATGACTGAGGAAATACAGGAGCGGTCTGAAGGAAGCTATGGTAATGAGAGACGGAGAACGGTAGAAAAAGTGAGATTATCCAAGAGGGGAGAGGGGGCAGATGAAAGGAAGGAGAGAGGGAAAATACATTGGAGGGGAATTGGGTGAAGAAAGCCTGGGGCCAGACGCTTCCAGCACACAGTCCGTCTGGAAGTGATCACAGTGAAAAAGGAATACGGGTAGAGGCTGAATGCGCACACATATAAACAGACCCTACGTACAAAAAAAAAAAAACCTCCATATCTATACCAGATGTCAAACCCGTGATTCAGTAATTTAGCCCACAGAGATCTCCCAACGAACATGCTAAATGATGCACAGAGGCTGAAACTTGGTGATGTGAGAAATGTGGGGTTGGAGGAGCGAAAGCAGCATTTAACAAGCTTCTGGCGCTGTCATTAAGCCCTTCCTCTTTGCTTGTTCAGCCACAATGATTTCCTGTTCAGACACGTGGGATCTCCCTCACCTGCTGCCGCCAGCCTCTGCTCTTCCAAGGACACTCAGACGTCAAATCCCTCTGATCGAGCTCGCTTTGCCATCTGGACCGGTCAGTGTAGCTCGAGACGAGACCTGGACAAAATGTGGACGAGTCAAGCAGGCACATAAGATGCACAGCGAGGTCAGATATGATGAGATTTGCTTTAGTCTGAGTTATTCCAGGCAGAGAATCTGAAAAGCAGTGAAAATGTATCTTAATTTAGAGTGATTTAAAAAAAAAAAATCATCAGGGGTCATGATTTTACTACTAGCCTGTTTCATACAGCACCCATCTAACTACATTCCCTTTGCATCCAAAGACTTTCTTGCAGTTTATTTATCAAGCTCTACCAGGTGAAGAAAGATCTGATGCAGGACCGAGGCGAAGCATCGTCCTTCAGCTGAGCATCTACTGGACGCTAACTACTCGTCTAACACAGATACATCTCTATGAATTAGAATATCAGTAAAAAGGAAGTTATTGCAGTGATTTAAATCCAAAAGTGAAACCTGTGTATAGATTCAATACCCACAGAGCGATACAGTTCAAGGATTTATTTCTGTTCATTTGGATGAGTATGCCTTACAGCTTATGAAAGCCACAAAATTCAGTTTATCATAAAGTTACAACCTTACATACTACCAGTAAAAATTATTTTTGAAATGTTACGCCATGGCCTGCACAAACACGGGGAAGGTCGCTGACTCCACAAGGAAGGTAAGTCACGAAAGGTTACGGCTAAAGAAGCTGGTTGCTCACATGCGTAGGAAGTTAAGTGGAAGGAAAAACTCACACAACCACAGCTATTGTGTAAGTGTGTTTAATAAATCTATATAGTATACATTTCACTTTTTATCTGATTTAAAATAACATAACTTGATGGTGATATTCTAATCCATTCACTAGGATATTTCATACACACTGTACATGTCTGGCTCTGTTGGCGACTAATGCATAGCCAGAGACGGCATTAGAAAGTGGGTCATCTTTGAAAGAGCTCTGTAGTGAAAGAGGATGTTGGTTGTTTGTCATTGTTTTGTTTTGTCATATACACAATATGGGCTTACCACAGTTCAGGATCCTCTTTGTTTCTCAGCGATGCGTATTCATCATATATTTCGCACCAGTTTGGGCACGACCAGAAATCTGGTTGTCGATTTAAATCAACTGCCTCACCAATCTGTCCGAATTGGTTTTGTAAAGTGGCTCGAGAGGACGTGTCGTGAATTGGTGCTATACAAATAAACTGACCTGAATTAAACGCGGTTTTGCTAAGTTTTAAATTGCCGTCGTTTCTCATCGGTAAGGGCAGGTTTTCAGGGTAAGTTTTGGACTTTGCATCGGACCAGGGCAGTTTTTGCTTCCTCTTTCCACGTGAGTGTGGAGGCTACAGTGCAGCTGTCGGTACCAGCTGACTTCAACTACTGGAAGTTACTGTTTTTATCTCACTGTTAGTTTCAGTTTGACGTCATTTAGTTTCCTCCACCATGTGCACCGTTTTCACTAGAAAACCCTCTGGTTCAACCCTCCATGCTGAATGTAAATTTAGATTTCCACCTGGTTATATCAGTAAATTGGCTGTGGGGTGGTGAGGACCACTTGCTTACAGTGCCCTGCAAAAGTTTCCACCTCTCCCTTGGCATTTTTCAGAATCAGAAATACTTTAATAATCCCAGAGGGAAATCATTTTTCATGTTTTCTTTCCTCACAACCTGGAATTAAAATGGATTGCTTGAGAGTTTGCACCATTTAATTCACAAAATGTGCCTACGACTTTAAAGACGTATTCCTTTGTTTTATTGTGAAGCAAACAACATATAGGACAGAACAACAGAAAACTTCAGCGTGCATAACTGTTCACCCCCTCTTCTCGTTTCACTTAACCATCCTAGACGGTTTTGTGTAGACGCATAACATAAAATAAGTAAAAACAAATATTAAAATCACAGGTTGGATCGTAACTAAATAGGTAAAAATCCAAGGGGGTGACTACTTTTACAAGGTACGGTACATTTTTCGTACCAGTTGTCTGCATTTTGCTTTGGTTTTTCTACGTTGTAAAATACCCTGAGATTTGAGTTCAGTGTATTTATTATTCAAGATAGGAAATAAAAGGGAAAAAAAACCCAGTTACCCAGAAATGAAGTTATGTCTAGCTGTGAAAACACCCTTTAGACTCCCACATGTCTGTGCAGAGTAATGAAATCATTACCAGTCAATTTCTTGATGGCTAGATTGCTTTCATCCCCGCAGCTGATATTAGTTTGGTATTTTCTGCTATTTACATCTGCTTTTCTTCCTCCTCCCCCCCATAATCTCAGTGGCAGACATGGCTGTCTCAGGCTGCTGCTCACCCCTCCTGTCTTGTCTTGCTCGCGTCTGTCGTTTTCTGTCTTTCTTGTCCACGTCTCCCGTGACTTTGTCTGAGTCACAGAGGTTTGATTGTTCCACAGTCAGCCTCATTTACTGATGTCTGTGTTGAGCGATGTTATCGCGGCTGAGCAAGTCTGGGATACAAATCCCTGCTATGCAAATCCCTGCTATGCACATGGTTCCTGTTTTTTTATGTAGAGGAAACTCTGGGCTTTATTATGTTTTTTTTTTTATTTTGTGCTGTGGGTGGGCGAAATGGGAAAAATGATCACAACACTTTTTTTTACATTTAAACCATATCACATTTTCCCTACATGACAACATGACTCTTAAATTATAAACATCAAATATAATAAATATAAAGATATTTTAAAAAGGTGAAATTACACCCTTAAATACAAACCTTGAGGTTATAGCATTCAGTCTTCTTTGGTAGGAGGCCATCAGTTTCCATTCACTATATCATAACTCGTCATTACTTATATTGTATTGGGTGAGTGCTTACTGGTAATTCAAACTGATAATTATATCAGGGGGAAAAAACTGCAGAGTTTTGTCTGAGAACGGTAACCCCGGAAAAATGATGCTGCCACTGCCACGTTTCACAGTGGTTATGTCATCTGGAAATTATGGCCCAAAAACTCAATTGTGGCTTGACCAGAGCATTACGTGTTGTCCCGCTGGGCTTTGGGAGATTTTAGCCAAGAATAACGCTTTACTTCTGACAAAAATCCTAGACAGACAATTGTTGGCAGCTTCACCTTGTCTCCGTCCTTTCACCAGGCCAGAGATCGTCTCTGAACAGAATTTCCCCATTTTGACAACTTGTGTTAAGCATTATTACCATTTGATAAGAACACACTGACATAGTTAAGACTTGAAGCACTTTGTCTCAAAATGTTTTACAGAACTCAAAATTTTATTTTAATTTAAGACTTAAAACAGGGCCAATAATACTCTCGCACTTGCGCTTGCTGTGTAGTAGGGTGATGTAATAATTAAAATTTCTTTAGGATTCATCGTGGTTATCATTTTAACTTTAGCATGAAAGTTATTATTATTCACTCTACTGCCAACACACACCAAATGTGTTCTTTATCACGATCTCTCTGCAGGCCGAGCGCACAATAATCATGGCATTGAGACTGTTGGGTTTTTGTCGAGCAGAGAAGATTTTGTAAGCTGTTTTGATTAGCTTTAGAAAAAAACGTTTTTTTTAAGTTCAGAGTGAAGTTATGCAGCTCTGGAAAAAAATTAAGAAACCACTGCACATTTTGTTTCTTGTATCAGCATCTGTACGGCAGCCATCACATTCCTGTGGGCGTTGAATCCGACACTAAACGCTTAAAGAAGAACAGATTAGCTGAGTCCAACAGCAGTGAGAAGGCCAGGTGTAGAGCAAGACAAGATGCAGGAAAACTGGCTGAGGATCAGGATTATTCCACCAAATACTAACTTCTGAACTCTTCCCAAGCTCAAACGTTGCTGTTGCGTTCTTTAAAGATGATTATGCATTTCTTTTTATTAGAGGCATGAAAACATAGCATTCAATTTATCGATTGTTTGTCTTTTTCTGCAAATAACCTCTCTAAATGACAGTATTTTATGTAGAAATTGGGAAAAAAACATTTTCTGGGGTTTATGAAATAAAACAGCATCCATATAAAGATAAAAATCAGTATCCTAATTCTTTCCAGAGCTATACATTGAAAGGCTCCTATTGTGAAGACTTTAAGGAAATCCGCTCATCTGCTTTGGGATTCCTATAGAATAGATAACTAACTTTTGTCAGAGTTGATGAGTATAAGGAACCCCATGTAGTCCAATGAATCTGACAAGCTGGTACGAAGTTAAACAGACAAACCAGACCAATCTGCAGAGTGCATACATATGGCTGAATGTTGGCCTACTTGTATCGTTAGCCTGTGGGCCGCTAATAGCTGCTGGAGGCAGTGGATGACTTGTGTTGTTTCTGTTTCTGTATAATATTTGTATACGGAGCGGTGACCTAGTGGTTAGAGCAGTGCGCTTGTGCTCTGAGAAGGGTTGCAGGTACCCGGTTCAATCCCCACAGACTGCCACTGTGGGTCCCTGAGCAAGTCCCTGAGCCCCAGATTGCTCCACAGGTGCTGTGATAGCTGCCCACAGCTCCCTAAGGGATGGGTTAAATGCAGAAGACAAATTTCATTGGAATGTACAATTGCAATGACAGATAAAGATTTCTTCTTCTAATGAACCAAAACCGTGTTCATAAAGCAGTTGCACCTTTATTGAGTCCAAAATAGTGCTTCCTGCTGGTGTTTGGGACAGTAAGACAAAGGAAGCCTGTTAGAGCGTTAATGACTATTTAATTTCATTAAATATTGATGCCACATGTAACCATGACGATCATTAAAGCAATAACATTTCAACCCTACGGCACGAAAAAATTGAGTCTTTGCAACAACGTGGAACAAACACAGAGCAGCGAAACCATTCAGCTTCTCTTGTGACCCAGTCTGTTGGTTCTGTTTACAGCCAATCCTACGAAGTCACTTAAACAGGCATCAACAGGCAATATGTTGCTCTGGCATATTTGCGTAGGCTGGCTTTTTAATTTTTTTTTACTACATTTATAGCATAAAAATGCTTCTCAGTTTTATCTCCGGGCTGTATCGGAAGACCCTGCGCTTGTTGGTTTGCGACCCCCCCATCTTTGGGAGTTACTGATATGGACGACCTCTCTGCCTTTTGCAGATTGACAACAAGTTCTTATCCTTCACACTCAAATATGGTGAAACCGCCCACTGCTATCTGCCAGCGGTGTCATCGGTTTTTCATTCATGAGTCATTGCCTAAATGAAACCTGCACCATTTCATACATCGTCCCCAGCTGTGGCTTTGGTGTTTATCTACAGTATCTCACTTCTCTGTAAAATCTGAGGGCATGCCCCCTTCTTCACCTCTTTTGAACCAAAACAGAGGGTAAGCCCCACCTCCAGAGCGAGGAGGTTTCCCAGCAGAGCAAGCGCAGCCTGTTTACAGACGACTCCGCCCACCCTGAATACATTGTGAATGGGCACCAACCTGTTATGGAGTAGAAGCGTGCACGATGACGGGGCCCGGCCTACAACAGGCTCCATGTGGCTGAAAGTGCATGTCCAGGCAGCTGGCCCTCGGCCCGCACACGACTGTGGGAGTCTGGATAACTGTGTGTGAGCTCTGCGCCGAGGAACAATCCTAACCCATGTCTCTGTTTTTCTGTTTACAGTCCGCTGCCGTCTCTGATGGAGGTGAGTAAATCTGCTTTTTAAATATTTAACTTTGTTCAGGATGTTTTCCTATCTGATCTTCTGGATCTCAGCTGTTAACTTGGTGCAGGGTTATGATGAATGAAACGGTTAGAGGATTTATATTCAGCCACTTAATCCATCTTCATAGTCAAAAGTTGCAGATGCCTGAGCTGTGGTTTTTGTAGCTATGCTGCCAAATCATTTATTGTTTTTAACGGCATTTGGCTCCGTTTTGTGTGTGTTTGGAGCTTCCTTGTTCTTCCTGTTGTGCATTGTTTTTCTCACGCTGTACTTTAGTTTCATTTCCAGTCTCCAAAAAAAAAATGCCGGTTATTGTTCCAAAACGACTAAAGGTGTTAGTGCACACTGGGGTTTCAGGGGGTTTCAAATCAAATCTACCACGTTATTTCAAATCAGATTTCACGATTGAGACGTTTAGAGTGAGAGGACATACAGTATTGCTACAGTTAGTCTGGTTTAACCTGCTCAGCTTCTTCCCCACCTCAGACCTCAACAGCTCCAGTCAATGCACAGACCCAGATTTGTTGTCACATTAACCCTGGGTGAGAAGTTGTGTAAAAGACACTGATTGTGAGGAAACGAGCTGCTTCTTTGCAGCAAACGACGAAATTCACCTTTTTTGTGATGCAGGGATATGTTTTTTTCCAGAGACAAGCTGATTTATTCCACTTAGTTTAAACCTGGAAGGATGCTGGTGCTTGTATTTTTCCTCAGAATGTAACCATTTTAGCCTTGAGCCATTTTGAGCCTTTGTGGTTTTAGTTGTTTCGTGCCTGACAAAGTTTAAACCGGATGCAATCAACCACAGGACGTTCCACACCAGAAGCCCTTTAATTCGGACCTGCTAGGGGAATGTTTTAGACTCACTGTTCAAAATTCGCATTCCTAAGTAATTTGGTACATTCTGCTCATAGTCTGCTTTAAGGAAATTTGGTTATGATAAATGATGTCCACCAGGAGGAGGTCACTCAGAGGTATTTCTGCTTTGATCAGGGGTTGCAATTGGTCACATTTGATTGGAGTCATCTAGCCCAGGTGAAGATCGGAAGGACAATTAATGGAGAATAGTGTAACAAAGTCTTTGGGAAATTGCACAGAATAAATTTCAATCATACATGAGAAATTACGTATTGAGATTTTTCAACATTTTTCATCCCTGTAACGTATCAAAATAACAATATATGTGCCACATAGGCACCCATAAATACTCAACTCCCAAGAGAAGTCAACTGATATTAATTTTTTCCTTCACTGTCAGTGAGTCAGTGGTTGTATATGGGTGCAGAATTAGAGAAGAACAGGACAAATTGGCAACGCTCAGGTAAATAATCGGCGTACCACTCTGCAAATGGAGCAAATTGATCCACAGCCCAACCTCAGAGGTGTCAAAAGTATTCACATTTATCACTCCAAAGTAGGGTTTGAAAACACTTTCCTGGAAATAGAAGTATAAACTCAGGCTGTTTACTCAGGTAAAGGTACCGGTTTCAAAACTGCTTACTGTTTAAAAGTTAAAGCAGTGTAAGAAAAAGAACACAGTTAAGGATAAACGCTTAGGCCACACCACAGGGGCCTATAGTGCGCCTGTGGTGTGGCCTAACAGTCATCATTGGCCAGGATGACTGATGTTATATTAAGATCTTAATATAAAGAAAGATTTTGGGATTCACTAAGCCGCCTGTTTCAATCACATACGTATATGCCCAGTGAAAATGAATCACTTTAGTACAATTAAAATATTTTAAAGAACCGTATATGTGTACTGCTGAGCAATAACGTGTGTTTCATGGAGCGGAAGATCTGATCACTGGTTGCCTTTAAGTTTTGCAATGATGCAAGAAGCCAAACTTCAGAGGCATGTTATTAATAACATTCATTGGAATGTAAATATGCTAGCTTAGCTGGGATCTATGAGGATAACAGATGTAAAGTAACATAAATAGTCATAAAATGGGTGCATCCAGGGCAGGTTTAGTAACAATTACCCTTGCATGGTTTCTCTATTTACAGTAGATAGACAGTGGTATCAAAATCAATGAATAATAACAATTTGGCTGTAGGATCGCCTCCAGCTACAATTAAATTCAATCTGTCTGAATGGCGCAATTTGCCTGCATAGTTTTTTTGTTTTTGTTTATTTCAACAATGACAAGCCGGAACAAAACAAGCTGGAATGAGAATGGAAGGAATGAGAATGTTTTCAAAATGTAAGGAGTAGAAGTAAAAAGTTGGCTAAAACATGATAACTCCAGTATAGATAACCAAAGTTTCTACTTAAGGCAACAAAGTATCTGTATTTTGTTACTGGACACCTTTGGCCAACATTTCTGAAGCAGTGTTGCAACAGAACGGGTTTTTCTTGACAGGTTGTTGTGTGCTTTAGTGAGTTTGCATCTAAATACGTTCTGATGGTATTTTAGCACCACAACAATTTTACATAGAAGGCTCAACTGATTAGCAGATGGGAGTTAAAATATGTAGAAAAAAAAGAAAAAAAAAAAGAGGTGAGAAAATAGACAAAAAGTTTGAGAAAGTTTATTGTTGATGCCTGGTGTCAAATCATTCATTTGTGGTTTATATAAATTGTAAGTGCAATGCCTTTTTCTAAATTTCTCATAAATGTAGCTCTAAGAACAGACCTGCTCTGAGGTGCGTTTGAGAGCCACTGGTGGATTTGTGAAATTGGTGAGCCGGAAGTTCATGATCGGTTTAGCAGCTCCGCAGCAAATAGTATGACTTAATTATAAAAAAGTAATAAAGACATAGAGAAAACTGAACAGCTTGAGGGATACGATCCAATCAAAGTATAAAGAAATCTGCGCAGCTCCTGGAGAGACTACATTCAAAATTTCTGCTCTCCTAGAGTCTCCAAGTACACAACTAAACGTATTTAAGGACTTAAAAAGTGGATTTTGCATGGTGTGCCCCTGTTCAAAGAGAAAAGGCTCGAAAATAAATGGATGTTTTAGCCCATTGTTCATCGTCCTTAAATCCAGGTGAGTTAAACTAAAACTGTACCAGGAGCTCTTACTAAAAGACCTGCAGAAAAAGCTAAATGTATTGACTAATATTGACTATGACTGAATATAAAGGCACAACCACATTTTCAGATTTTTGTCTCTCCTTAAAATCGTTGAAAATGATGCATCAGTTCACATCTTTATACCCCGCTGTGTTGGTCCCTCACATCAAATCCCAGTGACTTACATTGAGGTTTTTGGTTGTAACGTGACAAAATAGGAAAGGATTCAAAGTGTATGAATACTCGTGGTGCCCTATATTTATTACTTCATAGACGTGATGTACTCTGTGTTCAGTGGGCAACAGATAGTCACTTTCTAAAATTCATCACCTGTCAGTTCTTGCTAGCAGCTTTTCACCACCAATCTCACAGCGAGTTTTTATGCCTCCACTCCCCACACAACAGAGATATCAGGTTTGTGTGGAAGAGGACGGTTGTTTTTGTTCACTTCGCCTTGGAGTCCTCTGGTTCACATTAAGCCTCTTTGAGACAGACACAACAAATATGTGCAGAGTCAACACATGATGGAGCCCAGAATGGCTCTGATGTGTGAAGTGTGAGGTCTTCGGGGAGAAGACAGAAGAGGCAGGGACTGAAATCACCTGGTTAAGTCAGCAGCATGAAGGAAAGCTATAGTCAGGGTTTTAACTTTCTGAAGCTGGATTTCCCCACCTCTGCAAATAACAGGAGCCTGAGATGTTTTAGTACCACACTTTTTTATTGAACTGTCTTTATTATGGAGCTTCCTGTTATGTCTTAGTTCTCCCATGATGACTTGAAATAGTTTCAGTGGTGGAGGTTGAACAAAGTTGGATCTTTGATTTGTCAGTAAAGTCAAACTGAGATAATTTTATCCTGCTTTTAGTGTGTGTGTGTGTGTGTGTGTGTGTGTGTGTGTGTGTGTGTGTGGTTGGGTTAAGGTTCAGGCTTCATTAGTCTCGGTAGTGGCGTTCCTTTAACAAGACCTTCATCAATTCTGCGCTTCAAGTGTGTGTGTGTGTGTCTGTGTGACGTGAGTTTGTGTTTGTGCTTTAGAGTCCCCTCCCTCGACTCTGAATTATTTATTATCTTGAGGCCTGTGTGCACTTGGATCACTTACCTGGCTGGAAGCCGGTGCCTGTGTGCACGTGTGCACGCAGGTGTGTGTGTGCGCACGCTGCGACCCGACTCTCTCAGTGGTTCCCCGGGTTGTCGTCCAGGTTGCTAACCAACGGCAGCGTCTCCCTCCACACTTTCTTCTTTTTTCCCCCTCTTTTCAGTCTCGTCCTCCCTGTGATGTCAGCTGTTTGTGCCCTTTATTGGACTGTTTGTTCAGCCTGGCGTGTTTGAGCTCGTGAGCGGGAGGGGAGGGGAGGGGGCCTGATAGGGTGATTATGGATGGAGGGGCTTGGTTACCCCAAAGGATTCGATACCTGCCCCGCTGGCACCACACAGGCTCCTACCAGCTTTACCCAGGTGAGGACATAGCAGGAGCTTTGAAAGCTCGTTTTCCGACTGGAGGGAAATCTAGAGAGCGAGAAGGAGCAATAAAACTCATCGAACGGTGGAGGGCTGCATATCGGATATCTGAGTTACTATACTGACTGAGGCTTAAGAGGAACGTTAATGCTGTGGCTGATGATTAAATGTTGTGGTGTTTCACTTTACTGTGTACTGGGCGTTAAACACCTTTCCTAGTCACTCCATTCATTACAATAACAGAAAAGGCTCTCATCCAATTGTAAAATGTTGCACAGTTAAAAATTTAGACAAGAATAATCTAAAACTGGAAGTTGTTTGTATACGTTTTGTGTGATCTGACTTGACCTATTTTGTCCATCGGTCGTCCTTTATGCTGAGCTGGCTGGAGCTCTGGCTTTAAGAAACATGCTAAATCAGATTTTTTCCCCCACCTTTAAATTACATCCACGATATTTCACATGTTTCTCTCTGGATTTTATTTGATAGAGTAACACAGAGTATGTGAAGTCGGAGAAAGATGAAAGATGTCCTGTTTGCAGTTGGCCACGAGCCTTACAGGGGAGTCTGGTTTTTTTCCCCAACATCCAAAACACTTTGAGTGGTGGGAAGCTGACAAACTGTGGCACACCATCCCCCATAATGCAACTGGGGTCTGGCAGCATCATGGTGTGGGGAAGCCGGTCATAGTTGAGGGGAAGATGGGGTGGAGATACGGGTCAGTACTGGAAGCAAACCTGTTAGAGTTGCAAAAGACTCGAGTTTGGACTGGAGGTTCACCTTGCAGTAGGACCACCACCCTAAACTTGCAGTCAGAGCTTTGACGGTGTGGGTTAGGTGAATTCATGTCAAAGTCCAGACCTAGATACATTTGAGGTTCTGTGGCAGGATGATAACTGTCCGTTCTAACTGAGCTGGTGCTGTTTTGTAAAGAAGAATGAGCAAAATTTCAGGCTCTTTAGAGACACACGCCAATGGTGATTGCAGCAAAAGTTGGTTCTATAAACTCAAGGGGCCTGAACACAAATCCACGTCACACTCTTCAGATTTTCATTCGCTTGTATCCATTTTCCTCCGATGCGTGATTATGTGCTGGAGCGTTGTGTCGGTCTATCACATAAAACCCGATTAGAATACAATGACGTTTGTGGTTATGATGAACACAGCGGCATGGGGATTAGGTCCGGGGGTTTTTAGGCTTTTAAAAGGTGCAATAATAGCGTTAAAGTAAAATGAAATGTAGCCAATTTTCTCCGTAAGAAGTGATGTTTGACGTTTAGTAAATGTTCCCGGCCTTCATTAAACAATGTCCGACAAGTTTTGAATCAAACGTTTTGAAGCAGAAAGGCTGCGTGTGTCACAATTCATTTCCGAGGGACCGCTGCTCTGAAGAGATTACATGCTAATGAGAAAACCCACAAACCTACCGTCTAAGTCATGAAAGTTCGTGGTTTCTTTCCTGTGTGGCTTATAGAAACATCCGCTGTTGGGTAAGATCAGACGCCGACAAAGAACCCCCCAAAAAAAGAAGAAAACCATCATACGACAAAATAATATGACATAGTGCGTAAGGCTTGCTGCTTAATATAGCTTTTAGCTTGACTTTTTTGAGAGAACTTTGTTTTATCGGACTGTCTCTGTGATGTGCGATTGGGGTCGGTGACACCGACCAGAGCCCTTGGTTTAGACAGCACAGACAGCTTTACACAGATTAATGTTCTCCCCTTATATACAGTGATAAATATTCATTAATATTTAAGCAGATGCCTCAGGAGGTTATTTTAATCTGCCCTTGAGGACAACTGTGCTGAGATATGTGTGGATAAGGATAGTCATTTGGTGCAACTGGTTTTCAAGCTGCGGCGCCAAAGCCGTCACTGATAAATAGAAAACAATAATAAGGAAATAGAGCGCAGAAGTCACATTGAAACTATCCACTGATCGCCCCAATTTGGGCTTTTTTTTTTTTTCTTTTTTAGTCGGAGAGGACTTTAGCTGAGGGCACAGTTCTCCCTTTTTCACAGTTTTTTTTTTTCTTCTATTTTTATTTACAGTATCGGTGTTGTTCAGGGCACCTGACTGCCGCCGTCCTCCCTCTGGCTGTTCTTCCTTTTGGTTTTATCTCAACATAGCAGCCCGCTTTCTGTTAGACCGGCCCGCAGCTCATTACTGCTTATTCTCAGCGCCTCTGTCCTGCCTCCTGATCACAGCTAAACGTTAGGAACAAACGGACAAAACGCAGCGCAGCGGTGGGAAGAACAAGCACCGAGTCTACCGAGAAGAACAACGCACGAATCTATTGAGAAACAAAAATCCCTAGCTCGAATATTAAGACGGTTTTCAAAACTGGCGGTGCCTTAGAACGCTCTATTATTCTGCTTTTATCTGGTAGACTGGCACAAAGCAGTGTGTCGCTGTGAAATTTAAGCTAAATAATGCATTATTTTCAAAATTCCTTCACTCTCTTGCCCCAACTTAAAATGCAGTACATTTGCCTCCAGAGGTCAGCTGAATAGTAGGAAAATCTGTTGACTTATGCCATATACATGTGTCCACGCCACACTGTTTATGTTCAAAGAAATGTGAAAACCGTTTATCATTTCACCTTCCTCTTCACAACAGTCTAATTTTCCAGAGTGGCTGTAGCCTGTAAACCTGGTTAAATCCACTGAACTCTGTGGTTGGAACGTGACAAAATGTGAAAGGGTTTAAGGGGTGTGGATCCTTTTACAGTGCGCTGTGTCTACATCTAATGTAATCACAGGCCTTTGTGCCGTATGAGGATCTAAGCATGGGCGCCAAATTCACACATTTCAAATAATGGAGTAAGGAGCGCCTTTCCTCTTTGCAACTGGTGGTAATCTGGAGAAACAAATGGGATCAACCTCAGGAGAGCAGAAAAAGAGATTTATGTGTTACTTTCAGTCATTTAAGCATTTTATACATATTTTTAATTTTGTGTTAATTGTTAGATGAATATTGGTGGTAAAAACATATTGACTGACTTGGTAGAAATGGAAAAAAAACAAAACAGAAGTGCTCTGCTCAGTCGAGCCTTCTGTGAAGACAGTACCGTCTTTCACCTGATCAGCAGGTAGCTGCAGGGATCCACTCTCACCCTCTGGTTTTTAAATAGATCATGCTTGAAGAAAAGAACCTCTCCCGGTATTTTGTGCATTTTCTGCAGAATCTTACTCGGGTTACTGACTAAACCATATCCGGTTATACTGCCGCGCGACATAGGATCAAAACTAATAGATTGCCAGATATATTGTGTGACAGTGAAACACAGCAGCTTAGGAGGAGTTTTGGTTTGGTTTGGTGGTATAAAGTGATTGCGAATAACAAAAGCAACTTGGCTTTAACTAATTGGACTTATGAACGCGCTGCGTCTGGGTGTTTTGTTGCAAAAGAGAACCCCAGGAGCAGAAAAAGGTCTCACAGGGCAGAGAATTGGAACCTACCTGTGCTTCAGAATGGAGCAGGGACACGTTGATGTCTAATGAGTTCCGGTGCAATCGCTCTGCTTTCAAGGGATGTAAATTCCCTGCAGGAAACAAGAGGAAAACAGGCTAGAGATAAAAAAAAGTATTTTATGATTAATGTCAGACTGTTTTTTTTAGAATGATAGGTTGGTACTGACTGTTTATACAACACTTTTCCTCGTATGATACTGGCGCAAGTTGAAATTCATAGAAAAAAATAATTTCAGGGCTCATTTTGCTTTGCAATTGATAAGAAAGTAAGAAAAACAACATGGTGAACTGTAAAAAAAAAAAATCAGAAAAGTTGCGAGTTCGACCCCAGAGCTTTATAGATTCAGTCCATTTACCATGTTTCCTTGCAGATACCGATGCCCCATTTCAATGAGGTCCGACCTGCCGATTCAAATATCCACAAAATTGGATTTTTGTTTTATTTCCTAAGGGTTGAATAGGTGTAGCAGATTGGAGCCATAACAGAAAATGTAATGCTCAATAGGGAAAGTAGTCTTGCTATCTGAAAGTTGTGGGTTTGATTCTAGCTTCCTCTCCTTGCCCCATATTAACGTGCCCCTAGGTAACCCCAGATAGCCTAGCGGTCTGCGTCGGTGTGTGAATGTGTTTGTGGGTGTGGTTGGGTGAATGTGGCTCCAGTGTAAGGTACTTCATGTGGTATGACTAGAGCACAATATGTGGATTCACTCCATTCAACATTTAAGAAATTATACCATCACCCTTGTTCATGCCAGAAAAAACAATGTTCTTAACATTTTCAGCTTGTCTGTTATGATGCATTTATGATGCATTTAAATAAAGAAGAATCTGACCTTTCATTAATTGACTGCTCAATCACTGATCACGACTAATTGGCACATCCTTAATTGTTTTTAAGAGTGCACGGATGTGATACTATGTGCCCATGTGTTTTTGTAAACAGAGCTGAACAGCGTGGAGCTGCAGGGCTGCAGCAGCGACAACAGCCTGAACAGCAACGCCAGCCTGCCCAGCGTCCAGAGCCACCGGCGCCACACCGAGAGGCGGGTGGCCAGTTGGGCGGTCTGCTTCGAGCGGCTGCTGCAGGACCCCGTAGGAGTCCGCTACTTCTCGGTACAACAGCACCCCTCCCCCCTCCCGATTGTTGCTCACCAGCCCGTGCTCAGGACAGAATGGCTCTAAATGCCTTTGTTAGTCACAGTTTTTAAAAAACTACTGATGAAGTGTAAAAAGTGGTAGTTAACCTCGTTTGTTGGTTTTCCTGCAATGCACACCAGACCTGTGGATGTTTCAATGGTTTCATGACAGTCTAACAAGTTAACCAGAAGCCCACAGCATCACAGGTACTCTACCGTACCAAAGAGTCACCAAACCCATCTGTGTGTGGCTGAGAAGCTGAATGTTAGGCTACGTTCACATTGCAGCGTCAAGTGACCCAATTACGATTTTTTTTTCCCATATGCGCCCTGTATCTGATCTTTTTATGACAGTCTGAACAACACAGATCGGATTTTTTCAAATGTGACCCAGGCCGCTTGGATATGTGGTCCTGAATCCGATACGTATCTGATCTTTTCAAATGCGACCTGTGTCTGAACGGCCGGGTCGCATTCATCCGACCTGTACGTCACGATACTCGACAAACGTCACTATTCTGCGTCCTGCTATGCAGAAGCGGGAAGAAAGCACTGAGCTATATTATACACTGGAGTGCTAATAGCCCGCTGTTAGAACGAGTTGCTTTGAAGCCACCAGCCGCCATATTGGTACTTCCTATTTTCCCCCAGTAACTAGGGAATATGTGCGCTACAGCATCGAATAACGAGGATATTCTCATGTTTAGGGGGGGCTTAAAACTTTTAAAATGTCAAATGCCATATACTTTTATGTTATGTACTAAAACTATCAAGTACTGAGAAAGTCATGTGCTGAAATATTTAGCATTTTATTTATTTAAATATATATATATATAACATTTATAAATATATAAATAACAATATACAAAAACATACATTTACATATATGTATACATATATATATACATATATACATATACACATACTTATATATACATATATATATATATTTAATATGAATAACATGTAAAATATTTCAGCACCTAATTTCCTAGTAGTTGATAGTGTTAGTACATCCACTGACTGTAGAATTACCTGTGAAACGTTTTCACACAGCCAGAAAACTGCTTGTTGTTGCAACCAAATCCTATGGGAATCTGTGAGAGTAGGGAGTAGCAAGATGGCGGCCAGTGACTTCAGTTTTTCGGCAAAATCAGCAATCCAGTGTATAATATAGCTCAGCTGAAGAAAGACGACACCCATAGCGGACTACAATGAGGAGAGCAGTCAATGGAGGGAAAGCTCCGGTTAGAAAATAAATTAATGACCGCAAAATGCGCGCCAGCATTATAATCCATGTTTACTTCCGCAAACACTGAGCACGCTTGCTATGTGTGACGTCATCGCGTCCTCGAGTGCGCATGCGGGACACTTAGGTTGAACGCATTCAGTTCACACAGGAGATCACATACAAGTCGCATATATTTGGAAATGTGAACGACCACGCAAAAAAAATCCGATTTCACAAAAAAATCGGAATTGAGCATTAAGACCTGCAGTGTGAACGTAGCCTTAAACTCATCTGACCGGAGCTCATGACTCCAGCTGGAGTCCCAGGAGAGCTTAGTGTACGTGTGTGATGGTAGGACAGAAAAGCTGGTAGATAGGGCCTGAGATGCCCAACAAGGCCGTTTATTTGTTGTTGTTTTTTTTAAACCTCCCTTACCGTCCTCCTCTCTCTGCTTGGTGACAAGATAAACACGTGTCCTCTTCCAGCATTGTGGCCAGTGGCCACAAGTGGGCCTCTGGACCGCATGATTTTTATACCCCATTAAAAAGAAAGTCATGGGTTACTAATCAAAATGTTCCTAGAAAATCTCATCAGCTTCAAAAACTAAAGTAAGAATTTAAAACAAGTGTTCCATTTATAATTACTTTAAAGAAATTGTTCGAGGTGCTAAAATGTGCTACTTATTATTTTTTATGAAAACAACCATGTCCTAAAATAAAACCCACACACACTCATTAAATCAAATTAAAGGATTTTCTGCATTTCTATTGTTGGATACTCTGCTACAGCAAGAAAAGACAAACTTATTTTAGGACTTTTTGCACCTTTTCATCAGATTGCCAACAAATATGGCGGGCACTGTAGTTCTATCAGCGTTTGGTGAATCACCTCAAAGTTTCTGTCATGCACTTGTACTGCAGTGCAGCAACTGTTTCTGACTAAGACCCTCACATTAATTCCACCGATTGTTGTAATTTTTTCTTGTTGTTGTTGGCATTTTTAATCCACGTTTAATTTGCTGCAGGAGTTCCTAAAGAAGGAGTTCAGTGAGGAGAACATCCTGTTCTGGCAGGCCTGTGAGTTCTTCAGCCATGTCCCTGAGAATGACAACAAGCAGGTAACAGACCCTACATGACAACAAAAACAACCTTTCATCGCAGACATCCATCTGTTTAAATGTCTATGTTCATCCAAACCTTCTTCCCCCCTTTTCTTTTCTTTTCTTTTTAGCTCTCGCAGCGTGCCAGAGAGATCTACAACAGCTTCCTTTCCAGCAAAGCCACAACACCGGTCAACATCGACAGTCAAGCCCAGCTTGCCGACGATATCCTCAACGCGCCAAAACCCGACATGTTCAAGGAGCAGCAGCTGCAGGTACCGACACACTTTTCTTCTTCCGCAGCCGAACATCTGAAAAAGGAGGCTCCCCCTTCAAGACAAATTTATTATTATTATTATTATTATTATTATTATTATGAAAAGCGATAATAATAATAAAAAAAAAAAAAAACTCTTTTAAAGTGCTCTCTGAACAGTGTTGAGTGCTCACACAAAACAAGGCCAGTCATTCATCTTTGCCCGCTGTCGAGCAACGCCGGCCTGAATGGCTTCTTACACACGCATGTTGTCGAGGGGGCAAAGTGTCTGAAAAGCGCTATTGATTTCAGCTGCGAAGCTCAGATGTTCAAACTCTGATAAGAGAGTCACACGGCCTGAAGGATATCCTCTCCATCATGCTTTTTTCCTTCCTTACATGTCAGACACCCACACATGTTCTGTTCAGTAACTTAAGCACACACATTAGAGTTTAATGGCAGCTTACCCAGGTTAACTCAAGATTCACGAGAAACCTTGCAGCATTTTTTTTTTTTTTTTTTTTTTTATAGGAATTTTTATTTTAAAAGCAGAATATTTCCTATTTTGAGTCAGACAGAAAATCTCTACAGTTCCCCCAGAGATGCTGTGGACCTCTTGGCTGCTTTTCAGATGATAGAATAGAATCATCAGAATGATTTTTCTCACCTCTTTTTTTTTAGTCTTTAAGTCTTTTGCAACGCTTTGTGTGTCTCCTCTCATTGTTTTGTCGTCTTTGTTGCCCCCCCCCCACACACACACACACACACTCCTTTAGATCTTCAACCTGATGAAGTTCGACAGCTACACGCGATTCCTCAAGTCTCGTCTGTACCAGGAGTGCATGCTGGCCGAGGTGGAGGGCAGACCGCTGCCGGACCCTTATCACATCCCCAACAGCCCGACATCGAAGCACAGCACCACCAGCTCCGACCGCTCCAACCTCTCCACTCCTAAGAAGGTAACGCAGCAGCAAGCCTGTCGCCTGGAAACGCGTCTTTGCCCGGACACCCCGGACGTCCCTCTTCGTGTGTGAAAACAGCTTTAAGTGTGCAGTTCTAAGTGAAACAGAAACACGTGTTTACCTCGGTTTGCTTGTGTCTTTGTCTCCGACTGCACTCATCAGTGTGTGTCTTACAGGAGGACAAGAAGACCAAATCGGGTCGATCTTTGAACGACGACGGTCGGGATGATTCAGGGGACCGGAAGAAGGGCATGTTTTTCTCCTGGTCCCGAAACAGGAGCTTCGGCAAGGGCCCCAAAAAACGAGAGCTGGCCGATTTTAACTACAGTCAGTCCATTTTGTTTTCCCCCCTTTTTATAAATTCTGTCTTCTGGAGAGTTTGGTCCAAACAAGAAAAGATCATGCATGGAAAATCTGAACATTTCGTAACATCTGTTAAGAAACCGATGCCGGTTTGATGACAGATAAACGATCAGTAATGTTCTTGTAGGTCCGGCGTTCCTTAAAAAAAACAAAAAAAAAACTATTTGCATCTGTGGTGTCGCTAAGATCTTATCTGATGAAGCATTTAATTGGAATCTAGTCAGCAGATTTGTTTGCTCATGATGCGTCTCATCTATGTTTTTTTTTTTTCCATCTTGCTTGTTTGTTTGTTCCTCTTCAGATTTTCCTGGCACCAACGGTCGTCGAGAGTCCCAGGGTTCCCTGTCCTCAGGAGCCAGTCTGGAGCTGGGGATGCCGGGGTCGGGGAAGAATGAGGTCAGCCTGATGGGAGTCATCATGATCTAATCAGCTGGACTAATAATTGGTTCAAGGAAACATATTTCTTGCACGGAGCAGCTTTGACGTCAATGCTCTCTTTAAAAGGGAAAGGGGAAAGATTTGTGAGTTTTTTTGGCAGATTTGAATTTACATCCTTTAATATTAATGAACTTAATGGTAGAGAAACAAAAACGTCACTTAAAGATTTTAGTTCATTTTACTTACAAAACGAGCCGGTTCTGATGTCAGCGTGAGCGGAGTTGGTTTGTAAAACGCCTGGTGGGATTTTCGACACCCACTGCAATTCTTCTTTTAAACTCTAATAAAAAACAGAAATATTCCTCCGTTCAATCATTTTTAGAGGAATTGCATTCCTCACGTACAACCCTAACCACACAGTTGGATCTTACAGCCAAGATGTAGTGATCACGACTCGCTGACAGATTTGTAATCTCAGGTTTTTGTTAACCTACTCATACAGATTTTAGCAGATTCTAATTTCTGCATATCGCATACATGACATCGCATAACGAATATAAGAGATCAGACGACGTAAAACCGGGTTTAACTACAATTTCAAAGCAACAGAAAAATTATTACGGCATTTATAGCCGTATATCAGTGGTTAGCACGTTTAGCGCTGGTAGAGCTACTGCTAAAACAGCAGTATTCCCGAGGGTGCACAGATCCTCAGCTTAACTGCGAGCAGCTTGTTCTGTGACAGACAGCGATGACAACTCAAAATGGATCAAACAGAGCAATTTGCTGTTACATGCATACATATTTTTATACAGCCGTAGAAAAATGGCAAGATGCATGTCTGACCAAACAACAGAGCGCACCCTCACCCATCGGGGACTGCAGTGTTGTTATTATCAGCGAGCAGAAACCTGCAAACGTTCCTCACATTGTGTTGCGGTTTACCCATCCTCTTCTCTTCTTTGCCTTTGTCAAATCAGTGGACCCCTCAAAGTTCACTGAACAGCGTATAACAGAGCAGGACTGTGTCCCCCTGGGATCTGTAACAAATTACTATCAGAAATGATTAAATTGAAAAATATAAAAAACACAAACAGATAAAACATACAAATAATTGCGGTGTTGGGTTCTGCTTAATGTCGGGAACCAAGAACTGAAGGACCCAGTATTCAGCCAGACAAAAATGTTAAGACGGTTTATTAAAGTCAGACTGGCAAGACAGGGACAGGCAGGCCAGAATAACAAATCCAGGGTCGGTACACAAACAGGCAGACTGTCTAGGTGAGGACAGGCAGATTCGGTGGTCAGAAACAGTCCAGAACGGTACACAGATGAGCAGACTAAACAAGCAGGGGTCAGGCAAACTCAGATACTCCACAAACAGAACCAGGTCAGGCAAAACAGGCAGGCAGTCAGATCAGGCAGGAAAAACAGGTAATACAGGGAACAGGCTGGCTCAGAAAATCCGTAGGCAAAATTGGGTCAGATCAACAGGTCAACAATAAGTGGAACGCTGGACTAGACTCACCAAAAGGCTCGAAATAATCTGGCCATGAACAAAGGAGTGAAGCAGGAATAAATAGGGAAGTGAGCAGGTGGTAGAAACTAATTACAGAAAACAGGTGGAACTAATCAAAGGAAGGGAAGTGACTGACAGATGAATAGCTCTGATTGGCTGGTGACTACTGACGGGACACAAACTGATTGGGTGAAGACAGATAAGTGGGCTGGCAGGCAAACAGAACCGAACTAAAAGCTGGCAGAACCCTGACTGATAACGAAGTAAAATAAAGAAAAGTGCAAAACTGAACTAACACAAAACCCAAATTGTGACACTTAACCTTCACAGCAGCTCAGCAGTTTTACAGCTTGAGGCATAAGGCTGTGTGACAGTCTGGCGGTTTTGCTTTCGGTACCGTTTGCAGCAGTTCAGAAAGTTAATGAAGAGGGTGCGGGGAGTTTCTCATACTGTTCAGAACCCAGTTCCTGCAGCAGCTCTGAGGCAGCGGCAGCTGACCCTCCTATGGCCTTCTCAGTCCCCCTCACCATCCTCTGCAGGACACCCGTATTAGCAAATCATTTCATTTGCCATTATGCACATCTTCGGGGGGTTTTCTTCGCCTCCTCGGCTTGCGCCATGGAGCAAAGACATGAGGAGATACTTTTAAGATTTCAGAGGAGAATAAACTGTGTATACATTTGGTTTAATTTAAACATATAACTTGTAAATGTTCTCAACTTCTGCTGGGCTTTTTACAGCTTTTTTTTGATTATTTCGGTTTGTAATGTTACATGTTATTTTATTTCTACTTCAGTTTCCAATGTAGGAAAATACTCATAGACAGTACACACTGGTATATCCTTGTTAAACTTTCTCTGAACTCTCTTCACCAGGACCATTTTTGAATGAAGACGTCTTTTAAAGTATATTGTCAAATTCATTTCACCTTCTGGGTCACGAATAACCAAATAAGAGCAACCTTCTGTTCTTATTCTCTTTTCTAGCATGAACGTGGAGGAGGCAGCGCCCCCTTGAGGCAGTGTAACATTAGCTTGCCGGATGGCTCTTGTTGCCCGGTGCCCCTTCGGCCCGGCATGTCCATCAGGGAGCTGCTGCAGGGCCTCTGTGACAAGCTGTGCATCAACCTGGCAGCTATAGATCTTTTCCTAGTAGGAGGAGAGAAGGTAAACCTTAATGCGTGTTTGAGTTGGTGTCCTCCTTTTAGGGAAGCAGAAGAGTATAACTGATCAGCCGTAACTCTCAATATTTTCATTAAACAATGGATTGGGGAACCCAAATCTGTGTTTTTTTTTTTACTCTTGGGAAGTCTTTAATGTTTAGCTGTACTTCCTTTTTTCAACTTGAGTTGTTAGGGTTAAAATTATTACCATGAAACAGATTTATCTTCTAGGAATAAGTAGCTGCCTCCATGCAATTATTTTTCTTTTTTTCACAGCCACTTGTTTTGGACCAAGACTGTATGACCCTGTGCTCCCGAGACCTTAGACTAGAGAAACGCACCCTATTCAGGTAAATATATATATAAAAAACACATCAACACCAGGGATACATGTGGGACTACAGAGCCTGGATCACACAAACATGATTTATTCTGTGTTTTTGTTTTGTTTTTCTCCTCCCCCAGACTAGACTTGGTCCCCATCAACCGCTCCGTGGGTCTGAAAGCAAAGCCAACTAAACCAGTAACTGAGGTCTTGAGGCCCGTTGTGGCCAAATATGGCCTCCACCTCTCCGACTTGGTGGCACGCATAGTAAGCATTGTATCTCCTAAGACCGTTCTAGTAAACGGTGCCTTTCAAAATCATTCATACCTGTTGAATTTGTGCACATTTTGTCACGTTTACAACCACCAACCTTAGGTCGAAAACAAACCAAAGGCATCGCAAAGTAGAGAAGTGGGTTTAATAAAAGTAAATTAGCATTTATTTCTTTTCAACCCACTTTTCTCTAATACCTCTAAAGATCAAGTGGACTTCAGAAGGTTTCTAAATGGCAATCGTGTGTGGGATTTAATCCCAGTATGAATCCAGCTGTTCTGTGAAGACCTCAGAGCTCAGTTAGAGAACAAAGAGCATCATGAAGACCAAGGAGCAGACAGGTCAGGGATAGCAACGGAAAACGAGAGAAGATTAATCTGGGAAGTAGCCAAGATGCCTACGGTCGCTCTTGGGGAGTAGCAGCGATCCACAGCTCAGGTGGAAGAATCTGTTGCGATATCACTCCTCAGATTGGGCAAGAAGAAAGCCCCTGTTCTGAAAGAAAGCCTAAAGAAGTCTAGTTTGCAGCAAGGCATGTAGGGGAGGCAGGAAAGATGTGGAAGA
The DNA here is from genome assembly GCA_037039145.1 of Fundulus diaphanus. Lineage (NCBI taxonomy): Eukaryota > Metazoa > Chordata > Actinopteri > Cyprinodontiformes > Fundulidae > Fundulus > Fundulus diaphanus. The sequence goes on from CM073123.1 coordinate 27,634,751, forward strand.
GATCAACAATGAACCTTTTTGCCTATATGCAAAACACACTGTGTGGTGGAAGAACGTCATCATCCTAAACACACAGTGTATTTTCCTATATCGGGAAACATTGTGATGGCAGCATCATGCTATGGGGCTTTTCTCTATCAGGGTCTTGAAAGTTGGTCAGATTTCATTAGAAAATAGATGGATCTAAATACATGGCGATCATGGAAGAAATCATAAGACTTCAGACGGGGTTGGAGGTTTACCTCCAAACGTGGCAACCCTAAACGAACGACCAGAGCTACAATGTACCAGTCTGAAATCCAAAAACCCCCGTTTACAGACACTCTGGGAACAATTTGACTGAGCTTGACCGATTTTACCGAACACAATCTGCAAAGGTTTCAGCTTGGAGATGCACAAAGCTTCTAGAGCCAAACCCCTGAAAGACTTTTATCTGTGATTGTAGCAAAGGTTGGCTCCACAAACTCAGGAGAGATGATTACAAATTCAGTTTTCAGAGTATTATTAGTTTAAACGAATCCGTAAGCATTGCATCCCTTTTCCTCTGCTCCACAGTTATACTCTACTCTCTGTTGGGCTGGCTCCATCACATTAAATCCCACCTAAATACACTGAGGTTTGTGGTTGTAAGGCCACTAATTTTGAAAAGGGAAAGGCGCTAACAGCATCAACCTTTTCTCAAATGTTTCCTTGCGATGCAGCGTGGCGAGTCAGAGCCTTTAGATCTTGGACTTCCTATTTCCAACCTGGATGGTTTGCGGGTTGTGTTAGACATAGAAGAAAACGCTGTGGGCAAAGGTATAAAGCACAGACACACGCGTCACACCCAGCTGACCCTTATTCTGTGGTTTCTAAATGAATTGAAGCTTTGTTTCTCCCCAGAAAAAATCAAAGCAGCTCAGAGCCACCTTCCAGCCTCTACAAGCAGAAACCAGTCAGCAACAGTAAGACCTCCTCCATCCAGCCTCTCATTTCAAGTTTTCCTCTCATTCCTGATTGTTCTGTAACCCTTCTGAATGTCTCCACTGCCTGGTTTGATAATGTCACGCTATACTAAGTGTCCCTCCTGCTGCCCTCAGCCACCCATGTCTGTTTGCTGCGTGTTAAGGATGCGCACAGGTGTGTCATGTGTATGTTGTGGTGCAAGAAGAGCCGCGCCAAGGTTCCCCTAATGTTCCATTAATGTGGTCCGCCTGTGGCCAAATGCATCATCAACCTTGCTTTCTGGTTTTCCCTTTCTTCCGCAACAACGCCGCCTTTTCAGCCGACAAGATCCCGAGCTCCCACATCGTACGCTGGGTGTCGGGGTCTCCAGATCTTCAGCAATAGTGGGGGTGGGGCAGCTCCGGGTTATTACATAGACTTTCTTTCAGCTGTCAGGTTTTACTCATAAATCCTTATTTAGCTGATCATCCTCTTGGCAGTTCCCAGGATCTGTTTTTGGGAAACAGATCTATTCCCCCTCCTTCACCATTAGTCGCAGCAGTAGTTTAGCTTTAAGTAGCGGATAGTTTTTCCCTCTGGTGTTTTGCTGTGTGTGAGCTTTCACGTTGATGATGCTGAGCACACAAAGCGGACGTTGTGGCTGTCTGAATGGAACATCCCCGTACGTGTTTTTACTCGATTTGTGTTTGACGTACACCGCCTGGCCAAAATGAAAGGTAACGCCTTGATTTAACAGAACAAAACAAGTAAAACTCGTCGTGTGGTAAAAGCCTGCAGAGGCAGCTGGCAGCAAGTCCTTATTGTTGTTGTAGGCAACTTCCACATCCAGAAAAAAATGCAAGCAGACCAAGAACTTGTGCTGAAAACGGAATTGGATGAAGAGCTAGCCGCTAGCATTGGTTAGCATGCTAGCGGCTAAAGCTTAAAGTCTAGTGTTTAAAGGGGGTGGCTCAGAGGAAGAAATGTTTCTGGAAAGAGATCTCCAGCTCTTTACTATATTTAATTTAATTTTTCTTCTTTTAGGAAATAAAGTAAAAAAATTAGGCGTGCTACACAATTGTATTCTGTTATGCAGACGACTCTCCCTGTAGCTCTCCGCTTCTCCAGGAGTGAATGCTGCTTGTCGGGACTTTGAAGCAATCAACTGGTTCCCTTATATAGGAAATTTTTTGAGCAATCTGTATAATCTGACTCAATCTGTATAATATGATTGAATTTGACTTTGTAAAGTGCCTCGAGATGACATGTTTCATGAATTGGTGCTATATAAATAAAATTGAATTGAATTGAATTATTTCTGGAGCGCGATTACTCGTACCTACAAAAAAAATCCATGCAGGGTTTAGGTTTTTTTTTGGTTTGTTTCAGCTTTTTTTCTACTTTGTCTGCACTCCAGACATGTCGTACATCGGCAACAAATAATTCACCATTTAAATCTTGAAATCTAAAAGTAGTAGGCTGTTTAACGTTGAACTTTGAACATTTAAGGTGGGATTTCTGTAGACAAAATGTAGAAACTTTTCTGATAACTATTTATTTATTTGACAAAAAATATTTTTTTTGTTGTTTTTGTAAATTGTTTCTGAAAACATAAACAGCCATTCATTTTAAAATCTAGTCCTTATGAATTCTGTTCAGTAATAATAACGATAATAAGAGTGAAAATAACAATATTTAATGATAGTGATAATAGTTTACATCTGTAAAGTGTTTATAGCTATATGCACAAAAACATTGTCTATGAACTTTTCAACAGAACTGTAGGCATACAAAAAAAATTCTTATCCAATCAAGCTGAAAAGTATCTGATTCTTGTTCAGCGGATCATACTCGACATAAATGGTTGTTTATCCCTTTTGGCCGGGTGGTGTATATTCCACAGTCTCTAAAACACAGAAGGTCAAACGATTCGGTGACATTCCCTAAAATCATCCCCCATCAGCGAATCGTGTGTCACCCATTCACCATCAGACTGTCAAAATTCATGACCGTCTTCACCATCAGCACCACTGGTTCCCACATGTTGTCATTGCTTCTGCCCGTAATGCCCCACTCCGCTCTCCGTGTGGCCCCCAGGGGGACGACAGGCCATCAAGGAAAGGCGGTTCAGCCCACCCCCATGGGGAAAATGGCAAGGCTGGGCCCGGCCCTGACCCAAGCAGCCAGGCCTTATCCAACCACTCTGTCTCTCTGCATAAGGCTCCGGGGAAAAGAAAGCAGAAAAAGATTAATATAGACGAAGCCGAAGGTAAAAACTGACCAGCCTCCTTTTCTCTTGTTTCTGTAGCTGTTGCTGTTATCACACTAACCCTTCGGCCTGCCTGCAGGACTGCACCAACACCCAACGCTCTAAAGCTAGCTAGCTACATGTAGCACAGTCCACTCTTTGCTTGTACTGAATGTAGCTTTGACCTGTCTGAAATATTAATACATATGCTGCATGTTTGTGCGTTACAAACAAGTTCTTACTGTTTTTGAGATGTTCTGGATGTGTTTTCTGTTGCGCGTGGACCTGTTCATGTATTCATGTGTTTTTGTGCATGCGGCGCTCTGCGTTCTGCAGAGTTCTTCGACCTTATATCCAAAGCTCAGAGCAACCGAGCCGACGACCAGCGAGGCCTGCTGAACAAGAGCGACCTGCAGCTGCCGGACTTCCTGCGCCTGTCACCAACCAACCCGACGGGGCCTTCTCCCCGCAACCCCGAGACCATCTGCTCCGCCCCGGATTCCCGTAACACCAACAATGGCGGCTTCCCCGGCAGTGGCCGCCGGGGCAACAAGGGAAACAGCAACCACAGGGGTGGTGTAGTCAGTGGCTCGCACCTGCTCAGTGCGAGCCATCAGTCGCAGAGCTTGGACTCGGCGCTGGGCGCAGAGTGCGGAGGAGGCAGGAAAGCCAGGCCGCACCCTTCGTTTCCTGCCGCCTTGTCCCCCATCCATCCAACCCGAAACAACACGCAGGGTGTCCTCCAGGATCCAGCCAGGGGGGAATCAATCCAAATGCTCGAGGAGGACACCCTGTCGGACCTAACTCTGGTGGGAGAGGGGGACATTAACAGCCCCAGCCTCAACTACATCACTCCCTCCGCCCTGTCGAGTAAACCCCTCCCCCGACCTCTACACCAAGCACAGGACGGTCGGCCTAGCTCAGGTACCTTGCCAGTGTGAACTCTTTCAACCACTGAACATGCACCGCTCCCTTCGCCTGACTGCTAGCGGGACTGGAGACCCCCTAGAGTCAGTCTGAAGTTACTTCAGTGGCCACTAATCAAATGTGGCAGAAAATGCATCTGAATCTCCTCCTTTCCTTCCATTGAACTGAGTACTAAAATATTTTCAATTTATTAGATGCATCACTGCAAATTAGGAGCTGTAGTCCAGATTTTGATAGAAATACACATAACTACTCTAAAAGGTTAGAGCTAAGAGCCTAAATGTATGAGATAGAGATTCGGTTTTGTTTAGACAGACCACAGTAAATGTGATAAAGTGAGATTTGCACTGCTTTGTGGCCAGCAATCCACTTTGAGGATAACAAAACGTGTCAAAAACAAAGAGAGGAAAAATAGATGCATTGAGCGTGGGCAAAATGTGCCCCCTGAATTTTCTTGTGTTGTGTGCATCTGTGTGGACTTTTCAACGGGCTTGCTGTGGATTTTTTTTTTTTTTTGCTTTGAGACATAAGACTGAGGGTGAGCTTGGTAAAAAACCTGTGCCAAATTCACTCCTCCAGTCCCTAATTGTACAGAATCTTAACAATGCACTTTAGCCAATTGTAAACAAGACTTTAATTATTTGTCTAAATGTCTTTTTTTTCAGTTGCTCTTCTTTGCATTCATTTTCTTGTCTTTTTCATACTACACGTGATTGAGATGCCATAGGTTTAGAATTCATTATCTCAGTAATAGAGATGTGGTGATAAAAATGTTGTGGCTGGTTTCCTATCCCCGGTTTTGGCAAAGCTATGACCTGCCAATATGATTGTACCCAATTCCAAATTCTCATTAAGAGCTACGACATTAAAAACATTTTTTTCTAGAGTTCCTGTAGCGAGCAGTAATTACATTTTTTTATTAGGAGCTCAGAGAGCAGTCACTGTAAAACAGGATTTCACTATCTTTAAAAGGCAAAAAACTGTTTTGCATCTTGAATTGACAGTTAGCACGGCTAGCATTACTGAAACCCAGTCATGGTTATTCCCCAGTAGACGTAGATCCTTACCACAACTCTTATATTTTCTAAAATGACATATATTTAAGGTTCTTAAGCATAAAGCAGACCAACTTTGCTAGACTCCTTTTAGCCTTCCTGTTATCTCCTGAAAGTCTTGCTCTCTCTCGCTCTTTATACCTTGAATGAACTCAGACATTTCTCGACATGTCGTAGACAATAGTTTCCTCTCAAAGGGCTTTGTGGATCTCTGTGCGTCCTTTGAGTATTTTTAAATGCCTCACCTATAATGAAACGGGCCAACTTTCAGTCTTCTTTGTTCAGTAACAACTTCCGCACTGAAGAGAGGTATAGCTGAAACCTGGTAGCGCTTAGGTTTGGTGCATTCACTGATTGTAAGGTCAGATTCTTTAGTTTTCTATTTGCCAGCCACGGGTCACGGCTGATCAAGCTGAAACCTGTCTGATTCTGGTAAACAACTGCTAACTCAGATAGTCTCTACTCAGTGGCCACGAGAAACTAAACTACAGGCAAGGCCGGAAAGCTCAGATAAAATAGTTTTAAAGCAATCATATTGTTTTTGACTTTACCTTGTAACAGCTGGTTGGCCTGACCCAATGAAGTCAGAGGATACACTATCTTTACATACAGTTTTTAAAAATCTCTTTCCATCCATGTTCTCTTACCTCAGGCATTTTGACTGTATCGCAAAAGCTTATGCGTGCACTCTTGGCTCATTGATCTTTAATAATGTGCACTGACTGTAAACAAGCAGCTTTTTTTTTCTTTTTCCATCCACCATGTTTGTTTTAGATTAAAAAGCTTTGAGCTGTGTTTCCTGCAGGCTTCAATCTGGACACACTTCTTTTGAGCCTTTACTGTATAAATCCGTTAATTTATGCGTCATGTTGTTTTCATGGTTACCATCAGTTAAAAGTATTCATTTGTACATAGTTCCCTATCTGAACCCACCGTGTTGCTGCAGTCATTGTTGAATGGTATTGCTGCCACGCTGTCTCATTAGGAATCGGTTCAGCTGAGTTGACTGTAAATAGTTCAAATAAATGTTTTCCACATTTCACTCTCTCTGTATCCACGTGTAAGCAACCTCCTTTCCTTCCTTAGGCTTTCAGCAATACCATCTTTGTTTGGACTTTCCTAGCAACTCCTTGGAAGCCATGTGCTCCATCTCCAAAGTTTGAATGAGAAAGTATTTATTGACTTCCTTCTGTCCTGAATATACATCTCATACAGCTAGTGCATGGGTTAAACAATACGTAGATCCACGTGGTTCCAATTTAGACTTTTTATTCAAGGTTTTAAACTGAAGCTACTCTCCACCAATGAAAACTGGCAGAGCTGGGACATTAGCCAATCAGAAAGAGAGTAGGGTGGGTCTTTGCAAAGCGGACATCTGCCAGTCTGATGTTTGTCGTGGTTAAATTAATGTTATTATTCCGCCTGTGGCCATGTCGTCTGTCAGCATTTATTCCCTCGCTTCCGGTAATTTAGCTGATAAACGCAGGCGACCAACCAGGGTTCTCCTCGTGATTCGCTATTACCTTGAATTTGAATTTATTTCAGCCACTCAAGTATACAATAAACACCAATATATGTCCTTGTTACATAAATAAAAAAAAAAAACAGTGTGAAAAAGGGTGTGTTGGCAGAAGCAATAAGCTACTGCGGTCAAGTGAGCCCTCACTTGTTTTTGTTGGTCACGCAAACACAAAGGATTACGGCAGTGACGGCAGTGACGGCTGAGACTACTTTTCAAAATAAAAGCAACATGTTCGCGGTGTATCGACCAAGTGTTTTTACACATATTTACATCAGTTATATGACATATTTTTTCCATGCTTTATGTGACATTTTTCTATTATTCTGGTCTGCTGGTGAAAATGGAAATAAATATCTTGGTCACACTCTTTAGCCTCAAAAAATACTCAAACAACTTATTTCTTTTACAGCTGACTACTTTCACTTACAGATGACAGGTGATGATCTCCAGAAGTTATTCATTAAAGTCCATCTACATGATTTGGGATTTAAAAATAAGGGCATGTTTTCCATGCCGAAGCTAACCCGTGACGCTGATGAGAGCGACACAGGAAAAAAAAAAAAAAATTTTTTTATGTGTTTGCGGCTCTAGTGGCACGCGTTTTATTGACAGTGAGCTAACAGGAAGAGGGGGAAAGACAGGCGGCAAAGCGGCGCGGGTCGGAGTCGATCCCGGGCCGACCGCGTCGAGGACTAAAGGCCTCCTAACATGGTTCGCGCTAACCGCTAACCGTTCCGGGGAAAACAAAACTTCCAAATCCGGTCGGGAGAAGGGCGAAAACATGGTTTCCACCAACAAAAGCCTTCAGAGGCGTTCTCTGATGTTCTTTTAATGAAACAATATCAGGTAGATTGGACAACACAGAAGAAATAGCAGCATCAATGTTAACGCTTGCTTCCTCGACGAGCCGCCATTGCTATCAAAACAGTCTCACGTCATGGTCGCGTCTCCACTACGTCACATCTATGAAACTCCAGCCCTGCGTCCTGATTGGCCAGACCATAAAATTGGTTGGAGAAATCACTTTCTATCGGCGGTGTCCCAGATGTATATGAGTGGAGCTAGGCGGAGCGATATGCATCTGGCTGTTGTCAGGTTAGGAAAACATATAACTGATGTAAATATGTGTAAAAACACTTGGTCGATACACTGCGAACATGTTGCTTTTATTTTGAAAAGTAGTCTCAGCCGTAATCCTTAGTGTTTGCGTGACCAACAAAAACAAGTGAGGGCTCACTTGACCGCAGGAATAAGCTTATAATGCCCGCGATTCGCTATTACGTTTTTATTTAAAACACAAAAGAGTAACGCGCTAGCTCAGGCTTATTTAGCATGAAGGCGCTTTTTCTTGAATAAGGGTTGGTTATAATATCAACTGTTGACGGCGATGTTAAGCATAAATAGAGGCTAGGCTGAGAGAAACGGACGAGAATGGGAAGATTACAGGTCGTGATGCAAAAAGCTTAACCTGCCAAACGTGGTTATGTGCATAATATGCCAACAAATGCTGCACGTTTTTTGCAGCACCTCTCCTCTTTACCTGGTGCAACAGCAAAAACAACCGAGGCACCTGCATCCATGGCCGACCGTGTGTGTAACCAGGAAGTTTGCACATGCGCGTTTATAACCGAGCATGGCCTGTCCCTCATGGCGTCTCAGCCTCTCGTTGACCTGACACAGTCGGTTGTTGAAGATCAGAGCTCACTTTCAAGACTGTCAGTATCAAATATGCCTCTTATCTCTGCGCGCACGACATTGCTGCTCACTATAAAACAGAAGTGTAGGCCAAACTGCAAAAACAGGTGTTTTGTTTAAATGCAGATGAGTCAACAAAATCAAATGTGAACGAAAGTATTAAATGTACCGGTGCCATACTATGACGATAACCTGGGTAAAGTGTTGAGTGTTGGCCTCCAGAAATGTCAATATTGCAGATGCAGTAACTCACTCGTTGATTGAAAATGAATATAAACCTACACAGAGAAAATATATAGTCATTTGTATGATAAAATTATAAACTCTGTCAAACTAGCAAATAGTTAGAAAAGAATTCTATTTGAAGACGTTAAAGGCAAAATTAGTTTTAAATCACTTCCCTGTTTTCAGTATTTTAGTAGTGTGGTTTGTCTGTGTTACCCTTTTATTGTAATATAACATTTTATTTATAACCACCTCAAGATCAGCCTATGGATAAACATGGTACTTAATAAAATAATAAAAAGCTAAATAATATAGCAAATAATTTGAACTTGCATTCACTTGGATAGATATGAAAGTAAGTAATTTCCGAAAGGACAAGGTTGTGGTTGGCCTTGTATGTTCATAGGATAGATTTATATTGAATGTTACAGAGAGCCAGTGGAGTTAATGTACAGGTGTGAAGTAGATGATGTAATGATGAAGCTGCTGTCTTTTGTACCAGTTACAGTTTATGGAGGGTTTCCTGGGGGACAGGGAGGGACGGGAGATGAAATTCTAAATTTGAGAGGTGAGTGGACTGTGGACCAGCTTAGCAAAAGTGTGATGGAAGAACTTGCTTGATGCTGCAGAGATGAAAGTAAGTTAACCAGGTGATGTTATGGATGTGGAAAGTGAAGGAGAGGATTGGAGGCTGTCCAGGATGACACCAAGGCTCTGAAGCTGAAAGGTGGGAGAGATACAGGAATTGTCAATGCATATTTTAAAACTGCCAGATTTGGTTAAAGTTGACTTTGCACAATAAGCAAGTGTGGTTTGTAATGTGGCATGATGTCCATGGCCCCGGGAATATATGGGCTCTCTAGAAAATATTTCCAGTCTAATTGATTATTTTTGCTTTAACCCCTGAGCTAGTGAAACAGCATGTTGTTTGTTTACTCCAGTCTCCTAAGGTATATTAAAAATACACTGCACCTGATCCCTTCTAAGGTTTACACACTAAATCCTTTATAATAGGATTTTGTATTTGCATTCAAAGTTAAATTAGATGCAGGAGTCTTATATGTGTTTGTTACCATGTAAAATGAAGGACACAAATATTAAACCTTGATATGGAGCCCTCTACATTTATAAGCACTGGCCTGGTAAGGGTGGGTAAAAGTCGTCATCTTTTATTGCAATAATTAAACCTGAAACATGCATCAAAATCATGCCCAAAGTGGTGTTTTGCTTGATTCGTGCACGTCTGAGTAATCCTCGTGAATTCAGCCTCTCCCTTTCCTGGAAGACGAGTGGTGCATTACTGGTCTATGTAGAGCGGTCATTACCCTAACCAGGAAGTACCTACCTTGACTGTGCCGCCCTGGCCCTCTAAACAACACGCCCAACGAGTGGTGATGTGAGACAGAGCGCACTCACTTCTGCTCAAAGTTGAAACGAAGTGGCTCTTTTAGCACCTAGTCTGCACAGCAACAGCAACTGCCTTCTTTTGAACATGCTGCAGCGGCTCTAGGGCAACCCCACATGAGGAGAGTCAACGTCACAGTAAATGCATTTGTCTTTCTTCTAGCACCAGAAAACAAATACAATTTCATAAGAAATGAATAGCCTGTAGTGCCAAAGGCAAGCTTTCATCATATATATGCCTATATTTGACCTTGTAAAGCTTAAAGAAGCATGGTATAGAACCTTTAAAGAAGTTAAATATAATTCAAAACCAGCCATAAGCCTACATGGAAAACAGACCTGAGCATGTTATCATAATGTTGAATATCCTCCACTTGTAGACTGACTGTCCAAGCAAGTTCATCCTAAAAGCAGACTGCAAGATGCTAAAAGAAGTCTCCATAACCCCTAGAATATTTTTACAGGGTGTGTAGCAGGGTCTTGCTGATGTTGATATGAACACGTATGTAGTCTCTTTTTCTCTTTGTAGAGGTATAAGTTTACCTTCAATGGTAGTCTAAAATCGAAGGAAAAATAGCATTCCAGGAAAAGAACGTCATCCTAATTGAAGCATGGAAAGAGACGCGTCATGGTTCAGGGAAACTTCAGCTGCAGCAGGACCTGGTCCGGTCATCATCATCATCATCATAGATTCCTCCATGAATCCAGATATGTCTGAGAGCATTCGCGAAGAAGACATGAGACCATCTGTAAAGCTATGTTCACACTGATCGCTGACAAGAGGAATGGAGCTAGTGATTTACATGTTATCACCATGTAAAGGCGCGTTCAGGAACGAATTAACAGTCCGCGATGCGAAGGAGGCATTTAGAACGATACGAACGGGTCGAGTTGGGTGAGTAGAGCGAAGCAAAAATGGAATAGCGCAAAGCAAATTTCACTGGAGTTCAAAAATCTGAACTTTTCTGTCTATTCGCATTGCGTTGAGGGTCCTCCTCATCCACAAAAATGTTACATATTTAGACAGTACGGTTAGGCTATATTTCTATTACACAAGGATTTACTGATGCGTCTCTGGAGGATCTGGTGGAACTAGGGGCGCCGGCGCCATTGTTCGGCTTTCCACATTACAGCACAGCGACTCGCTCAGTAAAATCTATCTCTGCCACGGTGAGTTGAACAGACAAGAGGAATCCTATTTGATGACGCGGTGAAGTGAGCTGGGGGGAAAATGGCTTCATTCTCAGTGCAGATTGTTTGTGAGAGAGAGAAATATAAGGGACCAACGGTAGGCAAAAAGTTCGTCTTGTTCGGTGTGAACGTACCTTGGAAAAAACAAAAAGCTGAAGCTAAACAGGGACCTAAAACATGATAATGACCAAAAACAATCTACTGAGGACTGGCTGAAAACATTGAAGTCATTACGGACTGACTCAACGCCCAGATCATTACCCTTTAGAGACGCGGTGGGGTGACTTGAAACAGGCTGTACAAGAAAGGGAAGAGTTGGCTAACTTTTCCATTCATCAGAAAGGACGCCGTCTAGGACCTTCATCATCATTGGCCGGTATAACAACACAGTGGCTACCATGTGGAGCTCCAAAGGTGTCTCTAAAACTTGCCTGCTTAACGCAGAAGCCTTTTCTTTATTTTTATTTTAAGCTTTTCATGTTTAAGGCTCAGAAACATCGGGCCAAAACAGCCACCAATAACCCTACATCCTGCACTCATTACAAGAGCCTTAGACTTAGACAACTTTATTTGTCATTTTGTATGTACAGAGTTCATACAGAACGAAATTTTGTTGCATACAGTTTGTAAATTACAGCATAAAGTGCAGCAGTGATTAAAAAGTAAACAATTGAAATGTAAACAATGCAAGAGAAAGAAACAGTGTGCGGTCACAGTGTACAGGAGAGTATTTAAACCATTTGTATGTGCAGAAATGATGGTGCAAAAAGGCATTTGTGCAAAAATGCATTTAGAAACTAAAAGTTCGGCAGCATTTGTAATGCTAGATAGAGATGCAGTGATGCAAATGAGCAAATGTGGCAATGTGGTGCAGAGTGCAGTTTATAATTCAGCAGTTCAGCAGTTCAACAGTCTGATGGCAACAGGGAAAAAGCTTTTGCAGAACCTGGTGGACCTGCAGCGGATGCTGCGGAACCTCTTCCCAGAGGGCAGCAGGGAGAACAAGTGGGGGTGTGAGGGGTCCCTGATGATGTTACGGGCTCGGGACACACAGCGCTGAGACGAAATATCCTTAATGGAGGGGTCTGTCTGAGGAAGAGGAGGTTACGGTTACCTTCAGCCCTGACAAGAAATGGAAAGACAGAAAAAAGTCAGAAATCAACATGTGGCACCAAATTGGACCAAAGTGCTTCTTTTATTTCCAGCATCAGAACCTGTTTGTGACACAAGGAGGAATTGGAAAATTAAAAAGAAGTAAAAGCTAAACTAATCTGACTTTCTTTGGATTTTGTTCAAGGCTACCATAATTATTCACCCTTGTTTCTGGTGAGAGTGAAACTAAAATAAAAAGCAAAATAAATGTCCTTTTTTTGGATAATTTGAGGTGTCATATTTTGCATTTTTATGCATTTCTAAATTCATTTGGGATGCTTTTAATTAGATATTGGACATCATTCAGATTTTCTGGAAGCCGTTGAAGCAACCTGGAGGTTTTTCCAGGTATTTCTTCTCACAAAGGAAGTGCTTCCTGCCATGGCATAGGAGTTCTGGCTGTCAAGTGCCTTCCAAAAGTGTTACTTTACCTTGACCTTTTGTTTACATTACAAACACAAACTTTATTGGGATTTAATGTGATCGACCAAACCAGAGTAGTGCATAATTGTGAAGAGGAAGGAAAATTATACATTAACTTTGAAATATTTTCCGTATAAAATAATCTCAAATCAGAAAATGTTGCTTTCTGACCTACATCACAACACAATGCATGATGGAAAACATCAGACTGGAGCTGAAGTTCGCTATCAGCAGTATAAGTGGCCTTACATTAGTGGCCAAGTCAAAGTCCAGATGTTAATTTAACTGAGAGTCTGGAGCAAAAGTTGAAGATTGCTGCTCTCTGTTTGATCTGAATGAGCCTTTTTGCAAAGACAAATGGGGAAAAAAATGTCAGTTCCTGCAAAGATGCAGGCGTCCTCCAAAAGACTGCAGCTATATATAGCTCTGAAGTTTGGTTCAACATATTGTCAACTTTAGGAGGCTCAATACAAATACATGCTGCACTTCTTCGGTTGTTATTTGTTAAAATGAAAGCAATAATTATCCTTCCATTTCACAATTTCAGACCCATTCAATAAATTAGGATATTATTGAAAAGTTTACTTTTTTCAGTAACTCCATTCTGTAAGTGAAACACTTTATATAAATTAATTAAACACTGGTCTTTTCAAGACTTTATTTGTGTTACTCATGATAATTTGCCATTGACAGCTAATGAAAACACAGCATTTATGATTAGATTATTACACCAGACCAATAGAAAAGCATTTTTAGCTCAGACATGTGGCCTTGGTGAAAGTGAATGATCAATACCTGTTTAAGGATTGTTATTCTCAAAAGATACATTTAATCTGACAACTGAGCCTCATTGGATCACATATTCTAATTTATTCAATGTTACTGTATGCTCTGTCACAGTAAATCCCCAAGAACTACGCTGATCTGTGTTTTTAATGTGACTAAGCGTGTAATAGTTCTTCACGGCAGAACTCGCAGTGCTGCCTGTGTTCAATCGGTGAGCCGGGAGGTTCACCCTGGAAGGGGACCACACACACACACACACACACACACACACACACACACACACACACACACACACACACACACACACACACACACACACACACACACACACACACACACACACACACACACACACACACACAAATGGCCGCTTAGTGAGACCATTTAACCTAACATTCATGTTTTTGAACTGAGGGAGGAAGCCGGACAGAACTCACACCTGCACAGGTGCAAAGTCCCTGCAGAAAGACCCCATGCCGGGATTCGAACCCATCAGCTTTCTGCCGTGAGGCAGCGGAGCCGACAGCAGTTTTGTTGTGCAGGCCTGTGATCAATATTGTAACTAAAAGCTGTCCTGGGTGCTTGGGTTTAAATTCTTCACCGGTTTTTGATCTCTAACCTTTCTCGGCATCATTTTAAGATGGTTTCTCTTTGACATTCACCTCGTGCCTCTCTTGCCTCTTGTGTTCTGGCCTTTTTGTTTTCCTGCTCCAAAAGCTTTTCAGGAGGCTGCCATTAGGTATGCGGGGCTTCCACTCAGCTCAGTGTCTGGTTTGGCCAGTGTCGTCACGCCCGGCTCTTTGGTCTGCTCCCACTTCCCACACACTCGCTCGCGGTCACAGAACGGAGACTGTCTTCGTGTATCTCTCGCATCACATGATGTTCGGATTCTGCGGCTTCTTCTGTTTGTACAATTCCTCAATGTTGGTCTTTTATTTTTGTTTTATTTTAGGACTAACATGTGACAACCGCAGCAACTGATTCTTTTTAACCGGTCCATAAAATCAAGAAAGACGGGCACAGAGAATTGTGTCTCCTTTTTATCCAGCAACATCCGGTTAGCATTTAAAGGGAAACGAACTGGAAGCTCCTACCAGAACATTTTGTACCAACACCACAGTCCTCATCAGCTAGAACTCATTGGGCTCCAGCCAAATTACAGCCCCTATCTCAATACTAAGTGTTTCTGTCTGGAGAATATTATACGTCACTTATTGAGCAGCTCACACCCAAGTTTTAATGAAAATAAATAAATAAAATATGTGAAAATATTTCTGACACTATATTAAATGTTGTTAACAAATATGAATCTGTACCTTTCTTTTTCTTTATGTCATCCAGGAAATAGAGTTTTTAAAAGCGAATAAAAACAGAAATTAACTAATCAAACAAAAGATATCAACAGAAATGCGTGTTCTATCCAAGACAGATAAAAGTTAGGACACCCTAGCCCGCTCGTAGCTTGTGTTATCCCCTTTGGCTGTAATTACTTACGTTCTTGTATCCATCTACCAGTCACGTACATCGCTCTGAGGAAGTTTTTACTGGTTCGATATACCATTACAGAAAAACCCCAAATAAAATACCTCCAGTGACATTATCTTTCCCAAAGACTAATGCTACACCCAAAGTCCAATCCAGTTTTTTTTAAACTGTGATTAATTATTTTCCAGTTTGATGGCCTTTTACAGTACATTAGGTTGTAAAAGTCAACAGAAATGTGTTCTTGTCTGCAGTTTACTATTTAAGTTACAGTCATGATGATGATGATGATGATGATGGCAGCTGAAGACTTTTAGGAAACATGGCGGACCTCTCGAGTCCTTTCCTGTCAGTCATTGCACCACCTGATCTACCCTGCAACATGGATAAAGGCAAACGTGACACCTCAAACACAAAGCTCTTCCACCGGACAAGGCAGGACTGACAAACAGGAGCTGCAGAATCATCCCTGTTGTGCACACAGTGAGAACGAGTTGCAATCAATGTGCCCCTAACGCTGCAGTAGAGGACCCAAAGGGTCATGGCAAACGAAATATTAGCTACAATCTACTATGACACTGTTTCTTTCTTTCGTTTTTTTAAATCTTTGATTACATTTGTTCTGCCAGTGACTGAAAGGCAAAAATAAAATTCAAGCTACACGTTTTTGCAGAATCACCATCCAAGATTATTTTCACTGTTACTTAACCTACCCGTAATCTATTTCTAAGCAATTAAACCTTTGTTTTTCTGTATTTGGAGAGTATTTTTTTATTGGAACTATAAGCATTTATAATTCTCCCAGAAGAGACAGCTTTATAATTTAACTTGTAAGTATTTTGCAAAACACATAGCACATAGAGCAGCCCAAACCTGCTTTCATCAACAAATGAGGGTTTATTAAGCCTCCCTCTATCAGCCAGTAGATGGCAGCAGTCTGTACAAAGATAAATACCATCTCACCGTCTGCATCTTGATGTTGAAGCCAACAACCAGCATGGGAATATCTGTCACGTCCAATTAGTTTCTTGCTGCCTCCTGGCTTTCCCTTAGTGCCTCTGTGTGTGTGCGTGCATTTATTTTTTTTAATCCTTGGTGTTATAACACCTATCCACAGGCTTGCTGTTGAGACATTTAAGGGCATAATTGATGCCCTTAAATGTCTCTCCTGAATATCTGGTAAACTTTTAGAGCTTTTCTTTCCGTGTTTCTCTGTAAAGCTTGTGTTTGTGGTGCCTGTGAGTGTCCCGTCCGTTCTCTTTTTTTGTGTGTGTATTTAAACCAGCCTCTCCCTCCTCAGGTAAAGACCGAGCTGGGTGGAGAGGGAGGGACAAGGGTAGTGGAGGTGGTTTGAAAACGGCAAGCAGAAGGACAGCATCTTCAAACCCCATCCCTTCCTCTCCACCTTCTCCTTCTCAACGCCCCCCGCTTCGCTCTCGCCGCAAATCCAAGTCCCCCACATCCCGCTCCAGTCACACAGCCCCCAAACAAGCCTTGGACGTGGACAAAATTGGAGGCGCCTCCAAGCTTGAGGACTTCAGGAAAACCCGTGGAGCGTCCCGAGACCTACGGGGACCCCACTTTTCCGAGCGGGACAGGAAGTGGGAAGATGTTGCCTTGGAGCTGCAGTGTCGTGGCAGCAGGATGAGGTCAGCAGTGTACCAGACCTCAGATCTTCCCTCCATGGTGAAAGCCAAGAAACAGCTGGAGCAGGGGTATGGCCGAGGTCAGATAGACCGCAGTAAACTGAAAGCAACTTTTGTTTAAGCAGCCTGACGTTGGTCTGTCTCTCAGACTGTCTGTGGCTCTGACGACACTGATGGGCTGACTCACTGACAGCTGACATATTGCCTGGATTTAAAGCCGGGGAGCTCAGCAACAACAACAACAACAACTGTGCAGCTGGTTTCAGGCTCCCCACTGAGAGCCTCTGTTAGCAGACGGCAGGATGAGATTAATCCAAAACTTTGTCCCGGTTCCATATTTGATCACACTTTTTGTTCAATGGTGGACATTAATCTTAACTAAAACACAATGCTTAACATTTTTGAAACCTTGTTTAACATTAAGCAGATATTGTTACCATTTACCTAAGATTCAATCATGTTTTTAAAAGATACTTGCTTTCAGCTTGACACCATAAAGAATTTGCAGTTCCATCTGAGAAATTAATGCTTAATTGGCACTTCTAAAAAGATTTGACATAGAAAGGATTTAACATTTTTTTTCTCAAGTCATGATGTCCATTGGTAAACTTAGACTGTCTAACACAATCTTTTTAAAAATAAATGTCTATTTAGGTATATGCAATTAGCGTTAAGGCTGTCCTAGTTCCACCCTAAGGCCTGTTGATCCCCATGAGGATTCACAGTTGAGCTGTAGCCTATAGTATATGATCACGTCTCTGCCATATTGTTTACATTATTAGTTGGTGTAGTTTGCAGTACAGATTCAGAAAGCATCTTGCTCAAGGAGTCGACCATTAAAACTGTTGGTCTTCTAAATCAACCTTTTAAAAAAATTCTATGTTTATGTGATGTAATTTGTTAAAAATGTTTACTATCTTTTTAAAACCATAATATTAAGTGAAATTTGGTCCATATTTTAAATTATAACGTCAGCTACCCAGTAAGCTAGCTGAAATTTTTTATGTTATGTTGTAAGAGAATATTTTGAACTTGGAGTTTGGTAATTGGACGAAATGTTTGTCTTTTTTATTAATATATATAAGAACATAATTTATTTTCCTTTTTGAAATTGTCTTGGCTAAATTGTTAAAAAAGAAAAAAAAAAAAGAAAAAAAGAAATACAAATGGCTTGCTAACTAGTAAGCTAGTTGATGTTAGCTTTAGCGTTAGTTGTTTGGTTCCTTGATATGTTTATTTGTTAATTGGTAAGATATTACCCTTTTTAGATTATAAAATATTTTGAATGATAAAAATGTATGGTTAAGTTTCTTTGACAATTTCACACATTATCTCATTAAAATTTTATTTGTGTTTTAACCTAGTCACTAAGAGCAAGCACTCTAACTAGTAGCTATTGCTGCTATCAGTGGGTTCTGAATTTCCCATACTGTTGTCCAAATATGGTCATTTGAAGGAAGTGACTCACTTCTTTAATTTCGGTTATCTGCTCAATTTATGCACCGATGTAAATCTTTTCACATAAAATTACTTAAGGGATGTAATCCCCTGACTGCTGTACACAAGTTTAGTATTATTTTAAATAATAGTCTTTATAACCGCTGGTGAAGATTCTCAGTCATCCAGGTCATTGTCATTCCAAAAAAAGTAAAAAACAAAACAACTGGACTTGTTTTCCGTAGTTTGAAGACGTTTCGCTTCCTCTCCAGGAAGCTTTCTCAATTCAAAAAGTCTAGAGTAATGTGGAGTAACAAGCTTTATACTCCTGCCAAACAAAGGCCTTGTAATGGCTTAGATAACATGTAAATTCAACAGAAACAGGTCCATCCCTTAGTAATGGGCGGTCGTTAAAGTCATTAAGACAGCAGATTGAACCGAAACTAGTCCACTCCTCTGTAACGGGGAGTCGTTAGGGTTGTTATTGGCCTGGCTTAAAGGAACGATGTTTTGATCACCCATATGAGGGTGAGAATTGAGGTGATGATTGGCCGGAATTAATCCTATAGCTGTATTATAAATTTTTGAGAGTTGGAACCTAAGTCTTCCTCCTCTGTTTAAGGTTGGTTTTTCTCTCTTAACGTAGATGGCTTCTTTCACATCCCTTTCAAACCATCTGTCTTTTTTGTCCAAAATGTGAACATTTTGGTCCTCAAAAGAGTGTCCTTTGTCCTTTAGGTGTAGGTGGACAGCAGAGTCTTGTCCTGAGGAGGTAGCTCTCCTGTGTTGAGCCATGCGTCTGTGGAGAGGTTGTTTGGTTTCTCCAATATAAAGATCAGAACATTCCTCACTGCACTGAACTGCATACGAAATTGAGAAAGCTTGCTGGATAGGAAGCGAAGCGTCTTCAAACTTCGGAAAACAAGTCCAGTTGTTTTGTTTTTTACTTTTTTTGGAAAGTCTTTATAACCACATTTAACTCATAAATACTCTGGTTATACTTTTTTACACTTTAATGAATAAATGTTGTCCCTGTATGAAATTGACAATTACATAAGTATGTACCTGAAATGGAGATGAGATAAGTTTAGTTCGATACCACAAAAATAAAGAAATCTTATAAATCCCTTTCAAATGTTAAGTTTTAAAGTATAATGTGAGTAGGCTTGTTTTGCATCAGATTTTCTATTTCTAGAAAGCTAACTGTAAAACTACCTCAGTAAGTAAGTAGTTTTAATCAGGGCTTTGAACCGATTTTTTTCCCCAATCGGTTCATTCCGAACAGAAACGGAATTATAACGTTTCCGGTTATGAGTTCCATCAATAAATTGACGTTCCCGAACCGGTTAGAACAAAAACATACTGTTCCCGGAACGGTTAATTTCGTTCCTTTCGTTTGACAAATATAGCTATTGATATTGTATTTGGAATGAGCGTTTTACTTAACGATGGGTCATAATTTACATGTATGTAATTCAAACTAGGATTCATTTATTGAGAGGAATCTGCATTTTAAAAATCAGAAAGCTAACCCTCTAATGAGGTGAATAGACAAAGAAAAAAGTACTTTCTTTTCTGTCTAAACAATATAAAATTCTGCAGCTCTATTGATGTCTAAATGTGGTTGAAATGTGATTGGTTGGTTGTTGATAAAATGGACTAACCAAGCCTGAGTTTTAACAGTTTACACTAAATTTAGACAGGACCTATTGACTAAAAAAGTCAGAATTTCAATTTATTTTTGTGGGTTAAATCAAGACCAAGGACTGTGTAACCTTAAACAGACTTGTCTGTGGATGTCTAGTGTTTTCCAGGGAAACCTCGTCAAAAAAAAAATCACTACTTTCTGAGACTTGATAGGTCTCCACCACTACATTTAAAACAATTTTGATTTACCTGATCATCGCTATATCTCCTGTCAGCTTTCACAAGTTAACCTTTGTTCACACAGACAGAGCCGAGGCTAAGCAGATCAGCACTGAGGCGACACAAATCCCCGTCTAACGCCCGGCTGAGGAAAAGCTGCAGGAGTTAAGTGAAAGGTGCGCAAGTTATGCGCTTTTAATCAAATTAGCCACATTGCAGACAATAAGCACTTGAAGCAAGCCAACAACTGTACAACTAAGTTGGCAGAGGGCTGGTGACTCCCCCCCCCCCCCCCCCCCGGGGTCTTAGTGAGTGGGAGGGAAAGTGTCTGCTGTCTGGACCCGGGGATGTAAAGGCTATTTTGAAAAGTTGCCCCCTCTCTTTCTCACTCTCTCTTGCGCACACAGCTGCTCGAAACCATGACAGAAGATGACGGATACGGTTGTCGCAGAGGGACAAGTCAAGTTTAGAGATGGAAAAAAGGTTAATTCTATGGGTTTTCTTGTCTTTTTGCTTTGAAATGCAATTCCTATCTTCCCCGCCCAGCAGAGGACAATATTTAGTGATTTATTGTGTGTTAACAAACTTCTCCACAGTGGAAGACCCGTTGGGTTGTTCTTCAGAAGCCCTCCCCGGTCGCAGGTAGGAGTTAACGCTTTCTATTTTTGCATCAGGATCTGCACATTTTCACACAAACACAGATCACTTTATCTGCTTCGCCCGGCACTAAAATCCTCAAATTTGCTGCAGTTAGATCAAGCAATTGGTGTCTTGGCTGAGTGCCGCAGGGTTTGACGCGTGAGGATGCTGTTTAAGCTGAAGTGAACAAGAAGCTGATGGGAACCCGTGTTGTTTTCAGTCCTTCCAATTTCCCACCGATTGTGTGTCTCAGTGATTGATTCCGATTGTTTTTGAAATGCCAGCTGGTTTCAGTGTAATTATTTCATTTGGCAAAAACCATAAACTTCTCTAAAGTCTTGAGCTAAAAGCCAGTTCAGTAAATTGCACTCTTTCGAGTGGAGAATAATACGGGATGTCATGAGGACAGGCTGCGGGTCTTTCAGCACAGATAGACACGTGGCCCCTGCCTGTGTCCTTGAAGAAATTGGCAGAAGTGGTGGGAATAATCTGAGCTCCTTCACTGCTCTTAAATGTGCATTGCGCCATGTGAGCATACGTGTAGCTCAGCTTTTACTTTCAGCTGTGCAAGTAGATCAGCTGCTGTTTTGCTTTTTATATGGCGGATATGTATGGCATAGACTGGCTTTCAACAAACCCAGTTATCGCATATTGAATACAGAAATACAAGAACAAGTCAGTGGTCTTGTAAAGTTTGTCTGTCTGTGTTTCCCTTAGACTGTTTGACTTTACTTGTGTGTAAAGAGAAGAGGAAAGGGAAAAGCAGCGGAAACAAGGAGAGGCTCAATGTAACACTGGAGGTATGTTCAGCAGCAGAAAGAAAAGCCTCACTCCATCTGATCTCTGGTTAAGGATTTCCTACAGCTCTTCTTTTTTTGGTATTTTATACACAGCCTGTTTTCTGCCTTAATAAACAATAGGGTTCGAGGACATGTGAAGATACCCCCACTGATGGTTTAGGACAAGGCATAGAAAAAAGGGTAGGTCAGGAAAGATTTCAGAAACATATGGGGGAGGAGTCAAATGTAGGAGTCTAATCCTAAAAAATGCTTGTGTTAAATATTGGCCTTCCTATGGAAAATAGAAAATGTATACCAAAACTACATAAGATTTGTGGCACAATGGTGATCCAGATAATAAAGCAGAATTAGTTGACGTTAATTCTATGACACCTTTATTATCTGCAAACTTTGTCATATTGAACCCAAGTGTCAAGTATAAGCCCCAATTCCTTTAAACTGAGATCTCATTTATTTAGAGTCTTGTAAAAGGATTCACACTTGGTGAACCTTTTCAAAACCTGTCACGTTATGACCACAAACATAGTTTTATGTGATAGACCAACACAAAGTAGCGTGTAACATGTTGAGCAATTCTTTTACACATAAAAATCGGAAAGGTTTGGCATGCAGCTGTTTCCAGTTCCTTTGACCCGAAACTTCGTAGAGCCACATCTTGCTGTGCTTACAGCTGCAAGTCTTCTGAGGTATGTCTCTACAAGCTTTCAACATCTATTTACTAAAACATTTGCCCATACCTCTGCAAAACAGCTCAGGTTCAGGCCGTTACGGTAGAGAACATCTGTGAACACGATTGTTAAACTTTTTCTACAGTCAATCGGTTCTAACCTTGCCTGCAGTATTTGTGTGTTCACAAACACATGAGAATCCATCTTTTCCCGCTTCGACGTCAGCCGTTTGTGTCTGAACCAGAAACGGTTCGGCCCAATCACATTGCAGCATTGGGGTTTAAGGCGGGACATAATGGTGCAACGAAAGCAAGAGCGGCTGAGGCCACAGCCGAACCAAAATAAGCATGGCAGCGCAGGAGGACGCACGCGTAGCTGCTGCTACCATCTTTTTTGTCAGAATCCATGACTTCTTCTTTGATTGAACAGCAAGAAGTGCCTTGACTAGCTTACCTTCTCGCGGTTTCTCATGACGTCTGCTGCTTACGTTTTGATTTGATACCGTGATGGGTTAATCCAGCCCTTGGTAGGCGGGCACTAGGTGTTGCTTCGCCCAATAAGCTTGGAGAGTTCTGCTGAATCCCCAACGGATTCAACGGGAGCAATCCCAGATTGATAATGTACAGATTGTAGAGCGCTACACATGATCAATCTGGCTGGCCAGGTTAAATCAGTTGTGTTTAGGCTTGGACTTTGACTGGGCCATTCTAACGCCTGACTGTACGTTGATCAAAACTATTCCAATTGTTGCTGCTGAACAAACAGCTATGTCTTTTGCCGCTTCTAACAGATTTTCTTCCAGTGTTGCCCTATAAGAAGCTCCATCCAACCCAACCCATCTGACTCAAACATCTTCCTCTCCATGTTTTATGTGGTCCTTACAGGGCTTGTGGCAAACCTTAAATCAAATTTCTTCAGATTTTCATTCAACAGCATCTTTCAACTTGACACAAAGACTAGATTTATGAAGTGGATCTCTTCAGCTCTTCCAGAGTTACTATGGGCCTCTTGGCTGCTTTTCTGACTTATGCGTGTCTTA
The DNA here is from genome assembly GCA_037039145.1 of Fundulus diaphanus. Classification (NCBI taxonomy): domain Eukaryota; kingdom Metazoa; phylum Chordata; class Actinopteri; order Cyprinodontiformes; family Fundulidae; genus Fundulus; species Fundulus diaphanus. The sequence continues at coordinate 27,657,880 of CM073123.1, forward strand.
GCCAGTCGATCAGCTTACTTAGTCTTGCCTTTTAAGGTCAGCAGTTGTGCCATAGTCTTTCCATTTTCAGATGATAATTAAAATTCTCCACAACTATCCCCTCTGCCAGTCTGTAGTCTTCCTTGTTCTTCATGATGTTGGTTGCACTTGGTTTTATTTAGAGGTTTCAGAGTAAAGGTGACTGAATAAATTAAGATTTTAGTTTAAGAAAAATTTTGAAAACCGGTACTTTCCTTCCTCATCATAAGTATGCACTCCTTTGTGTTGGTTTATCACAAAAAGTCCTGATAAAATACATAAAGGTTCTTGGCTATAATGTCACATGATGTAAAAAAAAAGTTCAAGAGGTAAGAATACTTTCGCAAGACACTGGATGTTGGTTTTGTGCTTTAGTCTCACGCTTATGTCTAGAATAAAAACCTATCCAGATCATGTCGGAAAGGGACCTGTCCAAAGAAACCTCCCAGAGTTCAGTTTGTGGAAACCATAAGAACAATTAGCTGTGATTTCAAATGTATCATCAGCAAACCCAAACACCTCCAACTGGAAGGAGGAGGTGGTCAGTGTGATCCGAAGTCTTACTGTCATTCACTCCTTCTTTTAGGGGATTTGTGGTGTGGAGCCAGGGCCCGGGTATGATGGCGTACCCTACACTCTCTCCATCCTCTGTCTGACAAGAACGCTTATCTTGGGTTTTAAAAACAGAGACGCCCTGCTGGCCTGGGACGCCCGCATCCGCTACAGCCTGGGTGAAGGTCGGTGGCCCGCCCTCAAACGGACAACACAGTCCTGCCTTGTTATTCTAGGAATCATTGCCCTGTAAGACTTTATGGACATTTACTAAAAAAGAAGATGCTACAGAAACCTACACGAGGATGCAAGTGTAAAATGTTTGGTTGTTTGTGATGCAGAGGAGTTACTGGGAGCCCTGTTATCAAAAATATCCCTCTCAGATTCAAAGGAATTCATATTACTAATAAAAGGACATTAAATAGTCAGTATTTGCTGATGGAAACAAAAACAACTATGTCAGAACAGGAGTGAAGGTAGCTTTATCTGTACTCAGAAAGTGCTCTAGGCATAGAGATATAGATAAAAAAAATACACAATAGTACGATCAAAATACTGTTGATAAAATACAGAGTAAAAACCACATATCAAAAAAGTACAAAAAAGCTGGGTCAATAAATAATTAAATAAATGGATTAGGAAGGCTAATCTCATTAACTTGTAGCAGGCTGACAATGACAGAATCATCTACATACTTTAAAATGAATCCGTCCTCCCTGCTGCTTGGTCATTAATTTGTCGAGGGTAAACTAGAGAAGTTTGAGGGAGACAACTTGTTAGGCTCATCTGTGGTTTTCGTTCAACACTGTTTTTAGCTGCTGTTCACTGTCAGGGAAGCAAGCCCCTCTCGCTCGGACAGCTTAACACGAACGCAGTGAACATCAGATGAACAGCCTTTTTATTCCTGGACTCATAGTTGCACAGACAATTTATTCCAGATAAAAAGCACCATGTTGAGATTCTGCCGCATCCTTGAGAGTCAAAGGTTTGGCATTATGGTGAAAAGGGTGAGCCTCTCGGGTTTACTGTGAGAACTGTGAAACGGAGAAACTGCCCACCTGGCGACAGTCGTGAGGATAAAAATGTGCACGATGTCAGAAGTAAGAGCACAACAGAGCAGACTAGTTTGTGACGTTAGAAAGGCGACAGCAGCTCAACGACTCGTTTCAATCAGTGTCAGTAGTCTTGAAGCAGATGGGCTGCAGCGGCAAGAAGACCCAGCCGGGTGCCTCGCCTGCCGGCTAGGAATAGGAGAGCGAGGCTACAGTTCACACAGACAGATCAAAACTGATTAGAAAAATGTTGCCTGCTGCACCATTCGTATGGCGGAGTCAGCGTTTGACATAAACAGCACGGATGTGACATGTGGATCCATCCAGCCTTGTGTCAACAGTTTAGACTGGTGATGGCGGCGTCCTGATGTGGGGAAAACCTTCTCTGATCCCCTTAATACCAATTAAACACAATTTAACCACCACGGCATACCTGCTGCTGACCATGTCCGTCCCTTTATGTCCTCAGGGGTCCCATCATCTGATGGTGACTTCCAGCAGGATAAGGCACCATGTCTTGAATCCTCTCAACTAGAAAAATGTTCATGAGACAAATGTACGCCATCACCACAAACAGAGCTGTGACAAATTAAGGCCAGCAGGGCCCAAAGACCCGTTTAATCATCATTAGCTCAACCATCAGTTGCACAGCACACAGATGTTTATTTTTTTCCATTCCTATGTGTTTTAAACTGAGAGCTGTTTTTAGCTCCACCACAGTTGTTTTGTGGCTCCTTTTCTGAAAGATTAATGACTCTTTCGTCAGCCAGAACCTATTATGACTTGATGAGAACATGAAAAGTTGAGGGTTGGTCTTTTCAAACTTCTTCGTTTCCTCCTGTCCCTTTAGTCCACAGATTCTTTGTCAGCGTGGAACCAGGCACCAAGCTGGAAAGTGGGCCGGCCACCCTTCATCTTTGCAACAACCTGTTGGTGCTCAGCAGAGGCCTGCCTCCGGTTGTGATCGGCCACTGGAAGCTGTCGGCGCTGCGTCGATACGGCGCCGTTCCGAATGGCTTTGTGTTTGAGGGAGGAACTCGCTGCGGATTCTGTAAGTAATCACTATCTGGGTGTTTTTCTTAATTATCAGCTTGTACTAGTGGCAAATAGCTATGATAAGAGAAGTGAGTTAGATCAACTAGCAATCTAGATCTAAAGGGTACTACGACTTTCGGATTTCTACGCCAGTAGCTCACTATGGTTGCGTAGAAAGGTTTTCTGATTCTATTATTGCGCCCTTTTGGCTTATTATATTTTATTTCAGTGTTTTACACATTGTTTTTGCTCTCTTTGCTAGTAAACAAAGAGCTTTTGTGTATATCTACAACACCACATGTGCAGAAGTGCGATATTGCACATGCGTACAATATGAGAAGCAATGAAGCCCAAAAATATGTATACAATGTTAGAGTGATGTTATAATGAAAGTCATAAGTATTTGTTCATTCTTACCTGTGAAGGTAATTCCAGTAGATCTGGTTTATGCTGTGGATTGGTTGGTACAAATTCACCCAACACTTTTATGAGGCATCTGCTCCACTTCCAATATGGCTGCGACGTCGGCGCGCGATTCACAGATGAACAAGGCGTCTTGTATACATGTCTGTGATGAAGTCGGGTGAGTCAGCAACACCCAGCGGAGGTGCGAAAAGAAAGGGATAACGTGACCCTGTAGCTCTGGTTGGTCTTCGACCACGTTGAGCGGTCACTTTACTGTGAGGCACAGCAGGACGGGCTCCTGGCTCTTATGGTGGATTCACACCGAACGCAATTTCGCCGACAAAGTTGTCACAATTGCGTACTTTCACTTGCTTGACATATCGGCAGCTATTCGCATGTCAGCTTGTCCTCCATGTTGAATGAAAACAGCCTCGTCTCCGCTGCTGTCCTTCACACCACGTCCCAGCCACACCCGGCTCCTCATTGGTTGTAGCGACGGCTTCGCTGTAATCTCCAAAATCACGCTTGTAGCATAGAGACGCGTCTGTTGCATCGCTTTGCGTCGCATCGCTCCAGTGTTGCACCTGTACATAGGGATATCATGTAAATGTGTGGGCCGCCACATTCGCCTTCGGTGTGAACGCACCTTCACAGTGGCTGCGTCATTTGTCGCCATCTTGCTCTCTGATAGTTCCTCGGTGCAGCCAGCAGATGGAACAACAACGTTTATGTCCGCGGATGGAGCCAGGTGCAAACGTGTTTTCTGGCTCAAAGGGGACTATCAGGATGAACGCGTAGAGTATGTTCTTTTATCTGAAGATGAAAACGTTTTTTGTGTTTTTCTTTTTATGGTCAAAACACGTGACTATCCGCTTTTAACGTCTGGTTACACAGAGTCATATACGTGTAAACGTTTGACTTAAACAGCTGAGTGTTCCTGAAAGCATCAGCAAAGATTTCTGAAGAAGGTTTGGTTTTTGTTTGCACGTAAATGGAGATATATAATGCCCCCCCGATCTTTAGCAAGAACTTCTGCACATGCTGCAAGAAAAAAGAAGCATGGGGAGCAAAACAACGGGCAGTAATCTCTTCCCATAAATTCCACTCAGTATGATTTATCTCTGCAGTTTCCAGCTGCAAACTGTTGAATTAATGAGGACACTGTAGTCCCTGCACAGATAATCAGAGCAGCGAGGATGCAGAGGGGTCCAGCACTTAGCTTGGCAACAATCGTGGTGCAAAAAGCACTTCTTGTGGTCTGCCAGTTACCACATGTGGGACCTTTGTAAATGTTTCTAGCTAAAGGTTATGGCTCCCGTATTTTTGGGAATTTAGGATGCACCACTCTTTAAAAGTATGGTCATATATTTTTAGCACCGTTAACGTTGGTGAAGACTGTATGAACTTTTAAACCAAAGCCTGTTGATGCAGTCTGGTGTGCGTTTAAGACAGAGATGGGCAACTTTTAGACGTGTCCTTGCAAATACTGCAGTCATTTAAGGAAGGTCTTTTCAAGCAGGGAGACGTCTAAAACATGCTGGAAAACCGGCCTAGGTGCAGTGAAGCTACCCGGCCCAGTTTCCTATTACCGGGCTGTGGATAAACAGAACACCTATAATGCCGACATGATCACGTCTAGAGGGTTTTGCTGCTGTTTTTGTGGACTTCAAACGCTAAGTTGAACCTATAAAGGGACCTCTGACGACAGCGAAAATTACTATCTGTGGTGCTTTTCTCGTTTACAAATCCATCTTTGTTGGTATTAATTGTTTCAGTTTTCAAAGTCTGCAGCAGCTCACGAGGAACAAAGCTGCTGTGTTTTAGTTGTCTAAATAGTTTTTAAGCTCGTGTTTTTTGAAGGTCATTCATCCTCTTTTCACATTGTTTGTTCACATGCCGTCAAAATGTTTCTCCATTCTCGTACACAGCTAAAAGAAGTGCCCTTTATTTTCTCTGTTTTTGCTTTACCAGCATTAATGGATTGTCTGGCACGCTGCTAGGTGTTATCTTTGTGAAGCTGCTGTTGTACTACATCAATGACTTACGTCTTATTGTCTTTCCTTCTGAAAAAGGCGCTTCGCAGACAAGGGAGTTTTACTTGATTTGCATCATCTTCCTCTGTACATAAAGTTCGCCTGGTTAATATAAAATTACAACAGTTGAAAGTTATGTGGAACTTGATATCAATGATTTAAAAATTTTGGCTTCGGTTCAAAGCTTAAAGTATCGAACGATCATCTGCGGCTCTTTTAAGCAGCTGTTGGCTCTTTTGTTTTCAACATTATAACTCTTAAACTCCAGGGAAGCTCAAACTTGTAAAGCTGCTTATCACTTAGTGTACTTACCTAGAAATCACAAGCAATAGACATTTTCTGAATTAGGTTTTAAATAACAGTTGGATTTACAGTCATGAGAAATAGGACATTTTGAATACCACTTTATGCAAATATGCTAGAAAAACACAGGCTTTCATCGGATGACAGAATTGATTTATATGTTAATCTGAAGTTAGCTGTGTACACTATAAACTTTTGGATGCTGTTGGGAAAACTGCACCAACTGTCCACTTAGATAATTAAAATTCAAGGAAAGAACAAAACAGCTTGTTAAACTATTTAGATTTGTCCTTTTTAATTATTTGATATACAAAATAAAGCCTTATGTTGTGTAAATATACCCCCCCCCCCCCACCTTAACTCTCACAGAGCTGTCACAGCACCAACAACAGACAGTAGAGAAAATAATTTATATTGCAGCCATTTTCACAGTTACACATTCCACATCAGAAATGTCTTTCTGTGTCCACCAAAGCCTGTTGCGAATGTTGTTTTTGCCAGGGTCCAGGTATCTTCTGAATGTCAAACTGATGCTGGGCATGAATGTGAAGAATGACAAGCAGCTTTATGTATTTTGAGTGGGACTGAAGTACTGTTGAAGTTTCAAAATATGGGGAACCCTGAGTTGCTAACATCTGCACAAATGTACAGTTTTTCTTTTGGGTCCCCTGACAGAATTTGAGCATTATTCTCATTGTTCTAGAGATTCAGAAAACTGTTTTCACGTTCGCAATGCCCGTGTTTTCCAGCAAGGGAGTTTAAGAGTGAGCGAACACGAGAATAACCATGAGGTTTTCAGGCTCCTGTTACAATGTTCTCATGAGAGACATCTATAAATACCAGCACTGGACTCTCAGCCAATCACAGACAGCCTTGTGGCTTCGGGTGCAACCGCAGAGTCCTTCTTCTTTCCATCAGAATATTACCCAGCAGACACGGGGGCAGCAGCCTGAGGCCCTCTCGGCACGGTTGGCAGAAGGGGAGGGTGACAGAAGCGGAAACGTGTCAGTGGGGTCTGAAAGTAACATTCCTTGCATAACATCAAGGTGGTGTTAGTTGGCATGTTAATTTGCATATCTCGAGTAAAGACTTCTCATTCTAACAGTAATAAGTTGTTATATAGTGTTTAAGAGCCAAATGCCATATTTGCAAGACATGGACATATCTCCTCTTTGTGCACTTTGGAAGTCATAATTAAATGAGAACCGTTAACGTAACACTGTTACACAACCAGTTCATCTTATTCGGCCTGAAACCATGAGCAGAGAATAACTTTTCCCTAAAATTTAGCCTAAAATCATGCCTTAATCTATTATTTTAAATTTCCATTAGTTGTTTAATAAATGCACTGTTTTCTGAAATGCTTTCCCCATTTGTTTTATTTGCACAGCAATTAGTCCAAAATGTGAGAAATAAACTGGCTCAGAGTTCTTTATTATAATGCATTTTGTTCCACAGCTGTTTAATTTCCCTCGGGGCCTCATTTGCTCCGACAAAACCAGTAAGTGAGTCTCTCCGTCATCGCCGCACTTTGTGTTGCAGCTGGCCTTTTTAAAAAATGTCTGCAACTGAAAAGCTGTGGTCCCTCCATGCAAGAATGAAGATGATGCCAGTGTGACATCACTATCACATATATTGCAATGGAGACATGCAAACACATACATGCACTCCCTGACAGCGAGTCAGCCAGTTCCTTGTGACAGCAGGCTGGCAGGCTGTAAAGGAGACAAGCAAACGCTGAAGTTCAGGGCCGTACTGTAAAAGGTCTTTCTGATATGTCCTTCTGGTAGTGCGGTCATATCCAAATACTCTACGGGAGTGCTAAAATCAGGTCATGATACATATTTCTGCACTTTTAAAAGTATTTATCCTGCACAGTTCAACTGAAAAACCAATCTGTTGGAGGGGGGATAAAGCAAAAAGCAAAAAAAAAATAAAAAATCCACAATCAGCCAGTCGCAGTAGTGTGCAAACCCCTAAAGTTTGATTATGTTAATAAAACTTTTGATTCTGTTTCAGCGTTCAGTCTCCCAGAGGTCACACAAAATGTCAACAAGTGACTCGGATAAACATGAAATGCAATCCAGTGGCGATAATAGGACTTTTTCCAGCTATTTATTCATTTCCTTGCTTTAGCCAAAGGTTAAAGGTAAGAGGTTAAAAATAAGGGATGCAAATTATTTTTCATATGTATCAGTCAGGTGACGAGTTAAAAAAAAGTTTTACAGCATAATAAATATATATGACACAGTGAAAACAGTTAATATTTGGAGAAAATAAATCTCTTTTCTCCTGCTGTGTGAGAGAATAAGAAAGGTTCCAAGATTCCAGGAAAACAATTCACAAAACTCTGTGGGAGAATGCAAATAAATATTAATATTCCAAAATTATGTTTGGCACAAAAGCAAAACTCAGCTTCACCAAATTCACACTTTACTCAAAATCAAACATTAATTTCAGTTTATTTGTAAAGCGCCAATTCACCCCAGGTGTCCTCTCAAGGCATGGTGTGGATATATGGTGAATTCACTCCGGTCATGTAGGCAGGTTAAGATTCAGTAAAAACATTTCGTTCAATTATAATGTAATGCGGTCAACTTCAGTTTATTACGCCAATTGGTAAAGAAGAAATCTATTCAAGGAAACCCAACCAACTGCATCTAGTCTTTACCTTCGCTGCATTTCCTCATACCGAGCATGCTTGTGGTGACAGTGGGAAGGAAAACTCCCACCTTAACAGTAAGAAACCTCCAACTGAACCAGGATCAGTGAGATCGGCCATCTGCCACTACCGACTGGGGGCTAGAGAAGACGGAGCAGACACAAAAAAGAGCAGAGAAGCACTGATCCAGAGAGTGCTTTCTATGTTAAAGAAAAAGAAGAAAGTTAATGGCAACAGTGAAACCCTTTAGTGGCTTTATCTCGGACAGAAGTACAGCTAAGATGTGAGCAAATAGTAAAATATCTGCAGAAAGACATCAAATGGGGCTGATTATTCCAGTCAGTTGGCTGCAAACTAACTATGGCTTAATCAGAAGAAAAGTAGCGTTTGAATAAATTAGTCCAGAACTAAATTTGTCTTAAAATCTGAGTTACTGAAGAGATATCCTCACTGTCTGGTAGATATTGCCACTTTCTAAAATAATTTTCACGTTTTATTACTTGGCTTTAATAGTTGGATCCATCCCTCCGTTTTCTATACCCACTTATCCTTGCAGGGTTACAGGGGTGGGAGCCGAGTGCCTGTCCCCCGTTGTCATGGGGCACCAAGTGGGGTACACCCTGAACAGGTTGCAAGTCCTAATATTAGAATCAAGAATCTTCATTATCACCACTGTGAAGTTTTTTTTTTTGAGATGGACACCGGCTCAAGATGTACACAGATAACATATAACACGTAGACACAACAGACTTAATATTTACACCTTTTTAAAATAATATGCACGTGTGTGTATGTATATATATATATATATATATAAAATGAGATGAGTTGTTTGGGCAGTCCAAGCAAAATATCTGGGAGGCTTAAAGCATGCAGACATAGTCTTTTGGGTTTGATAAGATTTGTATCCAAGTCAAAAGTCCATTATATGGTATTCTAAGGCAATGTTGTATGTTGCAAACGCTGGAGATTAGTCAAAATGTAATTGTGCATTTGTTTTTCCAGTCACATAAACCCTGAACCACTGGGTGCAGATGGTGATTAGCCTCTCCTAGATGTTTTCAGCTCACTGTTCTGTAATGACCTGATGAAAGTTTTCTGGGTTATGGGGTCCACGTGTGCTCATTTCAACCCTGTAACACATAAAAGCTTTTAGCGCACACATGCTGACCCAATAATAAACAGTCCTTCTAAGAATCTGGGCAGCCATCAAGCTCTCTGGCCCAGATAAAAGCCATTTAAATCTTCCAAGCAAGGTTGGCAGCCTCTCTGTGTCCCTCAGCAGGTGTAAACACACATGCCACCTTTGGTAGTACATTGTTGCACGTGTGAGTTCGTTTCCCCTGTGTGTGTGTTATAATTAGCATCATGCAGATAGTTAAATCCAACTAAGCCCCACTCTTGCCAGGTTATATTAAAGTGTGAGTGACCCACAGAGGTTGCAATGTCTGACTGTCCACCTGCCTTTCTCTCACATTCTCCCTTTCTAATAAAGGTTTAAATGATTCTAAATGACACCAAAAGTTAAGCGTTGTTTAACGTATTTTTATTGTTAGATTTTAATAAAACCCCGATTTTCTTAAGCTAAGCAAACATTTGATAAAAGCTCTTCTACCACATTACAGACGACGTGCTGCCATTCTGTTCCCTGTTTCTGTCTCACCCTGCAGCTGGAGTGACCTCCTGCGGTCCACATGCAGACATTTACATGCAGGTGTAATCCTCGTCCATAGTTTCGACGGTTAAATCGTGACCCTTCATTTTTTTTTTTCACTTTACACTTTAAAAAGCAACTCGGACACAAAAATAACACGCAATAACTAGTCTTAACCAAGTTTACTCAAAATGTGGAACGCAGCACACACTAAGGGGTAAATATCGTGAGTCTTTTCTACAAGAAAACACCTGAATAATTCATATTTACAGCAGCCGATCACAAATTAAGATGTTTAGTCTCGAGTAAAACACGTTAAACAGCTTGTTTGCTTATCCAAGAAGCACAATTCCTCGCCACCAAAACGTGTGGTCGTCTGGTTGTTGATCTGCTGCTTCAGACACAAGTGCCCTGCGTGTGAACTGTGCGGTATGCTCCGTCTCCGTCACGTTGTTCTTTGCCTTGAAGCCAAAACTCTGCAACTTGTTACATGGTCTCCTTGCAAGGACTGTTTTGAACAGAAAAGCTTTTCTTCTCAATTTAATGAATCTCACCTTCAGTGTAGCTGAGTCCTATGATAAAGTACCATATATTTTTATATAACACTGCAATATGCAGCTTTATATGTAATAGGCATATTTAAACAAGAAGTAAGCCAGTGTTTGTACAATCATAGCCTATCAGATGATGATCGGCCCAGATGATGCATCATCCTTCCATATATGCTGCTCACTTCTTGGTTTGGCTATAAAATCTATTTTTGCTCTCAAAAAGTGGTTTAAATTTCCAACGCTCACTGTTGGAGGACATGAGCATTTTTTTTTAGATTATCCAAGTGAAATAAAATAAGGATTTATTTTAAAGGTTTTGAGCCATCTTTTCCAGAACATGTTAAGGGCACAATAAATTGAAACATATCTCAGGTTATCTATAGAAAGTTTAAACCAGCCCTGTTTAGTGTGCTTTAATCGGTTCGTTTGGGGAGGTGGGAATGTGCAATCGAACAATGGTGCGGACCAAAAAAGTGAACTTGGGTCTCGGCTCGGTTAAAGTGAACTCTGGAATGGTTTGAATGCATATAGGAATGCCAAGCAGACCAGTGGCTATTCCAAAAGCAGGAAGTGAATTATTGCACAGGGCAATCTGGGTAAATAATATTGTAACTGAGGTATAATACTAATGAAATAACTCATATTGTATATACCTTGCTTGACATCTGTGTAAGCGTGACTAAAGAGAAACCTAGGATTCTCCCCATTCTGCTCTATTAAAGATTAATTTAACATTGTCTCAAGTTGACATTATTGATGCTTGTCTGTCTGTTTTTAATTTAGTAGTAAAAATGCATTGATGATATATATTTATTGGAGACCGTTTTATGTCCTCCCAACTTGGGGTATTTAAACCTGTAGCTTTGTTGGACGAAAGAGCAGAAAACAGACTTCTCCAACAGATAAACCTATTTTTACGGTGCTTTTGTTCAAAATGTCTCAATGACATTATCTAAAAATTGTTCAGAGATGGAGCTTTGTGTTATTAACAAAAGCTATGGTAATCAGAAGACAGCCGCCTTCCATGGAGTTATTAGGAAATTGTCTGGTTTGCATTTCCTGGATTGAACTTTACTCGTAACCTGAAAGTCATTTTTCTCTATAACAATGTCAAAATGCGAATGTCAAAATGATCTCATTAAAAACATCCAACATCAGCATCATAGATTATTCTCTTTCATCCCAGATAAAACTCTAAAAACTGGTTATTACTCCCAATATCCCGCATACTGAGCCTTTTGCTGACGCTGAGCAGTTTCTCAATAAACTGAACAAATAATGGATCAAATAGATTTCCACCACATTAAAGCTGAGTGATGATTCAAGTGAGAAACTCAACTGTTGAACTCTGAACTGTTACATTTTGCTTTGAAAGCAAATTTTGATCGCCTTTTGATGCAATTTCAATAAAAAGTGTAGAAAATTAAAGTTATTGGATAGAGGCAAACTTCAAGACAACATTGCTGACTATAATAAACTGAGATGTTATTTTTTTTATAAAAAAAATGATTCCCAGCTCATTTTCTTTGTTTTTACCACAAGCCAACTTGGTTTTAAAAGAGCAGCGGTGATATTTTTTATATCGTTAACCAAGCCGCTGACTTTATGGGTCCCTCTTTGGTTTTGTTTGATGCGATGCTTCCATGCATCATGATTTTTATTTTACTTTTCCTCTTATTTTTTTATTTTTTGTTGTTTTTTGCTGGCGTTTTCTTTGACAGTTGGTGTTGCGTGGGCCGCAGCAGGCTGAGTGCAAGCTCATCCTTTATGAGAAAGGGTTGTTTCTTTCTCAAAGAACAGCCTCACCTTCCCAACAGCCTCTGAAGCTCAGTGACTGTCATTTAGCTTTGTTTATAAAGAAATAAAAATGACTGAATGCTATATCACTATATTTATACGTCTGCCACTCTTTGTAAATTTTCCCTCTGTGTCCCAGGGGCTGGTGTTTTCTTCCTTTCCTGCTCAGAAGGGGAGCAGATAAGTTTCTTATTTGACTGCATCGTCAGAGGAATCGCCCCCAGCCGGGCCCTGCACGGCGTACCACCTGACCAGCCAGGTGAGCGATAACTCCTACCCCAAGATACAAACTACTAACAGGATGAATTTGAGTGTAAATTCTAGCAGGTGCTGCAGCAGATCTCAAAATTGCCCACATAAAATCCTTAAATCAACAGAGAAACAAAACAAATCTGTTATGCGGGGAAATGTTGCAGAACAGTGATCACCCAACGCCAGCCCAGCATTTCATGGCTTTCCAAGGGACTCGTTTGCAGCTGCTCTCATCGTCATAATTATAATTTTAGGAGAGTCAAGCAAAGTTTTGTTCACAAGCAACCACAGAAAAAAGTCTATTACTCATCGCTCTACTTGCAAACAGAGGTGGGTTGAGTAGCCAAAAATTTGAATCGAGCAAGAGTAGCACTACTTCAATATATTTTTACTCAAGTAAAAATAGTCAAATACTGAGTCACTTATCATAATGTTTGATTCAATAATTAAAAATGTAAAGAAATTTACAAATTTGGGTATTTTATATAAAGAAATATATTAAAAATAACACAATTACAAAATAATGTATGCTTGGACTCGTTTTAATACAATAAATAAATAAAATCCCACCTTTCTAGACACCTGAGGTTTTGAGTCGGGTGTCATCTACCTCAAGTCAGTTTCATCTACCTCAAGAGAAAGCGGCGTCAAAACCAAAGAAAAGAAACCATGGAGCAGGATGCTGCCACCACCATGTCTCTGCTCAACTCACTAGGTGAAGCACAATGCTGTAGTTTTTGTGCCAAACAAGCATATAATTAGGAATCGGGGCTCTAACTTAAAGTTTGGTTTCACCAGACCATAACACATCCTTACACAAGGTTTTAGGAGATTTCCGCCAAACCTGGTTTTTTAATTTGAAAGAAAAGGCTTCTGATTTCAACCATACGCTGAAGTCCATTGTCAGTCGTAGAAAAATAACTCACACCGGCCAGGAATCCCTGCAGCTTCCTCAGTGTTGCTATCGACCTCCTAGCAGGATCCACAACATGTTTCTTTCTCATTGTCTTCCAGAACCGAATGGGAAACACCCAGTTTTGTAATATTAATTGTTCCCATATCTTTTTTAATCTAATTATTGCAGACTCTCTTCACTGTCCCTGGATGGATGGATAGGTGAATATAGATCATGAATGAATGGTTTACATGTGTTTTGAGACTCTTCTTTATTTGTCTTTTCCTGACTGATACATTAGGGCAATGAGATCTTTTTGATCCCATAACATTTGTGCAAGCTATGGTTTATTGCAAAAGATGCAAAAAGGTTGATGTAAAAAAATATTTTTTTCCCCCCCCCAGGCTAAACATATTCACTATATCTGATACATTTGTACCAAATAAAACTGAAATTGAATTAAAATATGCTTCTAAAACATCAGCTTGTGAGGGCAGTTCTGCAACAAGATTAATGCATCTTTTTAATTTTCCCCTGACAGATTTCTTTTTCAGTTGAATCTTTAAATGCTGGGGCAAAAGAGTCCTTTTCTCCTATAAAACCAGGTTTTTTAGCAGGTTAACAGGCCCTTTGACACTAAAGACCTTCAGTCTCTTTGGTATTTGACTTGGTGTGTGACGAGGGCCTGTTTAGTGCACACGTGTAGCATTTGTGTCGAGGCGTCATGCAAACGGAAACGCAGCATGCCTCTACCCCCCCGTGTGTCAGCAGAGAGACCAAGGGGTCATGCTTCTGTGCGTCACCGATGTGCAGCTACAGCATATTGTTGATTTCACAGGAGAGTGCCTCAGGAGCTGACCGACACGTGCCACACACCAAGCAACTCCGTCACAACACTGGCATGGATGCAGCGTTATGTTACATACGGGATGAATTTCCCGGTCCTGAGAGTTTACGCAGGCACGCTAGTTTTTGTGCTAAACTTGTTCTGAGCGTCTAATAAACACACATGTGGTTCGTTTTGCTCAAAAAGGTCTCAGGAGACATAAGACGTGCTGTTTTGTTGTTGCCGTCAAAACTGAAAAGCAACAGTTTATTTTGTTTCGCCAACAGTTTTGTGTGAAGTTAACGTAAAACTGGACAAGAAAAAGTGTAATAAAAGAGGCCAAAAACATCTATCTGAAGTAAATATGTAGCTTCCCCGCTACATTTATTTCAGCGTTAGCCCAGCTGCGTCAGTTTTCTCTTAACGCTGCATCGCTCTGTGCTGAGAAGAAGCTATAATTAGCAGGAAGCAGCGAAGCTAGCAGATGTTACCTGACCCCTCGCATAGCGTAGTGAAGAAACTTGGCCTGTGGTCTTCAGCTGAAGCTGCAAGCCAGAGGCACGGATCCAGGCTGTTGACACATATGCTCGCTCTGACCCACCATAGCATGAGCTCAAAGGCCCACACACCCCACACCCCACAGCATGCCTGTTTGTGAGAGACTACTTGTGTAACTAGCTGGGTTTTACTCTAGATTTTGCTCTAAATGAGTTGGTTAGTAGTGAGGACACCTGGGAGATGTCACATTTTTGCTCGGTACGTCATTTAGACGCTCGCAGACAAACGTTTTACAAGAATGTTCTAATTAGTGCCACAAACGTCACAGCTTTAGGATTTACTTTTCTTTTTGAGACGCTTAACACTCTGTACAACAATTCATTCTCTTACCTAAAGAAGGAGAAGCTGTGAGACGGTAATAAAGGAGAGATGGTGTTAAACGTCGCCCTTCAAAGGACAGGAAGGTCTCAGTCGTGCTACTTTCCAGATAAGGATGGAAGAAGCATTTCAGCTTATTAAGCATAAAAAAAATCTTACATGGGAAAATGTGTGTTTGGCCTTTTTCTATCTTCTCAGAACCAACAAGGTCAACTAATATTCCTTCCCTTTGACCTTTTTTATGGGAAGCAAACAAGTTTGGGATATAATCAAACTGACTTTTATCTGCCGCATTATTTTGTGAAACAGGTACACTGATGCATGCAGAGGCAGGAGTTTGTGGTAGTTAAACTCATCATAGCCTGTGAAGTTATTAGCTGATCTTCTCTGTTCCCAATGTCAGAAAACTACCGTTAATACAGGCTACACAAATCATTTAGCCTTATTAAATTTATGTTGATGAATTTAACTTTAAAGTAGCGTGTGTGGTTGAAACATACCTACCAACTGCACATTTTGCACAAAATTCATCATCTTTATCTACTTTTCACGTGAGAGACTAACAGAACTTGGTGCATAAAACCACGGAGTGGAAGAAAAAGGATAGTTGGTTTTCTAAAATGTTTCCAGAGAATCCAGTTGTGTTCTGCTCCCCTGAGCCGACCCTTGACAGAAACGTCTGCCCGTTGTTCTCAGCTCAGACTGGACGGAGAGTGAACATGGATTCTCTGACCGCGCCACAGCATCGTGATGGAGTTCAGGCCTGGAGACTGACTACGGCGTGGCTGCTCTCTGAATTAAACCACTCCTTTACGTTCAGTGA
Organism: Fundulus diaphanus; assembly: GCA_037039145.1. Lineage (NCBI taxonomy): Eukaryota > Metazoa > Chordata > Actinopteri > Cyprinodontiformes > Fundulidae > Fundulus > Fundulus diaphanus. Next base: position 27,673,614 of record CM073123.1, read on the forward strand.
TGTAGTCTCGCTGGAAGTTGATCCTCCAGCCTGGCTTCACCTCCACAGCTTCTAACCCAGGAGCCTTCAAATCTGGTCTTCAGGAGCTGTTGTCCTGCAACGTTTAGACGAATCTCTGCCTCACCGCGTGAATCAAATGGCTTAATTAAAACCTCTGCATATCATCAGCTTGTGAGGAGGCCGGCCAATGAGCTGTAGGTTTGCTTTACGTGGAGCAGGGACGCATCTAAAAGTTGCAGCACAGTAGCAGTCGAGGACCCAGCCTTGGAGTCCCCCACGTCCAAACAGGTTCTCCTCCAGGACTGTCCTGTGTTTAGGACACTCAGCTCTAACTCCTTGAGAAAAGCATCCCCACTGCATAATGCCACCATGTTTCCCAGTGGCGAAGAGCAGCGGTAGTCTTCCTTCATGCAGAAAGTTTTGTGTTCTGTTCAATTCAATTCAATTAAATTTTATTTATATAGCGCCAATTCATGAATAGAAAGAAATAGAATCCTAGAAATAAAAAATTAATAGCTCACCATCTAGACAACACAGTGAATACCGAAATGAAAATGACAAATCAGACGGTTTTCTGTCATCGTCTAAAAGTCTAAGATCATGTTCCTTCTTTTTTTTTTCTGGTCCTTTCACTGCAGACCCAGATGCGGACCCTGCCTCTGCAGAGAAACGGATCAGCCAGGAGACCTCCGAGCTGGAGAAGAGGCTCAGCATGTTGTCTCAGTACAGTTTGGCCAGCAGCTCGTGTAAGTCTTGCCATAAACCTCCCCCTCTGGGCGTGCACCAATCAGCACATCACTCATGACCGTTTAAGGTGCAAATCTGACATTTATTTGGTTCAGCATATTGCTAATCTACTTGTCATCTTACTTTAATCCCTCCTGAGCGTGTTGGAAGGTTTTTCTCAGAGTTGTGGGTGTATCAGTCAAAAATGTGAAGAGGTCCCACAATTAATGCACGCTGACGGCCTCCAAAGGCTCAGCGGGGGTTTCAGGAGGTGAAAAATAGATTCTTCACCGTCAGCGCAGCCAGTCGCAGCTGTTGAACCTCATTCTCCAGGACCAGCTGCTGGAAGAGGTTGATGCTCTCTGTTTACCAACCACCTCATCCAGCTCTGTCGACTTTCTCCTCCTCTCCAGCCTCCACTTACAGCTGCAGCACCTCTGTAGCCGGGGACGACCACAGCTTCTCCAGCTCCTCCTCCAGCCAATCGGACGCCAGCTACGGCAGCAGGTTTCCCTTTTGGGTGGAGCAGTCGGTCCGATCGCACCTTTCCAGCGAGGTGGCGTCGAGCTCCTCCACGCTGACGGCCTTGACCCGCTCAGACGACAGACTGCACGCCGCTGCGAGGGAGGGCTCGGGGAGCCATCGGTTTTCCGTGCAACGCCAGCCCTGGGGTCTTCACGACTGCGACCGGCAGAGCTCCTTAGACAGCGGCATCGGAATAGCGGCAGGCAGCCATTCGTCTTATTCTGGGAGCTATTCCTCGTGCAACGGGAGTCTGGACATGGCCAGTCAAGGAGGAGGAGAGGATAATGAGTCCGGGGCCAGCCCTTCTGCTCCTCTTCATCCCCCTTCTTCGCCTCCACCTGCTCCTCCTCCAACACCCCCCTCATCCCCTTTTCAGCCCACGATTACCCTGGAGCCCAGCTGCCCATCCAGATGTGCCTCCCAAACGCCTCGCAGGCACAGTGAGGAGTACCAGATCCCCAGCCTGCTCCGGCGGTGGTACGACACCCCCAGGAGTCTCCTTCAGGCCCTGACGCTGAGGGAACCCTCCGCTCAGAAAGCCCCACCAGACCTGGGCAGCAAGACCAGCACGGGTGGAGGTGGAGGTCAGGAGCCGATGTTGATGAGAGGCCCCAGAAAGCCGAGGGCTCAGTGTCAGTGGATGATGCAGCGCTCGCACTCCTGGGGCAGCGAGAGGGCCCCGTCCACAGACAGCGAGGAGAGGACCACGCCCAGGGCTCAGGCGGCCTCGGGCTGCTCGGCCCCCGGAGAGGCACAGGTACTTTCTTATTTCCTCATTCAGAGACTTTTCAGGTTTTTACTCGTACAAAACCAGCCTTTTATTTCTTAGGAGGTGAATAAAAAAAAAGGAGAATTTATGTAAGTCGGGTAGATGAGAATTAGACTGATTCTCAAGAGTTGTTTGAGAAATTCATAGGAGTAAGGCAGGATGGGGAAAAGCCTTAAAAAGGCACATTAGAAAGAAAATGATGTATAAAGCGTTCAAGGGCCACTTCTAAAAGAGAAACAGTGCCCTGGACACATATTGAACTTCAGACTTTGCCAGATTATAATCTGAAACTTGAGTGTATTTTATCAGGACTCTGTGATAGACGAACTCAGGGCAGAGCATAATGGTGAAGACGGGGGGATGAAACACGGTTTTCAGATGGTTTGACAATTTGTACATTACATTTATATCCAGCCCCTCGGAGTCGATACTTTCAGTTAAATTCAAACATATTTTATTAATCCCAAAGGTAAATGAAATGTCGGTGTAACTAATATTATGCAGGTTTCTTTAACGGGTTGTTGTAGATGCTGATGGCTGCAGGCAGGAAGGATCTCCTGTAACAGCCTGTCTTACAGCTGATCAGGAGAAACCTCTGAAGACACTCTGTTGTTGTACGACAGTCTGATGAAGAGGATGCTCAGGGTTGTCCTCAATGTTCTTCATTTTAATGAGAATCCTTTTTTGCTCAGTAATCTCCAGAGGTTCTGGAAGAGTCCCCAGAACAGCACCAGCCTCCTTTATCAGCTTGTTGAGCTTCTTTAATTCAGTTGCTCTGATGCTCCAACAGATGATGCCAGAGGATATCACACTCTCAACAACAGACTTATAGAAGATCTGTAGCATCTTGCTGAAGACCCTGAAGGACATTAACCTGACCCTAGCCAGATTGATATCGCTCCGCCTAGCTTCACTCACATCCATCTGGGACATCTCCGATAGAGAGTGATTTCTCCAACCAATTTTATTGTCCAGCCAATCAGGACGCAGGGCTGGAGTTTCATAGATGTGACGTAGTGGAGAAGCGACCATGACGTGAGACTGTTTTGATAGCAATGGCGGGTCGTCGAGGAAGCAAGCGTTAACATTGATGCTGCTATTACTTCCGTGTTGTCCAATCTACCTAATATTGTTTCATTAAAAGAACATCAGAGAACGCCTCTGAAGGCTTTTGTTGGTGGAAACGATGTTTTCGCCCTTCTCCCGACCGGATTTGGCAAGTTTTGTTTTCCGGGGCGCGCCCGTGGCGGACGCGGCCGTGGCGGAGCGGTTAGCGCGAACCATGTTAGGAGGCCTTTAGTCCTCGACGCGGTCGGCCCGGGATCGACTCCGACCCGCGGCGCTTTGCCGCCTGTCTTCCCCCCTCTTCCTGTCAGCTCACTGTCAATAAAACGCATGCCACTAGAGCCGCAAACACATTAAAAAAATAAATAAAAAGTTTTGTTTTTTCCCTGCGTCGCTCTCACAGCGTCACGGGTTAGCTTCGGTGTGAGTGGTTGAAATAGCACGTCGATAAAGATGACAGACAAGTGGCTTATCCAATCATATGCAAGGATTTTTGATAAGGCCCAGCCTTCAAAAAAGGCAATTCCTATGGAGGTGTCCCAGATGGATGTGAGTGGAGCTAGGCGGAGCGAAATACATCTGGCTAGGGTCAGGTTAGAAGGACATAAGCTTCCTCAGGAAGTACAGTCTGCTCTGTCCCTTCTTGTCGACAGCTTCACAGCCAGGTCTCCAGTCCAGTTTGTTGTCCAGATGAACACCGATGTATTTATACTCCTCCACTTCTTCTCCCAGTGTGGTAATTGTGGACCTTTGCTGCAAGTCTCCCCCCTTTCTCTCTCAGCCACTATTCCTGTCTGCTTACTATCATTAAAGGCCCCTAGAGCCAAAAAAAGAAACACCTCTTGCTTTTGGGTAATGTTTCTACCACTTTTGCACATCTAGAAACTAACCTATTCCCCCTGTTTTGTTTGGACAACAGCTCAGGCTCAGAGAGTCAGACTGGATGAAGAGTATTGGTGAACATCAATATTCAAGTCTCGCCACAGATTCTCAGTGGGATCTACTTTAGCCGGGCCTTGTTGTTTAGGGTCTTTGTCCTGCTGGGTAATGGACCTCTCTCCCATTCTCAGGTCTTTTACAGCCTTTTACCAGTTTTCATCCTGGATAATGCTGTGTTCAGCTCCATCTCTCTCTAGCCAGCTTCCCTTTCACTGCTAAAACACTGTGTTTCCCAGTGGAGAGGATGCAATTCAGTGTTATTTTCAGCCACAAATAGCATTTGGGCCAAAAATTGAATTTTGGTCTCCTCGCCCTGTCCCTGATCATGCCAGTCGGCTGCACAGGTTTCAGTTTAGTGGGATCAGGGTAAACAGGGCACAATAAATACACAATAGACATTTCAGATATTTGTTTGAAAAAGCTTTGAAACAGTTTATATCCCATCTTGTTTTTTAACAGTCTAATTTGTATTGGTTTAGTGCAACAAAATACAATGTCTCTTGTGGTTGTAACGAGTCGAAGTAAATAAAAAAAGCTTAACAAGTTTGAATATTTTTCAAAAATAACATAAAGTAGTGGTCTACTTTTTACTACTCTTTTGATTCATTGATACTTATTTTTTAATCCATGAGAGTCGAAGAAGCCTCAGAGGTGAGATGTCTGAGAAACAAGAAATAAAAGCCAGCTGGTTTCTCTCCTAGCATCCAGGAAAACAAAAGGTCAAACTCATTCGTTTGGACCAAACAAGCTAAATCCTCTAATTAAAACCCCAGAATCGAACAGTGTGCTTTCATGGTGTCATTTTCTTGCTATTTAGACACAATCGTTGAATGCAAGTAGGAACACTGAAAGCTAAAGTGGTAAAGTCAGTCCAATGACAGTAACCCCGCATTAACGGATGCCTTAAACCGTTTTAGCAGTAAACACGTTTGAATATCAGAGCTGCAAACAGCTGTAAGAAAGCCAAAAGAGACAAAACATCTGTAAAGTGGTGGAAAGTGTGTGTGTGTGTGTGTGTGTGTGTGTGCAGCTTGGCCAGCATTTAGTTCGATTTAGAGGTTTCAGGTTGTCCTATTGCTCCAAAGGACAAAATCATGTAATCTGCATGGGAAGAGCGACGCCTTATCATTCCCTCTGCAGTCTCATCTCAGGTCTGGACAAGTATGAAAAAATACTAGTATGGACAAATATTTGTATTTACAGACTTCATACCCTGTCTCTTTGTCTACATGTTGTATGTAACTCTGTCTTTTCATCCTCTGGCTTTTCCATCTCTCCATCTCTTTCCGTGTCTCTGTCCAGCCTTCTGTCTATCGGTCTATATTTTTTATCCGTCCGTCTTTCTGAAACACTGACGTGAAAAAAGTGTAGGGACTCTGGCTAGATAAGAAACTTCCTCTTTGTCCCACAATGGGGAAATTAGGGTGTGACAGTGGCAAAAAACACAGAGACACACTAAATCAGTAATGAAAGAACAACTAAACTAATCTAAATAAGTTCTAGAGCAACAGAGAATGAACTTGTCAAAATAGAATAAAAGTAAAATAATAAAAACAAGAAAAAGTAAAATAAAATAAATAAATAAAAGAAAAAGTAAAAAATACAACCAGCGTAAGTGTTGCTCCATTATTGATAATATGATAATATGGCATATTCATCTATCTATCTATCTATATATATTATATATATAATATATATATATATAACACATAATATACAGATCTAGTTTAAGCTCTTTAAGCTCTTTCTGGATCTTCTTTAAGGACTTGTAACCATCTGGTCCAAATGACTTTGGATGTCTTTTGGTCAGAGAATCACAGGTGAGGGAGACATGCTGAGGAGATTCAAGCAACACACAAAGGCGACGCTAAAACAAAGCCTGGTCTTTTTTTCATTTATACTGCGAGGTAATGCTGCCGAAGCATAGCAGTAAGAGGCCAATTATTATGGTAGGTGTCCATCAGCAGCCTGCCTGCTGGCCCTCCTTGTTCTCCCTGTGATATGTTTGTCTGAAACCTGAAAAGCCCCCCAGAAGACGTCCCCGCTGGTTGTCTACTTAATTTTCCACTGGGTTTGTGAACAGAGACTTCCTCTTGTCTCCGGGAGAACTCATTAGAGCGCAGCTTTAATTAATTTTTTGTTAAATTTGTTAAGCTGGATTTGTGTGAGGAAGCAAAAGGTCGCCGACAGAGTTAATGAGAGGTGATGAAACCAACGGAAAGGCCTGCTGGATGAAACACAAACCACTTTTATTTCTGGTTCCTGGAGTGTCAGCGCTTTAACCGAGTAAAGCAAACCTGCACGTCCTGACTCCATGAGCGGCGTGGTGTCTATAGAGATAAATCATGAGACACATGATGTTACCGACGACCCGGCTGGTTGCCTTATTAATGGCTGCAGGGGGGGGGGGGGGGGGGGAATGATGAAATTGGCTCGCTGTCAGACACTTCTCCAGGAGGAGGCCGCCACCCTTTTGTCTCATGTCTACCACCTCTGAAGATGTTGGCGCTGCCTCTCAACTCTGAAGCATCCTCTCTTCCTCGCCTCCTGCCCTCCTCCTCCTCCTCACTGCTGCTACCTATTAATTTATTTTGAAGCCTCTCTGTCTACAGCAGTTGTCTCCCTCTTATTGTCCTTCTAGCCAGCTGAGTATGAGGGGAAAAAAACAATTTACTGCCTTGACTAAAGCTCTTGTCTCACTGCTCGGTGCCTCTTTGGTTCTGTGGTGTTATATGTGGTTATATAAACCAAAGACTGTAAAAAAAAATCTCGGAGCATCCCCCTAAACGTTGATGAAAGGCTCTCCTGCGCGGGCTTCGCTTGGCTTGTGCTTCAGGACCCTGAATAGCACCATGTCTCAGGACAAAATGAATTGTCGCGAATATTCATAACCTTTAAACTATTAGTTTCTAATTATTTTTTTGAAACAAGCATAACTCTGAAAAGTCACTACTTTGGAGAGCCACCCCTTACTTCGTTTACGGCGGCAAGTATTTTTGGGGGTTCATTTCCACCAGCTTGGTTCTTCTAGGGGCCGAACTTCAGCTCGAGCTCGGTCAGACTGAATGGAGAGCGTCTGTGAACGTCGCTTTTCAAGTCTCGCCACGGATTCTGGACTTTGACTAGACCGTTTAAATAATTTGATCTAAATCATGGCTTGTCCTGTTTTTAGCTCCCTCCATCTTCCCAATCGCTTCTGAATCCCTACGGCAGCACAACGCTACCATCCCCGTGTTTTATGGTGGCCGACGTGTTTACGTTGAGGAGCAGCTTAGGTCCGATTATGAAGGCCAGTATGTTGAGTCCAAAATGAATAGTTCTGTAAGCAGATTCTTCTACCTGAGCAGTGAAACTCCTCCAGTTACCTCCTGCCTTCTTGGCTACTTCTCCCATTAATGCACTCCCTGCCAGGCCCTATCCCTGTCTTGACGGGTTTGCAGCATGCTCTTATGATGGCCTGAGCAGCGCTCTGTGAGCTGTCCAAAGCTCTCCGTGTCGTTTTATTACCCAATTCTGCTTTAAACATCTCCACAACTTCCACCCTGACCTGTCTGCTGTGGTCCTTGGTCTTCATGACGCTGTTTGTTTATTCGGAGAATCATTTACACCCTTTTGGACTCTGCATACTAATTAGGTTGCCTAATTAGACAGTAAGTCACTCTGGATTTTATTTAAGGGTACCAGACGAAAGGGGTTGAAAAAAAATGTATGACTGGAATCAGTACAAATTAAGCAGGGGGTGTTTTTGTACGCAGGCACGCATGTTCTTGAGTTTCAAAGAACATACTGCCCACTAGTGGCGTGGCAGGGAAATTACAGAGAAAACCAACATGAAAATAACTTTTCAGGCTATTGTCTAATAGCATTCTGAACACGATGTATCGTTTTCTTACACATTAATAATTACACACTACTTTGTGTTGGTCTGCTTCATACAATTCTATTAAAATACGAACTTTGTGTTTATTACTGACTGCAGCTGTTTTCAGGGTGATCAGAATAAGGATGGGTTAATGCAAACGCACGTTATACCTTTTGAGATTATTTGTGAAACAATAGAAAAACTATTTTTCCTTCCTACAGATGACATGATGCACATTTAAACACAAATCCTGTTGGTTAAGTGTAAGGTCTTTAAAAAAATACACATTTTTCTTTTTGCCTTTGTATCTTCTAGAGTCGTGGCCCTTCATTAACAGACCTTTCTCCTCCGTTTTCTACCAAAACGCAAGGTATGGATGAAATACGAGATTATCTCTAATTTGTTGCTTTTTTTTATACTCCACCCTGCTAATCAGTTTATTCATTACATTGAGAGAAATTAATGAAGTTAGTAAAATGAAATGCAGCTTTTAATAAGACTGTTCATGGAAGTGTTCACTGACATAATCTAAGACTAAAACCTTGAATGGAAAACGAAAATCCATTCTCGTTTTATTCTAATGTAAATAAAAAATTTTGCCAGACTCCGGTGCCAGAGAGAAACTGAGGGACAGTAACGATGTCGCTGCCCTTAAAGGTCTGAGAAAGATGTGCTGTTCACCACCGTCAGTCCCTCCTCCACCTCCTCCTCTAACACTCGGTACGGCCGCAGCATGTGGTAAGTGAAACACATTTTTGGTTAAATAAACATTTAATCTTTGTTCCCAAGTTTCTAAAACAAAAAAGTTCACCCTGATACGAGACCCAAAATCTCCTGGTAGGAGCAATAGCACCTGTACGGCAGGCGAGGGCAGAGCTTTATGGAAGTGGAACATCGCTTCCCTTACTGGATAGGAGCCAAAGCTTGTCGGGCGTGGCCGACTAGATATAGTTGGACTGGCCTTCAATCTGGAACTGAAGTCACAGAAAGGGTTGGACTTCCAGGAGGAGAGCATCCGCTGGTCAACACCAGAAGTGATGGAGGCCAGGACTTCAAGCGGCTGGAAGGACTGCAGCTGCTGTGGTTGCAGAAGCCAAATCTCTACAATGGGAGAAGTTTGAAGAAGCTATAAAACGTTGGTTGACCCAAAGGTTCTGAAAAACTGTTTAAGAGAAGAAGGAGCATCCCAGTCTGCATTTGGTGTGGGGGACCTGATGACCCAGACGGAGGTTATAATTTGTAACCCTTGCTGAGGGAATCATTGGAGTCTGGTCCATGTGTGGTCCATTGTAGACCTGGAGGAGACGTGTACCATGTCGCCTCAATGTATTTATTATGGTGCTGCAGCAGTACAGTCATGGCCAAAAATATTGAGAATGATTCAAATGTTAATATTTACAAAGTCTACTGCTTCACTTTTTATAACGGCAATTTGCATATACTGAGAGTGATCAGCGTAACAGCAATTAATTGCAAAGTCAATATTTGCCTAAAAAATTAACTTTATCCCCCAAAACACATTTCAACGTCATTGCAGCCCTGCCTTAAAAGGACCAGATAACATCGTTTCAGTGATTGCTCCATTAACACAGGTGTGGGTGGTGATGAGGAGAGGGCTGGAGATCAATCTGATTAAGTAAGAATGACACCACTGGACACTTTAAAAAGAGGCTGGTGCTTGGCATCATTGTTTCTCTTCTGAGAACCATGGTCATCTCTAAAGAAGCACGTGCAGTCATCATTGCACTGCACAAAAGTGGCCTAACAGGAAAGAGAATCACAGCTAGAAAGATTGCACCTCAGTCAACAATCTATCGCATCATCAAGAACTTCAAGGAGAGCGGTTCCATTGTTGCCAAAAAGGCTCCAGGGCGCCCAAGAAAGACCAGCAAGCACCAGGACCGTCTCTTAAAAGTGTTTCAGCTGCGGGATCGGGCTACCAGCAGTGCAGAGCTTGCTCAGGAATGGCAGCAGGCAGGTGTGAGTGCATCTGCACGCACTGTGAGGCGGAGTTTCTTGGAGCAAGGCCTGGTCTCAAGAAGGGCAGCAAAGAAGCCACTTCTCTCCAGGAAAAACATCAGGGACAGACTGATATTCTGCAAAAGCTACAGGGAGTGGACTGCTGAGGACTGGGGTAAAGTCATTTTCTCTGATGAAGCCCCTTTCCGATTGTTTGGGACATCTGGAAAACAGCTTGTACAGAGAAGACGAGGTGAGGGCTACCACCAGTCTTGTCTCATGCCAACTGTAAAGCATCCTGAAACCATTCATGTGTGGGGTTGCTTCTCAGCCAAGGGAGTCGGCTCTCTCACAGTCTTACCTAAAAACACAGCCATGAATAAAGGATGGTACCAGAATGTCCTCCGAGAGCAACTTCTCCCAACCATCCAGGAGCAGTTTGGTGATGAATAATGCCTTTTCCAGCATGATGGAGCACCTTGCCATAAAGCAAAGGTGATATCTAACTGGCTCAGGGAACAAAACATAGAGATTTTGGGTCCATGGCCTGGAAACTCCCCTGATCTTAATCCCATTGAAAACTTGTGGTCAATCATCGAGAGACGGGTGGAAAAACGAAAACCTAGGAATTCTGACAAAATGCAAGCATTGATTGTGCAAGAATGGACTGCTATCAGTCAGGATTTGGTCCAGAAGTTGATTGAGAGCATGCCAGGGAGAATTGCAGAGGTCCTAAAGAAGAGGGGTCAACACTGCAAATATTGACTTGCTGCATTAACTCATTCTGTCATTAAAAGCTTTTGTTACTCATATGATTGCAATTGTATTTCTGTACGCATGTGATGACAACATCTGACATACACACATGAAAACCAGAGGGCAGCAGATCATGTAAAAATATAATATTTGTGTCATTCTCAATACTTTTGGCCATGACTGTACTGTGTACTTGCGGTACTATTAAGGGCTATCTGGGTCTGATATATCCAAAGGAAGAGCTGTTTCAGATTCTAGGCACAAAGTTGAGTTTATTTCCAGCGCTGGTTGAACTCCACAAAGGATGCCCCCCCCCCCCCCCCGTCCCTGATAGTTTGTGGTGTTCATAAACATGATCTGAAGGGAACAGTTGCTGAGAGGAGAGTCTTTGATCCGGGAACCTCAGGTTCTCATGCTTTTGGTAGACGATGGGGTTCTGTTGGTGTCTCCAAGCCATGCACCGGATCAGTTCACTGCACTGTTGAGTGGCTCTGATGACCTTCAGCTCATCTCAGTCTGAGGTCATGGTACTCAGCTGATAAAAGGTGGCTTGCTCTGGTCCTCTCTCTAGTGGAGGAGTTCAAATACCTTGGTGTCTTGTTCATGAGATATGGTAGGATAGAGGGGGAGAGGGATAGGCGTTACTCTGCAGTAAACCGTTGTTCAGGTCATGATCAAAATAAAACCTTAAACATACTCTTGAAATTAGCTTGTTGGCCTCAGAAAGAGGGTGTGGAGCTCCTTTATCCAGGGGAGCCCCTGCTTCTCTGCATCAAAGAGTCAGTTGAGGTGTTTCATGCATCTAATCAGGACATCAGGCTGTTCAGGTATCCTCTGCTGTGAGAGGATCCTGGGACAGACGGAGAACCAGCAGGAGGGACTAGATGTCTCTTCTGGCCTGGAGAAACCCTAGGAATCCCCAGAATGGAGAGCATTGCTTAGGAAACGGTGTCTAGGCTTCCCTCTTGTCCTAGTACCCCCATAACCCGATCTTTGGAAGACAGTGAACGGATAGAAAAGGCTTAATGACGCAAATAATCTTTGTGGATTTTGTTTCCCTTCAGCTCTGTTCAAGTCCATCCAAGAATCTCATCTGTCTCCATCCAGTGGCCTTCATAGAGACTATGGCGGTAACTACGTTAACATCCCCAATACAGCCCTCCAAGCTACAGCTACAGAGCTGCTGTACTCAAAACTGAACCTGCACGGCCCAGCTCACGAGTCCAGTCCAAACAGAGACGTCCCGCAGCTCTACAGACACAGTAAGAATGAAGCGAACAGAAAAGATGGACTCAAATTTCCCTCTACCTGGATGCACTTTTTTCCCTTTCCTTTTTCTGTAAAGCCTTAGAGCGCATGGATGTTTATTGATTTGTTAGGAAATGTCACGGCCAGTAAAACAGAGCAGGCGTCTCAAACATTATCCATATGCATTGTGTTATCCCTTTTTTTTTAAAATCTATACAAAAAAGGTCCTAAACTTCATTTAGATCAGTTTCTCACTGATTGAAAGTTCTTTAAAATGTGTCATGTGAAAATTACGTTAAAAGATTAACAAAAGGAGCAAGAAACATTAAGAAATTCGATACTGTTTTAATAGCAAAATTGAAAATGAAGCAATTTTTAAAAAAGTGAGAAATTTACAACAGTTCAAGATGAATAACCAAAGTAATCGTCATTCAGAACAAAAAAACAAAACAGATAAATGGAAAAAGAAGTCGATGTGTTTCACTAAATCTGTCTGTCAATAAGTTAAAGGACTATGTGAAGTAACACCCAAAGTATTTTTTTTCTCCCCAATCAGAGGATGACTCCATCAGGTACGCCCACCTCGACATCGCTGCCATGGAAACGGCTCAGAGAGTGGGGGCGGAGCATGTTCAGGGCAGAGAGGACAGGCTGACTCAGCTGGAGAGCAGGTGGCGAGGGCCACAGAACTGACTCCGCGACGCCCAACTCTGAGCAGCACTTCAGATCGGTTTCCCACTGCAGCTTCCTCCCTCCAGCCCCTCTGGACATCTCAATAAGCTGGAAGGGCCGCGCGCCGTCGGCCGTAGCGATCGCTGCGGCTCTTAAACACACCCACAGGTTCGCCAGCGTGCAGTCATCTGCACACGCAATCCATTCCACTCAAGTAAGAAAAGGTGTGGGAGGTCTTTATGCTGCTGTCATCTTTTAGAGTGTAACTGGTTTTTAAATTAGTGTTTGGCAGGTATTTGGCTGCATGGCACTTATGACTGTTGAGGGATAAAATCCGGGTTTTGCTTTTCTTTCACGCGATCTCGCCACGAGATCAAGCCCTCCACGCTGCAGTGAAACCAACAATCGACTGTAAAGAGTCCCAACTCGCAGAGCTATCATTCCACATCAGAGCGGGGAAGCGCTCGATTGAAATAAGCGGCTCAGAGTTAGATCCCCGGTGCAAATGACATTAATCCGAGCCCATGTGGGCCGAGCAGGACACAGCTGAGTAATCAGCCGGTCGCCGACATTATTCATCGCAGCAATCGATGCTGCTTCTGCTGCAGCGGCTCTCCGAGGGCGGCACTGAAGCAGGGAAACGTACCATTTGGGTTTTCAGCCACTCTCCTTTCTAACGTCACGGGATAATTGTTTGACATTTGACAAAAAAAATAATATTTTGTACACCTTCTGTTTTCTACCTGATGTCTCAAGATGAAGAGAAAACAAGCAAATGAGTGATGAAAATGTGTCCGTATAGCGACTTTACCTTGTTAATGTCCCAAACACACACTGTTTTCCTCCGCAGGACTTGTAAATATTAACGGCTTCTCTTTATTTATCCCCAGCTTTCTACATAGAATATATTTTTAAAACATTACTTGTGTATATTGTTGGCTTTTTCTTCTTCGTGAACATTAAAGATTGTGATTTTAGGTTCTGGTCTGAATTATCTGCTTGTTCTCATCAACGTCTTTACAGCATTTCCATACACCAACAGCGATGGCGTCAAAAATTCAAATATTTCATTTCCACAATTAATGAGAAATGTTGGGTAGAAAAAATAAAACACAGCTGCCTTTATTTCACCGATAAGATCTGGTAGAAATAAAGGAGTATTGCCGTATTTTCCTAATAAAACTGTTTTTTTTTTTTTTACATTTGTTCGATTTATTGTACAATTTACTACAGGATATTAGTACTTAAATTATTTCATTAGCAGCTGGTTTTATCTGATTTGACAACGAAGGGATATGTCCATCTGATTTTCCAACTTAGTAAATAATAAATGATTGATTTATTCATCTAGTCATACACAAAACATAGAAAACCTTCCAGAAAAGAGTTTTTTTTCAGTAGCGTGCCGTTCCTCTACGATCCCTCAGAGGTGGTGAGCAGGAGCTGAACCTCTCACAGCTCGTTGTGCTGCAGACCCTGACGAGAGATCTTATTGGACAAGTCCTGCATGTGTTTCTTCATCTGAAATCACAGAGCGGCACACGTGTAAGAATCCAAATAAGAATATTTTTTACCTTCAACGTTTCTTTTCCTAACATGAATAAATGATCACTAAAAAGAGTTGAGCAAGAATCACTGTAAACGTTTCAGTGCAAAGTGTTCTCCTGAACCTGTTTGAATAGTAAAGTTTTATTCATAGGTTTCATAAGTGAGTGCTTTAGGGGCCCAGCTTTTATGGCATGTGGACTAAACTTTTTCCAAATCTGTAACTCTTAAGACTTGTCAACTAAGGAATGGAGCATCCTAGACAACACAGATCCTTTCAAGGTTGGTTTGAACTTTGGCGCCTTTATTTTGTTTGTGAAAAGTCTTAAAAAAATAAGAGTTTCGGTGCTTATTTTTATGGCATATTAGAAGACGTCCACCTCAATCTAAATTTATAGTCATGTAGAATTCAGAGGCAGTATAATTTTAAAAAGGGTTCATTTAGTCAGTGAAAATGGTAAATACTAAAATTAACATCAGATAATAAAGGCATGTCGATTTAAAATAAAACCAATGCTTCTGTTGAGCCGTATTAGACTTTCATTCTTTAGAAAATGGATGAAACACAAAAAGCCTGGAGAAACCAAACATTATTCTGTAGATTTGAAAACATGAAAAAAAAAAAAATTCCCTACAAGACTCTGTAGGTGAGGGAATAATCCATCCCCTATAAAACACAGCAGCTAATCAGCGTGTTTACAAAATAAGTTAATACGTGGATTTGTATTCATCCGACGGGTTCTGACAGCAGGTTCTTTTTTTAAAGATCCATTTTTTACCTTGTAGCCCATCTCCCTGGTCTTCTCGGCCAGCGTGTTGTACTTCTCCTGGTTCCTCTTGATGTGCTCTTTGTCTCCCAGGGACTCGACGTGCTGCAGCTTCTGGTGAGACAGCTGCAGCTGCTCCTGGTAATGGCTGTGCTTCTCCACCTTGGTCTCAAAGTGACGCAGCTCCTCCTGAATGAGCAGAGAATAGATGGATGCGAAGCGAGTTCACCTTCAATTACGTGCACAGTGGAGCTGATAAACACTTGAAGCAGTGAATAGAGCAGAGATGTCAGCGCAAACCCAAGCTGAATGTAGCCCTGTGATCCGCCTGATCCTGGCTTCGATACTAAGTGGAGGGCAAAGTAATACATTTAATACTGCGTCCACCACAAGAGCACTTGAGTTAAAAGTTTCTAAGCTGAACTCCTGGGTTTCCTAGAGGCAGGCTGACAAAAAAAACTAAACAAAAACACCACAAAACAACCTCAAAGTGCAGTGAGCCTCACCTTGAGAGACTCCAGCTCATCTTTGCTGAGGTTTGCCCTCTTTGCAGCCTCCCACAGTTCAATCACACGCGGCTCCCGAAACTCTGCAGAGCAACGGCAGACGGAGAGAGAGATGAAGAGATAATGGAAGGAGACGGTTCGGAGCCACAGCAGCTCAGAAGCAGGGACATGGCCCTGAGCGTACACAGTCACAGGAGGTTTTAATAACAATAAATCGCAGCATAAATGGCTTCTCGTTTATTTGACACACAGAAATTAGGAATGAACAGCGTTTCAAAATGTTTTCCAGGTCAAAATTCAAGACACTTCCTGGATAACAGCTCCAAGTTTTTATGTCAATTTTCCCCAGATATGAACATTTCCTGATAATTCACAAGAGATATTCATAGTATATGAAAGGTAAAGATGTATTATATCACTGGTTAGTTCATTGTGTCCCAGTCTGAAGTGGAATATAGAGATACACACATCAGACTTTTCCTGACAGACATTTTTAGTTTTCATTTTTCCCCTCAGCAATAAAGTGCAAAGATTCTCATTAGTGCAAACTGTTTTAATCCAACAATTAAATATAAAAAAACCCCACACTGACCATTACAGTAAATACGTCCCGTTGGCAGCTTGGCAGAGGTTGATGTGAACAGAACAGAAAATGAAGGAATTATGAAATTATCTCTGATGTTTGTTGATATGCTTTTACACCAAAACTGAGTTATAGTTGTAATGCATTTAGAAAAAAAAATGTTTTTCAGTATTTTTTCAGTATTTTCAGTATTTCACCAACCAATCACTGATCAGAGGCGATCCAAGGGAAAATTGGCAGGTTCTGATCTCTTGCTGATTGATCAGTGCAGTAAAATAATTTAAAAACTGCATACGCATAGTTAAAGCGGAGTTAAACAGAGGTTATAAAAGGATGCATATAATCTAACATATGCCAGATAGTTTGCAGTTATATGGCACATTTAGGTTAATAAAGCATTTAAAATGTGCTTCTCATTTCCACTCATGCAGAGTAGAGCCAGTGGCAGTAACTTTGGCTTCACTATCCAGGATACAATAGTATCTGGAGGGGCAGTGCAGGGAAATGCAAATCCTGACAGATCCTGATCCATTACTTGATTCTCGGCTACTCATAGCACCAATACAGCTATAACTTAATAGTTTAAAGAGCAAAAAAACCCAACAACCTTGAATGTGAGTGACATAAGCGAAACGCAAAGCTACTTCCATACATGGATTACATGTCATCCTGAACTGCACAGCATGACTACCTACTGTAAACAGACAGTAGGTAGTCATGCTGTTTGGATTTTTCTAAGCAACACAAAATAATATAGCGCGCACATCACTTTCCCCAAAGATCCTGCTCTGCAGCCCTCAGAACTCCGGCTTGGAGGGAATGAATAACAAAAGGTGAGGAAACATCTGCTGACTGCCACAGGTTTTGTCAAATAAACTCGATAGTGACTGATAATGTGTAGAAAGTTGAGACTTTCAGCTGCTTCCATTCACTGCTGCTACGTTTTTACCCAAACGTCACATGGCCTATTTATACAAAGTAGTCTAATGACGCAGGTGTTTGTAAAACAATTAGCACGCTGATGCCCACGTTCATCAGAATAGCAACGCTGGACACGGCTGATGGAGAAATGATGTCTGCCTGATTGTTGACAGAGTTTTATTTTGTTAAATCACAGTTTTTGTCACAGGCAGTCATCTCTACTGCGATGAATTACAGGCTGACTGCTAGTCGCCACGGTGCCTTTATATCCTTACGTTCATAAAGTCCTTAGGGCACTGATCTCAGACCACATTTCTCCTCCTCAGTGGACAAAGTGCTAAATAAATCCTCACCTTATGGGAGAGAGACGTTCTTAAAAAGGGCCATTATGTTATGTATTGATGCCAGAGGATAACAACCTTTAGCTGCTTGGTGCTCGGTTTCTTCCTTTTACGCTTTTTCTAAAATATAATTTCCATCTTAGGAAATCCATAAACTGAAAGCCCAAACAACAGAAAGAGAAAATGTGCTAAATAATTATATATGCTGTTAAACAAAACAAAAAAAATCAAACTCCAGGCCAGATAGGAGAACTAAATGTGACATCATTTTGAAAATGCTCTTATTTTATATATTCCAAACATGAGAGACATTACATTTTTTATTAGATTTTTCTTTTTTTAGAAGTTACAATAGAGAATATGAGGGAGGAGGGAAATCAGTGCTTATGCGCAGTACAATAATAAAACTTTTGTTACTATGGCCAAACGTTCTAACCTGGACAGCCAGATTGATAATGTGTAGCACTCTCTGTTCTGCACGTCATCAGTCTGGGTCGACTCCCATCCAATCCGTTTGGGGAAAGGAGGCACATTCAGCAGAACAACAAGCTGATTGGGCGAAGCGACGCCTAGTACCCGCCTACCAAAGGTTGGTTTCAGCCAATGAAATTATAAATTTAACACACACAAAAATTATGTATAAATAATAATGTATATAATTACATGTATAATTTAGCAATTATGTATGAAAAAGCGGCGGGTAGAAGTGAGAACGGACTGGTCTTTAAAGCCTATAAAGCAGTAGTTTTCAATAGGTGAGGCGCGCCTCCCCTGGGGGGCGCCAAAGAGTCACAGGGGAGGCGCGAAGAATGTGCTGGAGAAGAAGATATTTGTGCAAACCAATCCAAGCGCGCAGTGAGACAACACGTGCCCGCTCAAAACCGGTCTGGCGCGCACTCAACTCTGAAAACCTCTCTCTCAACCCACGCTCTGTCCTCGCGCTCAGTTCCATCTCTACTCGCGCGCTGGACCTGCTCATTGAACGCTCAACAACAGCTGTGCGTTCGCTCGGCTGTCTCTGCGCTCGCGACTTCAAAAACTGTCCACTCCACCAGCCAATCACAGACAGTTTTTCTTTTCATCCAATCAGCGTATGGCTTGCAAATACTGCATTCAGATGGATTAAATCAAAATGCTGCAGCCTTTGGCAGAAATTACTAAACATAAGAAGAAAAAGTTTAATATTTTAGCCTAAAATATTTTGTCTAAAATAATCTCTTTTCTTTCCAGCTTCTGGGAGGTGATGCAAAAGTTTATTCTGATCATAATCATTATCATTGTCATCATTATTTAGCTTTAACACAAGGCAAAGCAAAGTGCCAAACATCAGAAATACATCAGATAAGAGATAACATCTAATAAAATGCTTGGTTGTTAAAATGGCAATATGTCTAAATTGTGTATAATTAGCCTAAAAATGTAAATCGGAATATGGAATATGTTGACGTCTGTTAAATTCACGTCATCTTTTTTATTATTATTATTTCAATTGACGTCTCCTGTTGACGTGAGTTCAGTTTATCATTGGCGTCTGTTTAGTTCAGTTTGTCTGCTGTTGAAAACAATAGTTTATGAATTTGCTCTAATGACAGTTCAATTTTAAAACTAGGCCCTCTGTCCGTGATGTTTCAGTAAAAGTAGCATGTAAAATGGAAATATTTGGATGGATATTTTATTAATAGGCCTTTTTTTATGAATGTACTTTGTTAAAAGAAATACAATAAAAAAACATGTGTTGGGCTATCAGGTGTTTTTGAAACACAGCATTCCAGGAACAGAAAAGAAAGATGCATTTACTGCAGGGACCTGTGTGCGGTAGGTTTGTGGTTGAGGGGGGGGGGGGGGGGGGGGGTATCTTTACCTATTCCTAGGGGAGGCTCACCAACGAATTTGAACACCCCTGCTATAAAGAATCTAAAAATATCTAAGAATTACACAGTAGAAAAGCCAAACTTTTATTTAAAATCATCAGATCTTTTGTTTAAACACCCACAGAATCACTATTTTCATGTCTGGTTTAGCAAAGTAATGTTTAATGTAGTTTTGCACACTGGGAACTGATGATTAAAATTTTATGTATGTGCATTTCTTGTCCTTGTCATAGTGATCAGCTTTTCCCCAGAATTCATATAGGGAATCAAAACCGCACAAGATGCAAAGGTTCAAACAAATGGTGATATTCCAACACGGTAGATCATCTGGGAAACTAATCTATACTCTGAGTGCGGCACTCGTTCCCATGGCAAGTTTTATGCTTACACTTTGCTGCAGAAGATTTGACCTTGTAAATTTAGTCTTCAAATCCAGACATCACAAGAAGATTCTCACTGAAAATACACTAGATTTGATCGACAGAATCATGTGCTCTCCTTTGACTAAGTCCTAAAACATTGCACAACACATTTTCTGAAAGGAGACAAATGTTCCTAAAGAAGTCCCAACAGAGATGTTTGCAGGTTGAAATTTGTGGTGGGTCAGAGGCATTTAAACTGAAATTGCTCAAAACTTTGTCCAAGCGCAACAAAAAATATTGTGCAAATCATCACATTCAAGGCTCTCTGTTCATTTCTTTGGCAAACGTCAATAAAATAAAGATCATTTCATAACGTAGTTATCCAGATATGCTCTTCAAGGCTACTTATTTACCCTGGATCAAATGCCTGGATTAAGATTTCTGCACACACTTCTCCTCTTTAACAAAACAGGAGGAGAAAATAAAATATAGGAATACTGAAATATTGTGAGAGAGGTCACTAGGCCAGAGCTACAACAGCAAAAGACTTCACCTAAATTATCCACAAGGCAACTGAAGCTGACAAAGAAAGACGCTCAAACGAGGGAGTCTGTGAGGAGAGGACGGATAAAAAGGTCGCAAATCTGAGGCAAAAGAAAAAAATTTGAATGAAAGAATGCAAACTGGAACGAAGACAAACGGACTCGCGTCAATGGTAGAACTGAGCTTTGAATAAACTAAATCATTACCCAGTGAAAACTAAATTGAAGTTTAACTAAAAGCCCAGAAACATTTGAGTAATGCCACGACTATATGAAGCTTACAGCAGACTGTTACAATGATTACCAATCTCTGTGACTAAAGTGTTAGGGCGGATGTGAAGTGAGACGCGTTTTTCCTCCCTCACCGCTGTCTTGAGAGAAGCCCTCGTGGCTGATTTTGCGGAGGCGGTCGAAGCCGTGGTTGAGGTCTCTCATTTTCTCCTTCAGCTCGGTGTGCTTCTGCTGCAGCACGTGCTCCTTGGTGTCCCCGTGCATGGGGGAGATCACGTTCTTGTGAATTTCTATGGAGAGGGCAGGAGACGAGGGGAGGAGAGGAGACGATTGGGCGCGAGGCCAAGAGGAGACGAGTCAAGGAAAAGAGGAAGAAATGACAGAAGGATGGAGGAGAAATCAAACAAACGTTTAATAAGAGTTTTGTAGTAACTCTGAAATAGCATTGAAAAGCAATTGGTCTGGTCTTCTGATATTAAAATCTATTCTTCTGTAAGATCCGTGAGTCGCCTATAAGTCTGGACTTACTGGCTAACACCAACAGGTTATGAGATTCCAGTCTCATCTTCAAGGAGACAAAAAACTCAAAGACCGCCTGGATCGCAGCGTACTTTCTGAATAATACCAGCTGACATTTAGATCAAAAGAAAGACAGCAAACCAAATGAAAATCAGGGACTAGAAAGACAGTGAGCAGGAAAAGCAGTAATGTGGTGGAGGTAAAACCCCCCCTCCCCCCCCTGCAGGCAACGTGTGATTGGCTCAATATCTAAATGTGTTGGACAAGCAGAAAAAACCCCTGGCTTGTCTGGCGGCGCATTGGAGGCTGAGAAATATCTTTAAAAAAAAAAAATTAGGGCAGGAGACGGCAGCAACGTGTCAGTCCGGTCCGAAAGAGATGTGCTCCTCCACGTAAACGTGAAACACTGTAGGGTTCTGTCAGCTCTACTTAAATCTCACAGTTTGATGTGATGAGCAGTGATGGGGGACAGAGCAGAGGCAGGAACGTGTCCCGTCTGATACCTGCCGCCTGACCTCAGAACTGAGCAATGAACTTAGAACTGCTCAGACTCTGGACCTATAAAAGCAGCGCTATGCGGCAACACGAGGATCCACACAGATCGGATTCTTTGTGAACACTTCAGAGACTTATCCTTAACACTATCCCTTTTACTTAAAATTGTAATTTAAATCAGCCTGTTTTAAACTGTGAATATCAACAGTGTGCAATACATTCTGTAGTGTTATTACCTGTAACTGTGCACTGCTGATCAGCTGGCTGAACACAGGCAACACCACTAATCCTTTCCTTACAAAATAGACTAATCTGGCTAGTTGGAAACATTTCTGGCTGTAATAAAAACAGGCCGTGGCGGTTTGGAAACTCCTGCTAAGCCGACGTTTTAAACTTATAGTTGCCGAGCTAAAAGCAGCATGGCTGCTACAGTTTACTGTAGCTGAACAAAAGCAGAAAGTCAAACTAATTAACCAGCTAATATCTGCTGTTCATTCTGATGTTACCCTATAAAGAGCAGATTGGCAAAAAGCCTTGATATTTCATGCAAACTATGCATTAAAAACATGTCCAGGTTTGGGTGTTGAATCTGATTTTTTGCTCAAGTCTATAAATCTAAATAAATAAATGTTATAGATAATATCACTGTCATTGTTAGGGTTAGGATTAATTTGAATTTGCAACTCCTGAAGATTTAATTTAGGAAAATTATGATTTCTTTTGCCAATGTATCTCCTGGGCTTCCATGAAACGTTGCACTCTATCAGTCTCGAAAGGGGAAATTGTTTTGGTAATAGCATGCAATGTTGACTATATGTTTAGGAAAATAAATCGTCAAAATAATCCAAAGAGGAAACCTTTTAGACGAGGCACTTCAATTTATTCATTTACATATTTTTGAAGTTGGTGTGAAGTTACACAAGCGAAGTGAAGCCTGTTCTTAGATGTGCAATACCACTAGCAGCAAACATATTGCGCTATATTTTCATTATTTACTATGGCGGCCTATTAATAAAATATCCATCCAAAAAAAAAAAAAAAGAAAGATAGAAAGAAAGAAAGAAATCAGAGATTTTACTTTTCAACCATATTGCCCAGCCCTAGTCACTGTATTAGTAAATAGATTTGATTTTAGACTTACCTCACTTTTAAAGAAAAAAAAATGATCTTGTTGACAGAGTTTTAGTTTGATCTTCTTTCTTAATTTTTGTGTAAAAACCTTGATATTGTGGCATTTCTACTCCAGGTTATCATTCTATGAAAATCACAAACCTGCTATGGGCTGCTAAGACCAATAAATAATGAGGGCAGCAGGAATTTTATCCTGCCATGTTGGCCAGAGGGTTGCATCAGTGCAAACATTTGGCTCACCCTCAGTTCTGCTCACTGTATCCATCAGGATGTTGTACTCGTGGATCTTGTCCTTGTGGTGCTGGAATTCCCTTTTTAAGCTCTGCAGCTCCTCGTCGGAGAACTTCCCAGAGATCTTGGCCTGTTGGTAAAAGACAACCGAGGGGAGTTCGCTAGTAGCAGTAGCAGGTTACTAAGAACATTTTGCAATATGTGATTACTAAAAAGATTTAGCTGGAGTTGACTACAAGTACTGAAACAACATTGCTTGGTTTGTTGTCACACCGTTTACCATCTTGGCATATATGCTAGCGTTTTGGGTGTATACTTGAGGAAATGAAACAGCTCTTTAGGAACATGCCTGTGCAAATTCTCAGTTATCCAGGTCATCGCAACAGTAAACAGGCTTAAAGTGCAGTAGGGTTCAGTACTGTGGCATTTAAAACGGTACTATAGTGCATTTGGATGGGACCGCTACTTGGATCGCTGCCGACAGCAACCGCAACAGCGAGGCGGCATCGCTGTGAGGACGAGGAGCAAGATTAGTGACTTTTTCTCTGTGTTGTTGGAGACTTTGCCGACAATATGTAAAAGCATTGATCGGTCTGTAGTCGCACAAAATTAATTTATCCAGTGTGGGAGAAAAAGATTTTGCAGCTACAGTTGGTATCTCATTATATTTTTAAATAATTGTATTTGTTCTCATTGTTCTAGCTTAATACTTTTTTTCACACTGATTGTTCTAAAATTAATTTTTATTTTTAATTTACAATAAGAAAATGTTAGTGTTTTGATTCATTTTATTTTATTTTATTTATTTTAAAATTGTGTGCATTAGAAAAGCTTGTCTTTTTTTAAATAAAGTCAATAATGATATTTTTTGTGTTTTTTTTTTTTATTTGAAAAAGTACCGAAATACATGTTGGTACCAGTACTGATACCAACTTGTTGGTATTGTGACAACACTAAATCGGAGGCAACCGAACTTTCGCTCAGGTCTTTCTGAGCGAAATCTGAGCTATTTTGGAACATTCTTATCCAATCATGTGTTGCTTTTGATGCACCTTTGCTTTGAACAGCGCAAGTGTACTGGGATCTAAAGTGTAGAATTCAAAGAGTTCTGCCCCATCAGGGTGGGGTACGCAACTTTTGCCATGATGACTGCCCCCTCCCTCCACCATTAGCACAATGAGTCAGAAAGTAGGTCATACAGACAGGTCCATTCAGTTTAAAGCATCTGACATCAAGGTAAGTGAATCTTTATCAAGGTGTAGACTGAGCATTTGCATAGTGTTGCATGAGAATAAATGAAATCAGGTAATTGTTGCAACCTTTGAGTTGTGTAAATGCAGTAGCCATGATGCACATGCGCTGTATGCAAGAGCTACAGAATTAGCTACCATGACAAAAAGTGCCATTCAGCCTGGCGTTGCTGGTGATCAAATAATGTGTAATACAGTGTCAAATAAACAGGAAGATTTATTACAACTTAGAAGAACCCCAAACCAATTTTAGGATAGGAAGCACTTTGTTATTCAAATAAATTGGATTTATGAACAAAGAAAAAAAGAGATTTAAATAAACATTCACCTTTCCTAATGTCCTGAGTTTATTCACTTTCTGTACCGACTTCACAGCAACAGATTACATAAGGTGCACAAATTAATATTTGACAATTTTACTTGATCAGATTTTTAAAGTTTTCTCATTTATTTTTTCATTAGTTTTGGAGCTTTAACCATCTATACTTTGAAGGTTGAACCCCTAAACCCAGATTCCAAAAAAATAAATAAGACTAAAGCCATACTTTTTGGCACTGTGTAGCAATATATATATATATATATATATATATATATATATATATATATATATATATATATATAGAGAGATATATATATATATATATATATATATATATATATATATATATATATATATATATATAGAGATATATATATATATATATATATATATATATATATATATATATATATATATAGATATAGATATATATATATATATAGATATAGATATCAGAAGATGATGTGTAAAAATATCTAACAATGCAAACTTTTGTTTTTTTAGCACACAACTGTACACAAAATTAACAGATTAACCAAAACCTCACTTCTGTATCGTCTTTCTCTTTTCCTGTATGTCCGAGCACAAACCTTGTTCCACAGCTTGTCCAGCTTGGGATCGTCAAACATCTCTCCATCTTTGGCCTCATGGTCTTTCAGTGAGTTGCTCTCCATCGGCCGCATGTCCCGTTTCCCATCCATGCCGTACTTGGCCAGGATCACTGCATAACATGCAAGTGTTGGTATAGTTAGATTCTGTGGCACACAATCATGCCATAAGCGTATTAGAACCAGTGGCAGCAAAGTTTGCTGTAGGGGAATGACAACCAAGAGGACATAAAGTGAGTCAGACCTGGATAGCCATTATTTAACCTCTTGACGGTAACTCGTTTAATCCACACAAAGTCACTGCACAACAGCAAAGAATGATCCATAATGATGGCCAAAGTATCAAAACAGACTTTTTTCCTTACATTAAAAAGGCACCTGGGGGTGAGTTGCTGAAAAATGGCTTTTCTTTGTCATGGTACATTACAAAATACTTGAAATTTAACATTATGGAGAGAAAAACACCCATTTACCTGAATATTCATTTAGGAAACCTTACTTAAGCTAATAATCCATGAAAAAGATAACCAGGGAACCTTGTTTTTTTGTTCTGTTCTGTAAGAAAGATTTTATACTCCTGCAGCTCATAAAGTTGGACTTAGTCCCTCAGAAACTCTGCGCCAACTATTCTGTTCCAGTAAACCGATTTTCAGCAGCTTATTCAGCAACATCTCAGCACTCTTATAAGCCATTAGTGTGACATATTAACTCAAAAATGCATCGAGTGAAGACATAGGGCTGTTTTATCTTTTCAATAAAACAGCCCACAAAAAGTAGTATACTGTTTTATGGCACCAAATGGACTTCTGCACTTCTTTGAACCAATGTTTTTGACTTAAATGATCTACAATGAGTGGATACACTAAAACAAGATTTTATTCTCAAAGCGAGTTTAATGAGAGGTGTTACAAAATGACAACCAAAGGGAGCAAGGAATATTTTTTACCTTAAAAAGCACCAAAGAAAAATGAAACTTAGAACGTAATATCAGGAGGGCTTTCTTAAAAGTAGCTCTGCTTGGTACATAAACGCTACTCCATCACTGGAGAATAAAGAGGAACTCATAGATCAAAACTAGTCACCATGTCTGAGGATTGTTGTCCAACTTTTTATCTTGTGGCACTAATGGGCTTTATTTGAAATTAGGCTGAAAGGAAATGCGGTTGAGTGAGAGAGGGGGAAGACAAGCATCAAAGCTGCACGGGCTGGGACTCTAACCCTGGACGGCTACTACCTTTGTATATGGGTCGTACCCACCACTCCTGCATCACCACTGCTCCCCGATCAACAATGGTTTTAAACAATGGTGAAAATATTAAAGTTTTTCCTTTTTTTTTTTAACTCAACTGCTCACACACTAAAAGTACTTATATAATAGTATTCCAAAGTTGACTAAACACTCACAAGTAAAATACACAATGGTGAAAAAAACAATCCTAAGCACCAGGGTTCTTACAATAATTGATATCTCTGTTGTGGCATTATTACGCACTGTTTTAAGTTATTTAATGTTTAATAAATAACTCTCGGTCTGTTAGTTATTGTCCTGTGAATATCAGCCAAAACAGCTGATATCAAGACAATAGTTGAAAGGAATGATTCGAGCACTGGCGTTAGTATAACAGCAAACTCTGCACACATATAGAATAAGGAGTGACAACTTCTCTTCAAGTTCAAGAATTTATTAACAGAAATAAAATGAACATCCTGAGAACTCCACTATAGAATGCTGTATATCTGAATACTATATTTCAAATCCTCTCTAATAGGCTAGTGAAGCTTAACTAAACCACTAAACAAAATTAAGATAAAAGGAAGCCAAGGAACTATATACACACAAAAGAAACAAAAAGAACAAATAAAATGTGTGAAAACCATCATCAGAATAATTCAGTGAATCCTGGTCCACTGCAGATCTAAGATAAAGAACCAAAGTTCATCTTAAAGAATGTGGAATCAGGTTAAATTAGCTTAACTAATTCAGAACAACATTTGGTATGTGTTTCAACTCACTCACAATGCAAATCTAAGTTAAACAACATTATTTGAGAAAATATTTTAAAGAAGGACTTGCTCAGTAGAAATCAATATCTTTAGGGCACTTAATTATATTAATGCAATTATTCATTACTGCCTCCAGGTAGCTAGGGGCGCTGTAGCGATCAGTCGCTTGGTGGGTTAATCCTAAAGTTATACAAAGCACCATTAAATCAACATTAACCTTCCCTATTAATGATGCACTAACGCTCATAGCAAACGAAAACAAGCATAATGTTTATTTACTCGGCGGTAGCACTATTCTAACCACGCAACGCACTTGAATGAATCAGCGCAGGAAAACGTTGACCAGCTGACAAATCAGTCGGAAGAAGAAAAAAAATCGTGAAACAACAAAACTGCTCTTACCCTGAAAGAACTGCGTGCCTTCAAATAACGTGCCTATGGTATTGAGTATCTGTGTCGAGATTTAAATTCTAGTATTGTGACAACCCTAATAAGTACTTGGGGGGGGGGGGGGGGGGGAAGGCAGCAGTTCACCTCTGAAATGAAACCGGAAGAAGTCAGAAAAAGAACAGTGAATGAGACGGACAGACAGGTTGATGGAGGATGGGGAAGAGAGAGAGACGTTGACAGAGCGACAGGACCAACTTTCTTAAAGGAACTCTACAGTAGAATTCGACCTATTAAGCTAATCATTATTAAACAGTAAACGTGAAAGAAAAATCATTAAAAACTCGTGTTGACAGACAAGAAAATATTTGCGCACATTACATCACTTTGGATTTTGTTGAAGTCATATCTGAATCATCATGCTGATGAGACAGACTTCACTCAAAAGTCATTTCTAATTTTTTAGGTTGTCTAAATGCTTTGAAGTTCTCCATTTATAGTTGCAGTGATCTGCTGTGTGTGTAAATCGTGTTAAGGGGATCATTGGCGAAGGTATGGGGTCTGGTTTCTGAACAGCTGCCAGGTGCTCCAGAGAAGGGGGCATCCTCCTGCTGCTTGTGGCAGAAAGCACCAGATACTTGTGTGGGCGGCTGCCTTATCGCCTGCAGTTTAGTATGAGCACATCCTTTCATGCACCAGCTCCTGTTTTCATCATAACTTTATTAAGCATTTTTTTGTTAATTTAAATGTGCCCCATGCTTTACACTCCCTTCCACATGATCATATCAGTGAACTAAACATATTTTTTGTTGATGTTACATTTAGTCAAAAACAAGTAAACACCATTTAGTATTTGAATGTTGAACACTTCATATGATTTTTAAATGGCTTTAAAAAAAATCAAAAATAGAGCACAAAATCAGACCTTAATCTTTGCGACGTGACGCCCCTCTAATGAAACGGATTGATGTGTGAAAACGTGACATTTTAAGATACGATTTTATTTTTATCATTACATTATTTTAGAAACTGCTAAAGTAACAGTGACTCAGAACAGATCAAGGGGACAATTCAAGCTGTTCTAAACTTACGAGGTACTTGTCTCACCATTAAAGTTGCGTCTGAGCTGAGCCTCTTTCTCCCCGTTCTCGTCGAGGCCTTCCACCTTCATTTTCTTCCACTGCAGTTCATCTTTTTCCTGAATCTTCAGGTCACTGTGCAGCTCGGCCTGTCGTACTGGCGATAGCTGCATCTGTCAACACAAAAATAGCAGAAAATACGGGGTTAGTTTGACAGGAAGAGGGAGGAGGCTTGTAGAAAGCTGCATGCAGTGCGTCTACTCGGTTACTATTTTTAATGTTCTGTCAGTCAAGGAAGAAACCGTGAACGTTCTGTTTTCTAATACCTTCTTCCAGCCAAACACAATTTGCCTCAAGAGCCAATCAGCCAAAAGACAACCCCAATCTTCATGGTTGTGTGCTCAGGCTACCAATACTCAATCTGCTGACCCATGACTGTGCACACTAATACACAGCATCTATAATAATTCGCTCTTGGGTGCGATTAACAAATAAACAGACGTAGCAACATCTAGCAGCAGTATTGCAGAACTATCATAATGCTGGTTTGGTTAATTTATAAATCAATTGTAAATATTGCCGAGCCTGACCCTCTGCAATGCCTCACAATAAAGCATCAGCTCGGCGTGATCAAAGACCAACTGTTATTAAATAAATAAACCAATCTACAAAAACTTTAACAGCCTCACATCTGAGCCTCAGCAGGTTTAACGTCCGCTTCAGTGAACACCAACGTTCATATTGTATTCCCAGCAACATTCCAGTCTTTTCCTTCTTGGAATAATTTTTTTTTTTCCCCCCAATGGATTTTTGACCATTCTTCATTGTTTTGCTGGGAGATGCTAATAGCCATTAGCTGCATCTTCGTTTTAACCCCCGCTGCACATGTGCAGTATGTACTTCCATTAATATCGTATATAAACGATGTGGGGGGAGGTGGGGTGAGGGGTTATTTGAACAGTTCACCTCTATCCATATATATTGTACTAATTCACAAGAAATGTCACCTCAAGGCGCTACATAAAACCGAACCAATTCAGAATCAAATCAATATACAGTATAATCATTTAGACTAATGGTGTCTAGGGTCAGTTCCCAAGGGATGTCGTTTTCAATGTTTTTGATCTTTCCCTGGGTCAGCACAACTCAATAAAAAATTTGGTTCATTACCAGGCTCCTGACAGAACTTGATGCCGTAATGAGGATTAAATTATATTATTTGATTCAGCTGTACTGGAGCTCAAACATCTCTAAAACATGCAGGAGAACCTTTGAGGGTCCTTCAGGACTGCAGGTTGACATCACTACTCTAGACAGAATCAAAATACTGTCCAATCTGATCATAGCTATAATGCAGTTCAGTCAAATTCAGTTTATAGAGAAAGCTGATTAAAGTTATCTAAAGAAGCTTAGGTGATTGCATCAAGTCAATGACTTGTAACAGAGAGGCCTATTTTAAAAATGGACTTGTTTAATGCATTTAACACAATTGATCCTACTATCCTAAAGGCTGTAAGATATTAGTTTATCAGATAACACTACGTGTTGGTTTTCTAATTATCTCTCAAATCATTAACAATGTGTGCAACACGGTGGTCTGTCTTCATATCACAGAAGGTGTGCCACGGGGTTTCATTTTAGGTCCAACTCTATTTACAATTTATGTGAAAATGTTACTGATGCTTGTAACCATTTTTATGCTGATGACACTGTGTTTTACTGCTGTGCAAAGACTTTTACTCGTGCAGTCTGCTTTCGACTTTATTCAGTCTGGCTTGCTTCATCTGAGTCTAACCCTAAAGCCTGATAAGACGATGGTCAGGTTCTTTGCTAACAAAAAGAAATTTTCACAAACTCTCCCTTCCATAGAAACGATGACAGGTACATAAGTAAA
Organism: Fundulus diaphanus; assembly: GCA_037039145.1. Lineage (NCBI taxonomy): Eukaryota > Metazoa > Chordata > Actinopteri > Cyprinodontiformes > Fundulidae > Fundulus > Fundulus diaphanus. Next base: position 27,703,721 of record CM073123.1, read on the forward strand.
GTACCTTGGCATAGGAATTAACGACAAACTTTTATTTAAGTCACGTTCTGAACTTGGAAGATCAAACAAAAATTTTCTTCAGAGATAGATGTTACTTTTCTTTCATTGCAAGGAAACATCTTGTCTTAATGATCTTCCTGCCTCTGGCAGATTGCTGTAAGGTTTATATGAAGGCACCTGCCACCTCTCTGCATATGTTGGATGCTGCCTATCATGGATCATTATGGCCCAAAACAGTGTAAAACGCTCATTCCCCACTGTGATTTATATTCTTGGATCATGCATTGGTACATTTTAATCTATAAAGCCACCTTTGAATTATTCCCTCTTTATTTATCTTCCTTTTAAATTTATTACAAATTTATTACAAGAAAAATCGAGATATATTCCTTTGAAACTTGCTCTTGTTTGCTCATTTAATTTGAGTTGAATGTTTTAACTATGTGTATTGCCAGTGTGTCAATTCTTTTGTTGTTTCTTTTTTTTCCAAAACAGGTCTCTCTAAATCAGGTTTTGGATCTCAATGAGAGAACTTGTATAATGAAAAGGTTAAATAAAAAAATAAATAATAAAAAGCATACCTGAACAATTCAATTCTATTTTATTTATGTAGCGCCAATTCATGAAACATGTCATCTCAAGGCACTTTACAAAATCAAAATCAATCAGATTATACAGATTGGTCAAAAAAATTCCTATATAAGGGAACCAGTTGATTGCATCAAAGTCAGGTTAAACCTTTACCATTGTTTAACAATCAAAGATTGTATAAAACTAAAGGTGGTAAATTTTAAAGTTTAGCTCAGGTCTGCAGTTTTTACAAATCACAGACCGCATTTTATAGAATGCACCATTAATGTAAACTAAGTTGTCTAGATGTCGTAGTTTTCATCTTCACCCCATGTAAGGTGGTATAAAGCAAAGGCTTTTAAGCGTCATCAGTGAGCTATGACTCTAAAAGTTTGGCCTGTCTGTGTGGTATCAAAATTAGTTTAATATAATCCAGTTGAAGTTTGACCAAGCATTTTAGGCCGTAAACTGGATCAAAGGTAGTGCACACACATTATGTAAACAGTGAAATAACCCTTTAATCAAGCTTCACATCTCATGCTGATTTCAACGTCATCCTCATCTCACGCATTCATGCTCTGAGCTGGAACACCTGGGCAAACCATCACAGTAAATAGTTACATTCACCTGAACGTGGCTGCTTTACCAGGACAGTAGATAGCAACCCTGCCTTTCTTTGTGCACCTGGAGGAAATAACCAACATTGCGCAGCTGCAACCAACACTTGTGTAAAAAAACATTAAGCGTTTTTTTTTCTCTCTTCTTAAGGTACATACATACCCGTTTGGCTTTCTCCCACACCTGGTTGAGTTTAGCTATCCTGAACTCCACCGTCTGCCCATCGCTGCCACTCGGCGCTGGCTCATTCACCTCCCGAGAGTACTTCCCCGCCATGACACCCACGCCGAGACACAGCGCCGTCACGAAACACTGCAGTCTCATTTTCTCAAAGCAGCTACACGCCGACAAGAACGACAAAAGAGGCGAAAACTGCAACTACACGAAAAGCAAGCAGAATGTTATTGTAGCTCGCTCACGCACAGTCACGTGTTCAAAGAGGGGTGGGTTTTGTCTTTAACACTGGCACTCTGGGATATGTAGTTTAACCTTTCTGGTTTCACGGCGGAGGCAAAACGGATGGAATTCTTCCTTTGACCACAACTTCCATGATGCCGCGGGGTGCGGTTACCAAGCAACGAAGCAGCTTGAACCCTGAGAGCGAATGGCGAGCTTCCACGCGTTTGCGCCGCTGGACGCCGCTCACATCTTCACAGGCACAGAGTGCTAGCCTTGTTCGTTATGTTGGCTCGAAAAAGATACCTTTCATTGCATTTTTAATCATTGTAAAGGAGAAGTACACTATTAAATGGAACTAAATACACAGGTACAAATGCCATGCTACTCTGATAAAAGCACAAATGAGCAATATTTCAAGATAACACTCACCAATAAAGGAGGACATATTTAACGGCTAACATTTATCAAATTAGTAAGGGTAGTACTGATTGAATTAGATGTTATTTTATTACTTCTTTTTATTTTACCTCTTGTTATTCTAATTAATTTCTTAGCATCACATTTTGTACTCATCTGGACAAATTCTTCCTTCCTTCCTTCCTTCCTTCCTTCCTTCCTTCCTTCCTTCCTTCCTTCCTTCCTTCCTTCCTTCCTTCCTTCCTAACTTGTCTCTGTCAACACCCATTAAAAGGTGCTGAGTTCCAGGCTTTAATGTCAACTGGTAAAAAGTTGAGTTGTATAATGGTTGTCAGAGACGACCAACATCGGCCTATTGCTGATGATTACAATCATTGCAGATAATGTCCAAATTTAACAACCGGGATATTCCTTTCCTGCTGTTTTATTGATCTGACTTTATTTACAGTGTTATTAATCCCAGATGTGGAAATTTAAAAGAACCAACCCCTATCAGCATCACTGCTGCAGGTTTCTTTGGTGAATCCCAATATTCACAAGAAAAGAAGAAAACTATGCTGTGGAGAGGAGGCGTGGGGTCAAAGGTCAACCCGCTGTCTGCTGCGCAGCGACTCCCCCGGTTCAAGTGCTTCGATCCGTCCTGGCACCAGTCAAGACCAAAGAGAGGGAGTCTACAGACACGAAGGGCCATCTGTGTGGGGGAGTCATGGATCATTCAGAACTAGAGGAACCTTCTGCAACCTGAATGCAAGACAACGGTGGAAGAGAGATAACAGCCGAGGAGATCTTATTACAGCTTGCTGTGTAATAAAACACCAGAGACTTCCTTCTCGCCTTATAGACTTTACTCTTCTTTTCTTCACAGTGTATTTTGTGTATTTGATCCCTCCTCATAGGTTTCCTATCTACCCATATATAAGCATAGAGCACAGTTGTTAAGAAAAACGTTTGGGGGTATTAGAGAAGGACATTTTGGAGGATGTTTTGGGGGCATTTGGGAAAGAATAACCTTTCACACCTTTTCATTATTTCAATCCTTTTATTTTTGTAGTGTGACCCCTGATCTTGTGTCCGTTTGTCTGTTTTTAAAACAAATCTTCCTTTTTTGAGCAGTTTTTTTATACACAAAAACCCTACCCTCTGGGAGTTTTCTTTTCTATTTGCTGTTTATTAAAATATACATTTCTGGTTCCAGATTGAATAGACAATATAAGACACGGGCTGAGGTTTTGAGGTGCATTGGTTTAACTTCCCTCTGGAGTCACACTGTAGGTCTTCATAGGGGACAATATGGGGAAAATCTGTGAAAATGTTCAGATCGGGATATTGTCTGGAAATTCTGGGAATAAACAAAATAAACGACACAGACGTCCCCTTGCTAGTGTAATAGTGTCCTGAATCTGATCTAAAGGGTTCCCCAACCCCCATCATACACTTGTATATTGTGTTTTTTTTCAAGGGTCTTAGCCTTAGAATAGATTTTTGTTCAGTAGAAAAAAATCCAACCAAGTCTAGTAAATTGGTTGGGATAGGGATCATTGCCCAGCTAGCGTATGTGGAATCTCTTGAGTAGGATAAGTGGGTGTCTGCTGGGCCTTTCAGATGATCAACCATAGCGCTCACTAGGTACATTTTCATCTTGCCCCATAAAAAAAAAAAAAACGAAGATCAGGTATGATGAAGAAATGCTCAGCCATCATAAATCTTGGAAGGCTACATGGATTAGATAATGCAATACACTCACTTATGATTGATACCATTCATTTCTCACCTGAGACAGCCTGAGTAATTAAATTAACTGAGACACAAAATGAAAGAAATTCTCCTTTAACTGGTCATCTTCACAGAGTTGTTTATACAGCACTCATGGCAATACACCACAATATTCAAGCCAAACTCAGTTAAACCTGATATTAAACTGGAGAAATGAAGGTAAGGAAGACAGACAGGCAGAGAGAAAGATGTTATATTGTTCTCCTCTGCCCCGATGAAATTGTTTTATAACTGTAATACCAATAAATCTGTTTCAGCTCAAGCAGAATCGAGCTGAAGTGTGTGCGAGGAAGAGCAAAGTAGACGGTGATTAATGGATCTGTGGGAGAGTATGATGCAGCAATTCACTTAAATCAGTTAACAAAAGACCAAAACAAATCACATCATCTTTCTAGGTGATCTTAGAGCCACCATTTATCACAAAACTCTTTCTGGAGATCTACTCGAAGGAAAAAATCTCACGACTATTGTTCAAAAGAATGTGACCTTAACATGGACAAAACTGTGACTATCTGGTTTTACCAGAGGGAAGGCCGAAAAACAACAGGAGCAAAGACAAACAGCAGCCATGGCCAGGAAATGTTAAAAGGTGCTTGTATTAGGAAAAGAGTTTCACTGTGTTCCCTGTTCCTTTTTATCACCAAGTTTTAATAGCGTTGTTCAATTGAAAGTGTAAACAGCTCCAGATGCTATCTCAGCTTTCTTGATCTTTCCAACCCCACGTCCTTCCGAGCAGCCTCTGTTTTTGTTCCCTCTCCGTTTACTGCATCTTCGTGAAAGCAGGTTTCGACTTTAATGAGCAACAGCGTCGTCCAGAGATCTGCAGCTGATGGAGCCGTGCTTAATGAATGGTGTCTGTCTGCCTACGAGGACAGCAGGCGAGCACGAAAGGTCAAAGACAAGACAGTGTCAGACTTTGGTCAGAAAACTGTGGCGTCTCTCTCTCTCTCTCTTTTATTAATCACCTGTTCACTTTATGTTTGTTGCAAAATAAATTGCAATCTGACAGCAGCTAGGTAAAAGATATTGTTATGTTCTTTAAAATCTGATCAACAATTATTAAATTTGACCGCAGGATCCTTCACACGTATACACAGCCCTGGAAAATATATTTAAAACAAAGTAATATTTCATTGCAGTAGAATCATAACGTTCACATTTTAGTCCAGTATTTATGTGAATACATTTAGTCATTGAAGGGGAAAAAAATTCACATTGAAAAAAAGTTGGATAAACACATCGATCATTCCACTTTGTATCTCATCCAGAGTTCTGAGTCCTTTCTCATGCCTCTTTACATTCAGCTCAACCCACAGGTTTTCTGTAGTGTTTAGGTCTGTAATAGTCTTTTAAGGGTTGATGCTGTGTCTGGTGAAACATTTCTCTGTTCCTTGGCCATATATTTTGAATTGTTGTCTTGCTAAATGACCTAATTTTGATCACATTCAGTTTAGTGTCAGATTTTCATTTAAGATGTCCTGGTATTTATAAAAAAGACCATCACACTGTGCATTGTAACAAGGCTGTGAAGTGGGATAACTTCTTTCCTGTCGATAAATTATTTATCTTAAAGGTGCGTAGCCACGTTATTTGGCTTTTTTTTTTATTTATATGTCAGTAGCTCACTCTGGTTGCATACAAAGCTTTTATGAAAGATTATCACGTCCTGCTGGCGTATTTGTTATTATTTTGCCGTTTTACGCTTTGTTTTTGCTCAGTTTGTTAGTAAATAAAGCCTTTCATGTTTATTTTAACAACAGAGGAAGTGCAACATTGCACATACGCAGCAGTGGATAAAACAAGGACGCGGCTAACGGCTATTAGCATCTCCCAGCGAAACAATGAAGAATGGTCGAAGATCCAATGAAAAAAGACACAAAAAAAAGATTCCAAGAAGGAAAAGACTGGAATGTCTCTAGGAATACAGTATGAACGCTGGTGGTGTTCACTGAAGCGGACGCTAAACCTGCTGAGGCTCCGATGTGACTGCAGAGTTGATTGACGTGAGTAAATGTTCTGATATGAGGCTCTTAAATTTGCTGTAAATCGGTTTATTTAATTAATAACGGTTGGTCTTCGATCACGCTGAGCTTCTGCTTTACTGCAGGGAATTTCAGAGGGTCAGGCTCGTTCAATTGATTTATAAATTAAACAAACTGGCATTATGATAGTTCGGCGATACTGCCACTAGATGGCGCCATGTCTGTCTATATCTGCTCATCGCGCCTGCCGCTGGATTCTTATCTAGCCTCAAAAAGAACACTATCAAGATGGAGGCTTAGTGTATATAGCTTTATTTTACCATGATCAAATGGATTTTGGTCTTTTTTAAAATAAGCATATGAGGGTTAGATAACTAATACAGGGACATGAATCACTATATCCAGTTGATGATTATAGATATTAATGTTTTAATTAGTTACTCCTTGAGGGCCATTGGAATAGAAACAAACCCACAGCATCACAGTTCAGTTTTTTTTTTTTTTTTGCAATTAGAATTTTTTATTTTTTTATTTTCCCACATCTTTACCAGGTGTCCCAATAAATGTGGAGGGTGCCATAGTCATTGCCACTGGTATTTGGCAAACCTTAGAGTTATTATTTTTAAAATAATTCTCTGTGAGGACTGACACCCTTACCTGGAGATGGTAAGGGTGGTAGATGGTTCAAATCACACAGAGGTAACTTGGAATCGAAGAAAGTGGTACATGGCTTGGTATTGTGTGAAGAAAGAAAGAAAGAAAGTTTCCTCAGCAGGACTTGTTGGCCTGTGGGTGTTGGAAAACTAATAATAAAATAAAGGATATATTGAATCACTGACCACGAACAAACAGTCATTAAGAGCAAGTGATTGCAATACACCTGCTTTGATTATCTTCTTATCATTGAAACAGCAGGGAATAACAGAAGCCGACATCACATTAACTTGCAATTGAGCTCGACTCAATTTCACTTCTCCTTGAGAAAACTGATAGAAATCTTTCAGAAGCGATTTCATGGCACACAGGAGAACAAATAAGTTCCTGCAAATCTACTATTTTCAGGCTGCTAACATTTCTGAGGCATTATACCATTAAATTATTTCTCTGTAAATTTCTCAGGTGGGATTTTATTTTTCATTTTACTTCTAACAGGTGTTGGCTTGAAATCCTGACGCAAAATATACATTTGTCAGCAGGCAATGCAGTGGTAGAGTTGGCGCCTCATTGTCATGATTTCAGATTTAGGACCAAAGTGCGGACGGACGCTCGGGAGCACCCTGTTGAGTGGAAGGCTTTAATAAACAACAACAACAACAACAACAACAACAACCTTACAGGATAAGGAGAACAATGCATGGCGCATGGAAACCAGCCATGATGCCAAGAAGCAAATAAAAGAACCCCAAAAAAAACAGAGACAACTTGGGTTTAAATAGCAGCGGAACACAGGTGCAGGCTAATGGCTAAATTAGGAGATGCAGGTGAAACGGATCTACTTAATTACCAAGGTGGCTCAGACTGAGGGAGGATCATTATCAGGGGCAGACAGGGAGAAAAACTGGAATGAACTATAGAACATATCTGAATGTACAGAATCAATAAATAAATGAATAACTAAACAATGGAATAAACTAGAATGGCAACACTAAGGAATAGCAAAATAAGGAAACAGAGGCCTGAAATGAAACTCAAAAAACACCTAACACCACCAGATCATGACACTCATATGGAGAGGATATAGGTCCTCAACGCAGCCGTCCAAGGTTCCATTCCTGACGTTTGATCCCTGACCTCTGGACCTTTGCTGCAGATCCTCTTCTGCATTCCTCCTGCCTACCAGGCCCGTATTAAGACAATGTGGTGCCCCTGGGCACTATACCTCAAAGCCCCCCCCCCCATTACAGAAATCTTGGGGATTTCTGTAATGTAATTTACTATTTGCTAACTTACACAACTACATGTAGGCATATGAGCAGTGAGCAATATTCAAATATCTCATTTTAAAAGCACAGCTTTTGATGTCTGTTCATTTTGGATTAATTTTCTGTAGCGTTAAAAAAGACGATACATTTGCACGTACTTGTGGACCAGCTCAACTACAGATTGGGGAGGGGGAGTGATAGATCATGTAGCCTAATCTTGGTTTATTTATCATTTATTATTATTGTGACATCAGTGTTCACAAAACGAATAATGCATGGTCTTTCAACAATTTCAAGTAAATAATATAACAATTTATGAAAAACATATTTTTAAAGCATGTGTCATGTGGTGCCCCCCCATGGTTGGTGCCCCTGGGCACTGGCCCACTGGCCCTTATGGATAATCCGGCCCTGCTGCCTACATCTTGTCTAATTAGTGTTAATAAAGGCCATCGGTGCCAGAATGTCTTAAAATGTTTTTTTGTTATAACAACAACGGCAAGTTGTTATATATTTCCCACAGACATAACAAGAGATCACAATTTAGTTCGCTACAATAGTATCATTTTGTAAATAAGGCATTTTCTAGTAGAGAATGAATGTCCATGACCTGCAACTAATTTGATAAATGTGTCCTTACGTTTCAATGCATACTAAAGTATTCACACCCCTTAAAGTTTTCCGTATTTTTTCACATATGTTACAACCACAAACTTGAACTTGGTAGACATAAATTAGTGCATGATTTTGAAGGGGAAGGAAAAGGAAAAATGGGTTTTCAAAATTCTTTACAAATCAAAATCTTAAAAGTGTGCTTTGCTTTTGTATTTTGTTTAGTGCTTGTCCAGCTTGTAAGTGAACAAGTGTCAAGTCTTTCACAGCCTCTTCAAGGTTTTATCCTCTGTAAACCCTGCGTTTAGCTTCATCCAGCTTCCCATGAGCATTTATGGATTTCCTGGCTTTTCTGAAGAAAAGTCATATTACTGTTATGCACAGCATGCTGCCTGCGCCATATTTAATGTGACGGTGATCTGCTCAAAGTGGTGCAAAATATTACGTTCCTACCTGACATTTCGGTCTTATTTGACCAGAGCACCTTCTTTGTTATGTTTGCTGTGTCCCTTACATGGCTTGTGGCAAAGTGGAAACATAATTTCTTATGGTTTTGTTTTAAGAATGGACCTACGAGCTTTTCAAACAAAAGCGCTATTTTTTCACTGTAATGAAATTACAGATAAGTGGACACTAGTCACTAAATTAAGGTCTTCTAAAGGCAATTGGATGCAATAGATTTTAATTAGGGGTGTCACAGTAAAGGGGGCTGAATACAAAACATATGCCACAGTTTTGAAATTATAATGTAATTTCATGACATTAAAAAACTTTTCCTTTTCATTCCACTTCACATTAACCACCTGCTTTAGACTGGACTATCCCATAAAATCCCCATAGAATACATTCAAATCTGTGTTTGTAATTTGACAAAATGTGGAGAAGTTCAAGGGTTATAAATACTTGTGCAATGCCTGGTCCAGTATATAGTTAAATCAAAGGGAAATCATATATTTTACTCACTGCAGCAAACACAATGTTCCTACTGCAGTTGTACTTCAAACAGCTGCTTTTTTAAAAGGCTTTCAGGACAGTGTTAGGGCACAGTAATTATGATAGGAACAAAGAAGAAAACAAAGTAATGTCATTACAGAGCATGGTTATATCAAGGGAAATTACATTGTATGGCCATTTTGTCTCAATGGTCAATTGCAGCAGGACAAAACCAACCAAACAAACAGAGCCGTTAAGAGTTTTTCCCTGTAGGAATGGCCAATTATTCCCTCTTCTCTGACCTGTATCTTCTCTCATTAGATAGTGACTGAGCAGAAGGTTTTGCAGGGAGTGGAAACGATGGGAGGAGGGTGAAATTTAACCAAGCTTAGTCACCTACTGGTTAAGGAGACCCCTGTATAAGTAAGGACTGCAATACAAACAATAAAAGTGTCTTTGTTGGACAAGTAATAAGCTTTTAATGTTATGGAGTGCATCGAGGTTGCAACGTTGAAATGTCTGAATCTCTTTCGGGTAACATGTCTAGAATTGTTAATGTTTTAATGGTAATCCCTGATTGTATTGTTTAAAAATGCAGCAAACAAAACCGTTAAATAAGGACAGTTTAACTATTTTTCTTTCTGTGCCAGGCCCTGCAACAGTGCCCTACCACTTCACCATCACTGCAACAGCTGTCGCCTATAGTGTCTTTGAAAATACAGACAATGTTCTATAGGTTTTTTTTATGATGTCACAAAGAGTTTATTTTATTTAATCTAAACAATGCCTCCTAAGCAAAGATAAGGAGACTTAGGTTTATTCAGAGCAAGGAAAATGGTGAAGCCTGTTGGCTGCAGATACAAGTATGGACTTAAAGGGACAAACAAATATATTAAGCAATTTGGGGTGAATAAAAGAGAACCCTTGCTTAATCCTCTTCCACAAACGGTTGTGCCATGCCACAACGACAGCCCCATCTCTTTAAACTACACAGAAACACTATCAGGGATATAATGACGTTTCATTACACATGAAATGCTGGTTGACACATACTCTACACACACCAGTGATCCTATTCCAAACACTTTGCCGCCATTAAGTGGCCAGAATGTACAGTAAATGACATCCAGTTGCAAGTTTACATTGTTAAGTACTTAAAATATATGTGGTGATTGACCAGAGTGAATTGCACAGAGACCTGTGTCATAATATTTTTACTTACTCTCATGTCCTATTATCCTTAATGTGGTAATTTGCTTTGGGGGCTGGCTGACTAATGTTTTTTTCCCCCACTTCTCTTCCCCCCAGACGGTAGCCTCGTGAGACCATCCTGATCTCGCGAGCTTTCAAGGTTTCACTAGCAGATCAGTCTGGCTACTCTCCGTTAAAGAAAATTTGGAGCCGTTCACAAAACGAACGTCCAATCAGCGTTGGCTTTAAGGCGGGTTGAGGTGTGACGCAACGAGAAGCGCGATAGTTCAGTCTAAAGAACATGGCGGCTTCAGCCGATGAAACTAGCGTTAGCGTGGCTTTCGAGAAAGTTTTATCGGAATTATAGAGTATTTCTTTGCTGAGCTAACGAGCCTTTACCTGCAGCAGCAAGAGTAGCTTGGCTTGTGGTTGTGTTTTCGTCGTCGCTCGTAGCGACGACGAAGCATGTTGACGAGTACGTAATATGCTTCGTTGATCTGATTGGTTTATTTGGCCTGTCTATCACCAACATAGGCCAATCAGCTAACCAGTATTTTCGCCCCTTCCCAAAATTACTTCAACGGAAGGTTTCCAGATGGATATGCGGAGCAAATCCATCTGGAGGAGTCAGGTAACCCAGACGGTGGGGTGGGGGGTGGGTTGGGGGTTCGTGGAGTTTGTCTCGGTATGCGGTTGGGGGTCGGCTGGGGCTGGCGCTTTTGGTCTCCCCTGGAATATGGGGGGGAGGGGGGGGTCATGTATGGAGGGCAGGGTGTGGGGGAAGTGGCCCCTCAGGGTTTGTGGGGTGGGCTCTGGCTGGTTGGCCCGTTCGGTTCATGTTGGCCCCATCTCCAGATGGATGGGCCCGTTGGTCATCTGGGTCCATGGCTGGATTCGTTCCGCCATTGTTGGCTGCCGGCAGAGCCCACGGGCTTGACTCCGCCGCTCCCGGGGGCTTCGGCGTGGCTGTTGGGGGGGTTTCCTGGGGCTTCTTCCCTGGGATGGGGGAGGCAGCTTTCCCAGCTTTGCCGGCGTTCACTTCGGGGATCTGGGGTTCTGGTTCCCCTGGCGTCTGCCTCAGTGCTATGGGGAGGCGGGTCTTTGGCTCCTCACAACCACTATTGAGCATTCTTCTTATGGAAAAACCTTACATATACAAGCGCACTCTCACAAACACCAAGAGGTGCTTAGATTCAGGTACTTACAGATTCACTTCTATACAGAAAACCCTTATTATTATCTTTAGCTGTCATTTTATATATTTCGTATTAAATAATACTGTATATTCTTCAGTGATTGTATCAAGGCGTTGGTTGTTTATACTTGTATTCTTTACTTTATCGGTTGGTTTTGCTGTTCTTTTTATATCTCTCTTTGCAGGTGCAGAAGCAGACTCAGAGGATGTTATATTGTTCTCTCCATTTCCTCTCCTCTTTCTCTTTCACCTTTTCTCCCTTTTAGCATTTTGTCTCATCTGTTTCTCTCCTTTTTGTACCTTCTACCTTCCCGTTTCAGTGTCCATTGAACATGAAATAGTCCCAGCATAAAATCTAATAAAGCTTCTTCAATTCAATTCAATTCAATTTTATTTATATAGCGCCAATTCATGAAACATGTCATCTCAAGGCACTTTACAAAGTCAAGTTCAATCATATTATACAGATTGGGTCAGATTATACAGATTGGTCAAAAATGTTCCTATATAAGGAAACCAGTTGATTGCATCAAAGTCCCGACAAGCAGCATTCACTCCTGGAGAAGCGTAGAGCTACAGGGAGAGTCGTCTGCATTGTCCATGGCTTTGCTGCAATCCCTCATACTGAGCAAGCATGAAGCGACAGTGGGAAGAAAAACTCCCCATTAACGGGAAGGAAAACCTCCGGCAGAATCGGGCTCATCTGCCTCGACCGACTGGGGGTTACAGAAGACAGAGCAGAGACACAACAAGAGAGACAAACAAGCACAGAAGCACACATTGATCCAGTAATCTGTTCTACATTAGATGGTAATAGCGGGTGAGCCGTCTTCTTTGGATGATGTCACAGCTAACAGAACGTCAGACCAGGTGTACCTACTATGAAGATAAAAGAGAGAGAACAGAAAGTTAAAGCAGAAATGACAACACGTAATGCATAATTGAAGAACAGTAGAACTCTATAGAGTGAGAAAATTAGATCCTGATGTCCTCCAGTAGCCTAAGCCTATATAGGTAGCTCAGAGTAACATGAGCCACTCTAGCTATAAGCTTTGTCAAAAAGGAAAGTTTTAAGATTAGTCTTAACAGTAGACAGGGGGTCTGCCTCACGGACCAAAACTGGGAGTTGGTTCCACAGGAGAGGAGCCTGATAACTAAAGGATCTGCCTCCCATTCTACTTTTAGAGACTCTAGGAACCACCAGCAGACCTGCAGTCTGAGAGCGAAGTGCTCTGTTAGGAACATACGGGGTAATCAGAGCTCTGATATATGATGGAGCTTGATTATTAAGGGCTTTATACGTTAGAAGAAAAATTTTAAATTCTATTCTTGATTTAACAGGAAGCCAATGAAGGGAAGCTAAAATAGGAGAAATATGATCCCTCTTGTTGATTTTCATCAGAACTCTTGCTGCAGCATTTTGGATCAGCTGAAGACTTTGAACTGTATTTTGTGGACTTCCTGATAGTAAAGAATTACAATAGTCCAGCCTTCTTGCATATATAAATCAAGCGGAGCACTATGGCAAAAGCAGTAAGGCTCCACTTGTGAAAGTAAAATCTGTTGGACTCTTTTTGGCATTAAGACAACAATAATTAATGCTACATTCCCAGACAGGACAGAAAAAAATCGAGGAAATTTCAAATGTTGAATCTGCGGCAGCGGTAGAGCTGGTCGAGGAGGAAGAGGAGCAGCTGATAAGCACGTTGCAGCAACTCCTTTTTAAAAAAAAAAATGATTGTGATTTAAAATATCTAACACTCTGACAGATAAACCCTGAACTGGATAATTCTAATCAGAAGAGACATTGTCTATTTCACAGTTTGAGATGATAGAAACCTCAATTCTATATGTAAAATAAAATTGGAACATTTCCAATACTTTTTTGATATTAGGACCACCAATCTTAAACACCGCAATATATGGACTAGTGAAAAGATGAAGAGGATTATTCGTCACGGATTAGAGGCTTAAAAATACAAATTGTAATATATGAAAGCATAATTTACTGAAAACAAAGAAAATATAGGATTTGTTTAGGCCAAAAAGTGTTAAAATGTTATCTAGCTTCATTTTTGTGGACTTGGTATTGTTTATCGTCTCATCTTGGGAGCTGGATATACCATTACATACACAATTGTCCTGACAGAAGGCCAATAATCTATTCTGTGTCTGCTCAGTTCAGCCCATAAATTGTCCAAACTTACATGGCGCACCAAACTACATCCGGTCCCGATGTTTTGCCTTAAACCCCACAGCTGGATCATTGTAGAGAGCATCTGCTGCAGATCGAATCCCTGAGCCACAAAGCAAGGCTAAAGTTTCAGAAGTTGACCTTCATGGCACTCTCAATCCCTTAATTGGTGGCTTAGAGGTGTAACAGTGGCCATAAGGCACTTTAATCCAACCTTGAAATGTTTTTGGAAAGAAACTTATTAAAATCACAAATGGAGGCAAATATCTGAAATATCAAAGATCCTATCAAAAATGGGTCTTTTGTTTCCTTTTGCAGCATTTTATTTTTTACAAAGAAATAAGGTATCCTTCTGAAAGTGCAAAATACAAGAAAAGCTTACTTACTGACAAAAAAATGTTTACATTAAAAGTTCATATTAAAAACTAAAACTTGTAGAATGACTTGTCATTCTACAAGTTCCTGGAAGATAGACCTAGTTGTGTCCAATGATCTGCCAGTTAAATGTCACACTGCAGCCTGCTGTGAGTTTCTTCTCTTTCATTAAACCTAATGAGATCCTGGTGAGACAAGTTGCGCTCTGTACTGTAACCCTGGAAAGGTGTGTGGATGTTATGCAGAGAGAAATGCAAAGAAATGATCCCCCTGAGTTTTCTTTCTGTTATAGAAGAGTAATTGGTGATCTGGACTTTTTAATTGTCATTCATGAATCAAACAACAGGTTGAGGTGCTAACTTTAACTTGTGTGTATGCTTTTCCCTGACTTTAATGTGGTTAACTTAAGCTATATGAGAGAATGCAAGTGCCCATGTCAATCGGACCACCCACTGGTCCTATTGCTCGGTCAGCTGACAAATGCAAAGAGCAGGTCATTTCTGATAGATGCTGCTGCAGGAAACCACTGTGATAAATTACAGCAAGTGACATTTACTTTCTACTTTCCTCTCCTTCATTGATTCTGCATAGACTCTTAATAGTTATTATGTTACAAAAGAAGCCATGTAATACATTCAGCACTGTGTGAAAAATGAAAAAAACTAAATGTCTGGAGGTTGCTTTATGCTCTGTGCTGTGCTGAGTTTACATGTAAAAACATTTTAATCTAATTTTGAGTAACAGACACAGAACGTGTTCAGTATGTCACACTAAAGTCCTCTTTTAGTGTAAACTGTGCTTTGGTCAAAGACTAAGATTTCCTTCTCAGCAACAAACAGTCTAGATGGGTCTGACGAGAAACAAAAGATGAATATGTGCATTAATACCTCATGCTCTTCGCAAAGCATGGTGAAAGATCTGTGATACTGAGCCTGCTCCTTTTCCAAAGACCCTGGAAATATTTTTTCCCCAGAAAAAGAAAACCATGGCTGTTTTTAATCATTTACAAGGGATGGCAACAGAAAGGACCACGTGAACTTCTGTTCTCGCGAGTGCCGTTTCCGTAGCCGAGGCCATAGCTGGGCCGGGCTGACCGCACTGGATCAGGACCATAACCCACACCGTGGTCAGTGTGAGCCCAGCGTTATACTGAATATTTCCAAAGTATTTCCAAAACATTGCAGCCATGCTTACGCTTTCACCAAACTTTGTTTGCGACAGTGGTGAATGAGGGGGGAGGTAATGCGGGAATGATATTTAGCTATCGCATCATATCTTCCAATGGTGTCAAAGCTTTGTAAACAAGGCACAGGAGAACAACACAGAGAGATGGTGTGTGATGTCATATCATATTCCAACTAAAAAGATACCTTTAGTTCTTCACACTGCTATTTTTTTGTTCTTTCTTTCTAAAATAATGAAATTTCAACTATTGCTGCTTGCATGGGATAGTTTTCCAGCGGTAAAAATTCCTAGTTTGATTTTTGGAGGGGTCAGCTTATGTTAATGCAATCAGTGAAAGATGAATTAATTTCAATACTTTTTACATGCACATTTACCAGGGGAGTCCTGAATTATGAGGGGTGCCGTAATAGTCTAAGAGCAATACTTCAGTTAGAGGGAATGAACAATTTCTTCCAACAACACCCAGAAACAAAATGTCCTTTTTACAACCTTACCATTCCTTCCTACTTAGCTTTCTTTTAGCAAGGAGGGCGTGTGTCAGATGTCTCTTTTCTTCTTTTACCTTGAATCTTTTCTTAATCTCTTCCTTTGGAGAGACGTTTCACTACTCAATGGTGAAGAGTGATCACCAAGCAGATGCTTTGTCCCTTGGTTGTGGCAGGTAACAATCTCCCCACCCACACAATAGAAATGGTTTCCATGGTATGCTAAGAACATACGCACACACATTTAGCTGAAACTTATTGTAACCCTTTAAAGGGAAGGAAATAATGACGTCTATTCTAGTACCTATTGCGACTCCTTTGTCATGTTGTACTGTCCTGTTAAGAATGAAGACCCTTCAGCGTCAGCCCTCCTTTGGGATTTTATTTATATGCTTAACGTTCTTGAGAGATTAGGATATTTTTCTCTGATTAAACCAACCTGTATCTTCACTGGGGCTGTTTGTGTAAAAGGAAGACAAAAAGATGCATTAAACTTTTGTTAAATGCTATCGGTCTGTTGACCTTTTCCTTCCCACTTCCCTGAGTCCATGCTTCATTCGATTCAATAAGGCACGTTAATTTTCAAAGCAGCTCTTGGTTTAGAGATTTATTTCCTGGGGGTGCTGGAGGAGTAACACAGCTGTAAAGAGACGAGTAGCGGTGACATAAAAAGGAAAAAATAACAAAAAACAGGTGGCTAAAATAACATGCTCCCTTCAGTGGCTCATTATGTAGGCTGGAATGGAAAATCACAATAATTTGTAGACTTACATGCTCCTGGATTCAGAAGGTGCAGAAGGCTAAGCGGTTTGTGCGATTTTGTTTATAAAAGACTGAGATAGCCGCTGATCAGAGCCAGATGTCTTCAGTGCTGTGGGTTGAAGGTTGGATTCAGGGTTGACACTAGAGAGCAAACAGGAACAGACAAAAACAGCATGACTCTAACCTCAAAGGAGCATCTTTTTGTCCAAAAAATAAAAAATCTATATTCTGAATCCTGGTGGTAGGGTGCACAGGCCTAGTAGTGAAACCCTAGTTTCTTCTGTTATATCATTGGTTCTGGCTGCTTGTGTTGGACTGAAAGCTAAACAGACTCTCCCAGAGAGTTGGGATTCATATGACGTTATCTTTTTGTGGGGAAAACAAACTTCAGAACAAAAGTAGAAATAATAAAGACCCTTTCTTTTCCACATAAACAAAAACAAATGGATTAACGCTAACTCAGGAGGATAGATGGGAAAAAAAAAAAGATTTGTTTGCACGTTTGATCCTCCGATTCTCTGTCACTTTCTTTTTTTTTTATTTAAATAAAAAGCAAATCTGTTTTGAGATCTCTGTGATGCCTTGTCTTTCCCCCACTTCTCTAGATTTAAAGAACATAAACACATCCTCTACTTGGAGTCTAACTCTACTAACAAAATCACGAAACAACTGAAAATAGTGAGAAATGTTGGCACAAGTGCTCTGAATAATCACTGAATAATCTTGTCTAAAACCTCTTCTGTACCTGCAATAGTTATGAGAACAGACATTTTTCAGCAAAGCATAGATTTGGGGAAAAATAAATAAACAGGAAAGCTTTTTTTTCCCCTAGCACCATTGACTTGCAGCAAGAAGGTCCTGAGTTTAAATCCCGGCGAGGGTCTTTCTGCATGGGTCTTTCAGCTACCAATCCAAGAATATCTACGTTAGGTAAATTAAGATTCCCAGCAGGTGAGAGTTTTCAACCTCCGTAAAGGACACTGCAAATAATTTGATTCTTTCCAAGATAAAAAAAGCAATAACTTAGCTTTAGAAGTGTTAGATAACTTATCTTTTTTAAGAGTAATTTTTTTTATTTTAAGTGTTCAACTTTACACAATAACCTTAAATCAAGAAATCTCCTCAAATGAAATAATCTTGCTGCCTGGAGAGATATTTTCTCTTGTTTTGAGTACCTTTTCCCTCAGATTTAACATTTTTTATCTTGGATATTAGACACTCTCTTTTTGCAGTGTACATTTGATTGTATAAAAATGTACCTACATGAAAGGAGTGAGTGTTTGTATAGTAACTATGTGTTGCTCAGCGATGGACTGGTGGGCTGTCCAGGGTGTGCTCCGCCTCTCGCCAATGATCTCTGGCGATAGGCACCAGATACAGAAATTTGAATTAACCAGAACAAAATGACCCATAAAAGTAAATTAGTATGTAAAGCTATTGACTTTGTATGTTGTATAAAGGTATAGTAGAAACATTTAAACTTTCCCCTTGATCTAATCCATCTCATGGCAGCTGGACCTTCTGCTACATCTCTTTCCAATCGTACACAAGTCCTTTTCTCATTTTCTGTCTTTCAATCATTTTCTCCTTGTCTGAGAGGCATTCACAGTCACCCTGACTCCACTTTCATGTGTCTCACAAGTGCAGACATAAATATCCTCTGGCAGACTGCTCTGTCAGGAAGAGCGCTGAACCAAGTCACAAAGCCCAGAAGGCCCCATTCTGCAGTAATGTTTCCATATGATTAATGTTAATTTTGTATTTGTGTGGGGTTTATGTTAATCGGGAATACGTTTCTGCATAAATACATGGAGAACATTTCCATAGGCATCACTCCTCTCACATTCTTAACTAAACGACAGCACAGTAATGAAATTACCTTAAGAAAGTGCTGTTGATTATTATTTGATAGAAATTGAACATATTTAACAATGAAAGCTAAATTATGCCATATAAAAATGAAACTCTGGAATATACTAATATACAGCCTCATTTCACATGAGTTTTAATTAACTGATGTGCTGATATTCTTTAGTAATGCTTTCCATACTTTAATAATGAATATAATATAAACAGTCACTATATTTGCTTGTTAATATTTATTTAAAATTCCCCTGAAGTAAATATTACTTTTTGTTGTGATTTTTTATGATTTTTCTTTCTTTAAAAATCATAATAAGAAACAATTATCACTAATTAAGGCCAAGTCAAACACGGATAATTATCACAACGAAAAGAAAAAAAGATTACAATTTTTGCTGCTTGAGGCACCTGTGAAATGTTTCTCTATTAATACAGTCAGCAAGTTATTGATTTAGTGTTTAGAGCAGCACTAAACACTTTAATCAACCCTTTGCTTGTTTTTTGTTTTGGGGGCTTTTTTCCAGATAAATGAACGCCAATCCAGGTAAAAATTAAATGTCGCCATTTCGACTGCACATTCACAATCGTTTAGGTTTTTGTGACCAAAATCCTCAGGTATTGCGATAAAACCATGGATCCCATTTGATACGACATGTCAGTGTATTTACCCAAAATAGTGCATGTGAATGAATGCAGAGCGTGCCCTTGGAATCTGAAAGGAGGAGAATACAGAATGAAAGCCCCCGGGGCTCCAGACAGACTGCCTAGTTCAAGATAAACAAAAGATGGGAGCCGTGAAGAGTTTCTCTGGAGAGTCTGTCACGGAGATTTAAGGACAGTGACACAAAAGGAGGCATGAAATGTGAAAAAAATAAATCAAAGGAGTCAAATTTTACACATCAATGCAACATGCAGTTGCACCCAGATATATACTTACACTCTATAAATAGATTTTAAACCCTTTTTCTTACATTCTGACAATAAATAAGACTAAATTACGCATGTTTAAGGTCTTTAAGGAAAGTATTTGGTCAAAGTTCCCTTTAAACTGCATGAGGTTTTGTGTTTCCTTCCACAAGCTACTCAGAATAGTTTTCTTAAAATTTGGCCTTCGACCGCTTTGTAATCCAATTAATCCAATGATGCATTTATAAAGTTGACATGAAGCATGGTTGATCTTCTCTTTGCTCTGACTGCAGCACGCAGGTTTCAATAGAAGGGAAGGCAGAAAGGGAAGTTCACAGCAACCGCGGTGGAGTCAGTCCTAGGCTGGACAGTGGACATTCCTGCTTCTGCCTCCTGTTCGAGCCGATACAGGGAGGCTGATCTGGGCTGCCGCTTTTTGTCTGCTGGCTGACTGTTGAAGCTGCCGAGCTCAAATATCCAACATCCAACCAAATACTAACTTTGCCGCGGTCTCACACCAGCCCCTTCCCGCCTGCCTCAAGAACAACCTCTAACGGCAGAACAATTAGTTGCTTTCACGTAAATTTGCCAATAACACATAAAAAGTTGCTAGATTTGTTTCTAGTTGCTTTTTTGAAGAACAAAAGTTGCTAGATGGTTTGAAAAGTGCAACAGTGCTCGCTATGGAGGCACAAGACGGAGGGAGTTGTGTGGTTTTTTTTTTAAGACGGAGCTGCTTTTATACCCCAAAGTGGCAGAGATTACCGGCGTCACTCTCTCGGAAATACATCACATCAACTGAAAACAATGTTCATTCGAAAGTCGATGCAAGACCCCCGTTTAACCCTAGGAGGGCGCCACAATGATGATTTTAGACACAAAAGCAGGACTTCAACAAATATGCACAAATGTTTCAAAAATAATAACCAGGATATGTAGACTATAAGACAACCATGTTAACAGTTTATTGGCAAAAAAAAAGGAATGTTGATTTGGGGGTGAGTTACCCTTTAACTTCCAGACTTATGTCTTAAGTAGTTGTTTTAATATTTCCACATAATGCTCTTTCTTTGTGATGCTATCTTTGTAACGTGCATCAGTCCCTCCTGAAGCAAAACAACCTCATGATGCTGCCACCACCGTACTTCACACTGGGATTAGTCCCTGTTTTTCCTCCACATGTAGCGATGTAAAAAAAAACAAAAAAAACAACATCTCTAATTTTTCTGGCATTTAGCAAATAGAAATAATTTCAATATTTTTAACTGGGCTAAATCAGGATGATTTAAGTTTCATTTGATTTCTTACCGTTAGAAAAGGTTATGTTTCTTTTTGGATAGTGCATGCCAACGCAGGTAAACATCTGGTTTCAACGGTATGCAACCAGGTGGCATCTGTTTGATTCAGGAAGCACCCTGCATAGATTGAGGCTGCCAGTCCACAGCACAGCCAACACAAGCGCAAAATAAAGCATCATGCATGCTCCAACTCACAGAGGAAGATGTTGGTCATAACAGAAGGACGAAAGAAAGCACAACCTTAAAAGATAAAGGCATGGTGCTGGGGTAATGCACACGACCCATATACGGAGGCCTCAGTCCTTGACCTGGTGGACTGGAGTTAAATTCTGGTCTGAGGTCCTTTGCCACAAGTCTTCCCCCTCTCTCAAAACCCCCTTTCCTGTCAGTCTACTGTATGAAAAACGAGCCACTAGTACTGTAGAAAAACCCAGAAAAAAGAGTAAAAAAAAGACAAAGGCAGTATAGTAATTTCAAGATGAATCTATATTCATGTAGCAGACTGTCTTCCATCTTCTTTCCATTGATTCGTTAGCTTCACTGTATTCAAATGTGCACCAGAAAAAACTTTTTTTCCCAAAAGTTTTTCTCGTAGATACCATCTAGAAGAAAATTAGGTGGAATTTCACCACCTTCACCGGCCGCGGCAGATGCAATTCCCATTTAGATGTAAAGGTATAGAGGAAAATTACATTTTTATTCAATGGGTGGTAGTCAAAGACACATTGAAAAACATCATTTTTAATTCATAAGCAGCCGGGCTATCTCTGAGCATAACAATGTTGAAAAGATGAAGAGCTCCAGAGGGGAAAAAAACCAGGGAACATAGAAACAAGGACAATCTCAGCTCTGGGTGACCTTGGAGGTTTCCTCGAGGGAGCGTTTGTGCCGTAGTCAATTTTCTTCGTAAACCATAATGTAAGGTTTAGTTTAAGAGGTAATTTGATCATTTTAAATTCTTCAACGTTCCCATAATTAATCAAAAAATATATCTACTCCGTACTTTAGCTTTGATGATTAGGGCTATGAGGACTTTTAAGAAATTACCCTAATGTTTAGAACAAATTAAGATTAGCCATGAACATCTTTCAAATGAAAATGCGTGGATAACACCAAGGTGAACTAAAAAATACACTTGAGACACTGTGTTTATCTTATAGCAGAAGGAAATTGTGTTATTTTGCTTTATAGTTTTCTGTTCTATTTTTAAAAGCAATCTTTAAAGGCATATGTCTGTTTTCTGGATTGTTTTTTGATTTTGTTTTTTTTCCCCACAGTGAAGCACTTCACTGTGGAAGGTGCTATGTGAATTCATTTTACTTAGAGGGTCTAACAGAAAATCCTAAAGTGAAGAGCTACTAAAAGCTGCACTTTTTGGGGCACACTTGCTAATTTCACTAATGAATCACTAATGAACCCTTTCACAACCATAAAATCGGAGCAAACTAGAAAATGTACTTACATGTTGAAAAACCCTTTGACACTTTTTTCCCCCTTTTGTTTCATCAAAACAGGTCTAGAAAATGAGGTCTTGGATCTTAATTAGAATACCTGTATAAATAAAGGTTAAACAAAATGCACCTCAAACTGCAATGCCAACAAATAGAAAAATGAAGGTGAATGATCCCCAGACACCATTGGTATTGGTGTGACTTAGTTTGCAAGAAACATTTGCTGTCTTTTGAAAGTGAACGGTAACTGTGATGCAGAAGCAGAGACAGGGAAAGAAACAACCTGTCCGATAAAACTAAAGTTGAAGTGTGAAGGACATTTGGAGGAAAAAGGGGGAACCTAGCAAGTTTGAGAACACCATCCCACCTGGGAGGTACTGTAAGGGGACACCTCACAAAATAGGTGGCATCATGAGGAATGAACATTAAATGGAAATATTAAAGCAACATCACAAGACATCACTCAGGAAATTTAAGCTTGGCCAAAATGGGTCTTCCAAATATGTCTAATTCTGCATTGCATCAAATTAGTTACAAACATTTCCCCCTTTTTAATTCTGTTGCCCTGATCTCAGTCCCATAGAAACTCTTAGGGCCGAGCTGAAAAGGTGTGAGAACAAGGGGTGCTTCAAACCTGATCCATTACAGCAGCTCACGAATGGGACAAAATCTCAGTAAACCGCCAAGAGAAGACCTTGTTCCAGCTTTGTGAAAGTATTGGCTGAGGATAACTTGAACAGAACAGCAAATCTGTCACCAGTTGTCTGTGATATATAGGCTTTTGTTTGCACTGAAGCTATGCACTGCAGACTGTATCACACATCAGTAAATTAGAATATCTTTGAAAAGTGAATTTCTGTCAGTAATTTCATTCAAAAACCTGAAACCTGCAAATTGTAATTGATACATTTAAAATCTTCAATAATGTTGATGTTCATGACCGTTGTTGTTACATAAGGCCACTAGAAATTATTTGTAATGCAGAAATACTGGCTCACTAAAGAGTGTACCCATGTACTGAACAGTACCTGCTCTGAAAGCGTTGTCAGGGCTTCTTTTGAATGACTTACCATCCACTCTTCCTCCTGAATCCAGGACCTTGATTTCCAAATTAAATGACATGAAAAATGTACTTTTTGCTGGAAACTGAATTTTGGACCGCTTAGTAACAGTCCAGTTTCTTTTCTCCTCTGCCAACACACCTAATAACCAAGATGTTTTCTCTGGTTCAGGAGTAGCTTGCAGTCCATGTCCTGGATTCGTTGATGTGTGGCGCCTCTTAAAGCACCAAATGCAACCATAGTCCTCACCTTGTGACTCTTTTTACTCCAAACTCCTGAATGAGCTTTCCTTAAAAATATTCTCAGAGCTGTCACTTGTGAAACTTTTTTTTTTACTGTGTGCATGGAATCCAGTAGTTATCTCCATGATCTTTTTTGAATGGCCATAACAAAGCATTTCAAACCCTTGGTCCATTGGTCTCATGGAATATTCTAATTAGCACAACTTGGATTTTATTTATAACCCTTAATCAATAAAAGTAAGAGAAATTAAGAGGTGGTTTTTGGATAAGGGTAACATAGCTGTCAAACGTAACAGAGAAATAAGTGGTTATAGTTGTTTTTCTCTGCAGAATGGTGTTTGTTTGGTAAGTGGTTGCGTATTTAGTTAAGTGTTGTTACCACCACTGACTCTGAGTATACATTTGATTTATTGAACTGAATTTTTAAAATAAATTTCCCTTTCAATAACGTTTACATTTTTAAGATGGCATGTACAGCAGGTGGTCGTGACAAAGGAACAAAGAGTACCAACTTGGTAAAAAACAGATTTCTTTATGAAAAGCTCCCTTCAAACCTAGGAGTGACATCTCTTGCCTATTTAGAAATGCAATGGACAGTATGTTGACGGGGAGATGAAAGTATGAAGCTCCAGTGCCCTTGTATCAATGGATTAATGCGATAACTTCTTAAGCAGTCATCTTCTGAGAAGCAGAACATTAATGAGACATCAAATCTCAAACAGATATCTATGTTTACCACAGCTGACAGCACCTCTAAAGTTAACGCAGCTTTTTATTTATGAGCATGGCGACATCCTGAAATCAACAGAAGGCAGACGTCTGATATAAATTAAATTATACCACATGTAACATAAAGTTTAAAAGGTACAGGGTATTCCCTAAAAGACAAAAAAACCAAGACATAAATTTATTTTCAACCACATGAAACAATTAATGAAAAACACAGAGATCAGTAATATTGAACTGTACATTTTTAGGTTCAATGCCACCTAAAATTGCTGGGCCACAATTAGTACAGTACTACAACATCATGTCTGCCAACAATGTCAAACTAAAAAGAGAGAACTTGTGAAACATAGCAATGAGATCCTCTAGTGCAGATGTGAAAAGCATCGAAAAGCAAATAAGAGTCAAGTAAACCAACACTTGCTTACAATTTACCAGAAAACGATCTAGGATCATTGTTCACATTGAGATTGATTTCTTTTCTCAATTTTTGATTAAAGTTTTTTTGCTGAATAGAAGAGAAATGTTGAAATTATGTTGCTTTCTGTATCTTTATTTACCAGAAGGTTTCTAAATACTCTTAGAAATGTCCAAATCTGGCAATCATTGCAACTAACAGAGCATATTTTTGGTCTGCATCCTTGAGATAGAAATGTGCAATAAAGAAGTCTTGTGATTTCTGAGTGTTTGATTTAGAATCTGCGGGGTCAAATATTTAAATTTCTTTGAAAAAACGTATTTGACAAGGCCACTCCACCAGTCTTGTTAAACCTAAGAAATATTCTCACAAGTAAGCTTCAATCCAATTTGCCCTCTTGCTTAGTACGGCCGCCGCACCACCATAGGGGTTCAGTGCCCTACAGTGTTCCTTTTCTGGAGAGATTGTGAGGATAAATTCACAATATTACGAGAATAAAGTCCGATTTTTACAATAACTCTTACAAAAAAGTGCAGGAAATACTAAATCTTTTTAGCACATCAACATCGAATACCGTCTATAGGAATCCCTGCTTTAAATCAAGGTTAAAACCTATTTGTTTATAGTTGCCTTTGAATGTTAATGTTCAATTTAAACTGTTGTAGTTAACCAAACTTCTCGTCCAGCTTCTCATGATTCTACAGCAATATACTTTCCTCCGAGTGTTTTCTTACGTTATGTTCATGCACAGCCCTTTGAACTGTCTGCTTACTGAAATGTGCTATACAAATAAACTTGCCTTGCCTTACTCCAAATTCCACTTTAAGATAGGCGGAAATGTGTTGCCTCCAGCATGGAGAAGCCAAATGGCTGCTTGAGAAGTTTTATTTTTGAAAAAGGGAAAATGATCAAACTGTTTTAGCACATAGACAAGAAGAATGTTTGGAAAGACCAAGTGTCAAGCACGGCAGCGGTAGCATTATTCTATGGGGAAAATTTGACAGCAGCGTTTCTGGAGAACTGTGCGTTACGGATGGAGTTATGAAGAAGGAAGATTACCTTCCAGATTGTTGAACCTTTGACACAGATGGGTGTTGCAAGAAGGACAATGACCTGAAACGCATATAAGAACTGGTCTGGGAGTGGACAAAGCTCGCTCAGATTTAGACTGCGGAGTGACCTTCTTAAAGCCGAAAGGGCTATTGTGTTCTTTGGTTACCGTATCTGAACAAAGGTCACAAGTTAAAAAAAAAAAACAGATCCCTCTTCCTTACTCTAACATTCAGCAACAACTGAAGTGATACTGTTTCATGTGAATTGATGGTGATTCCCTTCTGTCGCCGTAAATTTTCTTCTTTTCTGACAGTCTTTCTTCAGAGGGAACAAAATATATGAGCCTTGTAAAACCTCTCCAAAGAAGGCTTGTTCATTAGATTTAGAGGTGGAGTTTTTTTTTGTTTTTTTTGTCTTTCTCATATCATGCTACAAGAAACAGTTTGACTAAACAGCTGAATTTCCTTCCTTATGTGCAACCAGTATAACACAAAAAACAGACTGACTGCAATGGTGAAAGGAAAATGAAGGACACAAAACAAGAGATTGGATATCTGCTGGCCTGCATTAATGAAACAGCGTGAGCAGCAAGTTTATTTCTCCATGTTGATTGAAATATATATTTGCGCAGGACGGGGAAGCTTTCAATGTATCTTTTGGTGTTTATCCTACAGGGGAACGTTAACAAGATTAGAGTGTGCAATGCGTGCAAACCTATGAGAAGCGGATTGAAGCGCTATGGCAGAGAAAGTAGGAAGGCAGCTCTTCCTCATTTGTTTAGACAATTGCATAAGACAGGCTGACCTGTTTGCAGATACGCTCAGATTCATCCTGTCGTCCTTCACCTCGGCAAATGTTTACAACCTCGTGATGACCATATGTTGCCTGGCACCCTGAAGCGATTAATATTCTAAGTAAGCGATGAAGCGTAAACAAGGACCCCAACAGCCTAGTTTTAACACTGAACAAAAGGAGACCTCATTACCAGCTTATTAAGCTACATAACACCACCAAATCCAAGCTCCTTTCCAGAGTGTTGCCTCTGAGAAATGTTTTTTTTTTAACCAATTCACTTACCCATTGTTTGATTAACTTAGACTTAGACTTAGACTTAGACAACTTTATTTGTCATTTTGTATGTACCGAGTGCATACAGAACGAAATTTCGTTGCCTACAGCTTGTAAATTACAGCATAAAGTGCAGCAGTGATTAAAATTGAAATGTAAACAATGCAGGAGAAAGAAACAGTGTGCGATCACAGTGTACAGGAGAATATTTAAACCATTTGTATGTGCAGAAATGATGCTGCAAAAAGGCTTTTGTGCAAAGATGCATTTAGAAACTAAAAGTGCGGCAGCATTTGTAATGCTGATGCAGTGATGCAAATGTGCAAATGTGGTGCAGAGTCCAATTTATAGTTCAGCAGTTCAACAGTCTGATGGCAACAGGGAAAAAGCTTGTTTTGTAAGTCAATAATGAAGACAGCTAAGAAAGGAGGCCTTTATAAAACCTGATCTGGGCTCAGCGTTCACGTTAACATATTAAGGCTACAGAGAGAACTACTACCATATGATGCAAACAACTAGATGTTGAGGTAAGTTAGACTGAAGGCATTCAAACCAACATTAAACATACGTAACAAATGTCAATCCAATCTCCAGCATTTACGTGTAATGATCAAAAGTAGTTCAGCAGATAAAGTTGCTTTCAGGTTAAAAAAGCTCAACCACGGTTCATAGAGTTTTCTTTTCATCCTTAGAGGTAAGACCTTGGTGGAAATAAAAATAGCAGAAACAATTTTGCTCTTACTGTGTATAAGGCATCCAATAATCGTAAAAAACAACAACAAAAGAAACCCGACTAAAAGTATCTCCCTTCTGAACTGTCGCATCTTGGACTGACGATGGACTGTTGGCAAAAAAATGCATGTTGATTAAAGTCAAAGAGAACCAATGATATTCTAAGCAGGGGTCCTTTACCCCCCCCCCCCCCCCCCGTCACAGTCGGGCACATTTCTCACAAGATTTATCAGTCAACAATTTTGTCAGGACAATATGCCGGCAGTGACTGGCTGCAACCTCAAACACAGATAAAAATCCAGCTCAGATCTGGTAATATCTCTTATCTCCAGCTTCCATACCTCAATTTCTTTATTCATTTGTAGTTTCAGGACAAACTCCAGCCGGCAGAAGTGATTTGACTCGAGGCCCTTTAACGTGATGTGTTCCGCTCCACTAGGGCAAAATAAAGGGTTTTATTAAACTTTTTTTCCCAGTTGTTTCTCGTTTTGCTGTGTTAAATTTTGGAGGTAAAGCGTTGAGCGACGGCCTCATGGGAAATATTTTGAGAGCTTTAAAGACATTGTAAACTCTGAAAGTGCAAAACAAGGGCAGGATTTTAACAAATGTGCTTTTTATCGCAAAGGTGACAGAAAGAAACAGCTCATAATGCTGCTTCCCCCTGATTTCTTCTTAGAGGATTCCTTTAAAAACTCAGTTGATGTCTGTGATTTAAAAACATTTGGTGTTTGGGATGCTGAGTGTTTCACTCACTTAGTCACTCCCTGCATTCTGTTATGTTACACTATTTCAAGCCTGTAAGTGTGCACAGAAGAACAGGTGGTTATCAATTATTTGCAACTTACATACCAGTGATTTAACTGTGAAGGATGAAGAAAATGAGCCCCAAAACCTAAAAACAATTAAACAATTTTGTGTAGTTCAGTAAATGTGAACTGTCTAATTGGGTACCAACCATTATAACTGGAAATACAGTGTTTTACTGCAGCAACCACTGTAAAATTGTTGTGCAAAATGTAACCGAATCTCCCAACCAATCATGAGATAACAAAGGGAAAAGATTTTTTTCTCAGTCCTGCTGCACTACTTTTTAAAAACACACCGAATCTATGCTGGAACTTGGAATACTTGGAGAATTTAGAGAAGTCTGAGAACTTCTGTGTTAAATGGTAAAAAATATGTCTATGGTAAATTTGGTATATGTTGGGTTTACAGTTCTCTGAAACACTGAAAGTGTTTCTGACATGCTTATAAAAGTCTGTTCAAAGTCTAAATGTGGATAAGGAGCTGGATTCAAACTCAAGAGACATTTTTAGCATGTCTAAAAGGTTTACAAGTTCAGCCTTTTGATGTGTCTCAGTCACAGAGGTGCTGCTGCTGTGTGAGAGCTCAGTTCTGGTTGGTAATTATGATCAATGCTGAGCTCACTGTTTTAAACGTATTTTTTTTTTAACTTTACTGATACCAAACTTAATTCATTGTTAAAATGGTTGTTTTATCATCACACAGACTTTTCTGCAGCGGGAAAATTCATCGAGCTCATTTGCCACATTTTGGTTCTCAAAATCTGGGGCCTGAATTAAAGAAAGACATCGTTCCCTTTTTAAACACATATGATTCAAATGGCCATGTCATTATCAGGCTATGTAGAGACAAGATGAGATCATTAAAGCATTTAAAGGTGATGTGCTGGAGCAGGAAACCAGCCCAAGCATCTGGGTCACTGACCCCTACACCACATACTGAATGAATGGACCGTTTAACCACATCTAAGCGTTGGAGGCATGAACTGCTTCATAACGCTTGAGATCTTAATGACGATCTTTAAATATCTCTGACATTATAGTAGCCTGCTAGAGTTATGTGACTCAGCACTTTTTTTATTTGTCTTTCCCTTTTATTATAATGCACTTTTCCTATTTTTGTCCCAGAAAACCGATGCTGCTCCGCATGTTGTAAAATTAATAGGGTGTAAGAAATCAAGTACAGTCAAGCTTCTGTACAAGTTTGTCCTTTTTAATTAAATGATTTGCATAATTATTACCTCTAGTTCTACTTCTCCTTGTGATTCATATAATAATGGAGCAGGAATCTGACGATTAATTGGGGAAAAAGATGACTGAGAAGAATTTAAAAGTCCAGGCTGGGCTGCATGGATGTGTGTGTGTGTGTGTGTGTGTGCCAGCAGCATGGTGCCATGTGCTCCTACCAGCCATCTGTACCTGCTGTTTAGTTGCTCTAGTTTCTACAGGTAGAACATGGCGATCACTTTTTGTTCTTGCCAAGGGACCATGGTTACCTGGCTGAGCTCATGTGCACTATCCTCAAAAACAGCGTCATGAGCGTTCCAATAAGTTATCTCAAAACATTGGAAATGATTTGTTGGAGAACCGGACGTTTCAAATCAGAAAAAAAAATGACAATCTAAATATCTGTTAACCCTCATAGGTATACAGATTTATAATCAACAGCACCTCATTTAGAGTTGTTCTACTGGTTGTCTGCAATGCTTTGATCACAGTTAGTGCTTTTTGTCTGCTAGTTACGAACAGGTAATAATAGCTCATAAAACTCTATCGCTCTGCCTTGCAAAGTTCTTCACACCACTTGAACTGTTTCATACAGGGAGTAATGCTGTCTATTTTTGTTACTGTTGCCCCTGTTTTTGGATGGGCTTTATTAGGCAGTAGGTGAACATTCTGCACTCAAACTCGATGTCTTAGAAAAAGGAAAATATGTAAGTGCAATGATTTGAGCAAAATAGATGATTTTGAGCCAAACTGTGATGGCTAGACAACTGGGTCTGAGGATCTTGCAAAAATGTTGCTCTTGTAGGGTATTCCAGATCTACGGTTGTCAGGAACTATCAAAAGCGGTTCAGCGTACTAACAGTGGTGAACCGGGCAGTTTTAATCCCCAAGTTGCTTCATACAACAAGGAATCTGACAGTTTAAGTACAATATACAAAGAACGGTGAATTGAAATATGTTTGTTGTAAATAAATTTACAATACATCTTGTAAACATTTCTTGTCATGGGCAGCCAAGGCTCACTGAGGAACCTGGGGAGAGAAGGCTACCCTGTGTAGTCCAGTCCAAACAACAATCTACTGTCGCTCAAGTTGCTGAACTTGATGCTGGTCCAGATAGAAATGTAACAGGAATACACAGTGCATTGCATTTTCATATAGTCTCAGATCCTTAAGGGTGCCCATGTTGGTCACAGTGTCTGATCAGTGTATTTAATAATGTTACAACCTAAAACACAAATACATGTCAGTATGTATATATTATTTTTTGTAAAAGAAGCATTTGTGATAATGGTGAAGGTGGATGGCATTAGTATTCAGCCCTTCTGAGGAAATTGTTGCTACAAATTTTTTGGTGTTTCCTTCAGCTTTCCACACATACACTGACATTTTTGTCCACTGTTCTCTGCAAAATAGCTAAGGAAACATCTGTGATCAGATATTTTGAAGTTTGTTACACAAATCCTTATTAAGATCTAGAGCTTGACTTTGACTGGGCCTTTCCAGCTCATCAAAGGGCTTTGATCTCAACCCTTTTATTGCAGCTCCGCTATTGTAAACTGAATATCTAGGGCTGCTGTCCTGCAGAACATCTGGCCCGGTCTCAAGTCTTTTTGCAGTTTCTAAAAGGTTTTCTTCCAGGATTACCTTTTATTTAGCTCCATCCATAGTACCATGATGCTACCACTGGCAAGTTTCATTGTGGGGATTGTGTGTTCAGAGTCATCCTGTACACTGTTAGCTTTTTCTCCACATATTGTTTTGCATGCAGGTAAAAAAGATCAATTTTGGTCTCATTTGACCAGTATGAGAGCTGGTATTCATAATCAATGAGTTCTGCATGGCATATAGTTCTGTAAAAATGAGTGTGATTGTAGAATGCTTCAATACATTTTCTGAAGGCTGCTTAGTACACAGGCCACCCTTTTCATGCAAGAAGTCCTGTGATCAGCACGGTCAATAATAGCCATGTTGTTCTCAGTGAAACACATAAATCTCCACAAACCTGCTCATTTCCTTTTGCTTATTTGTTCAAGGTGACATTATAGGCAAGGATCAATAAAATATGGCACTGTGCAGTATTATTCAAATGGTGATTGCACATGCCTCTGTGACAGTTTCTGATTAATTTTTATAAATCCATCCATCCATCCATCCATCCATCCATCCATCCATCCATCCATCCATCCATCCATCCATCCATCCATCCATCCATCCATCCATCCATCCATCCATCCATCCATCCATCCATCCATCCATCCATCCACAGAATCAGCATTTCAGAAGTTCTTGTAGACACTGACCCTTTTCCCCATTTATTTTTTATTTCGCTAAACAGCTAAAGCTCATTAGGTTTTAAATGACAGCACCTGTGAACATCCATTATTAATTCTTGCCACAGATTCTCATTTTGGTTTAGGTCTGGACTTTGACTGTGCCTTTAAAACCCATGAATGTTCTTCAATCTATTCCACTGTAGCTTTGGCTGTATGTTTGAGGCTCTTGTCCTGCTGGAAGGAGAACCTCCAGCTCATTCTCAAGTCTTTGGCAGCTGATAATAGATTTTCTTCCAGGACTGCCCTGTCTTGAGCTCCATCCATCTTCCCATCCACTATTACCAGTTACCATGTCCCCTGAAAGAAGTTTCCCAACAGCATGATGTTGCAACCATTATGTTTCACCCTGTGGTGTTGTGTTCAGGGTGATGTGCACTGCTAGCTTTCCATCACATAGTGTCTTGCATGTTGCCCAAAAAGTATGTATTGTCTTATCTGACCAGAGCACCTTCTTCCACATGTATGCTGTGCCTCTTCTCATAGCTTTGTTTTAACAACGACATTCTTCTCACCACTGTTCCATAAAGGCAGATATGTGTCATGCATGGCTAAAGATTGTGCTGTAAATAGATTTTTCCACCTGATGGATCTCTGCAGCCTCTGCAGTTACCACGGGCCTCTTGACTGCTTTTCTGATTGATGCTCCCCTTGCCCAGCCTGTCAGTCTAAATGGACGGCCATGAATATCTGCTGCTGTGCCACGTTCTTTCCATTTTCTGAGGATGGCTTGACCAGTGGCCCTTGAGATATTCAAAACTTTGAATATTTCCCTGAACTGTTTATGCTTCTTCATGATGTTGTTCGTTCATTAATGTTGTCAAACACAACCTTGATGGCCTTCATAGAACATATGTATTAATGTTAATCTCCACAGTGACTTCTGAAGGCCCTGGATTTCACTTAGAGTATCAAAGTAAAGGCGGCTACACACAAATGCAAGCCAAGCACTTATTTGTAAAAAAAAAAATAAATAAATAAAAAATCAGAAAACCATGTATAATTTTCCTTCCACTTAAACAATGAAAGACAAAGAATGTGAAAAATATGAGATGTGCAGCAAGAACCGTAATTTCCAAGCAGAAGAATAAACAAAGAGGATGAAGCTCTGACACCATTAAAGAAGTTATTATGCAATGACCAACATAAAGCTGAATAATATGCATTGCAAGGTCCTGTAATTGTATAAGTTATCCGCAGAGTTAGCCCTCTTGCTGGGTTGCTCTTTAAGAAAAGCTTGTGATCGGTTATTGTAACTTCAAGGCTGGCTGCTGTCGCTAACCTTGCCTGCAAGCTGAATTCTTGAGGTATTTGTGCATTCACAAACACGAGAATCCATCCTGTCCCACTCCTGCCTCAACCATTCGAGGCTGACCCAAAACAGGTTGGCCAATCACGTTGCAGTATTATGGTTTAAGGCGGGACGTACAAGCTGTGACGAAAGCAAGAGCTGCCAAGCCCACAGCTGAACTTTCCTCTTTTATTGTAATGCAAACAACATCTTCTGTTGGCACCTTCTAGACACAAAATCTACAGGTGCAGCATTTCAACCAGCTTTGCTGTATGATCTAAACTTGCATATTTCCACGATTTCCTGATAATATCATCAAAAGAAAGATAACATGAATTTAAATATTCACCTTTGACAAAGATTACTACACTTCAAATTGAGAAAGTATTTAAAAACACATTGCTAGCGAGTAAAGTGACTTAACCATTAGTTAGACTGAAGTTAATAATTTCTTCTTTGTAACTTAATCATATAAGGATTCAAGTCCACAATTAGCCTACATCTTTACAACACACCTCTTTACAAAAGCAAAGAAAAAAGAAAGTAGATAAGATTTTATAATCTAATTACAGCAAAGGCTTATTCTGTGTGGCTGGAAAAGGAAGATGAGCAGGAAGCTAGGAGGGGAAAAGAGGAGGAAAGCAGCTAATTGAGTGAAAAGGTCAATGTGTGTGACTGTGCTTAGAAATAAAGGGCCGCTGACGGGTTAATGAGTGTCTGCCATACATTTAGATTCAGTGTCAAAGTCAAAGGGGGTCAAGCAGCGGGGATCTGTATCTCCTGTGTAATAAGCACATGGTACCATTAGCTTTAACATTTGTGTTATTTTTGTCTATCCAACTATACTGGATACTGGATCTGCCGTAACTACTGATTGTTACTTTTATAAAGTAACTCAAAATCACTTGCTGTTTCTACAATTGCTCCCAAATGATAAATTGGTGTCACACAAATGTAAATTTTACAGGTTTGGAAAGAAGCCTTTAATCTACAAAATCCAGGACTATTCATGCCAATGCGGTACCGCGCACGTGACGTCACGGCCTTAAGAGTAACGCCCCTTTTGCCGCACCGGTAGGGCAAACAGTCGTAGAACGCACATACAAACCAGCCATTACAAGCGCAACAGAACCAGCGATATGACCGACTTTGCAGCCATTAAACTTAACCAAGACGATGTCCCAGGCGCACGGTTTACTGGTCGCACTGTGGAAGAGCACACCAACCTTCAGCTGAAACGGTGGCTTGAGTGTCGAGGGCTCAAAAAAACCGGAAGACGGGCCGAGTTGATTCAACGGTAAGCTTTGTTTTTTTCCCTGCTCGGCGTTCATGCCTTTGTTATGATTTCCACCGTGCTCCGTTCACGTCGGCCTTTTTTGTTTGTTTGCAATCAACGTCCAGGAATCTGTATATCTTGCCAATAGGTAGCTACAAAACGATTGTTCACATCTCAGAATCTTTCGCTTAAGAGATTCAGGGCGTTTGTTTTTGAGTAAGCTATCCCGGTAGCAGGGTACCATGTTAGCGCCTGCTAACATGCTAGCCTATATGCTATCATCACCCTTTCCACCGACAAAATGCTTGCTACATATGTAGGTGAATTTGGTAACTTTTTCCGGGTTGAAATGTTGTGTAGGCCGCCCGCACAAGTGTACCCAACGCACACACTTCTCCTTGGCACTCTTGAGTTTCGGGAAATTAATGAAGAAAACATCCTTCATATGCGGCCGATCAGCGTACCTCGAGTCGCTGTTGCACGTCCCATAGCAACAATGTTTATAAACCATGGTCTTAGATGTTGGAAAAAGCAGTCGTTTACCGAGTAAAACCTAGGCTAACGCACGTCTCTTCCACAGCAAAACAGCGGCGGGTTTGGGAGTTTGCCCTACTGCGTACCACGTGATGTGACGTCATCGTGACGTTGTGTTTCTAAAAATAGCTCGCGTGCGGTACCGCATTAACCCACAGGGCAGCACTTTACTGTTTTGTTTAGACGCTTTGAACGTCAAACAGGACACTGGTACATGTAAAGACCCTAATCCACAAGCAGGACGATAATAGTAACGTTTCATTACTGATAGTAGTCAATTATTGTAAAGGATGGTTTAATTAACCAGTGCCTTTAATAGGCTAGAAATAATAGTTACATGAAAAGTCACATCAATAATGTGTCTGTACATTAATTACAGGGTTAAACCCAGAGGGCAGATTTTTTTTACAAGGTTATGACTCTGAAGAACATAGGAAGGTAAAATATTCATAAAGCTCATTATAATGGTGTCATGTTTTTAGAAGTTATTTAAAACATGTACTTTGGTCTTTTGCAGTACGTTCCTCACCTGGATTTAACTGAACAAAGCGAGGAAGGCTGCAGGTCTTGATTGGCATCAGCTCCAGGCTCCTGAGGTGTTGCGCGGATCAGTTGTGTGGCTTCATGGGACACATCTTCAGCACCAGTCTGAGCCAGGGGAGAGAGCACCACAGCAGTGGAAAACCTCCTGTGTGGTACTGGTGCCTGAGCGTGCACAACTAAAGGACCTAAGCCGGCTCAGGCTTAGGTCAGATCTGACGACGACCCTTGAGAAGTTGGTCCTAAACCATCTTCACTCCCTGATGAGGTCTGCTCTAGATCCACTACAGTTCGCCTACGAGCATCAGAGTGGATGATGCCATCATTTTTCTCTTTCACTGAGTTCTGACCCACCTGGAGAATCTTCCAGGAAGCACAGTGAGGATCATGTTCTTTGATTTCTCCAGTGCTTTCTTTCAGGCTTCTGAAAAACATACTGGAGCGGTTAGAAGTGGGCCACCACATGTCCCTGTTGATACTGGACTACCTCACTGGTCGGCCGAAGTATGCGAGGACACAGGGCTGTGTTTCTAACAGGTGAATCTGCAGCATAGGAGCACCGCAGGGGAACTGTGCGGACACTGTTTTTGTTCACCCTCTACACCGCAGACTTCTCCATCAGATCACCAGTTCTCTGATTATTCTGCTATAGTCGCTCTCATCACAGAGGATGACTCAGAGTTCAGACAGTGGATAGAGAGCTTTGTAGACTGGTGCCAACGGAACCACCTCAGGTTAAATGTAGAGAAAACAAAGGAGCTGATGGTGGACTTTTGCAGGCGCAAACCTGCCTCATTGACACTAGTTAACATCTAGGGAACTGATCTTGAGCTGGTGGACTCTAAAAGTACCTGGATGTTCACCTGAGCAATAAACTGGACTAGTGTCGCAACACTGATATTCTTTACAAGAAGGGTCAGAGCAAACTCTACCTGCTGAGGAGGCTGAGGTCTTTTGGAGTGTAAGACCTAAAGACCTTCTTTGACTCTGTGGTGGCATCAGCTATCTTCTGTGGTGTTTTGTTGGAGCAGCAGCTTATCTATAGCTAAGAGGAAGTGGCAGCTCATTAGGAGGACCAGCTCTGTGCTGGGATGCCCCCTGGACCCAGTGCAGGTGGTGGGAGACAGAAGGACTGTAGGGAAAATAACATATTGGATGGAAAATGTCTCTCACCTCATGCATGGAGCTGTTGCAGAGCTGGAGAGCTCTTTCAGTGACAGACTGAAGCATCCCAGGTGCTCAAAGGAGCGCTATCGCAGATTGTTCATCCCAGCTGCTGTGAGACTTTATAATCTCAATTGTTTGCACATTAATGCAGATTGCACAGTTTTCTACATTGTTCTACAATTAAAGGAGAAGTCCGGTCAACAAGGAAAAATCAGGGGATCATTAGCTATACCTAAAACTAATATGTTCGTGGTTATTTAATGAATTTAGCGTTAATCAATAAGAAAAAAAAGCATAAATTGTCGTCTGGATCACTGTGTATGAGGGCGGCCATTACTGCCCAAATATGGGCAGTAATGGCCGCCTGACATCACATCCTGTGACGTAATATCGCGGAGAGCCGACGGCAGTTCGCCGCGCTTTACAAGCAAACTCAATAGGAGCTGTTGTACACAGCTGCGAACAGAAACAATTATTTCAGATTTCCAGAGGATTTCACCATTGAAATTCGCGAGAGCTATTGTTGAAGCAACAATGCTCACGTGCATAGCAGTTGGATGCAAAAATACATCGGGTAAAAGTGGAAAAAACATTATTTTTTCCACTTTTCCGATTCATCATCCACCATGGGCTGTTTTGCTGGATTACCAACGTGAAGAGGGAGGATTGGCCATCGTGCTTCTGACCAGAGAGAAAACACGTCGTCTGTAGCCAACATTTGGAAGAAGAATGTCTTCTAGATGACATGAGAGCGAGGATTTTCAGTAGGTCTTTCTTTTTTAATAATGTAGAATTTGCCAGAACATTTGTTTACCCGATCAGAGCGGCGGAGTGATACGACACACTTAGAAAGTATGCTCCCTGTTGTGAAGCCCACTTATTTTATGCAACTTTGGTCTAGAGTTACTTGTATATTGCATGAGTTGTGGGGTTGCAGTTTTTTTTGGGCTTGTTTCTGAAAGTGAAGTCGATTGTTTGGGCTCTAAACTAAGTGACGATGAAATATCCCTCCGCCTCATAACGCACTGCAGCTCCTCCTGACAGGAGCAGAGTAAACTCAGAAAGAGCAGCTCTGACCGTATTTTCTGCAGTTTACGGTTGCAATAACTGATGATAACTGCTGAAA
The DNA here is from genome assembly GCA_037039145.1 of Fundulus diaphanus. Classification (NCBI taxonomy): domain Eukaryota; kingdom Metazoa; phylum Chordata; class Actinopteri; order Cyprinodontiformes; family Fundulidae; genus Fundulus; species Fundulus diaphanus. The sequence goes on from CM073123.1 coordinate 27,741,448, forward strand.
GTAGATTAGACGGTGCAGATCACCATTTTGAGCAGAGATTAGTTCTAAAGATGAGTTTTATACTCATCTTATAACATTGCAGAACCCAACCCATAAACTGTCTTTTTATGTCTCTAAAATGTAAAATTAGTATTAATTTAAATTTAAATGCTTAATACCATGTCTATCTTTGTTTAAGGAGTAAACAAAAATATTTTGGCATGAAAACGGATATTTATTTACAAGGGGACAGATAGGGCATTGGGACTTACTCTACAGTCGATCCCGCGACAAAACGTCACAAACTGGGAGGTGGCAGTACTGTTCTTCACCAAGATGGTGGCCCCCATAAAAGGACCTTCAATTGAAAATTACTCTTAATTAAAAAAGCTTATCATTTATTGAACAGTATGTAATAATTTTATATTTAAAGTACTTTCAGCAGTTTGAATTCTGATTTTGACCGGACTTCTCCTTTAACTGCTGCTTTTAATTTTTTAACTTCAACATTTCATACTCACCTGAATGTGCCTTGTAATCTGTTTTAAATTGCACAGTATTTACCCCCTTCTGATAAGCCCTTCTTTTCTGCTGTACAGCTTTTTTATGTTTTATTTTGAATTGTTGTTCTAGCCAAGTGCTCCCATTGAGCTTGTTACACGTTGTAATTAATCGGTCACTCCCCCACCAGTTGTCAGGTTCTCCTGTCTACCTCGGTTGTGTTCCTTCCTCGGGTTCTTCTTCTGTGTTCATGCCCTGTCTTCCATTACACGCTTCGTTAACTTTAATTACTTTTATTTCTGTTAACACTTCAATTAATTTTTACTGCGATCCAAGAGCTTCGGGTCTTGGCCACACTGTTTAGTGCCGTTTTATCCAGTCACTGAGCTCCTCCTGCATGTTGGATGAGCTGTAACATGTTTGCTGCCTTTTGCTGCTCCATTTGTTGCTCTTTGAAAGATTATTTTGTGCATATAAGATGAACATAGAAGATTTGAACATTTGTTAAAATAAAAATCAGCTTACGAAACTTGTAAAGCCCCGGGGTCTGTGGAGAAGAAATGTTCCAAAAGAACAACAGCAATGATTTCTGCATTTTGATTTTCCATTTGGTTAAAGGAATGATCTGTTTAGCCCAGACTTCAAATACGGTAACATAAAATTATTTTTTTACGTGAGCTTAGGGTGTGGTTGTGTGATAAATCTGCTGTTTTATGCTTTAGTGAACTATCAGACTAGGGACGATATTCCCTGCCATATGTTACACTGTTGTTACTGATTTTCAAATGAGACAAAATATATAGAAGAAACATTAGAGGCAGAATCAAGATGATATGTTCAGTTTCTAAAATTGTTAGAGTAATGGTGTTTGTACCTAATGACAAGTCATTTATTGTCATTTCATGTACAATTGACAACAGATGTATGAAATGTAAAAAAACAAACATTTGAGATCAAATCAGACTGAAGTTTTCCTGCTTTATATCAGTTAGAAAATAATGTTTTGGCCACTTTGTAACTAATATGGTGGTATGTTTAAGGTCATTATCTATTTTGAAGACCCATTCGTGCCCAAGCGGTCACATCCTGCTTTAATGTTGCTTTAATATTTTCACATATTGCTCTTTACTCATATTTTGTGAAATGCCCCGGTGCCTCCAGCAGTAGACCACCCATAAAAGTGTTACAGCCACAGCCACGGTCAATAGGACCAAATGCATCATATCTAAAAGGTACAGCATGGTTTTACTCTGGATAGTGACACTCTTCCCAGCTTTAGTCAGTATCTTCACAAGGTCTTATGCTGTTTGCTGGAATTGATCGACACACTTCACACTAAAACACATTCATCTCTGAAGCACAGAAATCCCTTCTGAAACAACAGGACAGGCTTTCCTACGGCATTTACACAAGCATTGAACTATGGCACCTTTAGACATGTAGAAATCTTTACCCACTCAACCATAGTTGTCTTTCTGATATGATGCTTGATTTGGTTTAACGATTTTACCCTGTCACACATGGAAACTACTTTTTGAGAGTTTTCAAGAAAATCCACCCTCTGTTTAACCCAAATGCTAAAAATGACCTAATCAGAAGCGATCAAAGCTGTGATATCATCATCGTTTCCCAAATTGTTTTAAAGCTGCAGTTTCTCAATATATGTCAACTTCTAAAGAAAGAAAATAGTACAAAATTTTAATCTTATTCTGGTATCTATCAAATACAACCAATTGTGGCTGAAGTAACCTCAAACAGAACATTTAGTCGGATTTCATTTTTAGATACCGAGGCAAAAAAAAAAGGTTATGCATATTTTTATACAGTGCAGGTGAACATCTGCTTTCAGCTGTATAACAAAACCATAGATACTAACAAAACTGCGGACAGAAGATATTGATGAAATGCAATTAGAATGTGAAGATGTGGATGCTTTAATTCTTGATGCCAAAGCAAAGGAAAAATTTGTTTGAATACTCGATTATTGTCTCTTCTTCAGCTTGAGTTCAACATCCATGGTAACAAACTGTTGCAGTGACCAGTGGGGTCAGGCATTCATCACGGCGTCAAAAGATGGATTTTGCAGGAGAGAGATCACTTTTTCATCTGGACAGACAAAGAGTAGCTGTCAGCCTACGGTGACGTATGGCCAGCTGTAAACAATGCAGTCATCCAGTAGGTTACCATTAGCAGGAGAATGCAGTAGCGTAGCTGTTTCCTGCAGGCCAGCTTTAAGACTTGGCTGGAAAATGGCTCTGCTGCCCAGCCTCTGACTCCAAGCACACCGCATGGCATGTGTCTTCACTCATAAACCTCCTTTCAGCTGGCTGCATTCTTGCCAACAGTCCACATGCATCATCAAAAGGTTATCTTTGTCGCTATTGGGGGGAAAAAAGAAAGAAACAGCAAAAATTTAGGTGGCAAATGCATAGAGTCAAAAATAAACTTATTTATTTCATAACCTGGAATTTGGCTGCATGTTTACTGAGCAGCTGAAATGTGTTTTTATACAGTAGGAATGACAGACCATTTTCTACCATTGCAGCTGTAGGTTTTCTGCGGAAAAATCTTGCATCGAAAGGAATTATCCAACAAGTTTTCTATTTTTCCTCCTCTGGTTGCCCTCGTCATGGAGTTCAGAAGCTGTGCCTGGTGTTTGTAGGGGTGGGGTTGGGGGTGGACACACACCTGCACTACAGATCTCCCGTTCCATAAACACCGTGTTTTGGCATCCATCTGTCGTGGCGTTGCTTTTCATCTTCAGAATCACAGCTGCTTACTCTCGCCTTAGCCAGCTTCAGTTCTGGGAGAAAACCACATTCAGGTGAAACCTGCCTTACTCAGACATTCACAAGCCGAGCCTGTAAAACCCAGGAGATCAAACCCTACCGAGCCTCTGGAAAACACACCTATCTAAAACTCGCCTGCTTTCAAAACAAAATCCCCTGAAACCATCCTCCGGCGTCCTGAGCTGCCTTTTTGCTGTCACAACCTAAATCACAAAAAGTGGGTGAAAATTTAGATCGGCAATCAAATGTAAGATTTCTCAACCCATGCGAGGAGAAGGCGCACATCTAAAGCACAAACATTTTACCAAAGCACAGGGGTAAACAGTGCTTTGCTGCAGGGCAGAGCTTCTAAATGTGTCTGAAGCTGCTAATTTCATCACCTGTCGACATCGCTTCTACAAACAACCGCAGGAGATTCGTCCATTTGACTTAGATACTAAAGCAGGAAACAAGTTAGGAAATAAATTGAAACCCAACATAAAACACTGTATGCAGCTGACGCAGTATGGATCCCAGTACGGACCATTAATATTTTCGATGCAGTTTTATAATTATGATGCATTCCAAGCTTTTCAAAATCCATTTAATCTTGCTAAAATTACACAGCATTTGATTTGGATCAGGGGAAAGACTAGAATACCCTTTCACAGGACCTAATGCACAATGATATAATCCAGCATGACAGCATGTTTTAACAATATGCCATTTCATGAGACCCAGATTAGCTGGATTTGACTGCATATGGAGGGATTTATATGATCAGACGAACTGCTGTCTTTACAAACTGCTGACAAGAACAATGCAACTTAATGAAGGCGGAACATTTTACCATTTCACTGGCCAATGTACAACCACAATGAGAAAACCTGCATCCTCCAAGAGTCTCTGATCAGAACTCACCGTCAAAGAGGTTGGCAGGATGCACTTTTAAAAATCTCCATAAGGAGAACATGAGGGGTAATTAGATATTGACAGATATTGCTCTGTCTTCTGTAACCCCCAGTCGGTCGAGGCAAATGACAGTTCATACTGAGCCCGGTTCTGCTAGAGGTTTTTCCTTCCCGCTAACGGGTGTTTTTTCTTTCCACTGTCGCTTCATGCTTGCTCAGTATGAGGGATTGCTGCAAAGCCATGGACAATGCAGACGACTCTCCCCGTGGCTCTACGCTTCTCCAGGAGTGAATGCTGCTTGTCGGGACTTTGATGCAATCAACTGGTTTCCTTATATAGGAAATTTTTGACCAATCTGTATAATCTGACCCAATCTGTATAATATGATTGAATTTAACTTGTAAAGTGCCTTGAGATGACATGTTTCATGAATTGGCGCTATATAAATAAAATTGAATTGAATTGAATTGAATGCAATCTACTGTCAATTCAAGTGTTGTAAGTTTAAAGAAAGGCACCCAGATAATCACCAAATGCGACAGGTATTCTTATGTTTGTGCTCCACTTCCAATTCCAGGTAAATCTGGTTGTTCCATTTTCCTGCCTCCAAATACAGATGCTATCACATACAACTTTCTTTCTTCTCACTCGCCGAGTCATATATTATTAGTCACTGAAATTCAAAGAGGGAAACTTTGCATAAGAGTGCCACTATCAGCAGTTTTGTAACTACTGAGACAAACATTGCATTCTTTAAATTACTTTAAGCTTTTGAAATCTATCCCGGAGGATTAAGAGACTCATGGACAAAATTGAAAATCAGAGACGTCAAGCAGAAAATGCGAGTAAATAGTAATAAAAAAGCTAATTACTTCCCATATTAGGTATTTACATTCGGTGAAAGGACTGTTGGTTGCTCGGGATGTTTAGCATTTAAATGCACGGCTTGTAAAGGGAACGTTAAAACGATCTTATTAGAGATTAGCTGGTAAGAAATTAAAATGCATGAGGGGAGATTTGAATAACTTTATTGCTTATTTATCTGCAGATACATTTTCATAATACTTTCTGATTACCGCACATGAAGTTAGATAAACTTTAATTAATGGCTCTGCTTCTTCTGTCTGCAGCATATTTTGTCAAATTATACAACCATTAAAGATAAAAAAATACTCCCTCATTATGTTTCCTGTTTCAGAAAAGGTTTTTAGTTCAGACATGAAGTTATGACTTTGAGGGATAGCTCAGACAAAGTGGTCAAAACCGTTTAATTCATTTGGTTATGCTGATGCCTGATGTAAAGTTATTCACAGAGAAACATGATCTACATTTTTTCTGTATATAAATTAGACGAAGGAACAACCATGTCCTTATCAAAGTTATTCAGACAGAATTCAAAACAAAATAAACAATCCATAATAACCGGCATGGTGATTTCATTTGCTGCCCTGTCCATCAGTAGGTTTTATTTAGATTTTGTGAATCAAAACTACTGATCACTTGATGGACGGTCGGTTTCAGTTGAGATACAATTTTCAGTGATTTGCCTCATATTTATTGTCTCTTAATCCTATTTCTTCTTTTGTATTTTTCTTACATCCTGGTTATGATCCTGCAGCACAAAATGTGAATAGTTCAATTTTCTACAGAGCTCTTAAGATTTTGATCAGGAGCACTGGCAGCTGGTGAGAAATAAGTTAGATTTTTTTTTGGGAGCGGGGGGAGGGTTGCACTCGAAGATTACGACTCAAGAATAAACTCTACTTGATCTTTAATCCATGCACAGTAACTTGTCTACTGGTTAATTTTTAAGTCTGGTCAGCTTTTTTTCTTATTTGGCAAAAGCTTTGTGAATTTATTATTTAGAAAAACAAATGACCAGATTTTTTTAGCTGTGCTATTCTCTCCTGTGTTTTTGTCTGTTCTTGTTGACTCTTCTGTTTGCATCGTGTGTAAGTGACATTTGGACCTGTGTGTCTAGCCTGCCAGGGGTGTGTCTTTGACACGTATGAATCAACCTGATTGGATGAAGAATACACACAGGGCCTGATCGCCAAAGATTCTAAGTAAAGATCGCTAACCATTTTTTTTCTTTTTTGTGCAAATTGCCTGGACAGAAACCCCCCCAATTGTGAGCAATAAGTGGGCCTGTTGCACCTGATCTTCAAAGATTGCGAAACAGATTAGAAGTGCAAAACAGATTTGGTCCGCCCCATTTAAATGAGTACATTGAGTGCACTACTGGCTGTTTGGGAGCAGCTGTCAAAGAAAGAGGAAGATTAAATCCTTCACATAATCACTCCAGGCTCCCAGGATGCACAAAACTACATTTAAAAGATTACATATTGATCATAAAACCTGAAAAAGCTGACTCAGCTGTCAGCTCCTCCCCGAACCCTATTTGACTCCGGGAAGAAGCCTTATGGTCAGACTTACATCGAGATTCATCTCTAAATAGTTGGATTTACCTCCACCAACACTTCACAACAGCCATTTGAGGCAAAATATTACACACTCAGGAAGCCCTAGAATAATTTTATACAACATAACAGTCCTTTGATCACCAGAGAACCCTGCAAACCTGCACGGATAAGCAGGTATAGATAATGGATGGTTACTGAGCCCCTATTAGAACAATGAGGGAGGGAGTCATGGATAACTTGTTGACATGGTTTTCTAGAATGACCATACGTCCCAGAATAATGGGGACAGTCGATCTGTCCCTGTTATTCTTTATTATAGATTTGTCTGCAACTTCAGTTCTTTATGAATGAAAACTAGGCCTGAAGTTTTGCAACGACTGCTGCATAAGAAGATGCTGTCAGACAGACTGAGATGCTGGTCAACGCATATATTGAGTTACACTAATTAGTTTGAACCTGTTTTAGCCAAGCCAAATTTACTTATAACCACTTTATTAACAGCACAACTGACCAAAGTGCTGAACAAAAATGAACAGCTTGCATGATAAACACATAAAATAAGTTACAATCAACTAGGATAAAATACAATATAAAACACTTAAGGATATTATAAGTAACTTGAGTAAAGCATAATGTATAATACTTAAAAGATGTAAAAAACGTGACTAAAATGAATACGGTGAGCTCTGTCGTGATACGTCAAAAGCCAATGAGAAAAGGTGGGCTTTCAGAGCAGAATTAAAAATGGACAGTGAAGAAGTCTGTCTGATGTGTGACGGCAGCAAGTTCCAAAGCCTTGGAACTGCCACAGAAAAAGCTCTGTCCCTTTCTGAGCTTCCGCCGCGTCCTCGGCACGTCTAGGAGAAGCTGGTCCACTGACCTGAGTGAGCGGGAAGGGCAATGCACTTGCAGAAGCTCAGAGAGGTCGCCTGGGGCCACTTTTAATACGTACCAACCATTTGAAGATCAGGCCCAAGAAGCGCTGATTATCTACGAGTGCCCCGAAGAGAATCTTTAAGTCTGTAGGGACCAGCATTAAGTCCCCATACAACTGGCTGGCATCCTTTGCTGTTGAAACATATGCATTTAGACTTACACGCAAAAAGAAACAAAAGAAACAAACAAAAAAACAGTAAAAAAACAACAACCACAAAACAAATAAAGCCGAAATGGAATGGCCCAAATACAAGCCGCCACTAATAAGAAGTGTACAGATGTGGTCTGTTGCATGTAACCATTCCTCCAATCAAATAATGTCAAAGATAATGTGTAAACCAACTTATGATAGCTGGTGATATCAGCATGCATGGTTAGTTTTAAGTAGTCTTAAGTTTTTTTTTTTTACATGGTTGAAAATTGCTTTATCAGGTTTATATGCACTTGCGATAAAACCTTGCAGCTAGGGTTGGACAATATGGACTTACATTTTTATCACAATAGTTAAGGAATTAAAGTTGATGATAATAAACAGTATATAAAACTCACCCATGGCTTCTTTGCAATATATTGCCCACCACATACAGTCAGAGCCTCGCTACCCTGTACTTTGAGACAGCTTTAGTAAGATGCAGCTTGTAGCCATCTACCAGTATGATCCTCACGTTTCGCTGTGAGATGTTTGTGTGTTCTTTTGTATGTACATCCCATTTCAAAATACTCACAGCATCTCAAAAGGATCAAAATCTTGATTTGGGCTTTTGGCGAGGACTTTCCAGTTCTTAATTCTTAGCAAGTCCTTGGTAGATTTACAGGTATGTTTAAAGGTGTTGTCATCTAGCAGGGTCCAGCTCTTGTTCACCTTTCATATTTCTTCACAAATGATAGCACATTTTCCTCTATCACTTGGTAGAACCCAAGGTGATTAGTTTTGTCTTTTTTGTTGTTACAGTGACAGAAATGGTGCGTCTTTAATCATCACTTATGAATTATGATAATTTTTAACCAGAAAATTCAAAACTCTTGTTGAATCATAAACTGTGATTCAATTTACAACAGATTTCCATCGGTTTTTATGATTAAAATAACATTTATAGATACCCATTACATTTAAACTTTATAGAAATATAAATTTGCCAACACAGAAAAGGTGAAAAAGACCAGATAGACTCATGACTTATGCCACAAATTAAGTAGAAAGTGAAGAAATGAAAAGTAAATTGGTGAGCTCAGATTCATTGCAGCACATAAGCATGTTTCCTTTATACAGATCCTCTGTTCATCTCTCGATGTAAAAAGTTAACAAAAAAGCCTATTTACAAGAAATAAACTAGAGCTGACATGAATGCAGGAATGACCTTTAAAGGCAACTTGGGACTGCAGGGATAACCTCCCACTCACTCTCACCTTTTAGCAGTCTGCTGAAGCCCCTGACTCCTAAATATAGGTGTTATTTGTCTTGGACACGTTCCTTTAGAGCTCCTGGACATTTTACTCTGCCTCCATTCTCACTGTATCTGTATGCGAAGGAATGCCAGAGGGAAGTGTGAGAATAAGCCTGATCCACTGAGACTGTATCTTGTTACCTGAATCCAGGAACTAAAGGATACTCTGTGAAAGTTAATCAATGTCCATTTTTGGGTTGGCTATTCATCTTAATCACCTTGTGTAGTCATGGATAAAGCAATTTTAAGTTTTCTGTGGATAGTGTTGTGCTCCTTGTGCACCCTGGAGGTAAACTGTAGTGTTTGCCTCAATGATGCATTGCTCCTGTCTAAACCTTGGTCTTACACACACATACTGCGCTATGCAGCGTTTTAGCTTAAGATCATCTGGCAGTTGCTAGTGAGGGAGTTATGGGATAGATTTAAGAAAAAAAAGTCACATCCATTATTTTCGTGCTGAACTGTTAATATTTCAGGTCAGGTGTGTTCGGGGCAGTGGGAACAGTGTGAAACAGGTGATGAACTGTGTTAGCTTCAAGACAACCTGGTGAAGATCCTGAAAAAGTTACTGTAGAAAAAATGTGTTGCAGCTTCGGAGAGAAGGTTGCTTTACAGTGGGGCTCCTTCGGGTGATGCCCAATTAACACTCAGGGAAGTGTTGGTAGTTGACTCCTTCATGGCTTTTTAACAGGGACAGCAGGGGATCAGAAAACTGAAAGCAACATGACTTACCAATCCAGCAATCTATGGAAAATATGTATAAAATGGGAAAGGAGTCCTCATTTACCACTTAGAAAGCTACTTTACAAACAATACTCCACTAACTACTCCCATTTCATTTCGTCATGCCACATGTTGCCATCTAACGTCGTTCTTCTCTTAACAAATGTACGTGGAAAGTTGTTAAGAGAAATTTGAGTCATATTTTGTCAACTCCGTATCCATTTGTACCATCTTTTGGCTTTTAACAGAAAGAAATGCAGCACATAGAGTGTAGACAACCTCAGAATTTCAAGGATTTGCCTCATGTAATAAAACTCATGAGATAAACATGAAGTGAAAGTTTGGATACACAAAATATGTCAAGACAACAGACGTGTCGTAGAGGAAGAGAGTAGAACAGACGCATGGGAAGAGATGAGCAGTGACAGCTTTAAGACACACAGCAGGGCTGCAGGGTCTTGTCCTTGAAGTGCACTTTATCTCATTTTCCTGCAGGTCTGACTCTGTTTACGGTGGGTTCAAATGCCGGGGCAACACAGTCGAGACTGAAGAGGTCACGGTCTCATTTCCCTCAAGGAATTAAACCTTAATGGTTTATTAAAAACACTGGAGCAAGCTGGGAGCACCGTAGCGGCTGTGCATGAGGGTACCTCTCTCGACACATGAATAAAAATACATATTAGATTACCATACACTGTGGTTCAGCAGAAAATCCGAAGATATGTCACCCTGTCTGCTAAGTGCAAACGTTTCAGATTTCCTGGTTGCCTGGCAGCAGCACAGGCAGCGGGGCACAGGGTGCATTGAGCATGACAAAGTCACTTTTTACATTCCAGAAATACATTACATGTTACAAATATTCAATATCAAAGCACAGCAGCAGTCCGTTGTGTTTCTGTATCTAGTCTAATCACAAAGAAAACTATTGACTCCTGAAACATAATCAGAAAATTAGAGTAACATTTCATATTGGTATTTTATAGTTTTATTGCTATGAAAACTTTAGATGCATTCACTCAGGGTTTCAGGAGTTAATGGCTAATGTTTGATGGCTCACCAAAATAATACTGCAACTCTACATGTTGAACTCTGCAATTACATTAAACGAAGACCTGTAGCCTTAATTACTCCCCATTTCAGGATATAACCTGCTGTCACTGATGATTTAGTGTCACACCAATGGAAATTGACAACAAATTATTAGTATCGTTTTTTAAATGCTTTCATTCTCATTTATCTATCGGGTGCTGTTGCTGCTCTGATGCTGCTGCTGTTGAAAGAGAATTGACCGTCTCACTTTCAGCGGTCAAGTAACAAGTCCGCGTGATTATCTGTGTTCAACCAGCTTTAAATGCTGGACTTTAGTGGAGATTTTAATTAACTTAAAGGAACAAAGCCTACAATGTATTGATTCTATAACTGTAGTTAATAGTCTTTTAATTGTCACATGTCTGTTTTTTTAAAGGAGAAGTCCGGTCAAAATCAGAATTCAAACTGCTGAAAGTACTTTAAATATAAAACTACTACATACTGTGCAAAAAATTATAAGTTTTTTTAATTAATAATAATTCTCATTTAATCATGTTTATGTGGAGGAATCCATCTTGGTCAAGAATAGTACTGTCACCTCCCATTTTTTGACGTCACTCGGCGGACCCGCTGTTGAGCAAGTTTCAACGCTCTGTTTGTCACGGCGCACTATTTTCCAAGATCAAACTCAGTCGGGTCCTACGGTATATATCTATACACGCGTGTGTGTGTGTGTGCGCGCTCCGCGCAGCACGGCTTTTTTTTTTTTTTTTTTTTTTTTTTTTTTCTTCCCACGGCTTTGCCGGCGCTGCAGCAGAGCGCGCGCGCACACACACACACACACACACACACACACACAGCGGAGGAGAGATCGCTGAAGTGACTTAAGTTAGCTGATTATTATAGTATAAGTATTAAAATATAAGAGCATTCCAGCACATGCTGGGCTGAGCACGGCTTTGCACCGGCGCTGCAGCTGAGCGCGCGCACACACACACACACACACACACACACACACACACACACACACACACACACACACACACACACACACACACACACACACACACACACACACACACACACACACACACACACAGCGGAGGAGAGATCGCTGAAGTGACTGTGTTGAAATAAGCAATGTTTTTTCCTCTCTTACCAGTTGTGTTGGAACATCCGATGGCCATGCATGTGGGCATTGTTGCTTCAGCAATAGCTCTTGGGAATGTCAGCGGTGAAGTCCTCTGGAAATCCGAAATAATTATTGATGATCGCAGCTGTGTAGAACGGCTCCCTATAGAAATATATTACAACCACGAGGAATATACGCTTCAATTTTAGCACAGAATAAACTCCATCTTGCAGGTTTTTTCCCCTTTGTGTGCATATGATCAGTTTAATGATGTATTTAATTCCCCAAAACACACATTTTTAGCTTTTTGTTACATAAAATAAAACACAAAATTGTTACAACTTAAATATTACCTCTAATTGTAATTTAAACAATAATCCTTTTCAGCAGAGAGATTAAAGCTACGGTCTATGTGGGTTTGATCAGGCATCCTGAAGAAAGTTTCACTGTCAATCTCATACCTTAAAGGGGAAGTCCGGTCAACAAGGAAAAATCAGGGTATCATTAGCTATAACTAAAACTAATACATTTGTGGTTATTTAATGAACTTATCTTTAATCAATAAGAAAATAAAAACATAAATTGTCGTCTGAATCACTGTGTATGGGGGCTGACATGACTGCCCAAATATGGGCAGTAAGGGGCGTTTGACATCACATCCTGCGACGTGGAAGAGCGGAAGCGGCGACAGCATTTCTCTCCGCTTTCCATGCAAAGTCAATAGGAGCCGTTCTACACAGCTGCGATCATCAATAATTATTTCGGATTTCCAGAGGACTTCACTGCTGACATTCCCAAGAGCTATTGCTGAAGCAACAATGCCCACGTGCATGGCCATCGGATGTTCCAACACAACTGGTAAAAGAGGAAAAAACATTGCTTATTTCAACACAGTCACTTCAGCGATCTCTCCTCCGCTGTGTGTCTGTGTGTGTGTGCGCGCGCTCTGCTGCAAACTGAAACTGAAACCCCGTCTGTTAGATGCAAAGCCGTGCTGCGCGGAGCACACACACACACACACACACACACACACACACACACACACACACACACACACACACACACACACACACACACACACACACACACACACACACACACACACACGCGTGTATAGATATATACTGTAGGACCCGACTGAGTTTGATCTTGGAAAATAGTGCGCTGTGACAAACAGAGCGTTGAAACTTGCTCAACAGCGGGTCCGCAGAGTGACGTCAAAAAATGGGAGGTGACAGTACTATTCTTGACCAAGATGGATTCCTCCACATAAACATGATTAAATGAGAATTATTATTAATTAAAAAAACTTATAATTTTTTGCACAGTATGTAGTAGTTTTATATTTAAAGTACTTTCAGCAGTTTGAAGTCTGATTTTGACCGGACTTCTCCTTTAAAAACAGCAGTGCACCAACTACAGGTTGCTCAAGTGCGAGCCACCAGAATTGACAAAGACACCTGGATAGGCGTTGAAACATTTTCAGAAAGAACTGAAAGACAGTCCGGTTGCCTCTGATTTAAGTCTGTTTGCTGTAGAGACTTAGAGAGAACTGAAACATTAACCCATGTTGGCATCAACAAAGCAGAGCAGCATTTTTCAATCATTTCTAATTTACATTTTAAAACTCTCCAATTTTCAGGAAAGAAATGCCCCACCACAAATTTGCCTTTTCATTTCATTTTGTTTTCTTGCTTGAAACTAATTGATCATGTGTGCACATCTGCAGTAATATTTCATTTCACCAGTTAGGACATTCAGTTTTAACAGGAAAGAATGAGTGTGGCAGCACGGATGCATTTACTCCTTTGCATGTAACTCATTGTAATTTACTCACGAGCACACAGCACTGACCCAGTAAATTATCAGCTCTTTTCATGAAACAGTGCAGCCTTGATTTCCTTCAGGTTCGTTTAGATTACCCTCCAATTGACCCTTTGCAAATACCCATTTCCCTCAATAAGTGTGTGACAGCTTGGCGGCACCATACTTAATGTTATGTGAAAACCACAGCAGGACTTTATTAGCCTTATGCATTCATTCATTTTAATTTTCCTTTTCCTGCGGTTAAACAAGGTAAGGTATTTCACATCAGTATACTTCTAGTTTTTTATAGGTGTAAAGTCATAAAAAGTTATTCTTATTTATAAGAAATGAATAAGAAATTCATATGAAAATTAATCAAATAACTCTCACTGTGTTCACAGATTCTCAAGCACCAATATTTCAAATTAAGGTAGTATATTTTGGTAATGTGTTGTGTTTATAAATTGAATCTTTCTCTTACTAACCTTATATGTACTATTTATTTTGTAATCATGTAAGAGTTTCTTACGCATATGGAACCTTTCTGACCAAATAGTGTGTGGTGTTTTTGTTCTGCGAAATTATTTTTAAATCCATTCAGGTTAATAAAAAATAAATAGAAATCCACTAGTATATATTAGTATTATCCATATCAGTTGTCCTCCTATTTAATATTTCTGTCATAACTCAAACCTCACATTTGCATGTAAACAAACCTTCCTCCGTATTTTCACAAAAATACATAACTATGCAGATAGAAATAAGCATACTAACATTACCATGCTTACTAATAAACACTGAAATTCAAATGCATTCATATGGCTATACATTAGAAAATAAAAATATATCTGTGAGCACAACTAATTAAATCTCCTGTTTCTTTTTGAACTGCAGGAAAATAATACTTTTGTTTTACTTTTTAGAACAGGATCATGTTCAAGACATTGTTTCATGTCTACATATATAACAGATTACCTTTCTAATTAGTATTGCATACATCCAAACAGTTATTAAATCCAAAAATCACAATGAAAGTAGATACTATGGAGTTACTGTGGATTCTGTGTGTTACAAATATAGTTTCAACTTAAGTTACCATGTATAAGCCTAGCATGGGTTGTTTTATTATAAACTCTTATCAACACTTACACCCCTCTCTTATAGCCTATAGTTTCTGTGTTTGTATTTACCAAATACTATGAATTTAGGCTAGTGTGATTAGTTCATATCAATCAACCTTTTATATTTCATCCTGTTACTGTCTATGACATCTGATCATTTGCAAATATCATTTAAAAACAAAATAAACAATGTTGGGCCCTAGACTTGAGCCCTGGGGAACACCATCACCAATGTCCATGCAAAATGATTCATGTTCTCCTAGTTTTAGAAACTGTTTCCTATTTCTCAAATTAAACATCAGACTTTCCAGTGTTACTCCTTAAATTACATACATTTCATATTCATTCATTTAAGTATTATGATTAACTGTATAACATGTTTTAAACATATATTTGAATATTCAAACAGCATATTGTTTATGATCTATAATTGCTGTAATTTCCTCCATTGACTCAACAGGTATTAAATAAGATATTGTCAAACAATGTGGGCTCAGCCTCAGAGTAAAGGTTTAGTTATTGTTTTAATTATTCTTTATTTTATGTTTAGTTATAAAGGTTGTCTCATTGAGATCCCAGATCTCATTTATGAGAGAGACCTGTTTTAATTAGACAAAAAGAACATCAAAAAGTTAAAAACTGAGTAACAATACAAATAATTAAAACATATGACTCACATAAAATAAGCAAATTAAATATGACCTACAAACAAGAGCAGGTTTCATGGGATGATGTTTAGTTTGATAATAACAAACTGTATGAAATATTATTTTTAGCTCAAGAATCCCGATCAAATTTTGGCAAAATAAAGACATTAAAGGTCAGGCTTAATTAGCATCTTTGCTCAACCCTAACAAAGTATCAAACGCATGTAGATACAAATAAATATCTGCATGTAGATTGCTTTACACCTTTCACCTTTTACCACATTTAGACAGAAGGCTGTCACCTTTTCAACTAAATCTTGCCCCGGTGGTGTCATGTATATACATCAATGTAATACAACAGTATCTGATGCAACATTAACACAGTCTTTTTTTATGAGCTTGTGTGTGCAATCAATAAGAATATAAGCGAGACAGATCCAAACTATTGGACCAAAAACATTTTTCATTAGCTGTTATAACAGTGTAAGGCAATTTCAACCTTTCACGGTTGGTGTGCTGCATATTAGACATTTTCCTTCTTAAACCAGTGATTTAAATAAATTGGTCACTTGCAGCTTCTTGCAGAACCTGGTGTCAGGCTTAGGAGATAATTTATCATCTTAAATCAAGGACATGAGAGCAGGAACACATATAAAACAATGAGGAGACACGGCCAAGAGAACTGGATTACCCGCCTTTGGTTTACACAGTTGTCCAGGTGCTAAAACAGCCAACCAGTTTTGACTTCACAAAGCTTTCAGCAAGTGTGTTCAAATTTTACTCCACTATTTGGTAGGAAGCACATAATAATGACGTGGCCGCCTCCTTTTAATCTAACTAAATGACATAAAATGCAACAAAACCCCTTGAGAAATTAGTTGACAGGTTAGCAATAGCACCCGTCGCTGTGCAATTTAATCACAACAATGCATGTCACCCTGAACACACTATTCCAATGGTAAAACATGGTGATGACATCATCATGTTTTTTCAGCAGGGATAGGGAAAAAGGTCAGAGTTTTTGGAAGGTGGATAGAGCTAAATGCAGTTTAACCCTGGAAGAAGACGCAGAGTATCCAAAGGACTCTACCGGGGCAGAGGCTCTAACTCCAGCTGGACCGCTACCCTAGACATGCTGCCAGCGCTTCAGTGATGTGGTTTAGATTTCACATTCACACTGTATGTCAGAATGGCCTAGTCAAAGGCCAGGATAAATCCAACGGAAAGAGGAATGTGCAAGATTTTCAGTATGTAGATCTGTAAAGCTGGTAGAGACATAGGCCAAAAGGCTTTGCTAAAGAATTTACGTCACACTTATTGAGTTTTATTTATGACAAAATTGGAGCGCAATTTATCTGTTCTGGGGAGTGGTGGCTAGAGTAGTGCGCTTGCGCTCTGAGAAGGTTGCAAGTACCCGGTTCGATCCCCACAGCCTGCACTCTGGGTCCCTGAGCAAGACCCTTAACCCCCAATTGCTCCCCAGGCGCCGCACAGTGGCAGCCCACTGCTCCCCAAGGGGATGGGTTAAATGCAGAAGTGAATTTCTCCATTGTGAGATCAATAAAGTTAAATTATTATTATTAATTATTATTCTGTACTACTTTACAACTTTGTATTAGTTTAACGCACAAAATCCTACCAAATGGTTTGTGGTTGTCAAATCACAAATCAAGAAAAATGTCAAGCTACATGAATTTGTTTGCACGGCTGTATAAGTCTTCTTTTGTTTTGTTTTTTTATTTTATTTTCATAATGCCGATTTTTTTCATTTCTAGCTTCTGTCTGTTTAGATTTCATTATTTGATAAATGGTAGTTCCACATACAAAATAATATATTTTTTTTAAATGGATCTCCATGAGACGCTTGTGTTGGTACAATGACTTAAAGATGAGAGTTTCTGAAATACACAAAACACTTTCTGTAGTGTGTTGGCATGCAGCAGAGACCATCGGCACTAAAGGTGGATATGATTGTCAAGGGGGCAGTCTCGTATTTTATTCACAAAGTCGGCTTTATGATGCAAGCCCCTCTTTGCCATCAACCTTTACATTTTGATGCAAGACATTTTTATTCTTCTGGGCAAAATGACACAGTTGTTTGGTTCTGAAGTGGACTGACGATGTGAAGTGCCTGTCTTTGCAATGTTAGCTTTACTTAACATGGAAGATAACCACAATCAATAAATGCAAAGAGAACCACACATGTATAATGGGCAAATCTGTGTGGTTAGTGGAAATCAAAGTAAATGTATTTTGCTTTGCTTTGATAGCTGCAGCTTGATTTCCTTTGCAGGGTCTTGGCGAGGTCTTCTGATGGGGGTGAAGTGGGCTTCCCATTATATGTAATAATGTGTGGTGGTTCATTTTCATGGCAGCATATGGATTCAGGGTGAGGCATGGAGCAGTAGCAGTAGTTTTATTGTCATTATGTGTCACATAAAACTAAATTACAGGTGCTACTCCTTTGTTGCTCCAAAATAAAGGAAAAAAGAGGAAAAAAGAAAAGTAACGAGACATAGATGACTAATGAATAATAACGATGAGAAACAGAAACAAAATGACAATCCTTAAACACACAAAATTGCACATTATTTTTTGTATTGTACATACAGTGTATGTGCAAGTGTTTGTTAGTATGTATGTGTGTGTGTAGTGTATGAATAAATACATGCAATATTGAAGATGATCTCCAGGGAGGGCAATGTTCTTGTGGATCATGAGTGTTTAAGAATATAATGACCAAGGATAAAATCTGTTCTTTAGCCTGGTGGCGTGAGCCTGCATCGACCTGTAGCATTTGCCAGAAGGCATCAGAGGGGTCTTTGAGGATGGCTAAGAACCTCGTCCTGCATATGGCGCTGGCAATTCCCTTCAGTGAGGTCAGAGGGCATCAGACGGTTTACTGGGCCTTGTTCATACCCTCTGCAGTACCTTCCAGTCGGTCGCTGAGCTGCCGGCGTACCAGTCTCAATGGTGGTAAAAGGTCACCAGCAGCCTTTGAGTTTCAGTGGAGTCTCTGATGGGCGTTACGCCAGCACTGCTTTGATTTTTCCAGACCAGGTCATCTCCTCCATAATCTCCGGGAATCTAAATGAGGTCACCAACTCCATCTCCTCTCTGTTGATGAAGAGGGGCGTGGTCCACTTTGAACCTATGGAAATCTACGATGGTTTTTGAGGTGTTCAGAAGGAGCTTGTTCGCTGAACACCATGAGGTCGGATGTTTCACCTCCTCGAGTGTAGGCAGCCCCTCCCCCTGCTGTGGTGCGCCCAACTAGGGTGGTGTCATCGGTAAACTTAAAGACTTGAGGATTTTTCTGGATAAAGTCAAAAGTTAAACCAAAAAGCACCTGACAGGGAGTGAAAAAAGTTCTGTCATCACATTTAAAATTGAGGAAGAAGATTGATGAAAAGGGGAAGAAAAATGCTCAAACAGCAGTGCTCACAGTGTTTATAGTAACATTTTGTAATACTAGTAGTCTCTGGGCAACTCAAGAATCACATTTCTGCCTGTGAGTGATGTTATTTTCTCATAATTCAGTTTTTTTCCCATCATGAATCTTTTTAATTTAAAGGTATCTAAAGGTGTCATTTCAGTGTACTTATTGGGGCAAAAATCTTTATTTAAGAAGTTTGGTAAGTAGCCCTCTGTACTGAAAACCCTCTTATTTCCATTTCCATCTATCATGCTGCTAAAATAATATATTCCCCTACTCTGGATACACTGACACTAATGGTGGGCGCAAAGAAACATCTCATAGGGATGTTGCGCAGATTGTGACAGAAATCCTCCCTCCACTCATCCGGCTGATTCCTTGTCAGGGTCACGGTGTGATGGTGTCCATACCGTTCGCCAGTTGCTTTTGTTTGCTGCTAAATTCAGAGGTGAACGTGTTTTATCAATGTGTGAGGAAAACAGCATGTGAAAAAAAAGTTAATATTTGAGTTAATAAAACCTTTTTATCCATATTTATAAATGCAGTTTTTTTTTCTTCCAAATTGGGGCCCAGAATTGGGACTCAGAACTCCGCCCACTAAAGTGACCATTTTTGATCCAGTAAACATCGTTCGTGTAATAACAAAACAGATGCCTTCCTTAGAGAGAGCAAAGGAACTGGCAGCAGATTCCTGAAAGCAGGGATTTCCAAAGTATTTCACCTATTATACCTCCCACAATGGATGGGGAAAATGATAGGGACTGGATGATAAACAGCAGCTCAGATAATTCTTTATTTTACCTAATATGCTAACTGTAAAGGTAAACTAGTGTGCTAAATTACATACCACATATCAAACATAAAATACAGAAAAGTTTATGAGACATTTTTAGACCATGAAAGAAATTGTGGGCACAGACACTGTGCTTGTGTGTGGTGGTGGTGGTGGTGCCCCCCCCCCCCAAAGATGTTGTTGTCACGTGGTTCTGTAGGTTCATTCTTAAATGTTTGTGAAAATCTTGTTTCTCACTTATGTTCTTCATGCACTGGCTTAGATACGTTTAGTGCAAGTCCTTTGCATCCTGTTTAGATCCCAGTGTGTTCACATCTGAGCTCATCAGTCACTTCCCCTCATCTACTCGGTTCATGTCTTTTCACAGCTGCTGTGTATTTCTGCTGATTAGGCTCACCTGGACTGGGTCATTTTAATCACCTCCTATTGCTTACAATCTATCACTTTCTTTCCCTCGTCAGATCCTTCCCTGCCAATTAGTGTTTCCCAAATGTACATTCACCGCTTGCTGTTTTATTTTATTTTTTTACCATGTTTTAAACTTTTTGCTGTTTTCTTTTTAGATGTCTTTTTATATGTTTTGCAAATATTTACCAGCAACATAAATTTCCTGTCATCCTTTCTGCATTTTTGTCCTCCGACAACTCAATACAATATACACATTGCTTTAAAAAACACAAAATGAAATCATAGCGTTCTTTTTTTTTTTGTTTATGTCCACAATCTGTACATCTTGCTGACACCACTGAACGAACAATGGCCAAGAATTAAATCTGTTCTGATGATTTTTGCGATACCATCAACTTTATGAAAGACCCGGAAATATAAAATCTTGGTCGGCTGGACAAAATTGCAATGTACGAGCCATGAGTAATTGAATGCTGGAAAGGAAGCCTCGGAACAAGGAGCGGCTGAGGTTACACTCGAGGCCTTTGCTGCACAAATGTCAGAAAGCTCTTGATCTTGTAGGTGTTCAAGAGGAGCGGAAGAAAAGAGTCCTCAACACCACACAAGAGGTGTGAAAAGAATGCGACCACACAAAACGTGATGGGATTTTACTCTGTATCAGATGAATTCAAATCAAAAGCAAGGATCAGTCAGAAAAATCTGAATATATTTAAAGTGCAGGCCTTCACATTCTGCACACACTTACTGTCTAAGTTTTTTCTTTCCCGAAGTTCAATCTCTGGGTATTTATAGATCTATTTAAATATCACCTCTCCTGCTGCCCTTTTCACTCATCCACTCTAATTTCCTGCTGAGCTCAAGGGTCAAAGCAGGGAAATATATCCTCTCAGACTATCCAGTGATTTTTACTCTACCTTTCTGCATGGAGACAGGGGGTACAAGAAAACCAGGGATACACCATGAAATAAAATAGCAGCAGAAGTCAAAGCAAGATGAGCACCAAAGAGCTGAAAAGAGCAAGCAGGGAATGTAATATTCAATTGTACAACACATCTTCCAGGAGACTTTACCATCAAATATTGTTTTCTCAGATACCAAGTTGATCATAAAATGCTTTCTTCACAATGATTTTCTACATTTGTACAATGCCAAGCATGAGTATTATTACTCCTTAAACAATCAAATACTGTATTTTTAAATTACAACCACAAATGGACTGTGTAACAAACCAACACAAGATAGTGCACAACTGTGAAGAGGATTTTAAAAAATGTTCATAAATACAAATCTAATAACTAAATATTAGCCTGCATCATATTCAAGCGTAGTTTTTGGTTTATGACTCCCATAACCATGCATGTTTAGACTGAATTTCTTGCATGTTCTTTTTGGAAAAAAATCGTCCCTATCAGGTTAGATGGAGAGTTTTTGTATATTGTATCTGTTGAGTCTTGCCACAGATTCTCAATTGCATTCTGGTCTGGACTTTGAAGAGGCTTTTCAGAGGTATGAACATGCTTTCATCTAAAACTACTGCAACAGACGATCATGCATGATTGTGCTGTGTTTAATTCCACCCATCTTTCCATCTGTTCTCACCCCCTTTGCTTTTGCTGTTTTGCTTCTTGTTGTTTTCTTTCAATGATGGCATTGCCAGTCTTCTATTAACATCAGGCTTCTGGAGTAATATTTGTCCTGTTGATTGTTCCTCTCACCGAGCTGCTAATTTATCAGCTCCTTTAGAGTCGCTATAGTCCTGCTGGCTGCTTCTCTGATTGATGCCCTCCTCTCAATTTAGGTGGGGCCATGGATGAGTTCTGAAAGCTATTGATTGCACTGATTTTCATTTTGGCGATTCAGCGTAAAGGGGTATGAATAATGCACACCCCACATTTCACTTTTTTTTGGTTTATGATAAACAAATAAAACTATTTACTTTCGCTAAAAGATTGCATACTAATTTGCATCGATCACCTAAAATCTGAAATAGTACAAAGGCGCTGTATATGAACAGAAGGCCAGCTGTTATTGGACAAAAGCGAATGAATGTTCATAT
This sequence comes from Fundulus diaphanus, assembly GCA_037039145.1. NCBI lineage: Eukaryota > Metazoa > Chordata > Actinopteri > Cyprinodontiformes > Fundulidae > Fundulus > Fundulus diaphanus. Next base: position 27,763,563 of record CM073123.1, read on the forward strand.
CATCAATGAATCGTCTGTGTACACTGCGACCTCTACATGCACTTTTATAATCAAAGATTGCTCAATTAAACCACAAAGCAGCCACGGGGTTACACCGTGTTACTTTAACAGGGAGAAGCATACAGGGAGCTGCAGAAGAGAGATGAGAGAAGGGATGAGAACATGGCACAGAGGAAAAGGAAAATGTGTACGGTGAACGTTTGAAATTGGTAGATAATATTGGGACAGATGAAGAGAAATTAAAATATCACAAGGTGAGGCTCAGACACACACACACACACACACACACACACACACACACACACACACACACACACACACACACACACACACACACACACACACACACACACACACACACAGAGTGAGTGTGTGTTTCTAATTACAATAGAAGTATTGCCATGGTGACATATTAGTTTAATCAAAACTGAACGGGGAAAGGCAGAATTGTTCCAAAGGGCTGTCGTCATTCAGCTTTACCACTGCCGACCCTTGCATATTTTCATTCCACGTGTGGCTGAAATATTACAACCCAGCCTCACGGCTTAATGGAAAGTGGTCCCGAAGCAAAAATCCATGCATTCACACTGATGGACAGGGATAGGGCATGGGTTTAAATGAGGGGTGGTAGGCAAAATCTTTCATGGCTTGCGTAATGATTAATTGTGTAATAGGCAAAACCAATGCACAGAAGATATTCCAAAAAATATTAATTTTGTTATTTTCCAGAGAAATAAAAAATAAATAGTGATGGCTTGTGTCAAATCTTTGTACTGCTCATCATTACATTTGTATGAACAATGTTATGAAGCCTTTCGGTTCTGGCAGTTTCCTCAGACTATTCTAAAACTTTGTTTTGTTATTGCAATTATTATCAGGCAGAAGAGAAAAGAATAAATGATGTCCCAGGACACAGATCGTATTACATTTTGTGACAGTTTAAGTGACCTCTATGAGAGTGTGATGTAAATAATGATGTGCATGACAACAGCTGCGACAACATCTGAGCAGAAATCTGTTCCCCCACACGTGCATTTGAGTCTGGATGTCTACCTAGTTAAAGATGCCATCCCTTGGTGATGTCCTGTGTTTGCACATCTGTGTGGGTCTCTTTCCGAGAAGTAGACTCCCTGGAGCTGGTTGGCCACCTGGTTCCTCTGTGGCAACTGTAATTCAATAAATAAGACTCACTGCCAATGGCCCCAGACCCCAGACCAGTCTGAGAGCAAACCCTCCCACTTCTGTTTCTGGGTTTGTGTGTGTGTGTGTCCGAGTTTAGCTGCTTCTTCTCCTGCTTTATTTTAATCCCTTCTTCTGCCTTTACATCATTGGAAAAAAAACCTGAGTGTAATAAATATTAGCTATTAAAATTGTTTAAATGACAACTAATCATATTTATTTGTAAAAGAAATGTTCAATACTGATTTAAGTTCTAACGGCATTAACACGTGGCTTTGGTAACATATTCCACTAAAACATTTTCAGTCACTCGTGATGTGTTGTGTCCATCAGAGAGCAGTAAGGGAGACCCGTTTGAATGGGTTGTATTACAAATCAATATAATCTCCATAAAGATTAAGGAGTGTAGTGACACTTGTGGTTGAGTAAGCATCTGTGTCTTGGGGAGGATTTAGCTTTAGCTTTTCTTTGATTTCTCCAGTGCCTTCAACACCATCTGTCCGGCTCTACTGGGTGAGAAGATGACTGCGATGCAGGTGGAGGCCCCCATCGTGTCCTGGATTGTTGATTACCTGAGGGGCAGACCACAGTATGTACGCCTACAGAACTGTGTGTCTGACAGGGTGGTCAGCAACACTGGGGCCCCTCAGGGGACTGTCCTCTCCCCCTTCCTCTTCACCCTTTTCACCTCAGACTTCAACTATTGCACTGAGTCCTGCCACCTTCAGAAGTTTTCTGATGACTCAGCAATAGTTGGCTGCATTGAAAAGGGTGATGAGAGTGAATATAGGACTGTGGTGGGCAACTTTGTCACTTGGAGTGAGCTGAACCATCTGCAGCTCAACGTGACAAAGACTAAGGAGCTAATAGTGGATCTGAGGAGGACAAAAACACCTATGACCCCTGTTTCCATCCAGGGGTTCCCTTTTGACACTGTGGAGGAGTATAAGTACCTGGGAGTGTACTTTAACAATAAGCTGGACTGGACTAGAAACACCGAGGCGGTCTACAAAAAGGGCCAAAGCCGACTCTTTTTCCTGAGGAGGCTGAGGTCCTTTAACATCTGTGGGACGATGCTGAGGATGTTTTATGAGTCTGTTGTTGCCAGCACGCTCTTCTTTGCTGTCACATGTTGGGGCAGTGGGCTGAGGGTCGCTGACAACAACAGACTGAACAAACTGATCAGGAGGGCCGGTGATGTTGTGGGGGAGGACCTGAACACCCTGACGACTGTGGCAGAACAGGAGGATGCAGTCCAGGCTTCAGTCCATCTTAGACAATGTCTCTATCCTGTTGTTTATAAACTGTTTATTGAGGAGACTTTTAACTTTTGTTTATTTAAAATGTGTTCTGGTAAATATTTACTGTTATCTAAATTTAGGTAAATACAACACAGAATATAGTTAAAGTATTTGAGTAAAATATAGATAATAATTATCTATTTGTTGAGTAGGTACATTTTAAAAAATTGGGGTAATGTATGCCTCACTGATTTGTTTTAATGTCTTTCAACTTACATAATTTCTTCTCATTTTCTACCTTACCAAATACTGACTGGAATCTCTCTGAATAAAATGTTAGTAAATTGTCAGAGTTGACTTTAACACTGCTGATTTGCATTGCTTCATAGGAGCCAGCTTTTGCTGTAATGTTTAAGTTATACTTTATTTTCTTCTTAAAAATGTAAAACTTTAAAATACGATTTGCGATTTTTTAAGACAAATTTTCAGTTCAGGACAGAGATAAGATATATACAGTATGTGCTTAACAAATGAAGCAGTCAAGTGGAAGACACATTCTTTTCTGAACAAAGCTATCTGGACATCTTCAAGAGGTTGTTGCTCTAAAGAATAGGGGGAATAAATCCAGCAAAGATTTAATCCATGCAGAGATATATCCTTCATCAGTCGACACATATCCTATGTCAAGTTTCCAAATAGTAGCTCTTTTCCAATCACAGAAGTTTGTGTGCCAAACTGTACTATCTTTGGTATATTAAAAAGATTGAGTGGTAGGAATGGAACCAAATTATGTGTTTGAGATTGTCTATTAACAAAGTCTCTGAACATCTCTTGTAAATTAGATTCTTGCTAGGTTAGTAGGGAAGACCTTCTGAAAACCTGCAGAAAACCGTATTTTTGCATTTAATAACAGGATGTGAAGGGATTTCTGGTTAATCACATTAACATTCGTTAGAGGCTACTTAGTTCCTGTAAAATGTGAGGAGGCGTCATTGATCTCTGGAGTCTAACACAAAGTGTCAGACTAATAGTCTCTTCAACGGTGTCTTCTTGCAGACACTGACAGGAACTCTCGGATGTTGCAAGACAGGGACAGCAACATATCTGACGGCTCTGCTTTCAGGAGGTTCTGAGTAATCTTGAGTAACATTAAGGCCAGATGGCTGACTGATCAGAAAGATAGTGGCTAGAGTAAGGGGTAGAATGGTTTTCATATCTGATTGATACAAGATATAAAAAGCAGATAATCACATGCAAAAAGTAAATAAGACACAAAGATTTGAGGTAATATTTTATATTTATACATAAAAGTAGATCTTATCCTAAGCAGTCCAAAGCAGAGCCTCTCCTTTTACATATAACTTTATTAAGCTGAAGTAAGGCAAGAAGAAAGGATGAAGCCGTAACTCCAGTTTGATATGTCTTTGATCTCACAACTGTTGACAGAAGAGAAGATCACACTGTTTTGGTACGTTCACTCATATGTTATGAGGAGCTGTGTTAGCCTTTCAGGTGCAGCAAGACTGGTGTTCGCTTTCTGGGACCGTCCCTCGGTGCCTCTCCTGCCTCGTCCCACGGTGACCTCCAGTGCCACAACCAGGGTTGTGTCTCAAAGCTTGGTGCTGCTGTTGTCATCATGCCTCAATGCCCTCGGTTTTCATGGATGCAGCTGAATCCCTGCCTCACTTCTTCAGGGTCACATTGTCTTCTCTACTCAAGTTGCAAGCCCCCCATTCCGCAACCAGGTAAGGGACAGTCCCAGGTCTCCAGCTGAAGTTCCCACTGCCAACTCCATGTCTCCAGCCGCTACAACCTAAGCCCTGGCTTCAGTCGTCAAAGCCAAGACTTCCCTGACACTCTGAACCACTTCTTCTCTCACTTTGACCGCACAAACACAGTGACCGACACACAGCTGATACAGAGGAGGACGAGCCGCTGCAGCTGACCCAAAACAAGGTCAGATCCACCCTGCAGAGAGTTAACTCGAGAAAGGATCTCCTGGTCTGGATAACATCAGCAGAAGGATCTTCAGAAACTGGGCATCCCAGATAACAGCTGTATTCACCTCCATTACCATCCTTTCTCTACTTCACTCTGTTGTTCCCTATCTCCAGCACCTTCAGCATCAGAGCTTCCATCCTCTCAGTGGCCAGCGGGGTCTTCATCAGAGGATCCCTTGTCAGCATATTCATCTCTAGAGGAGCAACCAAGCCCTGACCACTCCTCTAATCTTCACAGACCTGACCCTGGACTCAGCCTGCATTGCTACATCCTCCCTGAAATGGCTAAGGAGGATCCACTTCTCCAAGTTCCCGAGTTTCCAAAGGGAAGCCGCAGATGACACACTTCATCCACATTGTTGCTAAGCTCCCTATGAAGGAACTGAAGGTGAACTGCCTCAAAGGGACTGCAGATGTGAATTAGCTAATAGCTATCATTTGGTACCTCTAATCAAACATGACATTTATATTTATGTTGTACAACTTCCCTTTTTCGATAAAGTTAAAGTTTAAACAGTGGCTGTTCCTGAGATCATCCAAGGACAATCCACCTCCACTCCTTTCTGTGCTCGTCAAGCTATTTAATCTGCTTGTTGAGCCCTTAATTATCCTTCCAAGGCTTCCTTGTCAGTCACCAAGGCCTCTAAACAAATGTCTAATTTGGTCCTGTGGTCCTTGGATAATCCTCCCAAATCCATGACTACTAGATCTCTCCTGTTGGATCTCTGGGCTGCCGGCCTGAACTTTGCTTTTGGATTTTCTTCCTGATCACTATTAATGTTTCCACAGAACCTTGGACTACTAGTGCTCTGCAGAACAAGGTATTTTATGTAGCTACAGTTTAGAAAGCCAGAATTGTTTCAAATTAGACTCAGGTCTAATTTAAAACATTAATGTGATGCTATATTATGCCAATGTATAGTAGTAATCAAAAAGAGTCCAATCAAAATGTTCATGTTATCTTCCTGCATGTCAGATTTCATAATCACTTGTTTTCTGTAATATAAAAACATGTAAATGTTTTTGTCTGATGTTGCTAAAAGAGTCAGTGTGTGTCATGTTGTCATACAGATACTTACAGACACACAAAATGTGAATTACCATTTCTCCTGGGTCACTAGTTACTGGATGGAAAATAAGGCAGAAGTGACAGTGCCAGTTTCAATGTGTGCCTGTATGTGGGTGTGTATGTGTGTGTGAGAGTATGTATGTGTGTGTGTGTGTGTGTGTGTTTTTGTGTGTGTGGGCAGAGACAGACAGAAAACCTAGAAAATGCAATATATTAGATTTATTTCCATGAACAAGACAAGATAAAAGGGAGAGAGAGCCTCCGGTTACAGTTTCATAAGAGCAGACAAACTGCACTCTCCTGTGGTTGTCAGTAATGTGTAGTTTGTGAGGCTACTGAGTCAACATTTATCATATTTTACTGATTGTTTATTGATCGTTTCATTTCCTCAAAGCACATATGCTCATGTTTTTGAACTATGGAGATGTGTTTAAAATAAATTCAACCTGATGCGGGCTGTTACATTTCCGCTCTTTGCACACCTTATTTTTTAATGTGCCATCTCATTGTGAGTATAAACCGGTTAATGGAAACCCCTCCGTTCTGTGCTTCAGGACATTCTCATGGCATAAGCCTTATATGCATGTGAGACAGTGTTCCAGATTCAGCAGGGTGTTGTTTTGCCATATGGTTCCTTCAGGTGCAAGACCAACATGATTGCCGTGATTTTTTTTAAAGCCAAACACTCATCAGAGCCGCCCTCAGCGTCTGCTCCAGCCAAACTCACATAACTTAATGTTCCCACATAATATTCTCATAATTTCTCGCTTGCAATTTGGACATTAAAGTCAGAATTAATGAAAGGAGCTTACGTGTGAGAATGCAAATGTTAAGATAAGCCCGGCCGGTCTAATATGTGGCATTAGTCTGTCAGCTGCCAAGTCAAGATAATGTCCAAATGGGCATTTATTTGAATAAGCCAGATGTTAAGAGAATTAAAGGTACAGTTAAAGTTAATATTGGTTATTTTTGCTGTTTCTACTTCTCCGTTGCCTTTATTTCCACTTTATCCACTTGCACTGTGCTGCAGGTAGACTAAAATTAGTTGGAGGTCATAGCAAAGAGAAAAAAAGTAATTTTCTGTGTGAGATAGCAGCCTTGTATAAATTCATCTGTGATCTATAAAGAATATTGAATCATTTTAAATTTATTTATGTGAAATGGCGCCTCATTAAGACATGTCTGGAGTAAAGAAATTGGTTTCAGTGAAAGTTTTTTTTATCACCTCTGGATAAATAATAATGTCAAGTTTAAATAATGTCCTCCCCTTTTGCTTTTATTTGTTATAACTCTTTGAGAAGGTGCTTCAGGAAACCACTACACATAAGGAACAAGCACTGTCTAGAGAGGTAGCACCGAGTTGTGTATGACCTGTCCTAAAAGGCTGATGTGTATGAGTCAAGAAATGCCGTTATAAAATTGAACTCCCCAGAGGCTTTATGAAGGGGGGGGGGATTGAAAGAGACCAAAGCCAGCAAAGAAATAACTTGAGAAGAGCAAGTGATGGACAACTGGCAACAGAAAGCACAGAGGTCATTTCCTATCTGATGCAATGGTTGCAGCCCCCACATTGATATATATACAGACACTACAATTAGATCATGTGAACATTTTATGATCTCAAGGGGAAGGGGAAGTTTACGTAAATTTAACAGCTTCGTCAACTGATCACCGGCTTAGTAGTCTGCTCAGAAATAGTAGCAATTAGTGCTTTAACATACGTCAAATGGAGACAATGGTGACAGAAGTGGCACAAAGTTTCTCCAATGCTGTACCAGAAATATATTTCTAGAAGGAAGATTATTGTGCGATACAATTTGGACAAAGCAGAAATAGAAAATAAGGCACATACACGGAAAAAAAAGGTTTTAAATATGTGAACTACAAAAAAATACATAAACATTATAAATGTAGATTATTTCGTTATTATATCCACTTGCCTACTGATGCAATTACACACAATTAGTGCCTTTGTGCAGCCGATTAGTGCAGCTTGGTGGCTAATCAATACTTTGTAATTGAAGGAGTGTGTGTCATTCAGTAGAGAGGACTGTGGGAAGCTCAATGATGGAGAGAACATCGTAGATAGACTCCATGATCCCCGTTAACATCACTACAGAGTTTAGCGCAAGGCATGTAGAGAGAAGACATGTAGAGAGAAGACTTTATTCCGTATTGAAAATGATTGCGGACAGGTGTTAGACAGTAAGGGGGTCTTACCGCTGTCAAACCGTTCGGCACCTCCACAGTCCTTTCATTGGCATTGCATGGGTTATTAATTGCCTAAATTGGCCACATTAAAGATAAGAATTAATTAAATGCCCAGTCAAGCTTGTGAGAAGCATTTCTCTTTCTGCACCTGGAATTCAATATGCTTCTACACCAGAGATTATTCTCTGTTAATAGACATTACATAATGAAGGCACTAGCCTGACTGTGACACTGCAAAAACAGCTGCGTAATATGGAAGATGCACAAACTGGGACAATGTAATTCTCCAAATCAGTCATCTCTGAGAAAAACCTTTAATCAACAAATCTGGTATTCTGTCAACCACATTTAATGTCTTAAAAATAATACAATTTTCAGGGTAACAGCAGTGAAAACAATAAACGCATGCCTGATTCACACTAAACCACATATTCTGACATGAAAAGAGTTTAGAGCAGTGATAAAGTGTTTGCTATTTTCAGTTTTCTTGTTTTTGCAATCTGTTACACTGAAATGGTTTGGATCAGCAAACAGATTTTGACGCCATACAAAGATAACCAAAGTAGTTCTGAGATGATGATTGATGAAGGAGCTACTGCAGCCATTTCGGGCATTTGTGGATGACCGGGTATGAATCTTTCACACCACTGTGGATAAAACTGGAAGGTCTTCCAGCACAAACAACTTATTTAACTTCATGCCACAGTATCTCCATTGAGTTTAAGTCCAAACTTTAAGATCAGACCAATCAACCTTGTTTTTGTATAATTATTTTTTTTTTTTTTTTGCAGCATTCAGAGGTCCTGCTGCCTAATCTAAATTTGGCTGAACTTAAAGTCTTGAGCTGATGGCTGGACATTCTCATTCAGGATTTTCTTGTTAAGAGCAGCTCTATAATAAAGTATTTATATATATATATATATTGTGATCTCCTGAATAAGTTGTCAAAGAGCTCTTGGAGAAATATTGGTGGGATGGCCCCTCCTGGGAAGGTTCACTGCTGTTCCTTTTTCTCTATTCATGAATAATGGTTTTTGTTTTGGTTAATTGGCATACTAAAACATTATAAGCCTTTAAGTAATTTCAGATTGATATATATATATATAATTTGACTTTGTTTCTCATCTGCTCTTTCATTTTTTTATTGGGGCATGATGTGTTACCGTCTGAGATCTTTCAAACTACTTCATGTTTCACCTTACAATTTTCTGATTGTAGTGGGCTAGTGGTAATCAGACCTAGGTGTGACTATTGAAATTACAGAACATTTTCTAAAAACTGCAGTTAGTCACAGTTAATTTATGATTCAAAAAAGTGGACAAGTATATTTTACACATAACAAATGAAATAATCATTTTAGTGCTTTTTGTTTTCTCTCTGCTTGTTTTGAGTTTATGTTTCCTTCTCTTCTTACTGTCTGTTTTGTATTTTTTTTGGACTTTCAGTGTGTTATTAAAAGTTTTCTACTGCCTCTCATCTGTCTGCCTCCTGCCTACATGACGGTCCTTTTCCATACTGAATCCTGACAAGATTAAACTCACACCCAAACATGCAACTAATCTCTTGACATACTTAAAACATTAACTCGTTAATCTTGCCAGAATGCTAAATCATGATAGTTTATTATTCAATATTCTTTATAAAAGCAGGTGAAAAATGAAACCAATTTAACTCTTTAACCAGTGTATTCAATGAACAGTACTTCTTTTTACTGTGAAACTTCATGAAGTAAAAGGATCAAACACAAACCCTATCTGGTTTATGTTAGTTACTTTATTTGTATATTTATTATCTAAAGTACACACCATTGGGGAAACTGTGCTTTACAAATTACTAATTAAGTTAAGCTGGTTTCTGCCAGTGCCCCTGCATTAATCCTTGTTTTTGACATTTTATGTCAGGAAATAGGTTTTATTTTGCTCAATTAAATTCTCCATTTTAAGATACCAAATGTTTTATTCACAATATGAATATAACAGTAAATTATGAGCTTAATTATCAGCGTTGTTAGAATTTATAGGCTATCCGTTTTGCAAAAGTTGTCAAACCATCAGTTGCAAGTGATATACTGCTGCAGCCTATGGCTTCTGCTTTAATTCATACTTAGTTCAAACTAAGACTAGGAGTCAACTTTCTGCAAGTTTTTATTCTGAGAATAGACAAGCCGCATCGTGCAGCATAATTTATAAGACTGCTGACTGTGTTTCCATAAATCACTCTCCTTCTCTAACCCCGATCCCTGGATCTCCTCTTTTGTGACTGTCTTTATTTTTTAATCTCTGCAGCCTCTCCCTCTGCTGCCTTATTCGTGACCCTGGTAACTTCAATTCTCTCACTTTCCCTTCTTGTTCAGTCTCTGGTCACCCCTCTAAAGCATTTTTCACAAATAGTGGAGACTCACTGGTGCCATGCCCTGTCTATGATTTTAGCCAATTATGGATGCCCCCCCTCCCTCTACTTTTCCACACATTGTAATCCATCTTCCTTTGTCCTGAGACTCCATTTTGAAATTATTAAACAAAACCGATCTGAACATGACTTTGCATCATTGCTCAAGTCAAATTGATCTTTTTTTTAGGATCAAATCCAAATTAGTTTGCTTATTCACTTGTAATCTGGTAATTTCTTAAAGCATAATAAAAAATGGTTCTCCAGTTCAAATTAACATGTCTATAAATATAGAAGATTAGAAATAAATCAAAACATATCTGAGTAAAAAGACTGATATTTTCCCCAAACATTGTTTTATGGAGCCCCTAAAAAAACAAAACAACACTAAAATAACAAAAAAAACATTTAAATTAATTCCTTTTGTGATTCATTTAAATGACCCAACACAATGAAATAAGGAAAAGCAATCCACCCCCCCACCTCTTGATTTTAATTTTTTTTCTTTTAGTTTTTTTCTTATGTCTCTGGTGGGAAGTCTGCTTGGGAAGTCAGACAAAATATGTTGAAGGAAACAATTGATCATTGCACTTTCTAAAATCGTCTGATAAGGTTTGAAAAGAAGATCCTGACCGCGGGTTTAAGACCAGTTGCCACACTATATCATGTTTTGGTCCAATGAAAGATCACTCATGGTGAGCAAAATCTATATATCCTACAGATGTCCTTGGCCACTATTGTAGTTAAACTCTATTTTACAAATGAGCAAACAAGCTTGACTAGATAGAAAAATAATTGCAACAATAGGCAAGATAATAGAAAATCAGTGAATCAAGTGCAACATTTCAATTTCTGATTGAATTAATTATTTATACTCGCATATCCCTGTTACAGAGAGTGGTAATACAAGGCATAATTAAAAAATTCAGATACTAAAACAATACATATTGTTAGTCATGCAATATTACTTCCACATGGCAAACCTGTGGTTACAATTATACCCCTGCTGTTTTCACGAGACATTTCAAACCAAAAAGCTAAACAACGCAGTAAGTTTACATTGCCTACAAATGTGAAGTTTATGTATCCTTTAATATTTTCTGAAATAATCTTGTTGAGTGTACTTAAAACACGGAACACGGATTTTCAAAATCCAGTCTAGTGGGCAGAATAGTTTTTATTAAAACTTTTAGCCATTAGGGGCGCTAGATGTGTAACTTCCAGGTTTAGCGCCCCTGAAGGCCACTAGCAACACTGCACGGTTGTAAAATTAAGCAATCTCCCTCCGTGTTTTGGAATCTGATAACAGACCACTTTGGACCAGCAAATTGAGAAGTCATGGAGTTAGTTGTAAAGACAAGAACATATTCAACTCTCTAGATTAAATCCAGCATCAAAGAACCAAAAATATGTCTGATCAGGTAAGTGTCATATCTGTCATGTTTTGTTGTTACACTACCATAACCTAGAATGGATCATGCGACATGGTCACATGACCAGTGACGGATCCGACAATCTCAAGTTATATAGGTGAGTTTTTGAGAAGGGCAGCCTGCACAGAGCATCGATACGTGCCAAGTGCTGTAAATTGACCTGACAAATCATTTAACATATCTCAAAATAAGCTAATATTTGTATCAAAACGTACACGGTATTGGTTTATCGGAAACATTTCCCAATACCAACACTTAATCTACAGTATTTTCACTCCACTTGTTAGTAAAGGCCACTTCAGTGCCTCTTTTGACAAGAGAAAGTATTACAAAAACAAACTCCTCTGAGCCTCTCAGAAAATCTCTTTCTCACTTAACAGGGAAATGACAAAAATCAAATTTATTAGGATAACAATCTTAAAACATAACTGCTTAGGAGTTGTTCACAATTTTCAGTCTTCTTACAGATTGTAAGGGTTCGAGGTCTTGTGTACGCTGAAATGCTGACTGGTAATGCGGCTCGTATTTTAGCACATTTTGCTGTTCACCTGATAGCAAACTGGTGATCACAGGACAACACGGAAGGCGGAATCAGTGTTGCCAAGTCTTGGGCTAGTTGTTTTATAAAGATGCTTGTAAATTTCGAGAGTCACACATTACGTTTTTTCGTTTTTGCTTGTTTTTGCTTGTTTTTGAACATAAGGTTGCTTATTTGGACTTGGCTTTTTTTGTCCAACAGAACTCTTTTTCCTGGCTATTGTGCTGCACAACAAGCGCCATTAAGAGACCTACTTGCACTGCTGCTGCGTTATAGACAGTGTGAGCTAGCCAAAATATCTGTCCATATACACACAAAGTGTTTCTGAACTATCCGGATGTGTTGTTTTTGTGCCTCAGTGCTTTTTGCCCTGCTTCTCTCCCCTCCCTGCGGAGCCTAGTGGCCAGCTTTGAGAACATGTATCCCTGTGCTTCATTGTCTTCCTGCATATTGCAAAAAGCCTAAAATAAAATCAATAGGAATTGTTATGTCATGTTATTTTGATACATAAATACATAATTTAATAACATAATGAGCTCAGAAAAACTGCTTGAGCTAATGGGGGGAATTTCCGTGGAAAATTAGTGCGTATGAGCGTCAACTTCCGAAACACAGCGGTTGCTACGTAATTGGTGCGTTTAATGCAATGGTACATTTTATACAATTAGTCCACAGATGTCAAAAAACAGCACATGAGTTTGAACAAGAAAAACTATAAATAACACCAACCACCGTAGATGATGATGCTAGGCATAATGTTTATCCATCTGTCTGAACAAAGCATTGATATAAAATTTTCTGCTCAATTAATACATGTAGTCTATAGTAAGATATTAAAATGATTTGTTTGGATGTGGAATTTGCTTTTTAAAAATGTATGAATATCCGACATATTCCTTTTTAGTAAAATGTGCAGTCACATCAATGAAAAAATAGCCCCATACGTGCATAGGTTCTATATATCAATCTTAATAAATTGGGGATTGCCAAATTCAGCCTTTTTATGTATGCTTCTCAAAAAGAAAACAAGTATTCAGTTGCCTTTCGGGGCTTCTGTAGGTCAAATCTGTACTTTTTGGTCCACATCCAGTGAAGTTGAGGAAGCTGATCATTATTCAGAGAGCAAGGGTTATCTAGGTTAAACCATTGTCAGCTTGCTCTTCTTCTTTCAAACTGACCTCTGAAGCTTACAGTCTCTAGAATGACGTGTCTCAGGGCAGAACAATGTCACCTCAGCTGTTATTATTAAGAAATAAATTCTGCAGCACCCAAAAAAAGAATAAAAAATGAGCAGCAAATTCAATGACTTTCACAAGGTCAAAGAAAGGTGACGGTTATTACTCAGCTTAGCTTTTTAAGTTGTTTGTCCTCTCATGTGCTGCTTCGGGAGAAATCGACCTCATTCTCGCCTGGTAATTAGGTTTTGTTCAGAAACTTCCACTACAAATAAGAACAGATGCAAAATCATGTGTAAATATTTCACAATAACACAATTTATATCAATCTCATTTGGAGCTAGAATGCTTTGTGTAACTCAGAAAAGTTTTAGAGTTTGGTAACATCAGGAAGTCGACATTGTTGTGATCTTCTTTATCGCGTGCCGTCTCAAAGAGCTTTAAAAGGTAATTTGACTGTGCCCATTTTATTGACTACGTAACCTTTTTGCTTTACTAGATGTAAAAGTGGGCTGCAAAGTGGTGCAGTTGGTGGTAACATGAAGGTCCTTGGTTTGAATCCCAGCCTGGGCTCTTACTGCATGAAATTCATGTTCTCCATGTGCATGTGTGGGTTTTTTCTGAGTACTCCAGTTTCCTCTCACAGTCTAAAAACAAGACTGTTAGGTTACTGGCCTCTTCAAATTACCCTTAGGTGTGAGCATGGCTGTTTGCCAGGCATGGACTGGTAATCGGGCGTACCGGGCATTTTCCCGGTGGGCCGACGTGCTGTTTGGGCCGGCAGACCCGACATGTATATTAATAATATGTATTATTATTATTATTATTATATATCAGCCTCGTTATATTTGCATAAAGCATGAAGAAAAATAAAATCAGCAGCGCAAGAGTCTGTTCCGATCATCCGGCCCTTACCACAGGCTACTGCAGCCCATTGGTTATCATCCCTGATAGTCTAAAGGGCTAGGCCAGGCAATCATAAAGTAGAAAAACACCTTCACGCTCCATGTGGAGCGGTGTTCACAGTAGTAATGGATAAGAAAGGCAAGGGAGGCGCAGAGAAACTGCGCGAAAAAAAGAAACGAGTTCTTCAAACGGATGCTGCGAAATGTGTCAAACTGACTGACATGTTCCCAACAGCAGGCCTTCATCTGCTCCGGTGTCTGATGTAAAATATGGTGGTGGTGGTTGTAGTGGAGGCGACGGCGAACCGAGCAGTGAACATGTCAGTGCGGCTGCTGCAGTATCAGAACCTGCGGTAAGCTGGACAGTTTTACTATGTAATGATGATAGGATAAACCAACCAACCCCTTGATGAATATGATAAAATAACATAACCCCAAAAATATGTTGGTTAATGTTCCATGGTAAAGTTAGTTTGTATAGTAAACACAGGTGCTGCTACCCATAGACATCATATACGTACACGGCTCGTTGGGCGGGTTCTGCCTATGCTGCGATGCGTCAGAGCGTCCGCCATGTTAAATGTGGCAAATCTGCAGTTACTCAGTCACTTAAACAGTATCAGAGGGACTTTAATCTCAGAATATACTTTGTATTCGTAATATTTTAATTTTTTTTAATATTAAAAGTTTATTTAAGTATCCCTTTAGCTTCATTCTCCTGAATTTATTCTCGTAAAGAATAAAAATAATTAAAATAATCTAACCTGGCCCTATTACTCCAGGAGTGAAATAATTCTGCAAACTGTGACTATTCTGGAAATGTTCCCTCTTAATTCTCATAATATGACATTTTTCTCATAACATTACCACTTTTATGTTTGGTTTTTCTTTTGTTTGTTTTTTTACTTTATTTTCCTAGGTCTTTTTTTCTCATATTAGTAATTTTACCTCTTTAATACTCCCCCAAAAAGTCTGTTCCTAAAGTTACACATGTGACACGGTTTTATGCTAAAAACCTTGAAAAAGAATGGTCTTGCACAGCTTTTTTCTAGTGTTGCCCCTCTGCAGCTTTAGTGTGTCCAGTTTTGCAACATGTTGCAGCCTCAGTTTATGGAAGGCAGATACAAGTAGTGAAATCAGCCCGAATACATTTCCATGCAGCACAGGAATGAGGCATCTTCTCTGATCCACGTTCACTACAACAGAACTTAACTTTTTTCTGCCACATATAATATGGCGTTGATGTTGACGTGCGAACCTGCGCCCAACGACGCGTCTACGTATATGTCTATGCTGCTACCCATAAACTTCATGCTAGCACTAGTGGCTAATGATGATTTTTTGTAGTCTAAACTGAGTGCATGGGAAAATAAGTCTTGGTTTGGCTAATACGTCTGTCTTCCACCCTGAACTGAACACTTTTCAATGCGAGAACCTTAAAACCACTATTCACCAACAATAACAGAATGTAGTATGCAAAAGTCATCATTAGACTATCATTGTTTGTAGTTAGAGTAGCCTTGGATACACCAAGGCTAAATGAGGTTTTGCCGCTTGACGAAAGGCAGGTGACAGTTTCTATTAAGATGGATAAGGTCAATACAAGACAGTCACAATTTTTGAAATCATATTATTTTGCTATATCATTTTGCCTGTTATGCCAATTAGACTGTGTATCTCTATGTATGACTTTGTAAGAGAGTCAAATAGTATGTCAAATGTTTTTCTAAAGCCACTCCCCAATATGAAAAGTGAGAGCACTCTGATTTCATTATTAGGCTAATTGTTGAACTACTGTTAGAAGAAATTACATAATTTTGTGTCAGTGTTATGCTAATACAGCTGTGTCTGTCAACCAGACAATCAAATAACTCTGGAACTGACTGCATCCTTATGTGAAAAAAAAACAAAAAAACAACAGTGACAACACGTTTTGTTGTGCCAGGTTGAGAAACCAACAAGAGGAGAGTGGTAGTGTGGGAGAGGAGAGAGTTCACAAGACAGAAGTCAGGGAGGGAGAGGAGAGAGTTGGCGAGACTGAGGAGAGACATGGTGCGAGAGATGAGAGCAGAGAGCAGGAGGAAATTGATTACTTTGCCCGTCCTGATCCTTGTCTTTTACAAAACGTTTTGAATCACCACCCACAACAAAGCACAAAAAATCCAGTTGTGCAAAAGGTATTCACCACTAAAAATGCTACCAACAGGAGGTGGCTCAGATATTGTGAGAAACGTCATGCTTTATTTTGTTTTGTATGTATTGCATTTGGAAAGACTACTGACACAAGCTCATTTATTACTGGGATGTCTGATTGGAGGCATGTGCACCAGCGCACAGAAGAGCATGAGAAGAGTAGCGCACATCGGATGTGTTCTGAGGCTTTGTTACTAAGGTGTTCAGAAGCAGATATCAGCAGTAGGTTTGCTGGTCATCAGCTGTCTGCTAGCAGGGAACAGGTCAGAAAGAGACGCCGGGTTTTAGAGCGCGTTGTGGATGTGGTCAAAGTGTTGGGGAAGAGGGGGCTGAGCTATAGGCATGAAGAGAATGAGTCGGCCTACACACTAGGTGATCACACCATTGACCATGGGAACTTTTTGGAGCTGATCATCCTCTTAGGAAAATATGATGTCTGCCTCAAAGAGCACATTGACCAATGTATTGAAAAAAGTAAACAGCAACATCAATCCAGTGGAACAAGAGGTCGAGG
Source organism: Fundulus diaphanus (assembly GCA_037039145.1). Lineage (NCBI taxonomy): Eukaryota > Metazoa > Chordata > Actinopteri > Cyprinodontiformes > Fundulidae > Fundulus > Fundulus diaphanus. The sequence continues at coordinate 27,780,409 of CM073123.1, forward strand.
GTCTCTCATCACACTTCTCTCTAAAACCGCTGTCAATAGAGTCATTGATAAAATTGGCCACCTAATTCAAGATTGCATTTCAACAGATGTAGAGAAAGCTGGACTGTTCTCTATTCAGCTGGACACAACACAAGACATCGCCTCTCAGGATCAGTGTTCAATAATTTTAAGATACGTCACTGCCACTGTACACGAAAGGCTTATATCCCTAGTGAGGTGTGAGGCATCCACAGGACAGTACTTTGTGAAGTTGGTGTCCGATGTCTTGGACCATCTGAGGCTGAACAAAGACATGTGTATAGGAAATTCAACAGATGGGGCATCAAATATGCAAGGCACATACAAAGGATTTTCAGCACTGATGACATCTCAGTCACCAACTCATGTCCATGTATGGTGCTATGCACATGTGCTCAATCTTGTGCTTTCTGACACTACGCAAACTGTCATTGAAAGTGGATCATTGTTCAGTCTGTTGAACGAAATTGCGGTCTTCATCAAAGACTCCTATCAAAGGGTCAATGTGTGGGAGAATCAAGCCCAAGACAGAAGCCATAGACGCCTCTCTCCAATTGGGGAGACAAGATGGTGGTCAAAACATAATGCTCTAAAAAAAGTGTTTGGACATTTTGGGAAACCTCAAAATTGTTTGTTTGCAGATGCAGTCCTGACTCTGGTATCCATAGAAAACAAAGCTCACGAAAAAGCATCAGTACGACCCAAAGCAGGAGGGTTGAAAGAGGGCCTCTTGAAATAAGAAACTATATTAACTGCTCAGATATTCCTGCGAATATTTGAACAAACAACACCCCTGTCTAAATACCTCCAGACAGAAGGCATGGATATCCTTTCAGCCCATCGTATGGTGATTACAACACAAGAGGCCCTGAAAAGCATTGCTAGAGATTTTTCAGGTGTGAAAGCTGCAGCAGACACTTTTGTGCAATGGACAAATGAGAATATTGAAAAAAGAGAGGAGGAAACGGACATTGAAATTGAAAGTGCATTGCCTCAGAAACGAGAAAGGAAAAAAAAAACTAGAGCAGGAGAAATGGCTCAAGATGAGCCTCCAACTGATGCTGAGAAAGCATTTGAACTAAATGTCCACAACAGAATTCTGGACACTGCTCTTGAGGCTATTCATAGAAGGTTTATGACACATGGCACTCTTTTCGCCAATTTAGCATGGCTGGATCCCAGGAACTTTGAACAGCTCCGGACCACTACTCTGCCCGACGCTCTGGAAGTTTTGAGTAGATGTCTGATGAAATTCAGCACTAGTGCAACAGTGGACAATCTCCAATCAGAGATGAAATGTTTAGCAGGACAGTGGGACAGACTGAAAGCATCCCATCTTGAAGATTACATGACTAGAACAGTAGAAGATGGAGCTGAAGGACAAGAAGAGGAAACGGATATAGTGGGTAAAACCTGTGCCTCCTGTAAAAATTGCCCACTGTGCTGCTACCAGATTCTACAGCGGCTTAACATGTTCTCAGATGCTTATCATCTCCTAAGTTCTTGCTGACCCTTTCCCTTACCCAAGTGGCCTGTGAAAGAACCTTCTCTACGCTCAAGTTCTTCAAGTCCAGACTTAGGAGCAAACTGTCTGCAAGCAAGCTGGAGGCATTTATGTTGATGGCCACTGAAAAAGACACAGTGAGTGCACAGTAGTCCAATGTTACCCTACAGTATCTGGAAGACTGAATAGATCTGATGAGCAACTTACAATAACTTCTTATGATGATGTAACGTGATAATAAGTGTGATTGACCGTGACTTTTCTCTCTCTCTCTCTCTGATCTAAGAATGTGCTGTGGTGGAGTTCACATTTTACAGTATTAATAAATTAAGATTTTGGAAGTATTTTAAGTGTCCACTCTCACTAATTTCCATTAACCTGGCCTCAAGGTATTGCACAGTTGGTATTGCACAGTTGGTATACACATTCAGTACACAAAAAAAATGTGGTGGGCCAGTCTAGTCCAAAATGCCAGGGCCGATTTTTTGTCCCAGTCCACCCCTGGCCCCTGCACAGATAAGAGGGTATAGACAATAGATGGATGGAAGATATACAGATCCACATCAGTCAGTTTATTTTAATACAATTTAATTAATATGGAATCAAATTCTGATCCAATGAGAAATAGTCAATTTCTACACATAATCATGTTACAGTACAAATTCTGCTCATCATTTACTGCCAGTTATAAAAACGTCATGATTCTGAGGAAGCCCAGCCGGTTGCACCAATTCTTTGACTTTGCAGCAGTTCTTATTCCTGCAAGCAATGAGCCCTTTCTTTTCCACGTTTTTAGAACACAAACACTTAGAAACCTTTCTTCAGTTACAGTTTTCACAAGCACAAAGCAGTCATTTTAATCGCCTTAAGGCTAAAAATAAACAGCACTAAAAAAAAATACATTCTAATTTTGGCATTTAGGCCTGTATGTCTGGTTGACGATGAATATTTGACTTTGACAAACCCCCTGCTGGTTCCTCCTATTTTTGTTCCATTCATTGCCAGTTTTAAAGTTCTGTCATATTGCCAGGAGTTTAAGAATTGCAAATTCACCTGTTTGTTTTTAAAAGCAGATAACTTTTTGTCTCTTTTGTAACAATCACAGAACTGAAAATGCCTCACCTGAGGCTGATGATTGATCTTCTAATGGGTCCAGATAAACTTAATGTTGTCAGGTTCTTGGGGCTTTAGTCCTGCTTTTGACTGAGTTATTGGTTTGGCATTACAGCAGCTACTGCTGACTTTAAACAAGAATAAGACATGAGAGCACATTACTCCTGCTGCAGCCCCTTTCACGAAGACCAAAGTGTGCTTTTTTAAAAACAATTTGAGTTCTTACTATTGATCTTAAAGACTCTCTGCTGCTTGACATCATCTTATTTACCTGACCTTTTAACAGCCATATGAGCCTGTATGTAGGCGGTGGTTCTCAGGCACGGGACCTTTACTTGTCCAGACACTCGGCTGAAGATTAGAGGTCACAAAACATCGGTGGTCAGAACTCATAAGCTCTGAAACAATATCTTACCCGATGTCAAAGATGGACTTTATCACCAGGCAAAGGCAAACATTTGCCTCAGGACATATATACTGGGGATCAAATAAATCCCTAGTAAAACCACAGCATGGTTGTTACGTATTTTTCATATTTGCTGCCAGACATGTTCAATTTAGAGAGACTTTCTCCAAAACACCTTAAAAAGCATAAGACAAAAATGTTATCTTCAGAACAACCCACAGGTCAATAGTCTGGCACACATTCAACTCTGACTCAGAAAAATACATCAGTGTAAAGAAACCTGAAGAGAAAAAAATAGGAGGAAATTGGAAAACAAAACCCAAAAGGTAAAGGATGTTTCCAAATATGGTGATTGTTAGCTTTTTTAATCTTTATTAATACACTTTGCTTGTTGCTGACGGTAAACAGTGTGCAGGAAAAACACATTTTAGAGAGCGAGTGCTATACTGCTGTGTCACTAATTATTAAAACAGCATTCCAGCTTCTTTTCTCTATCTACAACTGACATGTCAAATATCGTATGCATCATTCCACCGAGGAAAGACATCAGTTTTCTATTTCTGTTCATAAAGGAAACCTTGTGCATATTCAAAAAAAAGATAAACAAGGAGAAACTCAATACAGTATGGCTGTTGATGCTTAATGTATTTATGCAAAGTGAAAAGCTATTTATGATAACTCAGCTACAATTGGGATTATCCTGAAAACATTGTGACTTATATTGATTTCATAAGAAATATAAAAAAAGTATTCCCCAATCTTATTTTGGAGGTGGGGCACGCTCTAATCTGACAAACCCTCATGTCTTCATTTAGATTCTGCTTTTTTTTACTCATACTGAATAAATAAAATCTGTGCATGACAAAAACATTGTTATACACTCGAAAACCCTTCTTAGCCGTATTATGTTAAAATAACATAAACAAATCAGAATATTTACTTCAGTTATAATACACTTCTTATTATGCAGAGACAAATGTAAAAAAAATGCAAGAAAAACATTTCTGCCTCTGGAGGAACAGTCAAAATAAACACTAAACACACTCCTTAACTTTGTGAGAAGACCTCCCAGAAGAAATGAAGTTGTTATAGCTGCAATAGGTATGTCGAGATCGTAATAAAGTCTATTGATTAATCATGAGATGTCATTAAAATCCATATGTATGTAAAGGCAAGTGGCACAATGCATTTAAACAAAGCTATAATTTTCCAGAACAAGGCTGTCCATATTTCTCTCTCTTGAATAAGACAGAATATATTTGTAGGTGAGGATATTATATCGGATCTTGTGCAAAATTCTCAAAACAATACATATTCAATGATATTCCATCTGAGTATCAATGTAACAACTAATAATTCATGTTTTTAAGCCAATGCTGTTTTTCAGTCCTCCCTCCGGTCTGGTGTACGAGAGGACAGTGCAGCATCTGGTGCAGCATTCACTCCATGAATTCAGTTTAGATGCTTATCCGAAAAGAGGACTACTGCATACATTCATGTCTTCTTTTCAGGATCAGATCACTGCTCAGCTGTACCAGCTCAGCCCCTTCATCAGGAATTAGTACTCGCTTGAACATGCATTATAGACTAACATTCAAATGGTTTTAAGGTTATGATCAAATTAATCGATAACAACTAAAAATGTGTCACATTAGACCCAATCAAATGGTTTACATGTGTGTCAGTGACATAATAAAACTATAATTTCCTACCCGTACAAAATATTTTATTTCAAGGGGCCGTGACCTGCTTTTTGGGAATAAATGAAGGTGACGTAAATTTCAGGCAATATTGTAAAAACGAGTCGCAGCTGTTTAATTAATTTCTATTAAGGCGTTCTCTCCAGAGCCAATGGCTTGGTTTGCAGAAAAGGTACATTTCTGCAATCCTGCGAAGAACTGCAATCCGGTCTGTTTTAAAACTGGAGCAGCCCTGAGTAGCCATTAGCACCACCGTCCTGTAGAACCATCTACTGTTTTTACGAACCGATGTAGTTGTTGGACAGCTGTCTTCAACCCTAAGTTTTTATTTATTTCTCTCCCCATTTCAGAACATCCTGATTACCACGTGAACTACATTTCTCTTAAATGTTTTATAAGGCACTATAGTATTTCACCCATATTAATTTTATTCTTGGATATGCCAAAGATAAGTATTATCAAAATGACTATTTTAAGAGAGATGTCTCTAGAAAAGTCAGTTGGACAACGAGCTTTGGTGTTTCCCCTGCAGACATTAAAGGTAAAATTTATTGGAATAACAGCATTAGACGGACGACATTTCTTGATATTATGTGCAAGGAGAGAAACTATTATCAGAATTTACTTGAATGACTCTCTGCTGTGTTGGGGAAAGCTCCGGTCTGAATTGTATTTACAGTCCCAAAGTGAAAATGACATTTTGCACTAACAAGTGGTCTGGACTCCCTTGCAACTCATTTCGCTACCCAGTGTAAAAAAAGAATAAACACCAGAGCTACAGTGGAAATATAAGTGACAAACAGCATATTGATCACATAAATCCCCCTAACCGGGACACTGGCTGCCGAGCAAGATCATTGATGTGGTAAATAAAGCTGGAATGTGAGTATAAATCAGGTTTTTATCGGTGGACAGCAGTTTAACAACTGCTCTCCATGACATAATCACATTCCAGTAATCTCTAGACGACACTCTCTAAATCACCCTCGGCACTCAAATGAGAGATGGTGTTTGCTGTTGGTTGTGCGTATGTATAAGTGCAATTAACTGCATAATGATCTCTCATAATAGAACCAAATGAGTCAGAAGATGTTTTCCCAGATAGTTTTTCTCAATTAATGTGCCAGAAAAGAGTCAGGATTGCTTAATAGACGGCTGATTATTCTTTACTTGTAAGTGATCAGCTGAAGACAGACGAAAATCAAACCTAAGCTTAATTTACAGAAGGCCAGAATTGCAAAGAGAACGTTTGTAAAAAAGTCGGTGAAGGCTTAAACACATACCTATGTGCCTAGAGGTTAAAATGTATTATTATCAATGTTATGTAAGCATGAAAAAAATAGTCAACATAGTTAAAAATATGGCCAAATCAGCATATGACATAGATAAAAAAGAAGAAGAAGAAGAAGAAGTATCGCAACCAAATTTGGACAGTGAGATAAATCTTGACTCTGACCCGGTCAGACAAGGCTTCTCGTTGGGTTGTTTGGTTTTGTCTGACTCTTTTAACACGGCACAGCTTACCAGCAGCTGATGCTTCTGGCAAAGGAGTCATCATGAGGGGACTGATGCGCCAGCAGATAGGGACCATGTTTATGGCGTCTGAGACAAAGGTAAGGATGACAGTTTGGTGGGTCAAAAAAAAAGCTTCATTATTTTGCAATATGTTGTAAGACCAGATCATACCTTTTTTAATCAATATTGTGTTTTGGGTAAAATATAGAGCCCAGTGTGTAATGGTAAGTTAATGAGTTGCAGTTTTACCCCCTGCCACCAGATGGCTGCAGATATGATGTACCCTCCGGATGTTGCAAGTCATCAGTTGATGAACAATGAATATATCACGGTGTACCTGTATCCTCCTGACTCGTTATGTTAATAAATAAGTTTAGTTAACTTACAAACCCAAGTTTCTTCATTAAGATTAGAAACATTACACAGTGTTACTGGGAATATTTCCAGAAACCCTCATAAATATAATCTGAGATAAAAAAAGAGGGGGAAAAAAATCCTTTTTCAGGGTCAGTAGTAATTTGCTACAATTTGCTAAATAGAACCCGGCACACTAATTTCTCTCTTAATTAGTTTACATTGTTGTCAGGAAATTAAAACAGTTCTGTTGCGAACCATAAGTGGCATCACGCTAAAGATTAATGATATGATTTTTCAAGTCAAGATTGTGCTGACTCCATAAAGGCAGATGCAATGCTTAAGCCCTACAATAAATCCTAAATTCACTAACTTCAGAAAGAGCGCTGTTTAATGTTCTAAGGGCTCTGAACTCACAGCACTAACTGAGCTCCAGTGATTACCTCCCCACCAGCCAACAAACGTCCATCTATCCTCAGCCCTCGCTCTCTCTGACAGTCCTTTCACTATCCAATCGGTGATAAATCCTTCCATTCAGCAAACAACACCCCCTCCGACAGTGTGAGGGATCACCTGTCAGCGGGGTCTCTTGCTGGGAGCCTTTGTTGTTTGTGTTTACACTGCCAGCATATTCGGCGTAAATGAGCTTGGAGAGGGATCAGAAGAGGTATTTTGTTGAGCCGCTGTGGTCTTTGCTGATGTTGCAGATTTTTGCTGCTGGGAACAAACTTCGCTGAGTTCCTGTTGGTCTGATGAGGAAAAACTGAAAGAGTTGGTGGAAATTAAAGTTACTTCTGCAACTCATAAACATAAGCATAACAGCGGTTAACCACATTTCCAAAAATTTATTTTTGGTCCTATTTACTATCTGCTAAACAAGGTTACATTTTAATGATATTTCAGTTCAGTTTATTTATGTTGTGCCAATTTGTAACAAATGGCACAAAACAAACATGGTAAATAAATTCAATTATGCAGAACTTCAATTTGGTTCAGATCCAATTTAGACTAGTCCAATTTATTCCACCACAATCCAATTAAATGGACAGATTAAAATCCAATTAAACATTTTGCAGTCTATTCCAAACAACACAGTGTAAATTATTTAATAACAATTGGTAAAGACTTTATCTGAGGAAGACCAACCAGTTGTGTCCAATCTTGGACTTTGAAGTAATCCTTCATCCTGAGGATTGCCTCAATGGGGATCCCATTTTTTTAAAATAAATAACCAATTCAGTCCCAATAATAATGCAACACAGCATATTCTTTTTCATTACCTCACCCCATAAGGTTTAGGATATCTACTGGGGTCAGGCTTAGCCATAGAGGTAGGGTGATGAGCTCTTTTATGCGAGTGGAGCTCAAAGTAGAGCCGGTGCTTCTTATGATGATGTAACGTGATAATAAGTGTGATTGACCGTGACTTTTCTCTCTCTCTCTCTGATCTAAGAATGTGCTGTGGTGGAGTTCACATTTTACAGTAGAAGGAGCAATTTGACGTGGTTTGGGTTTTCAGGGAATATATATATATATATATATATATATATATATATATATATATATATATATATATATATATATATATATATATATATATATATATATATATACACATGACTGACTCTTATCTTAGCCGCTATGATGCCTGACAGGAGCTACCATGCTGTGGAGAGACAGGTTATAGTTGATAGTTGGTAGGGGCCGTCCTCTCCTGGGGGTCTTTCATTATCAGAACTGTTCTGCCCTCTGTCAGCCATTCAGGGTGGGTCCCTCTTGTGAGCGGTTGGTTCATTTGTGACTCTAGGCATTTATGGAGAGGAGTCAGCTTCTTCAGCCAGTAGGCATGGATCATATCTGAAGTGGAGGCACTTCACTCAGCGTCATATGTCAATGTTGTAGTTGACAGGCTCCTAATTTAGCCATGATCTTATCTCTTAGTTCAGACATTCTCACATTCAGTTGTTCTTGCATCATTGGGGCTTCGTACCCAATCTCTGGGGGATTGATATTAACTCCCCCTGTGTGACTGTGTGTCTTAGTTCCCTCCCTCTAGTTGTGAAATTATCTCTTGGATCTCTAGTTGTAAAGCAGCTGCTGTTTCTGGATTTTGGAACACTGAGTTATTAGCTGTTTTGCTGTTTGTCTACACTGTGGGTATCGAAGCATCCATGTTTCCCACAGTCTTTTCATCTAGCCCGTTGACTAGGGTTACTGGAGTAGCAGCATTCCAATGATCTTGCCCGAGGAACAACAGTGGATGGTTTTACAAGCCCACTATATACATATGCACACTATATATATATTATATATATATATATGGATTTAAAACAATGTAAATGTTCAGACCAAATACAATCACTGAGTTATGCTTTCAAGACCAGATCTGCAAGATTAAACGGACAGAAACGTCATTTGAATTTGATTCAGAAATGCAGTAATTGTTAACAACAGGCATAACTGTGCCTAACACCTGTAAATGGTAAAGATCTTCATTGCTGAAGGCATTATTTGGTTTAGTCTTATATTGTTTCAAAAAAGTGCCTTTCCTGCATGCTGCACTTCCTCTAAAAATATATATGGGCCTCATGGATACACTGGATATCCAGGTGTTCTTCCTCAATAACAGCTGGAATTAAACGTCCAAGAAAACAATTAAATGGTTTAAAGATTGCTCTGACAGAGGAACAAATGTACTGGAGAAACCTGGAAAGTTTGTTTGTCAAACCAGCTCTGACTTCTCGTAACACTGGCCCTGAGGCAGCACCTGTTGAGATGCAACCCTCGAATTGGTGCACAGCACGTTTTGCTCCAAATGAAGGATGGTGAATATGAAACATGACAGCTGAACACAAAATGCCACTGGCATGAAAGCCAGGTGAAGTCTGGTGAACTCCTAAAGGATCATCTTAGATCAGCAGGACAACATGATGTAAAGAGGAATAACCTTCCACTGCAATGCATTCAGGAACCAAACCTGTCTTTTGTGTTTTTGCCTGCAGCAGTGCTGTTCATCTGTTATTGGTGGCACTATAAATCTCACAAAACTAACACAAACCTGTATTATAGTGGCAATATCATTAATGAAAATATAGTGTTTTATGAATAAACATTAACAGCTGTGGCATTTGAATTATGCCTATAATTTGTGAAATTATACCATAGACCTAATTTACACTTTAATCTAGAAAAAATAATTCACAATTTATTTCAACTTCTGAGCATGCAATTTAATTATAATGATGAAACACACACACACACACACACACACACACACACACACACACACACACACACACACACACACACACACACACACACACACACACACACACACACACACACACCAGAAAGCACATGCACTGATATGGTTTATATCATATATCTTTTTTTTTTTTTTTAGTTTAAAGATGATTTATTAAAGTTCAGGCTACAGAAATAACACAATGTGATGTGATTGATCGAGGTCTGAACGTCAGTGCAGGAGGAAACATTTAGTTCGAGTGGACCTAACTGGGGAGGGACAGTGAGGGAAACACTGCGGCTTTATATCATATATCTAACTACCTGCTTAATGTTTTCTGTTTTGCATATGAACAACTACTCTGTCTTTAAACCTGCAAAAGCAGCTGAATGTCTGACTCATCAGTCAATAACAAACTGTACAATTGGTAACAAACTGTTCTGACATCTACCTGACCTTAAGTGTTGGTAAAACAAAGGAACCAGGACAAAAAGCAGCACCGCACCCGAGCTTTGGAAAGATTTACCCTCAGACGTCGCTGTGTGTCTTGGGGAAAGAAAGATTTGTGCGCAAGGTTCTCCATTATTTGTTCACTTGGGAACTAAGGAAGGTTAGTCTAGTTTTATCTGTTCTTCTCATCTGTCTCTGGTAAAGATGACATAGATCTTCTGAATAATCAAATTTTACTGCTGAAAACACTTAACTCAAACTTCTTAGGCTGACAAGCTGTAGTTTATTCTCCTATAGTATTGGAGGTGGTTGAACGACAGAGACGACATTGTAAGTATTTAATAAACGACAATAAAGCCACAGTAGAAAGGCTGAGTACGAGGAACAAGATACATCAGTCTTGCTTCCATGAGGTTAATGGAGGAAATCATCATTCATATATATCCTATATCCTGGCCCTATTATTCATTCCTATTTACTCCTCCTTGGTCTAACTTCCACCGGGGAAGGGTGGGGGCTCCAACAAGTCTCAAATAATGCATCAACACATCCTACATGACTTATCTCCAAATATCTTGCTTCATTAAACCTCAGCACTGTCTGTAGACCAAAACAGGATGTGTGAGAAGCCACGCCTCTCTCCAGCTGCAACCTGGCCCCTCCTTTCCCTTCTCACCCGTAGCCTCCTATGCGAATATTTATAAAGGATAAAAACACAGCAAAACAGCATCACCTTTCAGAGGAACATTTCTAGTGAAGAAGTAAGGAACTCAAAACTTTATAAAGCTGTTAGCAAGAGAACATTTTGATCTGCTGGTGGTGCTCTCCACCATGTTGCTCCAATGCTGCGCTGCTCTGACAGTGGCTGTTCACATGGACATACGTGCACGCGTGGCCAGCCTGGCTATGTAAACAAGAGACTGGAGAACAACACAGAGAGATGGCATGTGACGTCATACCACCCATCTGAAATATTACCTTTAGTTCTTCACATCACTATTTTTTTGGTAATTCTATCTAAAATAATGAAATGTTGCTTATGGCTCCTTTAAAACTGAACTTGTGGTGCAGTTCTTTCCATTGAAACGGCAAATGATTCCATTGGGTACCGTCTCAGGATGGATTATGGAAATTAACTGTAATATAAGAAAATGCAATAAAAAAGAAATAAAAATAAACAAATTCAAAGAGGATGAAGATATGAACACTAACTTTTATACTTGTGATGATATTATGTATAATCTTTTTTTTGACAGCCCAGACATTTATTTTGTTAAACTAATAACCCTCCAAAACCATTGATGTAGCAAACAAAGGAAGTTGTGCTGTGTTGCTCATAGACATAATATATATAGATGCCTCATTGGGCGGAGTCTGCCTATGCTGCTGATGCGTCAGAGTGTCCACCATGTTGAATGTGGCAAATCTGCTGTTAGACTCAGACACTTAAACAGTATCAGAGGGACTTTAATCTCAGAATATACTTTATATCTTTGCTATCTTTATTTAATAATGAAGATAATATCTTTATTTTTGTAATATTACAAGTTTATTTTCGTATCCCTTTGGCTTCATTCTCCTGACTTTAAATAAAAATAATTAAAAGAATCTAACCTGGCCCTATTACTCCAGGACTAAAATAGTTCTGCAAACTGACTATTCTGGAAATGTTCCCCCTTAATTCTCATATGACGTTTTTCTCATAATATTACCACTTTTGTCTTTTTTTACTTTATTCTCCTATGACTTTTTTCTCATATTAGTAATTTTATTTCAATACTCCTCCAAAAAGTCTGTTCCTAATTTGCGTCTATATCAGATCTTAAGGGTTCACACGGTTTTATAAAATAATGAAGACCACAATGTTTAGATTTAACCAATTGATTTTTCTATTCACAACACATACACACATATATATATTTCTCTCTCTCTCTCTCTCTCTCTCTCTCTCTCTCTCTCTCTCTCTCTCTCTCTCTCTCTCTCTCTCTCTCTCTCTCTCTCTCTCTCTCTATATATATATATATATATATATATATATATATATATATATATATATATATATATATATATATATATATATACATCTATAATGTGGACATATAGTTACATATAAACACACACCTATTTATTTATAATACTTCAAAATCTATATATGCACATCCATATCTAAAAGCATCGATCAATAGCTCTCTGTTTTGCCATCTCTATCAATTAATCTATATATTTCTTTACAAGTAGAAATAAGCTCCATCTATATATTTCTATTTAAAAACATATATACAGGGAACATAGACGTTCACTGCCACATACTGCCACACACAATATGGCGGTGACGTCAATGTGCAAACCTGCGCCCAATGAGGTGTCTATGTATATATGTCTGTGGTGTTGCTGACCAACATCTTTTCTTCTGTGTTTCTTGGTGCAGTGTCACCACAGCGCTACCACAGGCGAAGGGTTTAGCAGGTTGGTCATAAGGTTTGGTTTGTTTGACAAAGTGCAGCGTGAAAGCAAACTACACCAGCTGAAATATGCAATTTGGTCCCCAATCGAACCGAGTCTACATGACTACCGGGTGTGAAAATGACCTTAGACTCAAAATGTTGAACTGCCCCCCAAAACAACCTTCAACAAGCTGTTGTGTTTGGTGACTATCTCTGCTCATTTTCCTGGGTCTGTACAGTAATGATGCTCAAGTTTTAGGTCATTTTGCGGACCACCTTCTTGTAATGGGGGGATGCTCATCTCCTCCAAGTGCTCATGACATGTATTATCACTGTTTGCTGACAAAGATAAGACTTTATAAAAAAACAAAAAGTTCTATAATTGTGTTTAGTAGATGTAACTGCCACACCTGCCCGTGTTACAAAGGCCCTCTGATGGGCTTTTAGCTTTTGGCCTTCCTCGAAATGCCCAAGTAATTACCCTGTATTATCACCAACTCTTGCTGAGTCTGTGTGAGAAACCACTCGAGATCAGAGGGGCAAGCCTAAGTGACAGGTTTTTCTCTGTCTGAAAGTGCACTCGGCAGTACTTTCCTGTGTGATCCCAGGCTGCTGACTGGTAAAAGAGTCATACCTCGGCAACTAATGCTAGAAAGTGGCTTTGTGGTAACACCACAGTGTAATTGCATCATCATAGGAGTATTTTTAGGCAATTTTGTGGCCCCTAATTTGATTTGGAAATGTCTTGCAAAGCAAGGCCAATAATAACCCACTTTGAGGAACGGCAGACTGTGACGGTTTGCAATTGTAGATAAGTTTGCATTCCACGTAAATGTTAAGAAAAATAACAAAATAAGTCTTTGAAAGTCAGAGAAATACTGTTGGAGCATCACAGCAATTATCTTTAAGGGAGGAAAATGTGAACAAAGCAGCCATAAATGCCAATAAGCCCTCCTGCCAGTGGTATTACTGTGCATTAAGTGTCCATTTGTGAGGCTTACATAACTACAGAAATGCATAAAAGTGATAGCTCTTCAGGCATCATGCTGTATCACCACAAGCACGCTTTGGAAATGGGCGCAATGGTAGTGAATAAACATCTAAAGATGAACAAAAAAATATATAATAAAAAATAGGCCAGACTTACATAAGGAGAAAGATGGTCAGATTGAAGTCAAAGATAGTAGCAAAGTTAACTTTTTCTTGTCCTTGAGTAGAAATTCTGTGATGTCATCTTCTCCTCACACATCTGGGATTGGTGATCTATAGCACTATTGCAAACACCCACACAATTTAACACTGATCTGAGACCTGCTACTACCAAGTCAGCTCATCTCACTGCTTCTTTCCAAGATGCCATGTTGCAGTTCTTGCTGAATTCAAACAATCATTTCATACCAAATGCTTAATGACTCAGCTATTGTTTTTCTCAGAATATTTATAAGTTCATTACAGCCATCTGGAGCCGTCAGAGACACAGAACCACCAAATTACACAGACTTACATTTACGTCAGCTCAGTCAAATACTACGGCACACACTGACCAGATGGTGGTTGGATCAAACTACTAGGATTTGGGCGAACAGTCTTGAGTCATTTGTTCAGTGATCATTTCAAACTCGGCACCTTGCTGTTTCTTGAACCTCCCACCCCTGTCAGTCAGATTTGTGATTAAATGAACCTCCTTACTCACCAAACTGAAATGCCATTATCCAAGCAGACCTCTGACAGCTTCACTATTATAGCCTCTTTAACTTTAAGGTTTTTGGTTTTGCAGTTAACTTACATTATAGCAAGTCTGAGCTGATGTTTTCTCTCCAAAACAGACGTGAAATAAGATAAGATGAGAAAATCCTTTACTGTCCCACAATGGGGAAATTTGGGCGTGACAGTGGAACAGACACAGACAGAGTTACACACTTTTTAGCAATGACGAAAACAAGCTAATCTAATCTAAAGTTAGTTCTAAAGCAACATAGGATGAGCTTTTTCAGAAAGGCCAATATAAAAAATGTAAACATAAATACTAAATTAAGTATTGGATAATTATTCATAATATGGCATACTCAGGTAAAAAAGAATAAAATAAATAAATATATATTCAAGTTAAACAGTGGAAAAACCAAGTAGAAACGCTTGGCTATATACTGAACGATATGAGATATGCATGACAGTACAGTAGCATCTCAGCGTAGCTGAGGCGTGTGCAAGTGTACCTTACCATCTCAGAGAAATTTTAAATGATTCATGATCAGATCAGATTAATTATTTAAACGGTTTTTATTGTAAGTCTTAAATCCGTTGAACATGTGGATGATATATGATTTTATGATTAAATTGGAAGAAGAGAGGAGATGTAAGTATTTGAGTTGCATGTGTGTTTCTCTATTGCTGTGTGTGTTGCTGTACAATTTTATGCTGAGTACTGTAGGATTCCTTACAGATACTCTTTTAGTCCTCACTTTTTTGGACAAGGAGTTAAGTTTTAACCTGATTCTCGCCAGATGAATGTCGCTCCGCCTAGCTTCACTCACATACATCTGGGACCTCTCCCATAGAGAGTGATTTCTCCAACCAATTTTATGGTCTGGCCAATCAGGACGCAGGGCGGGAGTTTCATGGATGTGACGTAGTGGAGAAGCGACCGTGAGATTCTAACAAGTATGGCGGCTCGCATCGAGGAAGCAAGTGTTAGCATTGATGCTGCTATTTCTTCCGTGTTGTCCAATCTACCTAATATTGTTTCATTAAAAGAACATCAGAGAACGGCTCTGAAGGCTTTTGTTGGTGGAAACGATGTTTTCGCCCTTCTCCCGACCGGATTTGGAAGTTTTGTTTTCCGGGGTGCGGACGCAGACTTTCATGCTCGGCTGGTACTAAAGGGTCCAAACTGAGTCAAGAAAATATCTTCTGATACCATTACACTACCAGCAGTGGCCTTAACTGATGTATCAAAGTGGGGTGGGTACATGCTTTCATGTTGTTTACAGTACATTATGACCCCACCATCTGAATGTTGCAGCTGAAATAGAGAAACATCTGACCAGGCGACGTTTTTCCATTTGTCATTTGTTTGGTGAGTCTGTGTGAATTGTTGTCTCAGTTTTTTTGTTGTTAGCTGAGCTGTACGTGATGCAGCCCTCTGATGATGTAGCCCTTCTGCTTCAAGGTTCATTGTGTTGTGTGGGTATAAATGAACCATTATTGTAGCTAATGCAGCCTTTCTATCACCCAGAATCAATCTGCCCATTCTCGTGTGACCTCTTACATCAACATGGCATTTTCAACTATACAGCTCATGCTCATTGGGTATTTTTTATTTTCACACCATCCGCTGTGACCTGAGGGAAGGTTGATTAACAGGTTCTGAAATACTTAGACCAGTCTGTCTGAAATCAACAACCACTGAGTTACTCTTAGCCCTTTGCTTGTTTCAGCATATCATCTCTAACCAAATGTTTTCAACAGAGTGCCCAGAGATCATAACCATCTCTTATTACATACATTAAATGAATTAATATATCCGTGCATTATTGATAGAATCAATGACAAATCTTCTTTATTCACCTGTATTAGAGTTATTAGCATGTATTTAAATCAACAACTAAAGATTAATTAATTTGTATTCCTATTAATTTATAATAATCATGTATTTCATGTATCAGTTCATAATAACATTATATTATTCAACAACTTGTTGAATAACATAACAACTAATTCATCAGTTAGAAAAATAATCCCTTTTTGTATAATCATCAGTAATAATCATGTCACACTCTTCAGGTATGACTCTATAACAAACCAAAAATAATTAAAGCCCTGCTTTGCTGAGCATCTTTTCAGTTTCCAGAGCCTCGGGGTAGGAATACATCAGTCTTTGATTGTGCATTTTTGGTCATTTCTGCCTGGAACTTTGGAAATATCTCAAATGATTCTGACACCCCCTTCAGTTACTACAAATCTATTTTATACCCTTTCTGTTACTGTATTTGAACTTCAGCAATCCATCTGTATCATGTACAGAAGTCCAAAATCATTGAGTTGCTTGAGTTGCAGGTATCCCTAATAAAGTGGCCGGCAAGTGTATCATTATCCCTCGAAGCGTCTTCCAAAGCGTTCACCTGTATTTTTTTCTGATCCATGTTCAGTGTGGTGCACAGAATGACACCAAGCTACCCTGCAGCATGTATTTTGCCTTTAAATAGACAATATTGCTGATGAAAAGAATGAATGTACCAGTTTCTATAACTCTGATTATAATGCAAGGACTAATAGTATATCCTCTACGTATCACAGAACACTCTGGTACTGAGGAACTCCAAATTACTTCGCTGTGATACAGATTGGGCCCTGGCAACACGTTTATCAGACATGACAGTTCCCAGCATCAGCCGGGGCCTTTCGCCGGAGATTATGGAATATCTGTGATAATACGTGGCAGAAATAAGAAAAACAAAAGGATAAACAGGAACAAATACTTAAAAGTCATAAACTGTCAGATGCAACCTGCCACAGAGACATCATCAACCACTAAGTCATATAAACTGGGTTTATTAAATATTAGATCTCTGTCAGGAAAATCCCTTTTAATTAATGACTTCATTATTGACAATAATCTTGATGTAATGTTTTTAACAGAAACATGGCTGCATGAATTTAGTGAAGCAGCTATACTGATGGAGTCAACACCTCCAAACTACAATTTTCTTTGTGAGAGCAGACAGCAAAGGAAAGGTGGAGGAGTAGCAACATTGTTTAATGATTCACTAAAGTGTAAAAAGGTGTTTTGGGGAAAATTTGACTCTTTTGAACATTTGGCTCTCCAGGTAAAGGGCCTCCTGAGTCCACATCAAACTTTTTTAATGATTTTAGTGACCTGCTGTCTGTGATATGTGTTGATTATGACTGTCTAATTATTGTGGGAGACTTTAACTTTCACGTTGACAACCCTGAAGACAGAGGTGCAAAAGAACTGTGTGACACACTTAGAAACTTTGGTTTAACTCAACATGTTAAACAGCCAACACACAAACAGGGACATATTTTAGACTTGATCATCACTAAAGGTCTAAACATTTCACAGGTCAATGTAACGGATGTTGCCCTATCTGATCACCTTTCTGTTACCTTTGAAAGCATCATTTCCAGTGACTCATTTAGCCAAAGTGACATCGTAAGAAAACGCACCTTTAAGGACAATGCCGCGGAAACCTTTATTCAAGCTTACTCTGATACTTCAACCTTGGGCTGCAACTAAGCAGATGAGCTAGTAGATAACTTTCATTCTAAAGCTCAGACATCATTGACTGCATTGCTCCAGTTAAAGTGAAGGTTTTTTCCGGGAAAAAAAAAATCTCCTTGGAGAAATGCTCCAGCAGTTAGAGGTGAAAAAAGGGAATGTCGGAAAGCTGAACGCAGGTGGAGAAAGAGCAGACTCCAGGTTCACTACAACATCTATAAAGAGAGACTTTACAGATACAACTTACAATTGAAAAATGCAAGAGAATCTTTCTTCTCTGAGATCATTAAGAAAAACATTAATAATGCTCGTGTCTTATTTTCCACAGTTGACAGGCTAACAAATCCTCCTGTGTCAGTGGCTTCCGAACTCCACTCCACCAGGGCCTGCAATGAATTTGCTAACTTCTTTACTGAAAAAATCCTAAAAATTAGAGGATCACTTTGTACTACCATATCAACACCAGAACCAAAGCTGTATTCAGCTGGAACTACTTCTGACAAAATGTCCCATTTCAGCGAAATAAACCACAAAAGCTTAGAGCAGATCATTCAGCAGCTAAGTTCCTCTTCATGCAGCCTTGATGTTCTCCCCACAGCTTTCTTTAAAAAAGTTTTACCTGGCATAGCGTCTGATTTGACTCAGATAATAAACGCGTCCCTTCTGTCAGGTGTTTTCCCTCAGTCCCTAAAAACAGCAAATATCAAACCACTGCTGAAAACGAACAATTTAGACAAACTACTACTCCAGAACTACAGGCCCATCTCAAACCTCCCCTATCAGTAGGATTATTGAAAAAGCTGTATTTCAACAATTAAACACCTTCTTAACAACGACCAGGCGCTTTGACGTATTCCAGTCTGGCTTCCGTGCTCACCACAGTATAGAGACCGCCCTTATCAAGGTGTTTAATGACATCCATATAAATACAGATCGTGGAAAAACCACCGTGCTGGTACTATTGGACCTTAGTGCAGCATTTGATACTGTCGATCACTCCATTCTGTTAGAGCGCCTGGAGAACTGGGTCGGCTTCTCTGGTACAGCACTCCACTGGTTTAAATCCTACTTAAAGGACAGGGACTTTTTTGTGTCAGTAGGTAACTCTACATCCCAGACGACAAAAATTACATGTGGGGTTCCCCAAGGGTCCATCATGGGTCCCCTCCTCTTCAATATCTACATGCTCCCTCTAGCTCAGATAATAAAAAATAACAATATCAGCTACCATAACTATGCAGACGACACACAGCTTTACATCACCATGTCACCAGGTGACTATAAACCAGTTCAAACACTGAGTAAATGCCTAGAAGAAATCAATGCCTGGATGTGCCAACATTTTCTTCAGTTGAATAAAAACAAAACAGAAGTAATAATTTTTGGACCAATAGAGGAGAGATCAAAAGTTAGCACACAGCTTCAGTCGCTTCAGCTAAAAACCACTAATCAGGCCCGAAATCTGGGTGTAGTGATGGACTCAGACCTGAACCTTCAAAAGCATCTAAAGACATTTACAAGGTCGGCTTTCTATCACCTGAGGAACATTTCCAGGATTAAAGGACTAATGTCTCAGCAGGATCTGGAAAAACTAATCCATGCGTTTATTTTTAGTAGAATTGATTACTGCAACGGTGTTTTCACAGGTCTGCCTAAAAAGTGGAGACAGCTGCAGCTGATCCAGAACGCTGCTGCCCGCGTCCTCACTAAGACTAAGAAAGTAGACCCAGTTCTAAAGTCATTACACTGGCTCCCTGTATCTCAGAGAATAGACTTTAAAATACTTCTGTTAGTCTATAAATCCCTAAATGGCTTAGCACCTAAATACATCACAGACTTGTTATCAGCGTATAAACCCTCCAGACCACTCAGGTCTTCTGGCTCCAGCCTTCTCTGCATACCTAGAACACGAACCAAACACGGAGAAGCAGCATTTAGTTCCTATGCTCCACTTATCTGGAACAAACTTCCAGAAAACTGTAAAAGTGCGGAAAGCCTGAGTTCCTTTAAATCGAGATTAAAAACACATTTGTTTAAAATTGCCTTTGAATGTTCAAGTTAAACTGTTTTACTGTTTTTAAATGTTCTTTTTTTGTTTCTACATTGTATCCCTACTTGCTTTTATTCCTATATTTTAATCATGTAAAGCACTTTGCATTGTCTCTATACTGAATTGTGCTATATAAATAAATTTGCCTTGCCTTGCCATTTAGGGGTAACAGCAAATCTGTTCATACTATTTTAAGTTGAAATAATATTTTTGATATTCTATAATGATTAAATGAAGTACAACAAAAGAAGCAAATTAGGCTTGGAAAAATAACAGCTGAGTCACTGCAAATACCTGTGTCACAATCTCAGATTAAATATATTTTGCCAAATAAACAACAAATTCTTTGTTTTCACAATTCCATTTGTTTATTTAATCCAAAAGGCATGCATGTATAAAATAAAAAAGCTTATTCTGTTGTTTTAATTTTTATGTGCTAATACCAAAATTGCTATGATGAATATTTTGAAGTGATTATATTGTATAAGCTATCTATCCAGACATTGGCTATGCCTGCTTATACCACTTTATTTATTGAAATAGAAAATTGTTTGAAACTTTCCACTTTTTAAAATTATATATATATATATATATATATATATAAGTAGGCACATGGATCAACAAATCACAGAGGCCCAGAAAGGAACCAATAAAACCACCAGAGGAGCCAAACACCAGCGGCTGGTTGACAGAACAGTCAACCTAAACTGCAAAAGTAGGCAAGCAAACCTGTAAACTGCCTGGATTGATTACAAGAAAGCCTATGATTCAACGCCACACACATGGACCCTGGAATACCTGAAGCTGTACAAGGTCAACAGCACTTTAAGAGCCTTCATTGCCAACTCCATGAGGCTGTGGAAAACCACCCTTGAGGCCAAATTCAAGCCGATTGCACAAATCTCCATCAAATGTGGAATATACCAAGGAGCTGCTCTGTCTCCTCTGCTGTTCTGCATAGGCCTGAACCCCCTCAGCCAAATAATCAACAAGTCTGGCTATGGATACTGACTCAGAAATGGGGCCACTATCAGCCACCTCCTGTACATAAATGACATCAAGTTGTACGCTATGAGAGAGCGAGACAATAACTCGCTGATCCACACCACCAGGATCTACACCAGGGACATCAGAATGTCATTCTGGCTGGAAAAATGTGGCCAGATGGTAACAAAGAGAGGGAAGGTAAGTCACACAGAGAGGATTGCTCTTCCCGAAGGGAGAATAGCAGATGTTGAAGAGAGCTATAAGTACCTTGGAATACCACAAGCAAATGGCAACCATGAAGAGGCCACAAGGAAAGCAGCAACAGAATAAGGTCCAATGCTGGTCTAAAGGTGAGAGAGGCATTTGCCTTTCAAATTAAAGACCGGGCATATTAAACATACTATATTTAGCATATAGTAAGTGTTAAATTGTCGCTCTTTCCCTCTCTATTGGAAGACGAATTTGCAGTTCATTTCCGGCCAGAGCTAAATTTGTAAGCCTATATCCAGCAACATGACCAGGAGGTATCTCTTCGTGTATTCCTCTGTTCCTCTCTCATCATCTGTGATTTCCCAAAAGGAAAACAGGCTAATACAGGGAGAAGAATGAAACCTCTGTCTCTGCACAATTCCCTGCCTTGTAGCCCTCCCTGTCTGTAAACTAATTCACTTTCTCTCTACCAGCATGAAACTTTGAAGGAATTGCCTTTTATTTCCCTCTCACTCTTTTCCTTTCAGTCAATCTCCCTCCTTCCTCCTTGCTTTCTATCTTGTGGCCTTCCCCCTATTACATGCTCCAGTGGTCTTTGCTTGCTGATAACCCCCGATGGAAGCAGAGGAAATAAAAATATGCCAGGCCCTGTCCCCTCCCTGCTTTACAACACTCTTTCTCCAGTGCACGGTCTCGTCCTCTCCCATCCCAGTTTATCACTTGCTCCGGTGGTCCATACTGTTGCACTAAAAGGGACAGACGTGGTAATACTGCAAGCCACTGAGCTGTATATCTCTTTCTGTGTTAGAGAGCTATTCAGGTGGGCTCAGGCCAAATCAGGATGCAGCCACAGTGAGAAAATATCCACATCCAGTTTTTCAGCCCCTGCGTAGTTAAACCCTGTGGTTTCTCTATATATATGTGTGTGAATGTCAGGCATGGTATGAATGACAGGTGGGGCTCTGTGAGGTGAGTCTGTTTCTGTGCATTAACTACTGAGATGTTTGATGGAATATGTTTTGATGGATGAGGACAGCACTGGAACTGGGAGAGTCTGATGGTGATTTTATAACATCAAGCAGCAACCAGCTCTCTATCTCTGTCACCTCTGCCTTCATTACTCTGAAAATGGCTTCTTTCCGTCTGTCTATGAATTTCATTTCATCTCAATTTCCTTACCATTGCCTTTGCTCTATATTCCTTTAGAGAAAATAGATATTCTAAATCAAACGCAACTGCACAAATATATATATATATATATATATATATATATATATATATATATATATATATATATATATATATATATATATATATATATATATTATATCTGACATGCAACGATTTAATCTATGAGACTAAATTCAAACTAAACTTACTCAGACCCAGTTATTGAACTATGATGGCAAATAAAAGCGTAGGGGAAAAAGAAGACAAGCAAGCAAATAAAGATACATCCTAAAGTGTCGCTGCCTAAAGAGCAGAGTGAACCCTGGTCGACGAGAATGAACCAGGACAGAATGAAATGGAGAGATACGGACATGTGGGTGGATGTTAGAGAAAAGACAATAGTAACTACATTAGAAGCCTTCCTGCCGTAGGCAATGGCAATATTGCATTTCCTGCTAAGAAAAACAACGGGGAAAAAAGGCCTGCAAAGAAGAGGCGATTTGCAGCTCTGCCTGACATGGAGCTCCCGTTCCCTGCAAACACATCAGGATGAATAGGCAAGCATTTGTAAACACGCACAAAAAAATTAAAACAAGTTATTTTAAAAGATTTGGCAAGTCATAATAAATACATACATCCCTGTTTTATATTTGATTGTAAACCAGGATGAATTACTTCCGTTTTAAAAGTGACCTTTGTGTCAACAGATTTATGATATGCTCGCCTGAGTTCAGACCTTTGAATCGGTTCACTCCACTGGACTGACTGACATGAAGCAACCTGTTCCTCACAGTTATCATGCTGTACACTCTGCTTGGACTATTTCAGAGAGGCAGTGTTTGTGGGTTTTGGCACTCACCCCACATAGTAATTTATTGACAGAAGCAAAAAAAAAATCTTTTTTCTTTTCCTTTTGCTTCCCTTCTCTTTTAGAAAAAAACAACAGTACTTTTCACAATTCAAGCTTGGTATAAACTATTGTTCATATTGTGCGACTGTAGAATTTTGACCGCCCACACTTCTTCTTTTTTTAGAGAAAATTTGAAAATATTTATCAGTTTCATTACACTTTCCAGCCTTGAGCATCGTGTTGGCCAAGGTCAAGCAATCCCGATAAAACACTGACGTTTGTAATTTAAAAATGATAAAACATCAAAATATCAAACACAGTTTCAAGTAGGGTGACCAGTTCTAAAAAAAACAACAACAAGGATGCTTGTGAGGGACAATGCGGGACACATTATTAACACCGTGATGATGTCATATTTCTTTAAACAAAACAAATAAATAACAATCCACTGTCGTAATTTTTTTTTGAATTTTCAGAATTTAACTCAGTCAAATGCAGGACATTGTTTCGGTTTATGGGACACCGGGACAGGAGTGAAGAATGCGGCACAGTCCCGCACAAATCGGCACATCTGGTCACCACTAATGTCGGCATCATGTTGTCAGGATACCCGGGACTTTGATTAATCACTGTTATGTTCCTGGGGGATCCTGCAGTTTTGTTTATGTGTTCTCACTTTATATTATTTATTTATCGATCAGTCTGTAAGATTTGGTTCCTGTCTTAGTCAGTGTCTATTCATCATGACTTTAGTAGTTCTGTTCTTTATTTTCCTGCCTACCTGTTCTTAGTTCTGTGAGTGAGTTCTATGGTTAGCTCTGTTCATTCACAATTTTTCCCGTTCTGCTCTGCTCCTGTCTCTGCCACATCATTGCCCTCTCACCCTCTGCTTAATTTGCTCTACACGTTTCACCTGCACTTAATTGCTCCGCCTATGTTCCCTTCGGTCTACTCCCCTATTTATTCAGTCAGTCTAGTCACTCTCATTGTCAGGTCCTCCATTATGCAACTCCTGTTCTTGTCAGCTCCTTGTTTTACTCCAAGTCTATGTGCTCACCTACCCTCTATAAGTCCTCCTTGTTTATTAAATCATTATTCACTAACAGCATCATAACATGTGGATATCACAAACAAAAACTGTACAAACTTATCATAATTTTCTTAAGATCTTTAAGATATATATGCTTTCTTGTGTTATGACTGCATCAATATTAAAGTGTTTCATGTTGTTGGAAGCTTTCTAAAAACTGTGCAGGCAATTTAATTACTAACCTGTGAGATAAAGGAAAAACTAAGAATTCCCATTATTCTGAACTTAGTATCTCTTGTAAAGGTAGGTCACATTGAAATACACAGTGTTAGTAACATTATTATCAAGCTTTTTTAAGCAAAGTCAATAAATTATTTAAGTTTTTATTTTTAAGATGCATGAAACAGAAAATAAAAGAGACAAATCTAATGGAAGTGACAGATCAATGCCGACGTATATATGTAGTCCAGGAACACTTACTTACCGGTAAGTAAGTGTGTGCATGGCTGTATAAAGAGGCTGCTGACATGAAGCTGGTTTATAAAAACTTGTTCCTATCTCGGCAACAGCCGCTCAAAAAAAGTAAAATATTTTTATCCAGGTGAGGAGACTACCACCCTTGCAAAATATTGTAAGCTCGTTAGTTTCTCTTTTTGATCAGACTAAATCATGGAAAATAAGAAAGTGCCTATCTTTAGCATTAATAGAGAGGGATGATTATAACTGGAACAATAAAGGGTTGCTGTCTCTCATCTTTCCTCTGTTTCAAGGTCACCCATAATTAAGTAAATTTGGACCAGTAAAATGCCCATAGCTGCATTCACAATCGCTGCTTCCAGCTGAATTTAGAAACATAGTTTGTGAGCATAAACCCAGCTGGTTTTTATATATCCTGCTTGAAATGCTGTGAGCATACACAAAGACTGCTGTTTTAAACAGCATTTAAACACTAATGAAGCGAGGCAAATAATGTCATCCGTATAGAGAAGCTGCAGGACGATCAAATCTTTCTTGGAAGAGACATTTTAAGGCACGTAATACATGTTACCGTGGTGGCTCTCAGACTGTGAGGAGTGGACTCCAGCCATGCCCTGTTTATTATCAAAATGGCTTTTATGGGAAAAAAGCCTAACTGAGGTAAAACAGGTGCAGCAATATTTTTTTTCCTTCCAACACAATACATCTGCATGGGCTTAATGAGTTTTCTGATTAATAAAAGGGACTCCATAATTACTTTATAAAGGGATCCAACTTTTGGCTTTTCTCACCTCATTTTTCTAACATGTGCTCTGTTTTGGAAATGAACACAAAAGCGCCTGCCCACTGTTGTCTCACTGCACTCCAGCAACCTCCCACTCAGATTTTTTGAAAAGCAATTCCAGGAATTCTAATAACAAATGTGCTTTATGTCGTTAGTGCTATACTTTCCATAATGTGGTATTAGATTATGGAGGCAAAGCCAATAATAAGCCTGTATATATATATATATATATATATATATATATATATATTTCTTTTCAGTGGCCGCCTTCAGCAAGTCATCGTCACCTTCTAAGCCTATCTTCTGCATCTTCTTATTTTTGTTTGAGCATGTTCATACATACTTTGCATGTATATACTCCGTTCCAGTTGCAGCTTTTTAAAAATGTCACTACTGTTGGATTACATGTTGATCCTTGTCCATTGTCTGTTCTTTCCTTTATATGTATTTTTCTATACATGTTCATTTTTTGCGTTATGCTACAAATAAAGTTTTATTGGACTGGATGGAATTGAAACCCAACAAAAAGCAGCTTTTAAAAAAAAAAAAAAAAATACCAGAAAAATAAGTTCATGGGCATGGTAAAATCCCATACATACTTCAAAACTTTAGGAGTTGATTGCTACAGTTGAACCTAATATGTTAATATTTTGCATATGAGTTTAATGAGTGAAAAACTAAAGCTTGTACTAAGCAGAGGCCACCGGATGGTTCCAAGCATTTCCCCATAAGAGATATTTCTCCCTCAGTAGTGCCACCAGCATTGAAGCTACCTTCTATTAGCGTTTCAGATGTCTCCCAGGTTATGTTTGGTGTGTCAACTCCCTTATATCTTTCAACAGCTGGTGGACATTAAGGGGAGAAGAAGTTTCCTACGTCTGGCGTTGATTCATCTTGGATCCCAGAGTCAACATTTTCGTTAAGGATTTCTGTTCTTCTAAGTCCTCTGGCTCATCTAGAGTCATTTGTTGGGGAGACAACGAGGTGTGGGCGGATACCGTCATGATCTTTGTGTGGTTCCTCTCCGCTTTTTTCTGCTGAGTTTCCATGTAGGCATGGCTGCTCTTCTGTGCTGCCAGTCCACTTGTTTTTCACTGGCTCATCAACTCAGTGACTCACAGTCAACGCCTGATTGTATAAAGGGGTTGTGGTGATCATCCTGTCTTTGAGCTGTGTTCCTGAAGTTTTGTTTTTATGTACCGGAAGTTTATCAGAGTTTAATATATATTATTTTGGACCTTACATTCAACTTTATCTTCCATCAGATCGCTACAATTATTCTTACCCAGATTACCATTGTTTAGTCCACAGGAGACCATTGCTGGCCCTTCTTCAATCAAGCCACCACGCTATGAAGATATCTTGATAATTTGCAGAGGCTGTTATTCATTTTAGATTCATAGATGAAAAAAATGTGATTCACCCCTCTATCATACTGGAGTTTGATTCACTTATTTTAGGGTAAGAATAGTGCAGTTTGAAGCAATTCTGTATGATTCAATGCAACAAAACAAGACACAACAAATAAATTACACTATTCAGTTGATTATACGCAATTAAATACCCTAATAAAAAAGGTGCTTTTGCCACCTTCACCTTGTTGTTGCTGTTTTTCTTTTGTGACACGCGCCTTATTCGGGTTAGTCCTCCTTAGTATCATGTCAGCAGGAGGAATAACCTCCCAAAATCAGTTGTTGTTTTGTTTTATCAAACAGGTCTCTCTTGAAAATAAGATCTTGGATCTCGATGAGAATACCTGTATAGAAATAGGTTAAATACAAAAAGGAAAAAACACATAGTTTCTAAGTAAAAGCTGGAGTATCTCATGAATAAACAGATTGAGTTTAGTGATTGGAAGGATGTAAAAAACTGTTGCATCTAATTCTCAAGCATGAACCTTTTCCCAGCTGCTCTACCGATGCGTTTCATCTTGCACATACTTGTTTGTGTGTCAATGAAAAATGGTTGATCTTAATATCCCTACTGTCTACAGTCAGCAGTCAAAGCACAAAAGACAACTCAGGTATACTTATCCATCAGTAGGGCTTCTTTAGCTCAAGCTACTTCAGGATCACCCTCTACTTCTTTGGTTATAACCCTCAAGCTAGTAGAACCAAATCCAATATTAAGCCCGTCTCTAGATTGTGCCTTGGACGACTTAACTCATCGCTCAAACTCTGAACTACAACAACTTGTATAATAATATTTACTTGTTGTTAGTGTAATTCTGCATTTGGATCTTCTTAAAAAAGCTATAAATCATGACAGATTAAATAGGCTGTAAAAGCTTTATAGTGTTTTTTTGGGTCTGTTAAACCTGCATGCTTATTTTATCTTTCTACCATATTAAGAAGCTTAATGTGTTCAGTTTATTCTCTACAATTCGAGAACAACCTCCTGCTAGGAGCTGGATCAGAGAAAAGCATGAACAGGAGAGAGTTAGTAGGCAGTGGAGGAAACCTTCTTCATTACTCATAACGTTTAGCTAAAGTGAGCCATGCCAGGACATTTCTACAAGTTTGCTCTAAATTTAAAGCAAGTTTGATAAAGCTCATGATTCTCCTGTGTTGCTTTTATTTCACAGATGGAGGTCTATCGGCAGGTTCTTTAAGGATGCACTGCCGGGGGCAACCCTAGTCCCTCTGTTAGTAAAGCAACAGATAAAAGAGCAACAGTAAAAGAAGGCCAAAAAGAAAGGGGAGGAGAGGAAAGTTAATTCAGCCAATCGATACCTCTCAAGTGCCACTTCTTAATCATTTCCACTCAACACAATCATTTGCATTGATTTTGTAGCAAACAAACATTAGGAGGTAGGCCAGTAAAACCACCACCGTCTGACACCCACCCACATGTGTGCACGTTTCCAAAAGCAAAACAACCACATTTATTGTATTTTTGACTCAGCGTGCACAACTGCTGTTAGGTTGGATAAGTAGTGTTCATGGGGCGCAAAGGCAATAAAACCGCAACGACGCCGTACTCTCTCTCGATCACGAGCTATCCATCTGGTTTCACACTGCTGAGCGATGTGTGGAAACAACACTGCAATTGAGGTGTTAATGTTCTGTATCACTCACAGAGCTTCTCCATGGGAGCTTGAAGTGAGAGGCAGAAACTAATTGAACTTTATGTGCGACTACAGAGTCCTCTGGGAGGCCAGCTGAAACACGTTTAATCCTAGAAAGACTCATATAATGCAAAGTATATGTAATCAGTCCTACTTTAAATATTCTTATAGAGCAGAGACATGCACAACACAAAGTCATTACCAGGAGAAAAAAAACCTCTTGGAGACAAGGTAGGCTTTAGAGATAATTAAGACCATTCCTGTAAACAGATTTATGCGTTATGAGACAGCTTACCAGTTCAAGGTTTGTCACTGCAATTCATTCAACCTTGTGGTAAGCTCAAATATCCATTTCCCCTCACTGGCAAATGACTTAATAGTCTCATCAGAGTGTCATTCAGTTTAGGACAAGACAGGTCAAGCATACTTTAATCTGTTAGACAAGGTATGCTTGTACTTTTGACTTATGCACAGTATGTGCCATATAACACATGCACACAACAGGCCTCACAAATTAAATTGGTTTAAGCAATAAATGATTTGGTGCAGGCCAGTAAAATAATAATTTAAAAAAATCTGGAAAAAAAGCTGTTGTTCCCACACTTCCCACTTGGGCGATCCTTTGGGTTTTTAGATAAAACCACTTGAAGAAAATCTTATAGCGGAATATTATTATATATTAGTAAAACATGCCTTAAGAAGTTTTTGGCGGTCAATTGGAAGAGTTTTCTTAGATAATATAAGAAAAAAAATAACAAATAAAAGAAATGCCTGAAAAAAAACAAAATCAATGCCAATGAAAAAATCTAGTACCACGAAATAATTAGAATTTGTATAACAAATATGCATACAGATCAGTAAAATAGAGTATTTCCAACATTTTCATGCCTTTTCATCTGACTGGGGAAAAGATGGCACTAACAAGAGAGGTGTCAGTGGAAAAAGGACAGAGGATAAAAGGGAAAAAAGGTTTAACATCTTTTAAGTCCATATACATTTTTGGGGGTTGGATAAAGTTAATATTATAAAATTGATGGATGTGTTTGACCAAAAGTATTTTATTGGAAAACTCTCTTAATCACTGGTTCTGTTTCCCCGTAAGACTCATTAATGGTGAGATTTAAAGTTCTATACATTTATGTAAAAATATTGCTAATACTAGCATCTTCAAAAAATAAATATACTTTGGCATCTTGAGTTACTGCTACACGTTGCCTCAAAGCAGCTTTATTTTCTCCACTTTTGAATAATGGTTCCCATACCTATAAAGATTCCCAGTCTGCAGTGGTCAGCATCAAAACTGATCAAAGAAAGAAACGATGTTGAATCTCTAAGAGGGTCATGGTTGGTCAAAACTTAAAGATGCATGTTGGGAGCGACAGCTAAGTATCTGATCCATCTGATGAGCTAATGTAGCTCAGTTTATTGAAGAAGGTAATCCTGGTTCTGAGAGAAAGGTGCCAGAGTGCACAGTGCAACACAATCTGTCAGGGTGTTGACATGTGTCAACCACTGACTGCTGCAGCGGGGAAATGTGAGTGTTAAAATTGGACCGTGCAGCAATGGAAGAAGGTGGTCTGGTAGAATGCTTTCTTTCATGTCTGTACGCCTGTTTTTTTTCTTACCTGGGAAACACATGGTGCACTCTGAGTAGAAGTCAAGCCGGCTCAGTCAGTGAGACGTTCAAACTGCAAGGATTCCTTGTATCCTGCCACACTACCTAAGAATCGCTGCTGACCATTTACACCCTTTCATGGAAATGGGAGCTCCTGATACCTGTGGCCTCTTTTATCAGGATAATGCACCCTGTCACCAAGCTAAAATGGCTCGGGAGTGGTTTGGGAAGCACAACAATCAATTTCAGGTGTTGACTTGGCCTCCAAATTCCCCAGATGTCAGTCCAATTGAACATCAGTGACTTTTGCTGGAAGGCTTGGCAGAGAGATAGAAAAGAAGTTCTGCACCAACATTTGCCATGCCTTAGGAAGGATTATTGAATTCTAAAAAAAAAAAATGAAGCCAGAAAGATTCGGAGGTATAAACAATAAAGTTAAAAATAAAGTATCATTGCATTATGATCCACCATGCACGACCACCTGATTCTCATTTGCGTGCCAATAGCTTAATTTTTCATCATAACAGCAATCCCCAACACACTGAGCTGTGAAAGCATATCTAAAAACACAATGGAACCCAATCGATCATGCATTTTTCTTCCCAGAGCTTCCAAGACTTTCACATTTTTGAGGTGGAGTGGAGTTGTTCACACAGAGAGCAAAATTGGAAAAAAAGTAGCTATTTGGGTGCCAGATACCACAGGACAGGTTTATTATTATTTATTAGAGCTGTTTTGGTAGCAAAAGGGGCATTGAGATGCTTTTAGGCAGGTGGTAACACCTGTTCTGTGAATCATGTGGTGCTAAGCAGCGTAAGAATCACATTTCACTAAATTGAAAAATGTGTGAAGCGTGAAAAGTGAAAGACTAGTACAGTAAAGGCAAAGAACAGATGACCAGCTGTTATCTTTATGAATTTGTCCTGGTTTAAAATGTCCATGTCAGTGCTGCTCTGTGCGTGTTTCTATGTGTGCAAAGTGCTTCCATGCATTCAGAGTGTTGATTGGCACTGTGATCTCATCCCATCATGTGTTTGTGCCTCTACATTGAACCAGCCATTTAACCAAGCAGCCTTGTATGTATTTTCCTCTTTAGATGCGCAGCGGAGCTGGCATTGTCTCTAGTAATTCCATCTGTATATATTTATCTGGTCTCATCTGTGTTTCAGTTAATTCTTTGTTTCCTGCCTGCGAGGGCAGCGATAAGTCCTTTACCCAGACGGTGGGCTGGAAAGACATAGTTTAGCTGTCCTGCTCTGAATGCATTATGCCTTTTCTGATTGGCCTCCACCTAAAAGCAAAACTTGGTGCTATTAGTAACAGACAAAAAAACAAAACTGCAGGAAGCTAAAACCCGCGAGTCATTTACGCATTTGTGTGATGGTGCAGTGATATCACAATCATTGTGTTGAGGTCGATATTTACACCAAATAGCTAAACCCCTATTCTAAATGATTAACAAGTTTCACCAGCACATCAACCCTCTTATTGACCCCCAAAGCTCAATAGCAACACACATAACTCATATGTGCTCCAGGGTTCATGGCCACGCTTAAAATAACTTGGATTGCCTGACTAGAATGAAATTTGCCCAGCTTAAAATAAGCGATAAAACATTAATTTTAATCAATACATTTTATATGTGGCTTTTCTTTTACTCAATGTTTATTGCCAACAGCATTTTAAACTGAAAGCACCCATATGTGTTCAAAGATGTAAGATTTCCAAGCAGAGCATCATCTACAGCATCAATACTGCATCCTGCTTTTTGGCTTGAGACTCAGAGATGACCTTCCTATGAACCTTTAATGATATAAAGCAGATTAGAGAAATCTAACCCCTTTGCAGCAACATAGCTCATTATTGGGTTGGTCGGATTGGAAATGAGCTGACCATCACTTTTTATGGATGTCAGATAAGCTCACTGGGTAAACATTGTATTTGGCCGTCTTGGGGTACTTTTGAGTAACTACTTGATGAAAAATCATCCCCTGTTTTGAAACAGATAAAAATAAATGGTTGCCTTGAGCAGTTATGGTGTTCTAACCATTTAGTTAAAGTTGCAAAGACCTGTTTTACTTCACAGAACTGTAATCCTGTTATCCTGGAAAAAATATCTTTAAATAATAAACAAATGGATGCAATGATACGGTGTCTGTCTGTCTGTCACATCCTATATTCTTTTCAGATAAGCACAATGGAATCACTATATTCACAGTATGTTTATTGTAAAATTTCCGATTTCAGATAAGGAGAGCTCTGATGTACCTAGTAGATGCGTTATAAGTGTTGAATCCTTCATGCGTTTACAACAACCATACAGGAGTCTTAAGAAGCCTTTCTGTAATCTTTCTTCAATTATTTAAAATCAGGCCCTGTGGCAATTTTCCATCATGTGATGCGAGAAGTAAGCCATTTATAGCTCTACAGTTAAACAAGATTTTGATATTTTTTAACAAAGAGGCAACATCCTAGCATCCTACATCAGCAGTTGTACGGTTAGCATGACTGATGGTGAACAAAAGCTGCCATATGTATTCCCTGTAAAATAAATAGACCCTTACCTTAACATATGATTTCCAAAAGATGGTCAACACTTCACCATCCAGCATTTCACTGCAGCAGAGGTTAACAAATCAAATGGGTAAAATCAGAATTACTTTGCTACAGCAGGTTAGGACTCCCGGTTACCTCCTTTATTGTTCAAGTTTAGTAGCAGTTCTCTGGGTAATACCCCTGTGGAAACATCTACTAATATCTAAGTCTTTCACCTTCAGTAAAGACCTTAAACGCTGAAGATTGCTAACATCAGCTGGAACTGTATTGTGCGTTCACTGATTGGGAAAAAAAAAAAGATCAGAATTTTGTGAGCCGGCCTGCCAAACGCCGGTCTGGACTGTTCAACTGTAAAATTGCACAATTTGGTAAATAGTTTAACATTTTTGGAGCAACAGGATTAATTTGTAGCATTCATAAAACGGCTGCACAATCCACAGTGAATGTCAGCCCACCCTCCAAAACAGTAAAAAAAATAAAGCATAACTTCCTCTGAAAGACCACAGCCTGGGGAAGGGTCGACTCCTCAGATATCATTTTATCGCAGGAGGCTTTATGGCAGCTGTCCATATGGAAATCACTGAAATTAAAATCACAGCAGCTCGCTTTGTCTAAACGGAGGCGCTTTAAAGAAAGCCCAGCCTGAAAGCAATATTGAATTCTATGGACAAAGCTCAAAGGGCCATTGACGTAAAAAACCCAACGTATAACCGCCGATGTTCCCCATGAAACGTGTGGTGACAGCTTGGTGGTAATATACGGTCCTTCTCAGTGGCAGGGGCAGAGCTGAACGGCAAATGGAAATCTGAGGCTTTCAGCACAACAATGAACCAAAGCACACAGCCAAGACTGAGGTGGAGCAGCTCTGACTGTCCTTGACTGGTCCAGCAAACCCCCCCCCCCCCCCCCCACTTAAATCCCATAAAACACCGGCCATGACACTGAAATATGGCCCTTCGCAGACAGTTCGCATCCAGGCTCACAGGAACCAACAGGACTGGAAAAGAGTAGAGTAAGCAGGGCCAGTTCAGCAGACCAGGTAACTCATCAAAGATCGGGATATCGCAGTGATTAAAAAAAAATGTAGACAGGCTATGCTGATGCCATTTTCATTTAACAGAAATTCAAATGACAACAGAGAGTAAATTATAGCCTATATAAAAAAGCATTAATTAAAAAATTGAAGCAAAAAAATCCTTTATGATATTAAAGCATTATTTCCTTCCAAAGCTGTCTGCAATTTTTGCAGAAGCTAATTATACACCATACTTTATTTGATTGCATAACCTCCGTCTGCAGCTGCATCGCAGACTTTTTCTTTTGGCATAAATGTGTAAGCAATGCAGTAATTTATGTGGAGAGAGCATGACTGAGCTGTTTTGTAGTTTTCTGCCAGACAACCGGCACAATGCGGACGCACTTGGATGCAGACAGACGCTTCCTGATCCAGACGAGCATATGCAGGCAAAGAAGTGTGGAGCTGCAACAGCTGTCCTAATGATGTGGGGCGAGGCTGAGCTGAGATCAGTCTGGGATTGTAGACTCCAATTACTCAGGATGGACTGGCCAAGGGAACAAATGTGCCCTATCATGAGCAGCATCACAATCACTTCTCCATAAACACTTTGGTGTTAGTGAGAGAGTGAGGGAGGGTGGGCACCAGAGTGTGACTGTGAATGCTAGAAAGGACAGAAGAGAGGGATGGGGAAAATGAGAGTAAAAGGGAAGGAAGGGCAATTTGGTGAGACTTTATAAGGTCCAGGCAGGTCTAAAAGGCAGGGGAAGGACCAACTCTGAAACACAGGCAATCAACAACATGCAGTTGTTTTTTACTAATATCTGCATATAAATATAGTGATTACATGCATGCATACCTGCATGCATTAAATTCCTGCAGGCATAAACGCCAATGCCCATTTAGAAACACCCGTTATCCTAACATGTATATGTTTTAGACTGCAGGAGTTTCCTGAGAAAACCGTCACAGCTTTAAAGGCAGAAGGATGAGGATGGAGCAGGACAGCAAAGTGAACATCAGTCTGTGTTTGATTATTCTATATAATGTTTCACTGAAATAAAATAACTTTTTAATTAGATTCTTACTTATGGAAAATATATAATATGGCGAAAAAGGTAAAAGTTCTGTTTTGTATTGCATCTCCTGCCTTACTATGAACTTATTCTACTCTGTATCATGAGATCCCAGGTAGGCTGGGCACCTATCTGATGCATGGTCCTGCCTGAAGGTCTTTGAGATAAAGTAATAAATTGAGAATTAATTTTCAATTTCGATATCAAAAGTTTTATGGCATTAAGCATGAATCAAACCCGCCAACAGTTGGTGAAATAATAATTCGATTTTGTCTTTTTTATCATTCATTGTTGCCTTAAATTTACAATATTCACCTCCTCTATACCATTTGATCATTTTTAACCTTTGTGTATGAATGGTACTGTACAATTAAACAGGCCTTGGCTCTGTAAAATGATGGTAGAGTATTTGGTATCAACATGATGTTTTCAGAGGTATGCTGCATTCAGTTTGGTTTGATGGCACAATGACAGCAGGCCATTCCCAATCCTGAGATTACAAGGAATCTAAATCTGAAATCTGAAACTAGAAAAGTATTGAAAGAGTTCAAAAAAGATATAAAGTTAAACTGTTTTCCTCCCAAATGTCTGCAACATCTCAGTGTCAAACGATTGGCGGCAATAACTCTGATGCTGTTGAATTTATAAAAAATAAACTAAAAATAATGTACTGATGTGCTGCCTTCCCTCTGAGACAACTGCTGCTGATATTACCTTAAACTGTGTGGGTTGAGCTATACTCACCTCTTTTCTCAACTGAATGAAAACTTTCTCTCCCTCATTTCTTGCTTTTCTTTTTTGGTGGTCCGATTTCCCTTTCTAAGAGAAAAACATCACTTTTTCATGCCTTCGGCTCCTCTGACTCTGATCACTCTATAGTTAACTCAGTTGGATTAACCAAGTGTAAACTAAACCACTTGGCCCTTATTAAAGGGGCTTCTTGAGGGTCCCTCCCGGTAGTGGGTCTGGCATAAACAGTGCCTTCCAAATCCCCAAGCCCAATCTCCACAAAAAAGAAAAACAACAAAAAAAAAAACCCACAGCCTATCATTATTCTCTTTACTCCTTTCTTGTTTAAGAGCTGATAGTGTGGGGGAGTTGAAATCCAACATTTTCATAAAATACAGCTCAAAATACAGCGTAAAAAGCACACATATTACAGCCATTTAAGTGGATAGTTTATTATTTACTATACATTTACACAGTCTTACTATTAGGTAATCAGTCTGACCAGAAATGTTACCTTTTAGTATGTGTTTCCCACAGGAAAATCATTTCTGGAGCACTGCCTCTGACCTCCATTTGTTTAGCCCCTGGCTTCAGTTTCTGGGAGCCACCAATCTGGATTTGCCTTAAAGAAGCCAAGAGGGTTATGCACCGAGGGCAAGATATTAAAACTTTTTATTAAAACCTCAATTAATTCTGAACTATGTTTTTTAAAGTGAGGTTGTGGCTGATGGTCACACAATTGTGCTCCAGAGATGAAATGGGGGCTTTGCAGGTGCCTCCTTAAAATGATTGAGCCAACTGGTCTTATGCTAATTTACGGCTGATATGATTAAAGAGCAACGGACCGCCTGATCAGGAATAGAAACAGAGCAAGCATATTATGGGCCCACACTCACTTTAGACTATTACTTTTTATTTCTGAGTGTCATAAAATGTATTTTGTCATGATTTAAAAAGCCTTTTCAGCACTGCATGTGGATGTTGATTTTTGTCAAAAAAATTGGAAGCATTGTGACAGACAGACGGTGTCGACAGAAATCCTATTCGAGGATTTAGTACATGGAAAGGCAGCAAAGTCGGCTGAATGAGCCCAGTTTAGAAACTCTTGATATACGTTTAGCTTTTGCATGACTTAGTGTAGCACTGCTTTACAGCTGTCATTACAAGACTCATTAAATCTGACTATAAATCAGGTAACAAACTGGCAGTTTAGGGTGCAATGCCCAAATGATGCATATGATTAAGGTTTTTAGAGGGGCAGCAGCAAAGAGAGATTGTGCTTCTCTTTTTCAAAGTAGATTCAAACAAAGTTCTCTGTAGTTTGCATTCATGAGTCACAAATCAACTTTATTAACTATCGATGAATTCGTCTCAACCCCACTGTAAAATAGCACTCATATTTTATCATTAGGGAAGCCTTTAATTGGGGTTCAAAGTCTTTCTATTTATTTTTGAGTGTGCATATTTGACGAAAAGAAAAAAATTAAATATTACCAGCTGGTGGCTTTTATGCCCTGCATCAGGGTAAATATGTAAGAAATAGCAATGAGTGTATCCTCAAAACACGTCCGAGCGCCCGGGTGTGTGATTGATTACGGAAGTGAACGAGCATGTTTGGTACAATCTTCATTTCATTATAAAGCTGTAATTGAATTAGTCATGCAACGCTCGTCTGCAGCAATCACATCAGCGGGCTTTGGCCGCGCTGCTGCGCTCAGTGTGGACGTTTTAAAGCGCGTTGAGCAGAGGGACCACCCCAGGAGTGTTTGACACTGTTTAAAGCTTAAGCGGAAAGGTTACCACGGGGTTGAAGTCCTTTGCATGACTGCTGGCCATAAAGAGTAAAACAGCACTGCTCTCGCTTATCTACAGTCATGAATTTGACTTTCAACCAACTCTGACCGCCCACAGATCTATCTGCATAAAATGTGAGGCGCTATGGAGAGCATCTCCAGGGAGAAAATTAAAGTGAACTGCAGTAAAGCTGGTGCTGAGAGTAGCAGAGTGCTATATTTCAGCCACATTCTTTTTTTTATTACTAATTTAAGTTCAAAAGTCTTTGTATTAAAAATACTTTCTCGGTTTCTAAGATTCAGATATGTGTAACCTTTGCTCAGCACCTGGGAAAAGACTAATGCAGGCCGACCTGAGGAAGAAGAGATAATTGGGTTTTAATTGATGATCATTAATCGAGCCTCTAACAACATTTAAAGTATATGCAGGTGAATCTCCATAAATTAGAATGCCAATGATTTTCTTTTAGTAATTCTATGCAAATACACTGATTATACATAATGTGCTATATTCCATTCATTCCTTTTTGTTGACTATGATGATTATGGCTTAGAGCAAATGAAATTTCACAATTAACTTTCTCAGAAAATTTGAATATTTCATAGGGCAGATAATTACACCTTGGCAGCTTCCATTGTGA
Organism: Fundulus diaphanus; assembly: GCA_037039145.1. Classification (NCBI taxonomy): domain Eukaryota; kingdom Metazoa; phylum Chordata; class Actinopteri; order Cyprinodontiformes; family Fundulidae; genus Fundulus; species Fundulus diaphanus. The sequence continues at coordinate 27,818,446 of CM073123.1, forward strand.
CAGTCAAAAACACCCACGAGGGATGCGAGCCATAAGCAAAGTTTTTTTTCCAGAAAAGCTGGCTGTTCAAGGGATGGTATCCAACAACATCGTTAATGGATAATTGAATGGAAGGAAAAGGTGCGTTGGCAACCAGGCAATTTTAGATCACGTCATGCTTGCCTGTTTGATAACCTTTATGGACATGCTGATTGCATTTTCCACCATAACGTGGCACTATTTCTAGCTCATGTTAGCAATAATAAAGCTAACATCAGTTCACCACTCAGAAACTGTACCCATTCTGTCCTCTACTGCCTTGGTAGGGCTGGCTTCGGGCATTGCTGAGTCAGCACTTTAAACCAGCCTCTCGAACTTAGAACGCTCATGCGTGCTCAACCTCTGGGGGGTTAGGGTTACCCCTCACTAGCTGTCACTTTCCCTCGTCCTGACCTCTTAATCTTGCCCCTCGATGCCTCTCGGCACCGCCCACATGGTGCCATTTTTAAAAAATTGTCTGAGAGGCTGGCGCTACGCTTTTAAATCAGGGTGACTCAGCTTTTTGTATAATCAGTGGGAGGTCAGAATATATCCTGTCTGTCAGATGTAAACCCCTTCTACAGTGGACAGAAACATCATACGGTCAGGTAAAAAAAACCCAAAAAAATCCAACATTGTATTTTTCCATGTACCCTGGCAAGCTTCATTTTTCTGTGACTCTTTTTAGCAGAACAAAAAAGAAAACGCTAACAGGGAACATTTTCTGTGACACCGTGGCCAACTGAGTCGCACGTCCTGTTGACGCATTGATGCAGAAATGACGGCGATCCAGACAGCTAGAATTGAACCTCTGCTAAATCCGCTTCCAGGTACAAACTTCAACTGGTTTCTTGTTGCTCAGAGAGAAGCAGAGGAGAAAAAAAAAGGAGCATGACAAATCAGACCTCAGAAGAACGGATTAAACTGTCTGTTTGTGTTAACGATGAATGAAGAACATGACAGAGACTGAACGAGAGAAAAGTCTTGCAAAAATTCCCCCCAAAAACCAGACAAAACAGAATCCACATTTCTAAACAGAAAAAAGTTTGAACCACTTATATTTTGCAACTACTCTGCCTTTATGGTTTAATTTACCATATAATTATCAATTCTCTTGCTGCGCTGCCTCATTAAAATCAGACTCGTCAATTATAGTTTGCCCATTATACTTTGTCTAAGCTTCCCAAAATATGTTAGAGTTTCAATTATCTCGACAAGTGGAATATAGTCAGCCACAACAAAGCAAGTAAATGCAAGTCTGCAGACGACTTCTCACGGACAGAAAAAACACAGAACATATAAGCATCAGTTGAGTTTTAGCCCTACACGAGATGAACCCAGCAAATATCTGATTGGTTGAAAGCTGTTAAACGCTCACAGCAACAGTGTTATTCAGTCAGTGCGGTTGGCAGCAGGCATGACTGGACAAAGATATCACCGCTCCAGCTGAAAAACCCACACTGCCTCCACAGAGGTGAGGTTTGTATTCTAATCAGCTGCCACTGTCAGAGTCTGTCCACACCATCAAATTAAAGGAGTTAAAACCAGTCTGCAGACTGAGCAAACTCTTGAAAGTGAATTAAGAGCCGGGTGGGTAATACTCTTATGAACGAAAGTCTGCTTCCTGTGAGACTGCAGATAAAGCTTTGGTTCGCAGGGAGAACTCACACATGCACAGACACAAAAAGAGGTAAACACACGCGTCACACATCACACGGGCACAGATCTCCAACTTTCACAGCACAAGATGTGTAACAGTTTCAGGTGGAAATAGAAAATGTGGGCGAAAAAAAAGGGGATATAGGTGCCAGTGAGAAAACAGGAACTGAATATTTCATCATGAAATATCCAGTTTGAAGATGAAGAAATGCAGCAATGTCTCCAATTCATGGTGACAACTGAAGGGGTGGACTTTTTCTTCCCAGAGAATAAAAGGACGCTGTAGACAATACTGCCATGTATTTCAATAAAGTGATGTTTTATAACCTTCCAAAAGGGTTTCTTTTTTTAAAAACCATAACATCTGCCATCTACGTTGCTTTGAAAAAAAGTATACCTCCTTAAAGATTTCTTCGCATTTTGCTTTTTGTAACAGTAGAATATTTCAAATCATAAAGCAAACGATATTATCCGGCATCAGGCTATTTTTGTCAGGTTCTAAAGTGATTTAGATGTAACCTGAAGTGTAAAAACAGGTTTATTTATTAAAGCATTTCTGCCATCTATTAATCTTAGCATAAAAATAAATAAATAAGTAATCAAATAAATAAATCAGAAATATTTAATATTTAATTGAGGAAAGCGCAAACTTCGGTCAGTTTGAGAGTAATGCTCTTATCAATGTGTTTTTAAGAGATTTAGATCAATAAAGTGAGAAAGTTTTTAACATTTATGTTATGTAATAACGATTAAAGCAATTAAATCTGCTAATTTTTGTTGATTATTCACAGACCTGAAGTTGGAATGGAGCAGACAGGTTGTTGCAGCAGGTGCAGCAGCAAGTGTCTGTACATATATCACAGGGTTGGATTATTGAAGATCATTACAAGCTTCTTCTGAAGCTGATTTTAATTCAATTTCAGATCTGAAATGCAAGAAAACCGTCATAGAATATGTCTTTAAAAAGCAGATTGTAATCCTGGTGGACCTCTGGCTCAGTTTTCTGTCTCCCGATTAAAATGCATTTAATCAAAAAAGTAAATATAATAACTTTTCCCACAGTCTGGAGTGGCTGTTAAATTATAACAGATACGAAACAATCTGTAATTAATTTTGTGTTATATTTGATTTCACAGTTTGTAATCACATTCTGGATTTCACTGCTGCAACTAGTGGAGATCTGTGTTGCAAACACAGATCTGTGCAACAAAACTCCTCCGGGAGAAAGACCCGCTCTGCATCCAGATATGTAATCTAAGTATAAAGGGATGGGTATTTAGTGGAAAGGCACACAAGTAACAGGCTAGATTGATAAAAGCTTGTGAGAAGTTAAGTTCCAGGAGAAACACATTCAGGAACCTATCATTGAAATGTGCTTTTACTGAACCACCGAACCAGAAATGCTGAATCAGTTGTAACTTCAGCGTTATGTTTTCCACCTGACTAAATTGTGAACCCATGTTAGAGAAGCCTCTCAGGAGTTTACTTTAGAAAAGACTGTTGAACAGCATTTCCTGAAAAACTGAAGGACTCCATTATTAGCTTCTTAATCAGACGCTTCGGCTTCTTAAAGAAAACAGCAGACGCTAGGTTTGCTAGCAATAATTATTGAGACTGAAAAGCAATTTTTTCTACTAACTACCACACAGTTTGCAAAATGTAATTATACTTTAAAAGAAAAAAATAAAATAAAAAGTAAATGTTTATGTGTTGGGAAGTGCACAATGACTGCAGTCCCATTCAAGGGGGTCTAAAATCATAACACAACATTCTTCCGTGCTTGTTTTATTTCAGTGGATACAGGTTACAGGAGATACATAAACATTTTATATCCCGTTCTTTGACATTTTTACCTCTTCTAGCGGGATTTAAATCAGATCAAACCCCCCTCCTACTTGCACTGCGATAAAACATACATTTATTTTCTACATCAGAGTGAAAGACAGAAACCAGGAGACAGAGGAACAGGGCTTTGCGACAGGTTTAAAAGTTACAACATCCATCTGAAAAGTCTGGTTACATTTTCCCTCCAGGATTTACCCCATTCTCCAACAAGAGATAAAGGATACAAATGAACTGTTACACTCTGACCTTTAAACGTTAACGTCACAGTGGCGCTACAGAAAATGCCAGGTGAACACAAGAAAGTTCGTTTTATCTTACCGCAACAAAACCCACGGCACAAAATCTCATAATAATTCATCTTCTACAGGGTATTTGCATATTTAAAACATGTATATAGCTATTATTAATCAGGAACAAAATTTAGAACTCGTAGAAATGGCTGTGCCAGTATGAATTATTAAGAGAGGATTTTTTATTTTACACTCGATCAGAAGGGTGTGCCTGTTGGTAGTGATTAGTTGTTCCTGTTACTCTCAGAATAGGGCAAAGGCTTCTTCAAACGACCTTGATTGATGACTGATCATTAAAAACTGCAAACGTGACTACAAATATAGTAATGGTCATCAGAAAGGCTGCTACCAAATTATAACTGAGCCTTGATCTTTTAACGTGACAAACACAGGTTTATACAGGAAAATATGTTGAACTCGTCATTTAAAAGAACAAAAAAAATTAAACTAAATGATTAAAATGAATAAAAACCACCAGTCTCAGCCTTTTTCTTGATTGCTTCTTCAAGCTCTCGTCTTTCCTCATTGGTTTCATTTTCTGGGACCAACAGCGAGGCAGCAGAGGCATCCAGAGTAAAAGATCATTTTGGGGAGCAGAGAGCCTGAAAAAAAGTATAGATGATTGGAAAAAAAACAACAATTGTTAGAAAAGAATTGTTAGAAAAAGAAAACTGACCTGTTCAATGAGAGGGTTCAATGATAAATTCACACAATTACAGTATCTTGCAGTGACTTTTTACACAACCACAATTTCTAATGTTCTTTTCTAAATTTAATGTCCTTAAGTAACCTCCATACAAAACAATGCATATTTGTCAAGAGAAAGAAAAAGGATAAACCATTAAAACAATTTTTATAAATGAAAATCTAACAAATGTGGCATACATTTGTTTTCAGCCCCTCTGAATAAATCCTTCGAACAGTTATCCTTCTCCAAATTATTACTGCGTCTTTTGAGGTTTGTCTCTATCACCTTTGCACATCCAGAGAGTGATATTTATGGTGTTAAGTGGGTCACAAAAACTCATCACCTATTACCAACAACACATTTTTTTGTGATGCATACAACCAGACTTTGATCAATGTTAAATTAAAAAGATAAAATAATAAAAACCACCACACTAGAAATGCCATTTTATATAAGCTGAATGTAATTTCATTTTTATACATAAAATTAAAAATAAAGTCTCACTCATATTGTTCATTTATTGTACAGAAAAGATTCACATCAATCCTTCAGTGAGTTAGCAAGGACAGCCCAGACTAGGTGGCTGCACACAATCCAGCAGAACGTAAAAGTAACATATGCAATTCAAGTATTTTGATTGGACGATCGGAGCTTGGGGCCGTAGGATTTGTGCCCCACGGCTGTCTACTGAGAGCGTGTTGGGCATGCGCACTGTTATTTCAGATATTCATTATTTAAACAAACGTTGGTGGGCACGCCCCAATATCAAGGTGCTTTAAGAAGATTTAGCCTACTGAGCTTGTTAGTATTCTGGCAGACTTAGAAATATAGACACAAATGTTTGTAACAGAATTTAATTGGTAAGGGAAACTGTCGTTTTTACAATATTACTCTATAGACAATGACCTTTGAGTGGGCCATTCTATCCCAGGAATCTAACCCATGATCTAACTCACTTCGTTGTAGCTTTGGCTGTTTAGGCCTATGAGTGCTTTTGCAATATCTTATATTTTATTTATATATATATATATTAGGGCTGGGCAAGTTAACGCATTAATTTCGCGTTAATTCATTAGACTATTAACGGCGATATTTACTTTAACGCGCGTTAACGCATGTTGCTCACATGCTTTTTTCCCTGCCATTCACTATATGCACGCGAGAAAGCAACAACAAAAAACCACGTGTTAACGTCAAATAAACATGCAAGCATATCGAGTTAGCAAGCATTTCAGTTTAAAGTTCTTCCAGCAACGAATATGACAGAAACAAGTTAGTTGTAACCACTGCCAAGTTAAACTTACCTCAGAAATTGCCTGTTTTTGGTAGATTTTTTCCCCATAAAGAGAATTCCCTGTCAGTGGCAATAAGCTTTAAGTTGAGCTTTACACTAAAAATGTGTTACTGATAAGTGCTACAAATGTTACAACACTTTTGTTCATATGGCAGCAGAACATTAAAATAAAAGTGCTCTTTACACTACTTTTGAATTCATTCTTGGAGTTTGTAAATACAATGCGATTAATCATGATTAATCAGGCAAATTATGCGATTAATCGCGATTAAATATTTTAATCGTTGCCCAGCCCTGATATATATATATACAGTATATATATACAGTATATATATATATATATATATATATATATATATATATATATATATATATATATATATATATAGTGTTTATAAATAGTGTTTACCTTAGTGGGTTACTGAAATACGTGAGCTTTAAAAAAACAATTCTAATTTATGGAGAGAGTCTGTGTTAGCATACTATTAAACTCCAATGATATCTTTCAATTTTATATATTGGGCCAACTGATAAACTGGAACTAATGTTGGCTGCAAATCATCCATCACTCCTGAGCCTCACATTTGATTTCAACATTAATTCTTCCAGCCTCACTCTGTCAGATAATTTGTGACCTCTCTCTGAGTGACAGATGGACATTTTTCACCTACAACAAGTCGGTCTGTTGCCCAGGATCATGATGCAACACCTAGTCGACTGGCTGCAGTCTATGTCTGGGCCGTCACGTTTTCAGCACATCCCTGCTGTGCCTAATTCTCGAGTGGCCTACAGATCTGCCAGTTGGGCCCAACTGTTCAGATGGAAAGTAATGACTCTGCCAGGCTAAATCCTCCACAATGACTATTCTTAAGGGAAGTAGCAATTCAAATAAGACAGTGATCCTTTTTTGGACTGTTTATCAACCTTCATGGTAACAGGCTTCGCTGCAGAATAAAAATAAATGTTTTTCATAAGATTCACTCTAACATATACATTCACATACATTTTCAGGGGTACTGATTTATTTTGCGCACAACTTCTCAATCGTTTTAATAGAAAAGACATTAACTATGCTCACTTATACACAAACATGCCGGCAGCTATGACAGTTTTGGCTCTTCTGGGAAGGTTTTCTACAAGGTTCAGGAGTGTGTCTTTGGGGATGTGTGACCCTGCATTTATGAAGTTAGAGATTACTGTATAGTTATGTGGGAACATGAAGGGGCCATCTCCAAACTGATGCCACAGACTTGAAAGTATGACATTTCCCAAAGTGTCTTGGTATGTTGCAGCATTAAAATTTTATTTTCTCTGGTGCTAAGGGGCCCGAGCCCAACTCTTTAAAAACAAGCACACATACAGACTAAACTTTACACTTCCCATAATGCAGTCAGGGAAGTGTTATTATCTTGCAAAATGCCAAAACCAGACTTGTCCTTTGGATTGCCAAACAGAGGGGCAGGATTCGTGACTCCAGTAAACAGGTCTGAAACGTTCTAGAGTCTAGTGGCAGTGCACTTCACAACACAGTAGTAGGCTCTTAAGCTTGGATGCAGCTGCTTGGCCATGAAAACCCATTCCCAAAACCTCTCTATGAACTGCTTATGAGCTAATCTGAAGACCAAGTTCTGAGGTTTGTTGCTGATTGTACAGAGTGGTGGCGACATACAGGTATGTGCCCTCTGCCCCTCAGTATCCACTGGGACTGCTCTGTGATTTTAAATGGCCAACAACTTCTTGGCTGAGTTGCTGATATTCCCAGTAACTTCCACATTGTTCTTATAATACTAACAGTTGTCTGCGGATTATTCAGTAGCAAAGAGATTTCATGACTAGACTTATTCCACTGGTGGCATCCGATCACGGATACCACGAAAATTACCTAAACTCCTGACTGGGAATCGTGTTTCACAAATGTTTATAGAAGCACGCCTAAGTGAGGATGTTAAACAGGTGTAGCCATGAAAGGTGCAAGCACATAAATTCTACTTTTTTAAAAGTGTGAAACAATAATTTTGACATTATGTAAAGGTACTATAGTTACAGAAAATAATGTATAAGAAGCTATTTAGTACTGTGTTAGCAAACATGCCTTTTCCAGAATGTTGACTCTGTCATGAATTCACTTGATCGAAGGAGTTCACAACAGCCCGATTGTTCTGACATGGTGTCCTTTTCAAATCCAAGCATCGACTTTACAAGCACGCGTCTTTAACACTGACAACATAAAGAGATGAAGGAGGTGTACCAGAGCATTCCAATGACGCACACACGTGGCCCATATTCTACTTACCTCCACTGCATTCTCCATGGCTTAAATTACAGCACAATCCATCCACCTTCCTTTCATGTCATCTCTATCTCCCTTCAAAAGAGCAAGTGTCTGAAATGTAAATGTCTCTGTACCTTCTTCATCACAGAACCGCATGGTTCTATTGTACATTAAATGTAAGGCCATCTTTAAGTTGAATGTCAAAATAACAAGATAAACTATCAGTGGGATTTGTCTCTTTATTTTCAAATGTCTTTTGTGAATGTATTTTGAATTCATCAAACAAAGACGTGCACTGAGTACTGATTAAAGTTCATGAAGAGAGTTGACACAAAGATGGGAGTACATTATAAACTAATTAGACTAATTTCAATAGTTATTATTGTATTAAGGAATCTAATTTATATGTTATGGATAAATTGTATAGCATTGTTTGTTCTGGAAAAATTTGCACAAATGCCTAATAAAAAGTAAAACCTAACGGTACAACAACATGAAACTTAGAGATTTCTGTCTTTGCTTGTTTTTTCTCATTAAGGACAGTTTCAAAGTTCACATAAAGATTAATAGCAGCACTAGGATGCAACTCACAGGTCCTCTTATTTTCCCCAAAGCATAAGTAGACAATTCCCTCGCCTAGAATGTACAAAATGCGACCTGGTTAGACACCTGAAAACTTCACGCTGTGACATTCACGTAAAAGTCATCATGGATCTAGGTAGAAACCTTTGAAAAGAGGAACTCACACATCTTACGTGAAGCTGCCCTTACTGCTGACAACCTCACACAGTAAATGTTTCAAAGCATGTTTTACATGGCTGGCAAATAAAGTGAAAATAAAAGCAACTGCTAACTTACCTTTTCTTGTAAGAGAATTACGTTTTGAACTTACATACATTAGAGATCAATTCCCTGAAAAAAGGAAATCAGATACTTCATTGATCTAGCCTTTCTTTTACTTCAAGAAGGTAATTTGTCAAATAAAGGTTACGAACCAGATGCGAGCTGCAATCTTTTCATCATGTGATGCCAGCTGGTGAGAAAGTCCCAGGGGCTGAATGTTACTTCATTGAACTATTGGCTAGGTTGCTGTGTGCCCAGGTAACATTGCCATTTATCAGTGTCACAAGCTGCTACTGTAGCTTCTTTTATGAAGAACAAAAACAGCAGTGCATAGATGGGACAGTTAATGGGGGCTGTCCTTATTGTTCTTACAGGGATAATCTCGTAAAATAATCTGTGTAAGAACAGCATCACCTGGAGTAGCATAAAGTTTAATATTGCTATACCTTAGTGCACACAAGTAAAAAACACAGACAAGTATGTTCTGTTCATGTACAGCACTTTGAATGTTCTTGTTTTTGAAATGTGCTACACAAATTAACTTCAATTTTATTTATATAGCGCCAATTCATGAAACATGTCATCTCGAGGCACTTTACAGAGTCAAATCAATCATATTATACTTGCCTTGCCTAAAGCAGTTAAAAGGCACTGATGATGTCATGAGGTAAAACAACTTTATCAGATTTCTATAGCTTGTTGTACATATATATATTTACCAGGATGATTTAGTATTTTGAGAAGATGCATTTTGTGCTGGTTTATACAAATGACCATCCAGCTAGAAACTCAAAAGTCTGGATAATCTTCTGGTCAGGGAAAATTGCCCTCCTAATTTGTACTAAGTAGGCAGTATAACACTCTTCTGTGTGGATACTGTTACTGAGAGAAGCAGACTCAAAGTTGGCGAAAGCACCGAGGTATAGGAAGCTATTTGAAAAGAAACGCTTTTTTTTCTCTGACATATTTGGACAAGTTTAAAGTTCATTCAGATTAAGAGAGTGCAAGGAAGAGCGGGACTTGAACAGATAACAGTAAGGCTATTAGGAGTATAGCAGTGTCATTCTGTTTAATCTTTTCAAGCTTTGCACCTGTCTGTCATGAAACATGCTCACATTGGAAATCATATCAGTCTTTTGGAAATCTAAGCAAACAATTAAAGCAAAGAATCTACCTTCTCTAGGGAATATGTATAGTGACAGCTATTTAAGAAAGGTTTGCTACATTAAATGTGGTAATAGGAGCCTAAAGCCAGTTTAAAATGTCAACTGTGTAATCAATTTACTATAGTTTTTAAATAGTAAACAGCAAAGTATTGCGTGTGACAGAGGGGTCTTTATTTATTCCTAATATTAGACCAGCTCAATAAATGTGAATATATTATGATAATTTACTTGAGTAATTCAGTTCAAATGGTAAAACTCAGATTTAGGTTTATTATACTGACAGTGAGATATTGCAATTGTTTGTTTTTGTTCATTTTGGTGACTGTGGCTCACAGCTATGAAAAGCTAACATCCAGTCTAAAAATTAAATACTTAATCAGACCCAAAAAATTATTTAATACAGAAATGTCTCTTTATGGAAAATAAACTTTATGTACTTACAATACACTCAATACTTGGTTGGGACAGGAAGGTGAGCCTATGGTTCTGCTGGAGTCTTAAGGAAGCCCATGTGCTTTAATAATGGTCTCCAGCTCATTTGCATTGTTGGCTCTTGTGTCACTTATCCTTTTCTCTCTCCTCTCCACTGTCACTACATGCATGCACCGTATGAGAGATTGCTGCAAAGTTGATAACTCAAAGCAATTGTCAGTCCACTGTCACTTCATGCTCATTCAGAAAAGGGTAATGTCGCAAAATTGTTAATTCAATATAGTCGACTAAGTTTCCTTGGAAATAATCTTTTTAACCTATTTATGTAATAAACAGAAAGGCAACTGCATTGTTTTTTTTAGCTAGGGATACATTTTCAATGGTAAATGGACAGAATTTATGTAGTCAAACTAACCACTCTAAGCATTTTACACGACAGCCACAGTCACCCAATTGCACACACATTCATTCATCGAATCACAGATAGGTAGGTAACTTTGGTTTAAGTCCCTTGCCTTGGGGCACATCAAAAGGTGACAGGAGAAAGTTGGAATCAACCCAAAAACCTTTGTATTTTAAGATGATTACTCTTTCCACTGAGTCACAGTACAATATGCCTAATTGACTTTGAATATTTCTATATGGATGGACTGAACATATCTATAGATCTGTATAGAAATTCTATTTGTTGTTGTTGCCTTGAGACAACACTTGTGAACTAGCGCACTAGAAATAAACCAAAATGAAAACGGAATTTATTTACTCCATTGATTCTTTATGACGATTATGGCAGGCCAATTTGCTGTTTAATTAAAGGTGTTTTTTAAAAAAAATTCAGGATAGGTCTATGGGCCATACAAAACATGTTCATTAAATGTTTTGTACAAAATCATTCTCAGATAATGACATTTTACCTCCCCAGTTTCACCTATTTTGAGTTTTTTCAGAATGAGCTGTTTTTATTATATGCAAATAACCTGTAGCTGGCCGCGCCCCCCAACTCATTGTTTTCACTTGCACACGCACAGACACATGAAAATGGCTGCCAGTACAGTATAGCCATACATCTTTGATCTTGAGTCAGACCCAGAAGCAGAGACTCCTGCACAACCAGCAAGGCTCAGCCCAGTCAAAACAAAACAAATTAATTCAGACATACCATAATACCACAGGACAGTTCCCTGTCAGTGGAGACAAGCTCACGCTCTGCCCTTTTATTTCTTGTTTTTTGAAGGCGCCGCTACTTGTAACCTTGCCTGCAAGCTGAATTCTCACAGTATTTGTGCATTCACAAACACACAAGAATCCGTCTTATAGACCAGTTCACGCGTGACGTCAGCGCTACATCCGGGTCACGGTGGTTGGCAAAAACAGTGCTGTTCTCGTCTACTACTGTGACAAAACAGGTGATTTAGAGCGTATTTTTAGTTAGTTTATTTTTGGAATCTAAACAATGCCTACGACTTGTTGTGCTCCCGGTTGCACACAGAGGCATTCCAAATCGTCGGATGTACGTTTCTGTCGTTTACCGAAGGAGGAAGGACGAATAAAGAAATGGATATTTTCAATGAAAAGAGCGCAGTCAGACACTCCCAATGGACTGGGGGATCCATCATACTGCGACAGAATTTGCAGTCTACACTTCATCTCCGGTAAATACAACTTAATTCTGCTCTAGTCATTGTTCTACTTAAATAGCGGCGGAGGGGAGATGGTGATCGCTACACGGGCCGGAGAAGCGGTAGCAGCAGCCGCTGACTATTCCGGCCCGTGTAGCGATCGCCACCTCCCCTCCCCTCCGCCCGTTCACGGGCGCTAGTACTTCTGTGTTTACGCTGCAATGTCGCCGACACCCCCACCCATTTTAACAAGACAAAAACACCAAAATAGTCCGTAGTAAACAATGTTTTTTTTAACCTACCGGGCGGGTGTTCCTCTCTGCTGAGACGCGGTCTGTATGACGCCGCTTTGTGATTGCACAAACGTGTGAACAACATCTATCCATTTTCTGACCCGCTTAATCCCTCATGGGATCGTGGGGGTTGCTGGTGTCTATGTCCCGATATAAGATAATTGTAGCCGTCCAGTGGTTTCATGGCTTTCGTGCTCTCTCGTCTGTACTGGCCTGCGTGTTTATAAGGCAGCTGTATGTGTCGCGGTACGTAACACTTGGCAGCATTTCACAGACTCGCTCCGTCCCTTCAGGCTTTTGCTGTGTGGATCTGGCAATCTGATACCATCAACCATCAACTTAGTCTTAAAACGATCTTGTGATATGTTATCTAAAGAAGAAAAATACGCGGAGAACTCGCCAGTTTCTCTGTTTGCGTCCGCCATTGTGTTCGCTTTTTGCCAACCAGTCCGGCGCGCATGCGCGAAAAACCCGCATCAAAAAACATTCTGTCCAGGAGTAATGCTGAAAAACTAGTCCATGCATTTGTTACTTCAAGGCTGGACTATTGTAATTCTTTACTATCAGGAAGTCCACAAAATGCAATTCAAAGTCTTCAGCTGATCCAAAATGCTGCAGCAAGAGTTCTGATGAAAATCAACAAGAGGGATCATATTTCTCCAATTTTAGCTTCCCTTCATTGGCTTCCTGTTAAATCAAGAATAGAATTTAAAATTCTTCTTCTAACGTATAAAGCCCTTAATAATCAAGCTCCATCATATATCAGAGCTCTGATTACCCCGTATGTTCCTAACAGAGCACTTCGCTCTCAGACTGCAGGTCTGCTGGTGGTTCCTAGAGTCTCTAAAAGTAGAATGGGAGGCAGATCCTTTAGCAATCAGGCTCCTCTCCTGTGGAACCAACTCCCAGTTTTGGTCCGTGAAGCAGACACCCTATCTACTTTTAAGACTAATCTTAAAACTTTCCTTTTTGACAAAGCTTATAGTTAGAGTGGCTCATGTTACCCCGAGCTACCTCTATAGTTATGCTGCTATAGGCTTAGGCTACTGGAGGACATCAGGGCCTATTTTTCTCACTCTACTGATTTCTACTGTTCTCCAGTCTACTTTTCTCCAGATTTGCATTGCATTACATTGAAATGACTGTTGTCATTTCAGCTTTTAACTTGTTGTTCTCTCTCTTTTTTCTTCATAGTAGGTACACCTGGTCTGACGTTCTGTTGACTGTGAAATCATCCAGGGAGGACAGACGACTATTACCATCTAATGTAGAACAGATTACTAGATCAATGTGTGCTTCTGTGCTTTTTTGTCTCTCTTTTTGTGTCTCTGCTCTGTCTTCTGTAACCCCAGTCGGTCGAGGCAGATGACCGTTCATACTGAGCCCGGTTCTGCCGGAGGTTTTTTTTTCCCGTTAATGGGTGGTTTTTCTTCCCACTGTCGCTTCATGCTTGCTCAGTATGAGGGATTGCAGCAAAGCCATGTACAATGCAGACAACTCTCCCTGTGGCTCTACGGTTCCCCAGGAGTGAATGCTGCTTGTCGGGACTTTGATGCAATCAACTGGTTTCCTTATATAGGACATTTTGACCAATCTGTATAATCTGACCCAATCTGTATAATATGATTGAACTTGATTTTGTAAAGTGCCTTGCGATGACATGTTTCATGATTTGGCGCTATATAAATAAAATTGATTTGAATTGAATTGAAAACAATAACAATGAACTGGTCTATACCACTCCGGCTTCAATCGTTTGTGACTGGACCAAAAACGGTTTGGTCACTCTAGGCTATCAGTAGCGTTAGCGTTAGCTTGTGCTAAATGACTAATCATATTCATGCCGAGCAACTATGCGAATACCACAAGACAAATCATTAAGTACTTGGCTCTCCGTCATCTGCAGATGTCCAACAAATAGTAGGGACAGATGTTAGTAGAAGTCTTTTGGTAAACCCTGCTGTGTACTGCAGGTAGTTTTCAAAACAATCCGCTGTGAAGTGATTTGCACAAACCACAATCTTCATTGGCAAGGTGGCTGGAACATTCCTATATAAAAATAAAATGAAGCAATCAAAAATAAAATGAAGTCTCTGTTCTCCATGACTGTGAGAATATGCATGGACACATGTTGTTTATTGCAGCCAACAGCAAAACTGTTGTCCTTTCCTGCAGCCATTATGCAGTGCATTCACTGGTAAAACCAGCAGACCAAAAATTAAAGTGGCAGAACTCCATCTGGGTTTATAGGTGAGGGGTTGGGCTTGGCTGGGTTTGCTAGGTGAGGGGCAGAGCAAACAAAATATTTAACTATGCCAAAAATGGCTGGGTTTTATTTTAATGATCGGACTGTTTCTGGAAGCATTAGACCCAAATGGAAGTACAAAAACGTGCAAAAAGTGAATTCTTCATAACAGGTCATTAAAGGAGGTATGGGTATTATTGATTCATTTGTAGACAGTGTCCTGGATACGTCTGTGTGTCGACATTAGCTACAGTCCACACTTTATTATTGTGCTCCAAATGCTTAAATGGGCTTTCCCACACAATTCTATAAAGGTTGTGGTTATGATTGTTAATAGTGCACCTTTTTATATTATACTTTTTTTTTCTTAGACTGAGCTGTCCACTGAATTAACTGTTTAGTGGAAGAGAGCTTCAGAGTGCTTGGATCCAGCAGTCTGAAGAGCCAGTTGAAATAAATAAAGTTTTTCATTATAATCGGACTGATTGAGATGCACCTTTAATAGACTGCTAGTGGCAGTGCGGCTAGAAAACATATTTTATTTCTTGTTATTATATTCTATACTTCTTAAAGAGCAACCGGGATTGGTAAAACATCTTTTTTTAGCATTTTGAGAGCTTTACAAAAAGTGGTTATCAGAAACATAAAACCTTAGGGACACGTACTTTCATTTCTGAATTTTAATACCTTAAATACAAAAACAGAGGTCGCCCTGTTAAAAAATAAAATAAAAAATTAGGACAAAACGCTGGCAAAGCCAAGTGACACCAAACAAAACAAGTCAAACAAAGAAATATAGAGATGAAAATAATCGGTAAAGCTTCTTTAACATCAATAGGCAGGCTTCCTGGCTATTCAATTCAATTCAATTCAATTTTATTTATATAGCGCCAAATCATGAAACATGTCATCTCAAGGCACTTTACAAAATCAAGTTCAATCATATTATACAGATTGGGTCAGATTATACAGATTGGTCAAAATGTCCTATATAAGGAAACCAGTTGATTGCATCAAAGTCCCGACAAGCAGCATTCACTCCTGGGGAGTGAATGCTGCTTGTAGCAGCAGAAAGGTTCACTTACTCCCTCTGAGGTGAGCTGCTGTGCTGAAAAACAAGAAACAAGCTCTGTAACGAATACGGTGGTTCAATGATGCCCGGTTATATATGACTCCTATATAAACAACTACAAACATTACAACTTAATGACCATATTACAAATTGTCTGCCTTTCCAAAATAAGCCTAATGTGCATTCACACAGATCTGCAGCAGCCGCCTCCCTTTTTACTTTAAAGAGTCAGCATGAGCTAAAACAGCTTGTTTCGGGGCTGGATGGGTATGGTCCATGTGACACTCCCATAGACCCTTCCTGTTCCAAATCCCAGCTTGACGCGGATCAATGTGCCCTGATCATTTCTTGCGGCTGTGGCTGCTCTTTAATTCAGCATGGCTGAGCACTCTGTGATTAATGGCAGGTACTTAGCTGGAAGTGGTTGTCTATAAGCACACTGGCCTAGCAAATACCAGGATGTACACCAGTGGCCTTTCTTTACTGGGGGGGGGGGGGACACCGCCCAGAGGTGACAGGGTTAACAGCAGCAGAGGAGTACAGGTGCAAAGCAGACCAAAAATAAATAAATAAATTGTGAACTTGGATATAATTTGAGCAACCTTGCTGGAGAGCTGCAACATCAAGCTTTTGAAAAGCTTCCAAATATGCTTTTTCAGGGAAGCAGAGAGAGTCCAACACAGAGTGAGACAGAAGTAGAAAGAGACAGAGAGCTCTGAACTGTGGAAGACTGTGGAAAGTGTTCATTCACGTGTGTGTCCTCAAGGGAAATGCAATTCAAGGGAAAGAAAGACGAAGTAGCCTGAATGTCTCAGTCCAAATAGATCCAGCTCATAGTTGTCAGTGATTGAGGCCACCACAGGGACAGACTAATGACTTTAGGTGGTGCGCTTAGTAATCATATAAAATGCAAGAATTATTTTTGAAATGTGTGCATTTACTTAAAAGGTTACGTTAACACGATGATGCCTCAGACAGCTGGGTACACTAACACTGAAGGAAACCACATCCATCCATCTAATAAAGTTTATTGATTCTTGTTCCATCCATGAATTTTTTATCCATCCATCCATCCATCCATCCTTGCAACATACTTTATCCATCCACCCAGCCACCCAGTTGTTGTTCTTTTACTTCCTCCCTCCACTCCCTGTTTTTGCAGTCTCCATATTTAACGCCTGGCCTCAATAGAAACATATGCTGTTAAATCAGTGAACTCTTGCATTTATATCTAAAACTGGTTAAAGGATCAGAGAAGTTTGAGCAATTTGAGTATAGAAAACGGTGTTAATACAGTATGTGTAGTGGCCTCATCCTAATCAGACAACGCGCCGGCAAAATCATGTAATAATATCAGCTAAATTACCTCTCAAAATCTGAATAAAATAGAAATAAAAATTAGTTTTTTATATATGTGCCTCTGTGATCAAAAGTAAACAACTACGCAGCATAAAGGGGTGATTGGCATAAAGCCTATAATATCGTTAACATGGTGCCATAGATGCGTGTGTTTCCCATGAAGTATCCCCGCTGAGCTGACTGTAGCAATACTGACCTCCAGTGTGAGCGATGGAAGGACGGAGCAGAGCGCGTTGTCCTTGGTCCAGGACTTCACGCCTGCCAGTTTGCGTTTTGGCAGCAATCTGAGCCTCTCCGTGCATGCCTCTGCTCTCTCTCTCTCTCTCGCCTTCTCTTTCTCTCTCTCTACAAAATAAGTTTCAGTCTATTTTTTTTAAAGAGAGAAAGAAAGATTACGAGAGGCATATTTTCCTGATCAGCTGTCAATGCATCCAGACACTGCTTACGCATTGGCTGATTTAATTGGGTGTTTATCGTGCAAAAGTTATTACCGTTTTAGGTGTTTTGATCGCTCCGTCATTCACCCCGTCTTTATCCTTCAGGGTGGAGCAGACCAGTTCTTCCGTTTTTTTTTTCTTTTTTGCAAAGGACACGTGGTTGTTACAAACCTCTCTCAGGACGCAGCGGGGAGGCGGAGGTGGATAGATGCGGGCGCAGTCGGGATGGGAGAGGACGCTGTGAGGAGGCTGCCGCTTTTTATTCATGGATATTTGGCTGCTGAGTCTCGCGCACGTTTTGGGGTAAATACTTTTAAAAAAAGACTCGCGTACTGGAGCATTTTCCCCATCTCTTTTTTCCAAAGGAGAGACTTGCGCTGAATGTGGACGGTTCCAGGTGGGGAGGAGAGGAGAAAGCTATCTGATGTAGGTAGATTTATAATGCAGTGAGATATGCTCTCAATTCTTAATAAGGCTTTCCATCGAACATTTACTTTTTTTTAAAGTCATACACTGGGCAAAGAATGGATTTCTTAAATATTTCCAGCCTGGAAAATGGAACAGAGGTGGGAAATATCTCTAATTCCACATCTGAGAGCTTTGAGTACACCCAGCTTGCGATCTGGGGTCTGGCTGGACTTGTCAGCTTTCTCATTTTGTTTACAATAGTAGGCAATGTCCTAGTTGTTATTGCAGTTTTAACCAGCAGAGCTCTCAAACCACCCCAGAACCTCTTCCTGGTGTCTTTGGCCAGCGCGGACATACTGGTAGCCACCCTGGTCATGCCCTTCTCTCTCGCAAATGAACTTATGGGTTATTGGTTTTTTGGCAAAATTTGGTGTGACATCTACCTGGCTCTGGATGTTTTATTCTGCACTTCTTCCATCGTTCACCTTTGTGCCATCAGTTTGGACAGATACTGGTCTGTGACACAGGCAGTAGAGTACAACTTAAAGAGAACACCTAAACGTGTTAAAGGCATGATCGTGGTGGTGTGGCTGATCTCAGCTGTGATCTCCTTCCCTCCACTGATTTCAATGGACAGGAGCAGCAGTCAGGAGAGACCCACGTGTCAGCTAAACGATGTGACCTGGTACATTCTCTACTCTAGCATTGGATCCTTCTTTGCCCCCTGTGTTATAATGATCTTGGTCTACATTCGAATATATCAAGTGGCGAAAACCAGGACCAGGACACTGTCGGAGAAGAAGAGGGGTGTGGATTCCCCTCTAGAAAATGGAATGGACCAAACCGAGCCAGGCATGGGAGGGTCCATTAAGTCCACCCAAGGTGGAAGCATGAAAGGGCGAGAACGTGAGAACGGGCACTGCCAAGAGCAAACAGCTGGATCCGCTCAATCAAATGAGCCAAAGCATCCGACAAACAACCATGATGACGAGTATGAAGATAGCAGCTCATCAGACGAGAAAACAAAAAAGTGCATCGGTTCGTCGAAACAACACCATAATGACAGGAAAGACAGAAAGTCCAGCAGGAAGAGCAGCTCTGCTTCCAAATACTCCAGCAGGAAGTCACGTTCCAGCTCAAAGTCCTTGGAACTGTTCTCCTCCCGTCGGAAACGCCGTAGCACTGTCAATCGGAAGAAGATCTCTGCCGCCCGAGAGAAGCGCTTCACGTTTGTTCTCGCTGTGGTCATGGGCGTTTTTGTCGTGTGCTGGTTCCCGTTCTTCTTCTCTTACAGCCTGTATGGAATCTGCCGCGATCTGTGCAAGATCCCGGAGACGCTGTTCAAGTTCTTTTTCTGGATTGGTTACTGTAACAGTTCCCTGAACCCGGTCATCTACACCATCTTCAACCAGGACTTTCGCAGAGCCTTCCAGAAGATTCTCTGTAAGTCATGGAAACGCTCTTTTTGAGGGAGTCCTGCATGACTGGGGTTTTATTAGGTGGACACAAAGTCAAATGTTTCATGTTGTCTGACTAAGGAAGCCTGATGTGCTTTCATGCACTTGCTTTCAGGGATCATATTAGGAACGACAGGAAAGTAACAGGTTGCAAATTTAGATCCATGTTTCCAAAAGGGAATAAAATGAAGGGAGTAAACAGATGAATTAGGCATCTGTGCCTCTCAGACTGCTTTGGGACTCTGATCTGGGCTTCAGCTCATTCCCTCTAATGGTTTTGTCTCCTCATTAAAAAAAAAAAAAAAATCAGACTCCAGCCATTCTCTGTGATGCATGCCGGCCACAGTGGCTGCCTTTGGGTGAACCTGACAGCAGTTTACAGAAGAGCTCAGTTTCTAAACTCACAACACCATAACTGAATATAATTCGAAGGCCTTGACAATCTTCACGATACTGTTGTGATATTACTCTTTATCTGTCTCTTTACATGTTGTTTCTTGACCTTACTGTTCTCACACTCTCAACATGAGGACCAATGGGACAAAGGGGCTCCTTGCTTACTGTATAAGTAGCAAAAACTGTTTCACCAAAAAAAGGACAATAATACAAACCGATGGACAAAAGATCTCCTTTCTGCGCTCATTACCATGTGTGAGATGAACCTAGCCATCAGGACACGGCGCATGATGAACCCGGACTTGATGGTGCGCGCAGAAGAATGGCAGCACAGACAATGCTTCTTTTTTTTTTTCTTTCATACCTTCGCATATTCTTTCTCCCCCCTGAGAGAGTAGCTTGAATATGGACTGAGAGGCACATGGATACTCACTGAGGCTCTACTATGCGCATAAGCAAGAAGACGGAGACAATGTGGGCAACATATGGATATTTTTTAGGATAAAGTTAGCTGCATCTTACCTCGACTGCCCGTCTGGGATTGTTTGTATGTGTGTCCGCTTGAGTGTCTGTCTGCTCCTGACACAGACTCCCTCCCCTTGATGCTCATGTCTAATGATTGCCGCTCATAGAATGATAAAAAAAACATGTACAAACTTATGTCATGTACACAAATACATGAAAAACATTTAATCCGCTAAAATGTTCCTCTATCCAGCCAGAAGGGCTGATTTTTATGTGTAAATAATTGAAAAGAGTACTTTACTATCATTGTGTGGTGCCTCATAATCACACGTGTTGATATGATGAAAATGTTTTGTTTAATGAGCACCGCTCTGAAGTATTTTCCTGTTACAACAAGCTGTGTCCGTCTTTTTTTTCCCTAAAGGAACAAATGTTTACTTATCTGGTTTGAGCACATCTGAAATGATCTAATAAAGACGTTTTCTGCAGCTGTCCTCTGAAAACCTGCCTTCCATGTTTTATTACATCTGCTCTGTTCATTGTGACTTCTAAAAACACATAGCATGTTCATTACATTGACTCGCTTGTGTGAATTAGAAATTCAGATTTTTTAATATGGACTGTTTGCTATTTAGTATTTAGAGTTTGAATGAATCATATCTGTAATACTAAAATTAAGTATGGCTGGTTCAGAGACTCCCAGCATGGGTAAAGAAAGCTCTATTATGTAAAGCATAGCTCAAATGATGCATATCATGCGTTGCAAATGTATGTTTGACTTTACCGCATTTTGTTGCATAAAAACACAAACCTCTATGTATTTAATTGTAATTTGGTTTTTATGTAGTAGAGCAAAGCTAATTAGTGCATGATTAGGAGATAAAAAGAAAAGAATGCGTGTTTTTCAAATTTTGCCACAAAGAACTATCTGAAAGGTGTGATCATTGCTATTCAGCCCTGCTGAGACAATATTTTATAGAAACCTTCAATAACTGCAATTACAACTGTCAGTTATTAGACTTTTGAGTTATGTTTATTATTATGCTTGTGCCGGTTTTTCTTATCTAGAATGACTTTTTTGCCCATTCTTCTTTGCAAAATAACAGGACTTTAGTCAAACTGGATGCAGAGCATCTGCCTAAAGCGATTTGCAAGCCTTTCCACGGTTTCTGAATTGGATTTAAGTCTGAACATATTAATACATGCAAATCTCAATCATTCTTCTGTAGACCGGGCTGTAGGCTCATTGCTCTGTTGGAAGGTGAACATCAGCCCCAGTTTTTGAGTCTTGTCTCCAGCCTCTAGCATGTTTTGTTTACGGGATAGTCCCCTCTACCCCACGCTATCCAGCTGATGACCAAATCTGATCAGATTCGCTGCTGCTGCTGCTGCTGCTGAAGAAAACAAAAAAACAGTTCCACTGCACCATAATGCTTGTTTCACAGTGAGGTAATGTACTCAGGATTATGTGCAGTATTTTTCTGCCACAAAAGCATTTTGGATGTTGGCCAAAAAAGTTCACTTTTACTCTTCAGTGACCCGAGAACTTTCTTCCACAAACTTGATGTGTACCAGACATACCAGACATGCGGGAAAATGCAATTGAAATGTTTTATGGCTGTCTTTACACAATGGCTTTCTTCTTGACACTCTTTAATGAGGGCAGCTTTGTGGAGTGCACAACTAAAGCTTGTTATACTCCATGAGAACAAAGAGTTTTTGTCTCGTAGTCGGGGTGGGAGGAACATCGAAAAAGTAAAATTTTGCTCTGCTCATCTGCAGACGTTAGCCCCACTATGCACACGTCACTGAAGATTGGGTGGGTGGGGGACACAGAGAGCCGAGCTTAGACGTAGAGCTAAAAGTTGAGGAGTGTGCACATAATAGCTCACGGTGTGCTCTGGCCTTATTTCGAAAGACTGTGAACACTGGGGGCTTGTGGTGCTACGGAGGTGGGACTACCCTGCTAGGATGATTTATAGAGGAAACGCTGTGAGTGAGCAGAATTAGCATGTTCGACCGCTTAAACCACCAGAGTTGAACTGAACTGAAGGACTGCAGTTCGACAGGTGGGTGACACATGTTTGCCTTTCAAACCTAAACATGCCCATCTAAATCCTGTCCAATCACAGTACAGTAGTTGGACATCCTGCGAGAACAAAGTGCTGCCCTGACGTTGTGTCAGGGAGCAGGGAGACCCTCCAAGATAGGGCAGGGAGATCAAAATAACGTCATTTGCTCTGGGAGCAAGACGAATTGTCCTTCAAACAGTCTCTGTCACCCAAGGCGTGGATGTATGCAGCTCCTCCAGAGGCACCACGGTCTTCCTGGGTGCTTTCCAGATTATTAATGATAAAACATGTATATTTCACTTCCCCTCCACTGTCACAAAATGATTTCTGGAGGTCCATCATGCTAAACCTCAATAAAATACGTTTACGTTTTTGGTTGTAATACAAAATATGTAAAAGTTCAAGGGGTATGAATACATTTGCAAGATATGGTAACAACCGAGTTTTACATCATAAATATTAGACCTAAAAGGATTAACATTTTATTAACTGTTATTTTTCATTATACATTGTTATACATTATACATTGTTTTCACATTTAAAAATTTACCTTTGCCTTAACACCTTCCTGACTAATAATCCGATTTGAATAATTAAGAACTGATTGAATAGCTTATGTTTATTTTGGTTATAATGCACATGGAGGATTTTTGAGATTAAAAAAATAACATTCCCTCTATCACTCAATATTTCAGTAAATTTGCCAATAATTTAGATGATTGAAATGTAATAATATTTATTGTCTAGAACTAGGCTACAATTACGATGACTACCAATAACTACAATCCAATAAATTGTTACACAAACAAAACTAAATGTTAAAATAGCAGTTGTCAAGTTTGGATGGGACCTACCTAACAGGTTGATGGTTTGGAGGAAGCTATTAATTTCATAACAGGATAAAAAGTCAAAACACGAGTCTGGTTTTACAGTTACTTCTGAAGCTGACTTACTTGGTGATGACTCATTGGCTATATATGAAAGAATGTGATGATTACTTTCTAATAAAAACAAGTTTATTTATAAAGACTTGTGGAGCCATGACTGCTTGGAGTTAAAGGGGTATGTACGGCTCATCACAGCTGTGACTCTGTGCTAGCTCTTCCTCAGTAATAACAATGCGACTCTCATTCTCTTTACAGAGGTTCATAGCAAAAAAATGTTCATTGAAATCTTTCATAAAATTGGACGCTACTAGATCTTAGGTTGTCAGTTTTCTAACCTACTGTAAAAATATAAATAACCCTGAACACTGAAACTCTGTGTGCATCTACAGGTTTATTCTATTTTGAACTATAGATGGAAAAAAATAATTTTAAAGGTGTATATTCCAGAAAAAAGTTCTCAGTTATTTATTTATTTTTGGCAGCAGATAGGTACATGTTGACAATTAAGTTCTCAACCGATCTATTGTCTCATGTTTTTGGGCTGTGGGAGGAAGCCTGAGCACCTGGAGAGAACCCACGCACGCACAGGGAGAACATGCAAAGAACATGCAAAGACCTGAGGCTGGGATTCGAGCTGCAAGTCAGCAGTGCTACCAACTGTGCCACTGTTCAGCCCCGATTTAGTACTCAATCATCTTTATTTTTTGGCATGGCAACACACATTCCAGTTAATTTTGTCCTTTGCATTTAACCTTAGGGAACAGTGGCTGCCTCTGTGCGTCACCCACGAAGCATTCTGGGGCCAAGAGTCTTGCTCAGGGACACAGAGTAGCAGTCGGTGGATTTGAAATGGGAAACTTGCACCCTTTCCATCAGGCAAGCACCCTTCTCTAACCATTAGGCCACCATACCCCAATGAGGAGAGGCACTGTGCCTGGAGGTCGACACAGGGAGTGGATGGAACAAGCCCTGTTCCATCTGTCTGTTCCAAAAATCAATTTAAAATATGGTCCCTGGGTAGGTGGTCTATCAGATATTAAACCGATATGAACAGATATTACACCTAATCTGAGCCAAAAGGCTGAGAAGCTTCCATGACCAATTAACTCAATGTCTTTTGTAAAAAGTAAGATGATAGCAGGTAACTCAAGCAGAAATGAAAAGTGCTTTGGATATTACCGGGTGTTACAGACTGGGAAAATGTGGGCGTAGTGATTCGCTGCAGTCAGATTGCTTGTCAGCCTCACAGTGACAACAAAATTCAATACTTCCCACAATCCTAGAGTTGCTTTGGGTTTATTTCTAAGCCCATGACTGAACCACCTGAGTGGCATCTCCCTTTATTTTTCTTATCCGAAGTCATTGTTGACTGGCTCTCCTGACTCAGATATGATTGTGCCACGCTTTGGAAAGGAAATATCTACTCTCCCAAAAGCTGTCACAATATTCTTTTATTCAAGTCTGTATGGAGCTATTTAGAACATAAAGGCTGAAAAGAGGAAGAAAACATCCTGAATCTGTGTTGTTTAACATTCCCCTCTAGGGTGTCTACAGCTACGAATAAATCACAGATTCTATCTGTTCTGTTCACACAAACAAAAATGTTACATGTTGTCTTTTTTTCCACCCACTGAGGGCTTCTGTGTCGTTACTTCATAGTTTGGCAACCATGACTTAAAGTACCTTGGAAATAATTGTGGTGAGTGGTTATTTATCAGCTACTGTGTCCAGATTAAACAGGATTTTTGGTTGATTTATGAAGTTGGAGTTGCACTATTTACTATTTTTCTGGACAAACAAGGTGAAACATTGACCCTTCTACGTCATCATGTCTATAAAATATTATGAGTCAACTTTAGGGATGCACAAGATTATGCTTGTATTTGAGGCTTTATAAAAATATAATATTTCAACTATTTGCTTAAATTGTAAATTACTTTTTTAAAAGATTGTTTCAGCAGTGAAACATTCATTATGAAGTGTCCTTGTGTAATTGCTAATAAGAATATTTACATTAAATGTTACTTATTGAAAACATTTTAAAATATTCATGTCAGATTAAATGCACCAGATCAAATCCTATGTACCTTAGATTTAATTACACAAATAAATCAAACAACTATTTGGATATACTAATGGGAGATCTGTGTTAGGCCATTAAAACACTATTTTTTTTCCCCCACAGTTATATTTCCTGCTGAGCCTGTAAGGATTAAAGATTTGTTTTCAAAGTCTGATTTTTGACAAGATGGATAAAAAGAACACATTGTTATTCAGTTCAATTCAGTTTAATATTACTTCATTAATCTTAAATGGAAGTAAATATTTAGTGTCCTCAAAGAGTCATTATAGATGGTGTTGGCTGTGGGCTGGAAGGATGTCCTGTAGCGAACTGCACTACTGCGTATCTGAAGAAGTCTCGGACTGGAGAAATTGTTGTTATGCTATTTTCATGAACAGGCTGCTCAGACGTCTCTGTTATGGTCTTTTTAAATTTTTGTGAAGCGTACTTCTTTGTACATTCATCTTCAGAGGCTCCACAGCAGTCACCAGAACAGAATCGGCATTCATTATCAGGTTGTTGATCTCACCTTTCAATAATTTGTATATTTTGACTGTAGAATAAAAAATTTACACTAGTTTAAAAGTTATTTCAGTGCTTAAAAACAATCTTTATGACAGGGAACTCAAAGTGGCCAAACACTTGCCTAAGGTTGCCAACAGGGGGCAACATAGAGAGAGGATTACAGTCCAGCTACCATCTTAAAGGTAGAGTGAATGATTTTTCCAGAAATGTGGGTAAGAAATGCCCAAGTCACTTTTTGAATAACTGGGTGCATGCACAAGGCTTATCTGCTCTTCCATTCCTAAAAGTCTCCCAAATTCACTCTGGTCTTATTGCCTTTTTCTGAGGCCTTTCTCTTCTTCTCATAAACTTGTAAGGCAGTTTGCTTCTTGCGGCTCTCAGCCGTTTTCAAAGTATGCGATGAGAGCAGTGGAGCTACAATGAACAGCTGAGACCGAAGCTCACTGGATACATAAACACCACAAGTGCACATGCTTGGACATCAATTGGCATGTGGGACAACCAATAGATTAGGTGATCCCAACGGAACTCGAAGCCGAAAAAGATTGTCCACCTTTAATTGCTTCCTGCTAAATAGCAATGAGGAGAACTACAGCCAGGGAACAGCTGGGAAGAGGATTTTGGAGGGAGGAGTTCACTCTAGCAAGCAGAAGATGTCTAAGAAAATTTTACTACAAGACCATAATTTTTTCTTCCTGTTAAATATGTGATTGTGACCTCCTATGAATGAGATTAGTTAATAGAGGTGTCAGTTATCTAAATCCAGAAATAGACTGCTAAGATATTCATATATGTAGTCCTACAGTAAGTTTTTAAAGACAAACTTAATTTCTACAGTATGCTTTTCAAAAGCTTAAAGGTTTGGGTGTATTGTCAAAATAAGCTAAAATTTTTTTATTTAAGCTAAATGATTAACTATGATGACTTCTTTATTCAAAATATAATTACCTTCTTCATTCTGGTATGCGGGAAAGGTCAAATGGCACAAAATATGTCCAAATGACACAGATTTGCCTGGACAAACATCTGTAAAACTGCTCAGGTTAACATTGAAATTTGCAGTGTTACTCATCATATACTACTTGATTATATGAATTGCGCTTGGGTCATGTGAAGTTACCCTTTTTACTTTATTCCAGTGGAATTTACTCTGACTCTGTAACACAAATCTTCAGACACATCAGTTGTAATCTCACATGTCTTAGATTTCTTATGAGATCAAGATTGTATCCACAGCCCCTTGCAGTTGTGAAGAAATACTTCCTTTTAGAGAGGGTGTGTGTGTCATTTTGATCTGGAAGTGTAAAATACACCTCGTACTGAAGAAGCTAAGTCACAGACACTGATGCTGCCATCCCAATATATGATGGGAGAGATGATTGCACTTTTCACAGGAGTGTTGTTAAAGATTTGCAGCATCTTGCTGTAATGCTGAAAGACTTATGTTTCATCAAGAAACATAAGTTTATTTTTGTTTAATATGTCGCCCAAATGTTGGTGTAGGACCCTCATGCCGAGGGCCACAGGTCTTTGGTTGTTGACACTGATAGATTAGCTTTCTTTGCACTTGAACGAGATAGAATCTCTTCCAAGCTGCCAGAATAGTCTCCTAGTTAGTGGTAAGTGAAGGCTAGCGAGGTGCTGCAGAACCCAACATAGCTGGTCCTAACAGGGCTTTAGGACCCTGGGGCTGAAACCATCTGGACCTGCAGCCTTGTTCTGGTTCAGTGTCTTCACCTGACTGGTAAGGAGATCAATGAGGCACCGGCATATACTGATGTGGTTGGAGCCAATTCACAGTCGTTTGGACAGCTATGTATTTCTGGCCTGTAACTCATCACTGAAGGAATGGAGGGTACAAAGAGGAGAGTTATTTCTTCTTAATTAAAATGTATAATCACAATTATCTCTGCTCAGTTTGTTTAGATCAGTGCAGGTTTAAGTGCTTCGCTGACATGTTGGTTCAAAAATAATTATTAACCGTGAGAGAATGCGAGTCTTTTTCGCCTCTTGAATAAAGCAATGTTGCACAAGCCCATTTCCTTCAGCTAATATGAATGTAGCTGACTGAATGATGACTGATCACACAATTAACAGTGGCATTTTGACATGTGCATTATGTTAAATCCAACATCAATAGCTAACTCAATATTAAGCCAAAATAAATTTATAAATATATTTTATGAGAACTCACATTGCTTATTGCTAACCTCAAATGTACAAAACTTCACACCACAGACTGCACCATGTAATCATTTATTGAAAAAAAAAACCCCAAATGGAAATGTTATGAGAAATGAAGGGGTAGTACAGAAGCTCAAGTAGATGCAAACTGTTGTATTTTAAATTGGGCTTTCTTTTTTCTTTCTTTTAAAGTGCCTTTTGCTTTTATGTCACTCTTGAATGATGGGAATTTTGTTGCAAATTCTGTTATCAGACTAGCATAAACAGAGGTAATACAAACTGCAATTTGTTTTAATGAAGCTTTCATTCATTAGGATCGTGACTGTACTCTGGTTAACACAAAAGCTGAGCTCAATTTCAGTAATTCTACCCAAGGTTACCGCCAGACCTGCACATTTCACAACCAGGATCTGTATGACAGCATGTAGCAGGAAAGATCTGAAAAACAACCTCATCATGCCGTGACCTCTAGAAATTCAAAAGCACTGCAAAGCTCAACTGCCTGTGTTTATAGTTTAAATGTAGTGGTGGTAGGTTGATGGTCTTGGGCTGCTTTGCTTCTTAAGAACCTGGATAACTTGTTATAATTGATGGAACCATAAGTTCTGGCCATGAGTTGGTGACAGTGAAGTTAAATCGCCTTTGATTTAACCACCGTCCACATGGAAACAAGATAAGGTGTATTCACAAAGGTATTTCATCATTTAAGCTGTGCGACCAAACGGATCCACCGTTTTAGGAGAACGTAAACAATCATCTTTGAAAATGGGTCTCAGAGTGGCCAAATCTTTTCTGAAACAATGACATCTTAGCTTCGTCTGCAATCTCACAAATAACAACAAAGATGGCACCCTCCAATGTTGCCTTCATATTAAGACAAATATTGGCTTTATTACGGCATCCTCAGACTCTTCCTTTCTAACGAGTCTGCTCTACACAGCGTGACCCCTGCCAACCAGGACTGGAAGGCTCGATAATGGTCTTGAGCTCTATAACGGGACTGTTACTAGTTACCCAAGGTAACTCGTAACTCCAAAAAGAGACAACAATTTGTTACATGTCACCCACTAAATAAAATATAGCAGACTGACAAAGTCAACAAAATGTGTACAGTCAACTGAAAAGTCAGATTACTAAAACAAATCATGAATGTATTTAATTGTTAATGGAAATCTAAAATATCCAGTTCTTTTTAACAATGCATGAACATATTTTAAAAATTAAATATGTAAGAAAAGCATTTGTGAAATGTTTGGACTATAAATTGACGACGGCTACCTTATGTTGCAAAAGATTAACTTTTGTCAGAGTGGTTCTTTAAGGAGCCTGAGGTGTAAATGAAAACAAGGACACAAATATAAGATTAAAATTGAAAATATATTAAAGATTAACAAACAGAATAAGCAAAAATGAAAGGGTTATTGTAAACTTGCATTTCTTAAACTTGATCAGTTTTTAAAATCCCCCCCCCCCAAAAAAAAATAAATAAAAAAATTGTAATATGTAGCTAAATTAATTTCAATTAAGTCCCCATGTACAAAACAAGTTTCAAAGAAAAGTACAAAAACCAACTAAAGTGTAAACAATAGCGTCATACTTTTCCTACCTACTATTCAGCTCTTGAAATTACTTAACTAAGTCAAGAGCAAAACCAGAAAACCATTTGTTTGGTCAGACTCCAAACACAAGCAGCAGGCTAAAATTAGCAATAAGTGCAAAAAGATTAGCAATAAGTGCAAAAAGATCAAGTGCAAAAAGGAATAAACTTGGCCAACTGATGGAACGGGCAGGAAAAGTTTGAGCTTCTCTCCATTAATCCTTCCATAATCATTTAGGATCATTTGATGACTCTCCAAACCACTATCACAATGACGGAGTTACCTGCTGACACAGCAAAGCCTTCAACATTGATAGCAAAATATATTTTGCCTGGTCGTGAAGGCTGCACAGGCAAGCTTCAAGGAGATAAACAGATAAGCGTAGGGAGGCAGGGAGAAAAGCATCAGTTGTATACTACCTTGCTTGGATCAGCAAAAACCCTTTCATCTTCAAACTTATTCTCTTTTTTAATGCACTCAACGGTTTGCTGTGACTTCATGTTCCAGAAAAAGCTTGGCCACAGAAGTCTATGTTATTGACAGGGGTTCTTCAACCTTGTGGCAAATGAAAAAAAACAACGGAAACAGCGCTGCAGTAGTTAATAACCTCTGCTTGTTTGAAGGACAGAGGTTGAATGAAAGGATAGAAAATGTTGACATACTTCAGCAATTTTGAATGCTCCATGTGGTGTGAACACAATGTACTTTTCTAGGGTTTTAGTCCATGGCATTTTACCAGATTCACTTTCCTCAGTTGTAGTAGTGCCCATTGTAAAGGATACAGCTGGCAAGGTAACAAGCAAGGATAATTATCACGCTTTAGCCTGTGTTGCTCTCCAAGGTCCTGAAAAGTATCTTATTGTATAAGATTGAGCATTTCCTCCTTACATCTGATAACCAGTTTGGGTTTAAATCTAAGCATGGAACAGATTTGTGTAATCTAACTCTAAAGGAGATCTTAGATTTTTATAACAGATACAATTCTACAATTTTTATGTGTTTTATTGATGCCTCAGAAGCCTTTGGTCGTGCAAATTACCAGAAGTAATTTCATAAACTATATAACAGAGGAGGTTCCCAAATCAATAGTCAGGATTTATTTTTAGTCCCTGTACTGCTGGTATTCAACAGTAACTGAGGGTCTGCTCGCAATATGGTCAGGAGTTTGACATTATGTACAACGCACAGAAGAGTAACGTCATGATTATAAGAAGCAGGGAGGATCAGAAAGTGTTTCCTGACTTCTTTTTATCTGGTGCTATTCCTAAAGTGAGTGCTGCTGTTGAATTGTTGGCCATTATATGGCCCAGGTACTGATCACCTGGCTGATGAAATGGGCATTTATAGACAACGTCGTTTGATGTATGCCCAAGCTAATATGCTTGTACGCAAGTTCAGGATGTGGTCTGTTTCAGTGAAAGAGGCATATTTCACCCCTTTGAATACTGCCCACTTGTGG
This sequence comes from Fundulus diaphanus, assembly GCA_037039145.1. Classification (NCBI taxonomy): domain Eukaryota; kingdom Metazoa; phylum Chordata; class Actinopteri; order Cyprinodontiformes; family Fundulidae; genus Fundulus; species Fundulus diaphanus. The sequence continues at coordinate 27,849,491 of CM073123.1, forward strand.
AGACATTTTAATCAAAGCAGTATGCAAAATTTAAAGTGGCATATAATGAAGCATTAAGGATGCTGCTTAGGATGCTAAGATGGACTTGAGCAAGTCAGCTATTTATTGGTGTGGGTGTTTCTACTTTTTATGCTCTGTTACATAACCTTATGTACAGTTGCATATGACATCATCTTAGCGCTGACGAATCCTGCACAAAGTTCAGTCAGGTATAAGTGCAGGATGGAGAACCATTGGCATGTTAATCTTTATGTACATTTGTGATTATTTTAATTGATTTTATCCATATTTTTTATTATTAATTTATTGTTTCTTTCCATATTTATTTATTTGATTGTAGGGCTGTTAATATGGACCTATTTGTATCTTCAATAAAGTCATGATGATGACGATGATGATGATGATGATGATGATGATGATGATGATGATGATGATGATGATGATGATGATGATAACATACACACACACAGTGCTTTGAGATTACATGTTTAGTAATTTGGTACAAAATCAGTAAAGATAAATCATTACTACTATTTATTTGTCCTCTCATAAGACTTTTGCTGGACTGTTAAAAATATAGGATTGATAACTAAAATGTATTACTATATTTGATATATACAAAAGTATAAGACCTTCAAAATTTGAACGTTTTCTCAGTAAATTTGGTGTTTTTTATTTAATTTATTGAACTGGGATGTCAACATTTTCATTGCACATTGTGCTGAAGATTCCATGGACCAGTTGTAGGTACTCATCAGGTAAATGCCTTAAACTTCGAATCAAGCCTGAAATTCATATTTTAGAACTGGAGAGAATTGCCAGCCCCCGTTACCTTCTTTACAAAAGCAGAATTTATAGTCTTATAACCCTAACATAATGTCACATGTTCAGACCTTATAATGTTAGTTAACTTTACTGTTAGACGACTGTTAGTCATAGAGCTGGAGCTGAATGTTTGTCTTTCATTTAGTAGAGCATTTTTCTCAGATTTTCTTGGCACTTCACAATCAACCATTCATTTGAGTACATCAACAGTGCGTCTTGTAGTACATGTCACCTCTTATCAAAACGAGCCTGTCTCTTCGTCAAGGCTAGCATGACAGAACCAATTATGTGTCTGACAGTTTACTCATTAGTTTTCAAACTTATACGCCTGTTGATGTACCGATTGTATAGAAAGATGAACAAAGCCGCTGAGAGTTGAATTTAATTTTCTCAGTTGTTTGTTCATGTAAACTTTTCTTTGTCACACAATAACAGTGCTGTCAAAAAACGACGCAGCCAAGTTCTCCTCTTGAAATTCTCTGAACATTTATCATCACTTTTTGAGGCGTCAAAGGCAGGTCAATGGCAGTATAGGTCTCTGGCTAGAATCTTCAACATTTTAATGCATTCATTTTCTGACACTGAAATTTATTACAGCATGCTAATATTGATGCACACACTTTCTCTGCATGCATTAGAAGCCTCTCGTACAGTCATTAGCTGGTACAAATGGGGTACAGCACAGCATCATTTACTGTGTTGGGATTTCCTTAATGGCAAGCAAATACCTAGTGAGAAGTTTTGGCTACATTTATGTAAAAGGTCAACTTCACTTTACTGCTCCACTTCTTTGTTCTCCTTTGGTTAAAATCTGTTCAGCCATAAATCACCCTCTATTACTCACAGTGTGGCCAGTGTCCCTTCATTTTCTGGCCTGGTTACTGGGAGATCATTAGTCCAAGACATATCACAATCATATCATTGAGTCAGGGTTGATTGGTAAGAAGTTAACCTTAACAACATAATACATGTGTGTAGCCTACTTTACAAAGGCAGTGCCCATAGGTCACTTGAAAAAAAAGGGAAGAGTTTGAATAAGCCCAAGGTTAGGTCCATAGGTTCCCTTACTTCTGCTCATTTTTTGTTAATTGGTGGACAGTGATGGACTGGGATCAATACACTGCTCTGGCATTTCCAACAGACTGGCCCTTGTTTCAGATCCAACAACAGTTCGACCCAAATGTTAACATAAAAGGCTCAAGGATAAAAAAAAAACATTCAGACTGACTGGAATGCAGAGAAAAATCTACACAGAAAACTCTCTGCCCAATCTTTGGCTCATGCAGATAGTCTGAATTAGCTGCGGACAACCAAATCTGCAACAGGGTGGGATTACAGGATGGTACAGACCTTTAAAAGGCCCAATCTGTACAAACATAAAGACACATTACAGAATAAAAGAAAACCAAATGTCTGACTGTGTTTATTTAGCAAACTTGACATCCAAGTGTTGTGCCATTACGCACTATTCTAAGTTATTTAATGTTGAATAAATAACTCTTGGCCTGTTAGGTATTGTTTGGTGAATATCTGCCCAAACAGCTGATATTAGGACAGTAGTTGAAAGGGTGATTCGAGCACTGGCATTCTTTTAACAGCAAACTCTGCATGCATATAAAATAAATGAGTGACAACTTCTCTTCAAGGCAAACAAAAGCAGTTTGGGCCGGCTGGTCTGTGAATTCCAGCCTGGGATCAAAAGGGTCCTTCCTGGATCTCCGGTAGTCTGCGTTCGGCCTGTGAAAGGGAGTCGCAGAATCGGGTCTCTGCTCTCCTGCAGGATAGTGGCTCGGCTCCCACGTCAGCTTTTTCCTGCACAGCTTAGACAGACCGCCACTGATTTGATTTGATGTTAGTTTCTCAGAAGCATCTGTAGGGTCGACCAAGCAGAGCAAAGTCTGCTTTCTGAGTCTCTGAGCCCCATGCGGCCCGCACAGGTGGCTTGTCTCCCCGGTGTAGAACTCTCTCCTCGAGGGTCCACAGGCAAGGAGAGCTGAGAGTGTTCTCCCCAATGCTGCCCAAGCAGTGGGTAAAAGACGGAAATTGTTGTTGTTCTTCTTCTTCTTACGTGTATTGGGGGATGGCAAAGATCTTTTTGGTGTTCATTAACTGCCACCAATTGGTGGTGCGATTGTAGCGTGGCCAGGGCCCCCCTGCTGTGAGAACACTCCCCTGATGCCTGTAAAAGTATCACATTACAGTAGCTTTAAAATTTAGTGTGATTTTATTCCTCATGGCTTGATTGCACAACAGGGGTTTCATTCTTGCATTAAGTACCTTTTTATGATAAAGACATGATGAAAAATATATTTTGTAGCTATGTTTGACTCAGATGTCTGGAGTGGCAGCAGCTGCTACCACCCCCTACCACCCAAATGAGTCCCTAGAGATGCTTATATTTTTCCTGTATTCATTCAAAAGAAGAAAAGACAAGATTGAATGAGCTACAATGTTTATTGATTTACATCTCTTACCAGAGTTCAGCATATGTAAATAAAACAATCTGGCCACCACTTTCAAAAACATTCACAAGCACCTTAGGTCACTTTCATCCTATTTGAAGGATATGAATGTAAAGTTGTGCCAGAATGTAAAATGTATTTTTTTTTTTACCTTTCAGCAGCAGCTCACTGAGTGACTTGGTTCTTAGTGGCAACCAGATTTGAAATCCAACTGAAAGTGTGTGTTCAAACTCACAATATGTTGAATGTTTTCATAGAAGCGGGGAATTTGACATTATAATCAGTTAGCTAAAGTATGGATGATTCAAAACTAATTTCTGCCAGCTGTCATCTGAGACTATTTTTGGGGTGGGTGAATAGTGTATGAGCAATGTGCAATGCACACAGCAGTGTGTGAGCAATTCAACTATCTGAAACTTTAGTAATTACTTGAAATTCTTAAACTAAAATGATCAGATAAGATGGCACACATAAAACATTGCTATAAGGACAGTTTGACCTGAACAATAAATAAAATGCTGGATTTCTGATGCCAGTACCATGCTGCTGCAGAATAAGACAGATGAAATGATGAAAAATCTCCTTAATACTATCCAGGATTTAAACTAGACCAAAGTCATATTCACTCCCAACCGCTCAAGAGCATTTGGCCCTTTGGCCAGGTTTCAACTCATCTTGCCTTTCTCCACAAATAAAATTAGAGTCAATCATAGTGAGGAAATGGTGCCAATGAAATCCGCTACTGATATCCTCATGGCCTCAGATTATGGACCCGGACAAATCACAATATTCTTTTCCAAAGGGTTGAGCATGTTGTGCACATCATGTGCACATTACTAGACTGGTTCATATCACATTTGTTTGAAACGTTTCTGAATGATCATGAATCTTACTCATGCACCAGCATGAGTTTTGGAGTTCTACCTAGCATTGTGCTTGGACCAGTTCTCTTTCTTCTTAAAAAATAAGAGGTTGGCTTTTTTAAGGAGTAAAAAAAACAGAGTTTTGGATTACAAAAGGCGAGTTATAATTATTTGTACTCTGTCTTACCCTACGTGTATTTCTGTCTCAAAGAGTTTATAAATAGTTTAGAGATAGAATAAAATGGCAATATGTAATACAATTTTACCAGCAGCATTGCTAATAACCAAAATTGTCCTTTTAAAAATAAAACCTTGTTGCTAATTAATTGTGCTCAAAGTACTCATCTTTTCCGACTCTCTTAATGTTACAAAAATGAAAGTGAAATTGCAGCAAGACTGAAAATACTAACATCAATTTTGTGTATAATGTGGAGCAGGTCAAAAAGTATACCTGTATAAGAAGAGCCAGCAGTAGGGCAAAAATCAAACAGTGCACTTTTTCCAGGGTTTTCTTCCCCCTCTCAGCCTTTCAGCAGGCACAAGAAGAGGAGAAAAGGGCTGCATTCCACCCGCACCATGTGTGATCAGTCTCACACTAGCACTCTCTTAGCTCCTGTCTTTCACTTGGTTTAAGGTCTCCAACAGTATTAATCTATTCGTTCTCCTCTGTCTGACAGGGGTTATCCATTCTCCCTTGCAGGTTCGACTCTACTTGCATCACTGAGTAGGAGCTCAAAGAGAGAAGAGCTGGGACCCTCCCAACACTTGACAGGCTAAAGTAAATACTATGTGCTTTGTCACAGCTTGTTAGTCGCCATTGAGTGAACATTTTCAGAACCCCTTCTTTATAATGTTGCTTCAAGCTGAATCAGTGCTTTTTGGTGCAATTACATGGTTTAATTCACGTTGTGTCAGCATATGTGATTTTAATCACACAGCTGAGAGTGGGATTTAACAGGGCATGCTCCCATCAAAAAGCAAGATGGTCAAATCAGATTGTTTTGTCCCATAATTGACTTAGTTCTCCTCTGCTGCTCTTCATTCTGAACCAACAACTCACTTAAAGCAAACAGCAATAACCTAATCCTGCACACAACTAAAGATAATACTTTAGTAAACTGGTCTCTTTTTTAACCTTAGGGCTATTGTAGCAGACACCATACATCCCCATCATCTACTGAAGTGGAACATTGAACCATCTTTTAGAGGGCACGGGGGATTCATATAAAATCACTGGTCACTCTATTAGCTCCAGTTGCTCAATTGCTTGTTAACACAAAGAGTGAATTAGCCTGACATGACAGAAACTGGGCATCCATATGTAGTGACAATGAAGTGCTGAAGTTCAAACCATTAGAGCAGCAGATTTAAGTGACTCCAGTCATAGCATTGATTTTGGTTCCAGATTGGCTTGTCTCATACATCCATCCATTATCTACTCCCACTTATCTGGGCAGGGTCATGGAGGGGCTGGTGCCTATCTCCAATGGTCATTGGGTGAGAGGCGAGGTACACCCTGGACAGGTCGCCAGTCCATCACAGGGGCTGGTGTCAGTGTTTCAGAGACAGCCAGTCCACTGATATTTTCATGCACAAGTCTGTGAAGTTTAAAGAAAATTGTATAAAAACAGAATATATCGACTGAAGGGTAATTGCTTGGATCGTAATCGTCAGACCTCCATCCTCCATAGGCATTCAGACGGGACTGCAATTTTGTTTGTTTGTCCAGCACATCCTTCTTGGGAGCTCCCCATAAGACCCGCAGTTTCGGAAATGCTCTGACCCCAGCATCTAGCCATCGCTATTTGACTTTTCTTCAACTCATTAAAATCTTACTACTTCTGTTTTTATTCTGCATCTAACACTTTAAGCTTAAAGACAAAAATTGCACTTGCTCCCAGATATATCAACCCCGCTAACAGATGCCATGATAAGAAGATTGTCTGTGTTATTCACTTCACTTTTCATTTAAATTGTGTTTGATCAATCTTGTGTCTCCAACTAATTCTTGGTCTGCCGCATAGCCTCTAAGGCATCCAAACTAAATGCTTAAACCTCAACCTCCTTTTTTATGTGAAGGAGCAGCATCTAAGAGCCCCTCTGAATTGTCCAGGGTTTTCTATCAATCCCTGCAGGTGAGCTTAGCCAATGGTTGAGGAAAATCAACTTTGTTGTTTTTGTTGGCTAGCCATGAGATATAGTTTCTCCCACTATTTCACCCCTGGAACCTCCTCCAAGGCATCCTCAGCAGATGATTAGCCATCTGAACTGGCTCCTTTGATGCAGAGGAGGAACTGCTTTACCCCGATCCCACAGGAACAAAGGAGGTTCAATATCTACTCCTAGATCTGAGCCTAGAGCACCTACTGAGGGACTGTCCTGTTGATCTGAGTGAGTCTCAAACTCAACTTTAGTGAAACCCAGCTAAAACAAAGTTGACAGGGACCAGAAGGAGAGCTTGCACCACACACACACTATAAAGCCTCAGCACTGGCTTCCTGTGTCGTTTAGAACTGATACTACTAAATCATGAAATGTGATTACAAATATGACCTACGAAGAGGTGACCTTCACTTTTTATAGAACGCATGTGTGGGACGACCTTCTGAAAGACTGAGAGGTGCAGCTGCTTTCAAAAACAAACGTTGGATCTTTGTTTCAGTCTGCACTTTATATTGAAATAGTCTTTTAATTTGCCCAGAATTTGTGACTATTGTACAGTTGGAAAATATATTTGCACTTATAGTCTAGTTCTCCAAATTAATTTTAATCTTTTTGTGGAATAATGTGTTGCCCCTATATTTTCAAATGTTTTATGCTAAGTGTGTTTCATTTGTACCCTTTTTGAACTTTTACTGTGGTCATTTCTCATAGTAGATCTTAGATATTTCTGATCATTCCTTTGTTCTCCAGCCAGTGTGTTGAAATAATTCTTTTTTAGAAAATTCAATTCAAATTTAATTTCTTTGTCAAGACAAAACTCTTTTTTTTTAGCTGTGAATGCAAGGGGCTGTTTTTCATGTAGCTTTAACCGTTTTATTTGTGCATATCATCTGCTTCATTTGATGTTCATTTGCCAGTTTTGCTTAATTTCTTGTGTGCATTACTTTTAGCTGACACACTTAGTGCCACCTTCAATCTTTCAGAAAAAAAAGCAGTTCAAATCAAGTGCGTTGACTAATGAGACTTGAGTCAAACAAAATGTACATGACCCAGGACTATAAATGTTTATCTTAATCTCAATCTGATCTTTGTAAACTCAGGTTACCACAAAACCGTGCCCAGCATTCATATCCAAGTTGCCAACACTTGTTACTGTTGAACTATAGTACAGTGGAAATGTCTAGTAAAGGTTTCTGAACTGTCATCAAAGTTGATGATTGGGAGCCTTTTTAAGACAACATAGGACAAAAACTCTGAATCCTATAACCTTCTGGTAAAGACTATGTACTCTTCTTTGCTTTATTTTCTAATTCTAATGGTAACCTGATAGACTTTTGAAAAACAGAAGTGAGATTTAGTGAGTAATATTTCTAAAAGTAACAGTATCAAATTTATTTACATTTTCGCTTGATGGGTCAGGTTATGAGCAGTACAGGGATGTCATCAGTGGTTTTAAAGGCTCCAAATGCAGGAAATAAAAAGGCAGTTTCAGATTCCAGAGGATGTAGGATAGGTAGAGACAAGATAGGTGTATTTATGAAATCAGATGAATGTTGGAAAACAAAACATGAGCTGTTGTTCAGTTACAGTTACATATTGCTCCGAGCAAAAAGTTGTTTTTTTTTTATGTAGGAGGCTGCAGTCAAATGTTTGCTTGTTTTATTTTCAGTTTTTCTCTAACAACACACTGTATATCTCTACAGATATCAAAGTAACAGAATTCAGGGCCATCAGCTACTGTATCAGGCTACTCTGCTGTTGAAGCATCTCCCAGTTTGGGTTCAGGAAGTGACCACTGTCTCCAACTTTAATATTAAGTTAAAACTTAACTTACTTCATGAACATGTTCCATTTACTTAGTGCTGGCTCAGGTTGCCCTGATACATTTTATATTCCCCTGCTGTGGACTGCTGTTACTTCTAGGGCACATCCAAAGATGCATCAAGCAACTTCGTTTTACCCTCTTGTGCCCCTTGCTATTCATGCATTTGTGTGCCATCTGAAAAAGCCACTACTTTGTTTTTCCTTTCAACAGTTTTTGCTTTTCTCTCCCTGCAGGTATCTGTGGCCACTGAGAAATATTTTTTCTGATCCACAACCATTGGCCAACAACAAACAGAAACAGTGTTTGTTTATGTTATTTCTTTGATTTTCTTTTGTCTCTCTCTGTTCTATCTCTCACCAGCTGATCGAGACAAGGCTATTCTCACATCGTCTGACATTATTAAAAACTTGCTTCTGCTAAACAGTCACCAAGTCAACTTGCTGGGATTCAATTTCTGATTTTCTTATTGTAAAATATATTGGCTTTGTGCTTTAAACCTTTGATTTTGTACTATGTCTGAGTTAGAAACAGAAATACCCTTCACTGTCCCTCAGTGGGTAAATTCAGGCAGCAGGATTGAAGAAGCAGAAACAGAAAGACACAGTTCTGAAAAAAAAATATTTAAAAAGAGAAAAAATCAGGACTGGCTTGGAGCTGCTGGAAAAGGGTGCCCGCTTGTTCGGCGGCCGAAGTATGGGTAATGTATTGGTGTCAGTTAGCGGTGTAAATGGGTGACTGTGTTTGTAATTTATTTATTATCTGCAAACTTCTTTACTGGGTTTATGGGCTCATATTATTTTAAACTTTTATATGCAATACACATTTGATTGTCCAAAGGCAAACTTTTCAATTTAGGTCAAAGACAATTGGAGCAAACCATTAATAAAAGATATGTTAAAATTAGCTTTGTGTTGGTAGCCTTGGTACACACACACACACACACACACACACACACACACACACACACACACACACACACATACATACATACATACATACATACATACATACATACATACATACATACGTTGCAGACTATGCAAAGAGGCCCCAGAAACCATCCAGCATCTCACAGCAGTTGCTGGTATTTGGGAGTCACCTCCCAAGGTGGTGGAGAATGACAGAGCTAAGATCCTGTGGGACTTCCAGATACAACTGGGCAAAATGGTAATGGCCAACCAAGCGGACATTGTGATCATTGATAAGCAGCTTTCAACAGCTCCAGCAATCTGTAGCTTCATGTAATATCTAACAGTATAAACAAATGATAAGGTAAGGCAAAGCAAACCAGATTTATTTTTATAGCATATTTTAGTAACAGGACAATTAAAAGTGCTTTACATAAATACAACATATGAAGAAAAACACACAGAAAAGGACATTGCAGTAGCATACTAAATAGTAGGAGGGAAAAGTTGGACTACGGAGTTAAACTAGAAATGTTTCAGTTAACAGTTTAGATGGAAAAGTCAGGGTAACTCTGCACAAATGGGTTTTTAACCTTGATTTAAAAGAAAAGGCTTTCAGCACTTCTAGAGATAAGTAAGCATGAGAACTGAATGCTGCTTCTCCATGTTTAGTTCTGGGTCTGGATGTGTAGCGTAGGCTTAAGCCAGAAGACCTGAGTAGTCTGGATGGTTAATACACCAACAACAAATCTGTAATGTGTTTAGGTGATAGTCAATCAGTGATATATGAACTAATAAAAGTATTTTAAAGTCTATTCTATGAGATACAGGAAGCCATTGTAAGGAGTTCAAAACTGGGGTGGTGTTCTCTATTATCTTAGTCTTTATGAGGACGCAGGCAGCAGCATTTTGGACCAACTGCAGTTGTCTTATTGTCTTTTTACCTGTAAAGACACTTTTGCAGTAAATAATAAATGGCCTGTACTTGTATAGTGCTTTATCAATGTTGGAGTTCAAACAGGAAGAAAACAGAAATGTAAGGCTGAAACCACAAGAAATAGGAGAAATAAAATCAGATCCTCTCAAATGCTAAAAGAAGCTATAGTCACCCCTCCCCAAGGGACTGCCTCTCACAGCAGGGCTGCCCCCACCCCCTAACTTGGGTTAAGATTAACCCATCAAGTCACTGGCCACATGGCCCCGATGTGCCCGATACATTATTTCCGGTTGATCGTCTGCTTACAGCGCCCTCTAGCTTCTTAAGTTACCAGTTCGAATCTTAATTATTTTCTGGAGAAATAATTACACTAATAAAAATCAAGTGTCATAAAGGTTATTGAAAAAGTTATTTCCTCAAATAATGTTTTATCCAACTCGGAGTTACATTGTGAATGGGTTGATTTGTCCACCTGAGTTTTAAAGGAGGCATAGAAGTTGAGATCTTAAAGAGCAATAGAGGAAACCATATTTAGATATCTCTTTAAACTCACACTGACACCAAACTGAGACTTGCTTTACATGTTGCTTGTGAGACATTTTTAGCCATAGGAGAGACAGGCTTCAGTCTCACTTTGGCCTTATGTAGATCCCATTGTTGTCTAGTAGAAATAAATTAGACACTTTGGAGATCTCACTCCCACTTTCCTTTTCCTCTGGGGTGACCTGCCAGGGAATATATGTTTTCATTGCTGTCAAATTTTATGTGGTAAAATCTTTAGTGTCTGTGTGCTGCCACTGAAACCTGTAAATTAAAAGGAAATATTTTTTTGTTTTTCTCTCATGTTGCATCTGTTAGATTACATGATTAAGATTAGATATTTTATTACAAGTATTCAAAACAAAGCTAAGGTAAATCTAATCTCTCGTAAGATATGTTTGAGAGGATTTCATTGAAAAATTATTATCGCCTCCTGATGGTGTGTTTATTACAGATGAGGTGAGATGTTATCTCTCGGGATGGATTTTTAATACAAGTTGTGAACACTTGTGCTCAATGCTGCCCTGTATGCATTGTTATTGCCAGCTACAAAATTGACAATTATAAAAGGAGACTTGAATATATACAAGAGTAAAGCAAATGTGTTTGTGACCTGCTTCTTGCTATGTGCCAATATCCCACCTTAGCTGCGTGAGAAAGGGAGATAATATCAAAGGAGGCTTTTGAAGAAAATATTGATTGTGTAAAGTGAAAAAAGGGAAATCAGCAAGCGAGTGGCATGTTTAACTTGACAGAAGTTTGACTTGGTGAAGTTGTGATACATGACAATTAGTTGCATAAAACCAAGGGATACCTGGTTTGTTCAAATTCATCTCCAACATAGGCTATAGGTTGAACCCCTTTCTTAATGTTGATAGAAAATTTAATATTTTCCAACATCTGTCATGCATGTCTTAAAACAGAACACCAAGAGGCTGTGCTGTTGTAATGCGTGGGATTCTGGGAACCCGATATTCTAGCCGGACACAGTGGTTTAATTTTAAAATGTTTTTGTTTTTAAATAAAACAAAGTGGTAGGAGATACAGGCAGGCCGGATGACGACAGTAGGTGACTGAGACAGGCTGACCAAGTGATGACGGCTGGAACGGGCAGATGCTTGTCTCGTCTTGTTGAGAACCACGTGACTGATGACAAAAAATATCTCGCATTACATTGGACATGTGACTGCTTCATTTTGCGTGTCAGTTTTCAAAATTAAAGCACAATAAATGTTGCTTTTTGGGTTGTGAGTAGTTTGGTCAGGGTGTCAGTAATGATATAGATTGTACCACCTTGAGAACATTTTCCAGCAACAGTGGCTGAAATACAACCATGCAGTAAAAAAGAGGAAAAACCTCTCAACCTTGAAATACCTTTTGATAACCACTCAAAATAAGTTTTGCATGATGTGTGCGCTTATAATAAATAGAGAAATAAAAAAATACAAGTATTAACCGTCAAATACCCAGCCTCCAAACCAGACATCAGAATTATCTTCAAGGGCTGGTTTTAAATGAAAACCGGAGAAGAAAACGACAATTTGGACAATTCGTTGTGGATGTCTATGTTTATTTATGCTTTATCCATAACAGAGGTAATGTTAGTTTTGGAAAAATAATATGACAAAAAATACCGTGTCTGCCTTCACAAGCACTCCCAAGACACAATTAGACCAAATATATTTAATAACAGTTTAGTCCATGCTATCAAATAAAACACAACGAATGAGAGCCAACATAAGAGCAGAATTACTTTGAGCAGAATTACGTTGGGTGCAATTCATTATAGGAACTGAAAACAGACGGCAGTGTTACGGCTGTCAATTTTTACCCAGAAGTTGGCTCTGGGTTAATCATGCAGAAGAGACTGTGACATCACACCCCTGGGATTGGCTGTAAGGGCACTGGACCCACCTCTGACATACTGAGCTCCTGTGTGGAGCATTTTCACAAGCCGTGGACCACTCTGACAGCCTCATTTAGCGGGACTGCATTTGAACAGTGAACACCGTTTGCAGGTTTTGTGAATAACTGTTTATTTGGGAATCTTGTGAAAGCTTAGTCACTTTGTGCAATTTGACTGGTTGTTGGTTTTTCAGCTTGTTAAACCCAACAAGCTCAATTTAGATATTAGTTTTGACTAGGCTATTTTCTGCAAACCTGAAAACATTGAGTTTGATGCTTCACTCTTTTTTGTGTATTTTTGTTGTTGGGTTTGTTTTTGCTGAGAAGCTGTTTTATTTGTTATGAAAAGTTTACTTCCCTGTTTTTTTTAACTGGTTTAACAACGTGTAGGACTTATAAATAAAATTGTATTCAATTTTACCACCTATACTCATTAATTTTGTTACCCCGTATCTCTAGCCAACGGCGGGCATGACAGCAGTTAGATAAAACTAGACATACGTACGGCTAATGAACATGGCTTGGAGTAAAACTTTGTAACAGCATTGCATACACTATGTCCTAATGTTTCTTGAATTGAGTTATTTTAAAGGAGTAGTCCGATCAGCAAGGAAGAATCAATGGATCATTATCTATACCTAAAACTGATACTTTTGCGGTGATTTAATGAATGTAGCTTTAATAAGTAAAAAAATAAAAGTATTAATTGTCGTCGCAATCACCGAGTCTGGGAGCGGCCATTAATGACCAAATATGGTAACACCTCACTCCTGACGTCTTCTGGAAGTGACGTCACGGTGCAGTAAGCCGAGAGCCATTCTCCGCACTTTACAAGCAAATTCAATAGGAACTATTATACACATCTGCGATCAACAACAATTATTTCGGATTTCGAGAGGACTTCACCATTGAAATTTGCGAGAGCAATTGTTAAAACAACAATGCCCACGTGCATGACAGTTGGATGTTGCAATACATCGGGTAAAAGTGAAAAAAAAAAACATTAGTTATTTCACCTTTCCGCTACACCACAAGCGCAGCAGACAGATTCAACTCACATCGTCCCTTTTTGGTCTCCTCGGCTCAAACTGGTATGGCTGTATTTCGTCAAAAGTCAGGTTGCTATCAAGAAAGTCTTCCATATATTCCCAATTGCTATCAAATCATGACGATAAATCCATGGAACTCCCATCGCTGTCGCTATTAAATCCATTACTCTCTACTTTGCATACTGCACTAGTCGTCGCCATCTTGGATAATAGCGTGTTGTGACAAACACCAGATACAGCATTGGGACTTGCTCGACAGCCGATACCGCACCATGACGTCACAAACTGGGAGGTGGCAGTACTGTTCTTTGACCAACATGGATGCCTCCAGTAAAGCACATTCAAATGAAAATTACTCTTAATTAAAATAACTTATCATTTATTGAACAGTATGTAATAATTTTATATTTAAAGTACTTTCAGAAGTTTGAATTCTGAATATGACCAGACTTCTCCTTTAAGTGACAATGCTGTCATAGCCTGTCAACAGCAGTAGATGTCACTAAAGAGCACAGAATGAAGCGTGAGTGATGAACCTTTTGGTGAAGCAATGGGCTGGAAGCCTGCCTTGCTTCATTTGGCCATCATTAACCTGAACCAGACACACAACCACTAGTGAAGTCAACTAGCAAGGGCAGGGCGAGAACAGGTCTACAGGATCAGCAGGCTCAGCGCCACAAACACCGGGGAAGACACATGGAGGCAGCGAAATGAGAAGAGCTGTTCTGGCAGGGAGGGACTGAGTGAGGAAAGTTTAAGTAGGCAGTGAACCAGGTGGAATGACTTGAGGACAATTAGCCAGCTGGAGCTGATTAAGATGAGAGAGTGGTCCAAAAACCACAAAACTAAAGCCCAAATCATGACAGCTGTAGACAAATTTACAATAGTGTATCTTTATGGTTTTACAAAAGAAAAAAAAAACTGAAAGGTTTTTTGGACTTACAAGTATTGTTTTTTTCCACTGCTTATTGGACAGGTTTTCGGACACAGAATATGTGAGTATTCATTAATATGAACAATGTTTTTGGGGACATATTGGAAAAAGCAAATCAAGATAAATAGAACAAGCCAAAGATGGAAATAGGAGCTTTTTACCCACAGGCAAAAGAGGCATGTCTAACAGTCCAATAAAGTGCAGACCCAGTGTAGTAAAAGAGCAGTTGTTTGATCTTATATGTGTACCATCTGTGTAACACTTTGAAGCATCAGTGGTTCTTTTTAATGTATTCCACGTCAATAAACTGTGACATTTGTTTGACCTGATAATTATCTGTAATGCAATACACTGACATGCTCTGATGTTATTGTTGGAACGTGATCATGTGTTCTTTTGCCTAAGTGTGATAAGATTATCTCTTTTCTGCTGTGATCCAACTCCATTAATTTCCAGTGCCGAATGCAGCAGGAAGAATTCTCAGAAATTACATAATGAAACCCTGCTGACATACTGGATTTAACATACAGTAAACACTTAAGGGCATGCTTATCGCAAAGTATGAAAGAAGAAAACATAAAATGAGTCATGCATATTAATGCAGAGTACAAAATAGCATTACTCTTTCTAGCTTATCTTTTGACATCTATGTTCTGTACAGAACTATCTCCTATAAAGGAGCTCAAAAATGCAGTGAAAATCTAAAAAAACAACAGACATCTCAATTTTCACTACAGATACACATCTCAACAAACAGAGTTAAGTCAGTGAAGAAAGGTGGTAACAACCGTGTCAGCTTCATCCTCTGATGCAACGTTATATCACTATTATGCAAAACAGTGAAATTGATTCATCTTTAATTTAAATCATACGCAAGGTACATTTTCTCCTACTTTGTTGACCATTTAAATTCTCATAACTTTGTGTAATAAAAATAAAGTTCGTCTGCATTACAGAGAAGCTCAAGCTGACAGTGGTTTAGTTTAATATTAAGACAATAAAGTATTGGGCTGTTAAGACTGCTCACTAGTTATCGCTTGTTATTACAGCAGCATTGCACGGCTGTTTAATCCTTTCTGCTTTGTGAGCTCGTAAACGATAACAAAGCAGGTCATTAGATGAAGCAATCTTTGCCTATTAGTCTGTTAATCTGCCTAATTAATGTGACTCTTGGGCAAAGAGCTACATGCAGCCATGAGGTCTCTTGAGGCAGATTGTGAGTGGCTTCACGCACAGTTGCTGAACCGGAAATCTGCACCGAAAAAAGCAGTGACACAAACACATTTCAAACCAATTTTGTTCATAAATATTTTATAAAAAGTCATCATATAAATACTAGAGATCTATAGTTATATACACAGCAACAAGCTAAAGTAATCAAATATTAGATTAAGCTTACTTTAACTAATAAAAAACTAAGACATACACTAGATTTGACTATTTATATTGTTTTATGTTTTATTTAACCTACTCATTTCAAATAACTAATCCGACTTATGTATTATTTTTCTTTTAGAGGTAATGTCATTGATTATTAATTCTAACATTATGAACAGTCCAATGTACTTTCATTTATAAAATGTGCTGGTAGACACAAGATTCTCTATATCTAGATCTTATTTAATATTTCTTTAGCTCAGCACTTTAATTCCGGGATAGTGTCTGTAGAATTTTTAACTTTATTGCGCATGATCCACAAAAACAAGGCCCTATATCACAATATCATTCTTGAATGAGCTACAATAAAACCTTTATGCCCTAGAGCAGTATGCTTACAAAAATACATCTGGAAGGCTGTTGAACAATAAATGTGTGTTTCTGGTTTTAATAAAATACTTTTGAAAATGCTGTAAAGATGAGTTCAAACAGCTGGATGTAACCTTTGGAGCACAGTTGAGAGCAGAAGTTGCAAAGATTAAATCATGTACCTATTGGTTAAGTTATTTTGACAAATTTTTCATGTATTTAGATTGGTAGGGATTTCGAATTAAAGTTGCATATCTTAAATCAGAGCTCTGCAACCTTTACAATAAAAAAACAAAACATTTCTGCTCTCAGTCCAGCTGAATAAAACTGGTTTAGAGCCACTAATGTTACATGAAAAAAAAAACCCACATATCTACTTCAGGAAGGGCTGTAATTTCTAAACAATTGGTTTCTATTTTTCAGCTTTTGAAAAAAGAGAAACATAAAGCTATTGTAAACAGTGAATGGATACATTTTCTTTTATGCAATGTTGACTTTTATGAAAATTTATGTAAAAAGCAAGTACATAGTTTCCTACCATATGACATGACAAATAGATCTAAAAATATATTACTGGTACTCTTAATGTAATCTGTAATTCTGTTGTGGAAATCCAATGCATAAAACAACAGCAAAAAATAAACAAACAAACAAAAAACAACAACTTAAAAACTGCATTTTAAATTATTTCAATGTTGTAAAAAACAAACAATTTGTTGGTTCTGTATCCTTTTTAGCCAAAGTTAATTAAAGCCATTGTGGAAGGTCTAAAGAGGCACATGTGGCTCCAGAGCTGCAGGTTGGAGCGGATGAAATATGTGTTTATATTGTATATACTGTGGCTGAGAGCCAGCAGTTTCATTTTACAGACAACCGTTTATTGGAAATAGGACTAACAAAAACCAAACAACAGGTGTTACAAGAAATGGAGAACCAATGAAGACAGAAGAGCAAGGAAACCGACATAGAAGATGCAGATGATGAAGAACAGGAAAATTTAATAAGTAAAAAAAAAAACAGACGAGCTTTTAACAACTAGGAAGCGAGATAATTATCATGAAAACCAGGTGTGACTAATCAGTAGAATTTGTTGCATCTGAGGAAGAAACTAAGCAGGGAAACAGAGACTAATTAAAACAGAAATGATCACAGAAGGAATAAGAGAAGACATAAAAGGATCTAAATAGCAAAAGCCAGAAGAATAAAGTAGCAATCTAAACCAATACATTAGAGAAAACACATGACAGAACAAATAAAGTCCATCCATTATCTATACCCCCTTTTCTAAGAAAGGTCATGGGGCTAAGAAAGTCAACACAAAGAAATAAACTACAGAAAAACCATCAGTGATAATGATAAACGACCCAAGTAAGCCAAAAAGACACACACACACACACACACACACACACACACACACACACACACACACACACACACACACACACACACACACACACACACACACACACACACACACAAAACCAAAACAAATAAAAACAATAAGAAAGCCTAATAAAATAAGACAAAAATTTACATACAATGTTAGGCTCTTAATGTGTTAAGAGAGCAAAAGTGTGTTTTCCAATGAAGTTTGAGGACATCGACTGAGGGAGCTTGTCTTATATGCAGAGGCAGATCATTAGAGCTTTGCAGCTGCTACAGAAAAATAATCAATCACTTCTCAATTTCCTCTGCAATTTAGGAAGCACCAGCTCCATCTGGTTGGTGGATCTGAGAGAACGATATGGGGCGTAGGGGTGCAGCAGGTTGGACAAATAAGGTGGTACTTGGCCGTTTAAGTTAAGAGACTTAAAAACAAACAAAAGAACTTCAAAATGTATCCTCAGATAAATCAGCATGTGTTAAACAGGCAAACACACAAACAGGGACATATTTTAGACTTGATCATCACTGAGGGTCTAAACATTCCCAAGGTCAATGTAAGTGATGTTGCCCTATCTGATCGCTTTTCTGTTGTCTTTGACAGCATCATTTCCAATGACTCAGTTAGCCAAAGAGACATTAGAAAACGCATTTTTAAGGAAAAATGCCACTGAAACCTTTAACCAAGCTCACTTTTCTACTTCCGCTTTGTTCTGTAACTTAGTAAATGAACTAGTAGACAACATTCCGTATAAAGTTTCAGACAGCCTTGACTGCATTTCTCCAATTAAAGTGAAGGTTGTTTCTGGGAAGAAGAAATCTCAAAGGAGAAATGCTCCATGAGTTAGGAGTGAAAAAAGGGAGTGTCAAAAAGTTGGATGCAGGTGGCGAAAGACTAGACTCCAGGTTCACAATGACATCTATAAAGACAGACTTTACAACTGAAAAATGCAATGGAATCTTTCTTCTCTGAGATCATCAGCAAACACATTAATATTGCTTGTGCCTTATTTGCCACAGTTGACAGGTTAACAAACCCTCCGGTGATTGTGGCATCTGAACACCACTCTACCAGGGCCTGCAATGAATAAGCTAACTTCTTTACTGAGAAATTCCAAAGGTTTAGACGGACAGTTTGTACATCCATATCAAGTTCAGTACCAAAGCTGTCCTCAACTAGAAATGATCTTGACAAAATACCTGAAGTAAGTCAAAAAAACTACAAAAGCTTATAGGAAATTGTTGAAGAGCTGAGTTCCTCCTCCTGCTGCCTTGGTGTTCTACCCACAGCTTTCTTTAAGAAAGTTTTACCTGTCATAGTGTTTGATTTGACTCAGATAATAAACACGTCCCTTCTGTCAGGCGTTTCCTCCCAGTCTCTAAAAACAGCAATCATCAATCCACTGTTGAAAAAGAACAGTTTGGACAAGCTACAGGCCCATCTCAAACCTCCCCTTTATCAGTAAGATTATTGAAAAAGCTGTGGTTCAATAGTTTAACACCTTAACAATGACCAGCTGCTTTGAGGTTTTCCAGTCAAGAACCACAATACAGAGACTGCCCTTGTCAAGGTGTTTAATGACATTCACATAAATACAAATCGTGGAAGAAGCACAGTGCTGATATTATTGGACCCCAGAGCAGCATTTGATGCTGTTGATCACTCCATTCTATTTTCATTCTATTAGAGCGCCTGGAAAATCGGGTCAGTCTTTGTGGTACAGCACTCAACTGGTTTAAATCCTACTTAAAGCAGAGACTTTTTTTGTGTCAGGAGGTAACTTTACATCAGAGACCACAAAAATCACATGCAGGCTTCCCCAAGGGTCCCTCCTGGGTCCCCTCCTATTCAATTTCTACATGGTCCCTCTAGCTCAGATCATAAAAAACAACAATATAAGATACCATAACTACGCAGATGACACAGCTCTACATCACCATGTCACCAGGTGACTATGAACCCATTCAAGTGTTGAGTAAATGCTTAGATGAAATTAATGCATGGATGTGTCAACATTTTCTTCAGTTGAATAAAAACAAAACTAAAGTAGGAATGTTTGGACCAACGGAGAAGCAATCTAGAGTTAGCACACAGCGTCAGCTGCTTCATCTGCTTCAGCTTATAACCACCGATCTGACCCAAAATCTGGGTGTAGTGATGGACTCAGACCTAAGCCTTCGAATGCATCTAAACACAATTATACAGTCGCATTTCTATCACCTGAGGAAAATTTCCAGGATTAAAGGACTAATGTCTCAGCAGGATCTTGAAAAACAAAATCATAGGTTCATATTTAGTCTAATCGATTACAGCAATGGTGTCTTCACAGGTCTGCCAAAAAAAGTCGATCAGACAGCTGCAGCTGATCCAGAACACTGTTGCCCGCATCCTCACTAAGAGTAATAAAGTAGAGCACATCACCCCAGTTCTAAAGTCCTTACACTGGCTCCCCGTATCTCAGAGAATAGACTTTAAAATACTTCTGTTAGTCTATAAAGCACTGCATGACTTAGCACCAAAATACATCACAGACTTGTTGTCAGTGTATCAACCCTCCTGACTACTCAGGTCTTCTGGCTCATCTATTCTGCATACCTAGAACCAGACATGGAAAAACAGCATTTAGTTGTTATGCTTCACTTATCTGGAACAAACTCCCAGAGAACTGTAAAAGTGCTGAAACCCTGAGTTCCTTTAAATCAACGTTAAAAACCTATTAGTTTAGAGTTGCCTTTTAAGTGTTAATTTTCAATTCAAACTGTTGTAGTTCACTGAAACTTCATTAGATGAAGTTTGTAGTCTAAACTATCTTGACCTACTGGTACTATTCCACTGCAATGCATATTTTCTTTTCTTATGTTCCGTTCATGTACAACAC
The DNA here is from genome assembly GCA_037039145.1 of Fundulus diaphanus. Lineage (NCBI taxonomy): Eukaryota > Metazoa > Chordata > Actinopteri > Cyprinodontiformes > Fundulidae > Fundulus > Fundulus diaphanus. Next base: position 27,869,910 of record CM073123.1, read on the forward strand.
TATAAATTGTCTTGTTACTGAAATGTGCTACACAAATAAACCTCCCTTGTCCTTGTCTTATTTATCTATGATTTTACAAACTGACCTCACTCCGACTGCCTTCTACTGGCTGCTTATAAATAATCCGCACAGTGTCCAACATAAAAAAGAACAAGCAACCACATTAAATCATTATTTATCTGTAATGTTTTGATGTGGTGAATCCAAAGTAAAGCCAAACACGGAGCTAATGCTAAAAAAACGGGTTTTTATTGAAAAAGATGACGGATCCTCCAGGGTGACAAAAGGCTGGGACAGACTCAAAAAACAGGACAGATAATTCAGGGTAACCGACATATCATATAAACAGAGGCTGCAAAGCTCTTACCATGAGGTAACGGACAGGGACGAGACGAGATAATCCAGCAACTAAGCAAAAACGAAGGCGGGCTTAAATAGGCAACAGAACAGGAGAGCAGGGCGGGTCTAATTAACAAAAACAGGTGGAGGTGATAAAGGGAGCATAAGATAAATAAAAAAAAACCTAAGATAAGGAACGAGACTAAACGGACACAGGGTGAAATAAAAACTAACAACAAAGGCCAGACAACAAAAATAGGCTAAGCATAGATCCAAAACAAGAAACAGAAATAATCCTAAACTGAAAAAATAACCAGAACCACAACAGAACATTACAGAGCCCCCCCCTCAAGGGCGGATTCCAGACGCCCTCTGAAGTCTAAAGAAAAATAAATAAATAAAATCAGACCGGGCGGGTGGAGGGGGCTACAGGTCGGAGGGCCAGAGTCCGAAAAAGAACACACAACCAAAATATACAAGTCAAGGAAAAAAAAAAAAACAACCCTCAAAGGGCGAATCCCAAAAAATAAAGAGTCCAAACAGTCTAAGTGACCGGACCTCCGGCGGGCGGTCCCGGCGAGACAGGTTCTCCGGCGGGCGGTCCCGGCGTGACAGGTTCTCCGGCGGACGGCCCCGGCGTGACAGGTTCTCCGGCGGACGGCCCCGGCGTGACAGGTTCTCCGGCGGACGGCCCCGGCGTGACAGGTTCTCCGGCGGACGGCCCCGGCGTGACAGGTTCTCCGGCGGACGGCCCCGGCGTGACAGGTTCTCCGGCGGACGGCCCCGGCGTGACAGGTTCTCCGGCGGACGGCCCGGCGGATGGCCCAAGCGAACCAGGATTTCAGGAGGCCGCCGGCGGAGCAGGAACCTCGGACCCCGACTCCTGAAGGGAGAGAAGACAGAACCGGGTGCCGGACTACAGGCTAGGGGAGGCGTCGGACTACAGACTAAGGAGGACGCCGAACTACGGGCTAAGGCAGGCGCCGGACTACGGGCTAAGGCAGGCGCCGGACTACGGGCTAAGGCAGGCGCCGGACTACGGGCTAAGGCAGGCGCCGGACTACGGGCTAAGGCAGGCGCCGGACTACGGGCTAAGGCAGGCGCCGGACTACGGGCTAAGGAAGGCGCCAGACTACAGGCTAAGGAAGGCGCCAGACTAAAGGGTACGGGCGGCGCCAGACTACAGGCTGAGGAGGGCGCCGGACTACAGTCTGAGGAGGGCGCCGGACTACAGTCTGAGGAGGGCGCCGGACTACAGTCTGAGGAGGGCGCCGGACTACAGTCTGAGGAGGGCGCCGGACTACAGTCTGAGGAGGGCGCCGGACTACAGTCTGAGGAGGGCGCCGGACTACAGTCTGAGGAGGGCGCCGGACTACAGTCTGAGGAGGGCGCCGGACTACAGTCTGAGGAGGGCGCCGGACTACTGGCTAAAGGAGGCGGCGCCTGGTTAGCGGCTACAGGCGGCGGCGCCTGGTTAACGGCTACAGACGCCGGCGCCTGGTTAATGGCTACAGGCGGTGGCGCAGGGTTAACGGCTACAGGCGGCGGCGCCTGGTTACAGGCGACGGAAGAGGGAGCCTGGCTACAGGCGACTGAGGAGGGAGCCTGGCTACAGGCGACAAAAGGAGCCTGGCTACAGGCGACTAACGAAGGAGCCTGGCTACAGGCGGCTGAAGGGGGAACCTGGCTACAGGCGGCTGAAGGGGGAGCCTGGCTACAGGCTGCTAAGGTGGGAGCCTGGCTACAGGCTGCTAAGGTGGGAGCCTGGCTACAGGCTGCTAAGGTGGGAGCCTGGCTACAGGCTGCTAAGGTGGGAGCCTGGCTACAGGCTGCTAAGGTGGGAGCCTGGCTACAGGCTGCTAAGGTGGGAGCCTGGCTACAGGCTGCTAAGGTGGGAGCCTGGCTACAGGCTGCTAAGGTGGGAGCCTGGCTACAGGCTGCTAAGGTGGGAGCCTGGCTACAGGCTGCTAAGGTGGGAGCCTGGCTACAGGCTGCTAAGGTGGGAGCCTGGCTACAGGCTGCTAAGGTGGGAGCCTGGCTACAGGCTACAGAGACCACAGGGCTACAGGCTTCAGGAGGCCCCGGGCTACAGACTTCAGGAGGCCCCGGGCTACAGACTTCAGGAGGCCCCGGGCTACAGACTTCAGGAGGCCCCGGGCTACAGACTTCAGGAGGCCCCGGGCTACAGACTTCAGGAGGCCCCGGGCTACAAGCTTCAGGAGCTAAAGTCAGACCCTTGGAAACCATAAGTCTTAAGACCAGCATCTGGAGGGTCTCTGAAAGCGAAATCCAATAAAGTCTCTCCCAAAGTTGGCTATCCATGAGGGTAATAAGAGGTCTTGGCTTGCACACAACTCTGAGAGGCTCAAAATCTCCAGGGTACCACGGTTGCCGAATCTTCTTCTGAGGCCCGAGGTGCCCAAAGAACGAAGGATCCCCCTGAGTCCCCGCCTCACAGGCCAGCGACGGACCCCTCTGCGTTCCCACGTCGGACGTCAGCGACGGACCCCTCTGGGTTCCCACGTCGGACGTCAGCGACGGACCCCTCTGGGTTCCAACGTCGCAGGTCCACAACGGACCCCTCTGGGTTCCAACGTCGCAGGTCTGCGGGGGCAGGTCCTCCTGACCCCTCTCACAGGACTTGGGCAGAGGCAGATCCTCCTGGACCTCCTCTGGTGACTTGACAGGAGACGAGGCGTCGGTCAGACCCTCGGGGACAGACTCAGGAGCCGAGGCGTCGGCCAGACCCTCAGGGACAGACTCAGGAGCCGAGGCGTCGGCCAGACCCTCGGGGACAGACTCAGGAGCCGAGGCGTCGGCCAGACCCTCGGGGACAGACTCAGGAGCCGAGGCGACGGCCAGACCCTCGGGGACAGACTCAGGAGCCGAGGCGACGGCCAGACCCTCGGGGACAGACTCAGGAGCCGAGGCGACGGCCAGACCCTCGGGGACAGACTCAGGAGCCGAGGCGACGGCCAGACCCTCGGGGACAGACTCAGGAGCCGAGGCGACGGCCAGACCCTCGGGGACAGACTCAGGAGCCGAGGCGACGGCCAGACCCTCGGGGACAGACTCAGGAGCCGAGGCGACGGCCAGACCCTCGGGGACAGACTCAGGAGCCGAGGCGTCGGCCAGACCCTCGGGGACAGACTCAGGAGCCGAGGCGTCGGCCAGACCCTCGGGGACAGACTCAGGAGCCGAGGCGTCGGCCAGACCCTCGGAGACAGGTTTTGGTCGGCAGTAAAAAGCCTGGAGGGCTGACCTATAATGTCCCTCAACCTCCTTTAATTTTTTCTCCAGCTCCTCTGAATAACGACTGAGAAGAGCCTCCCTGAGGCGTTTAATTATGGGTGCAAACGTCCTTATCTTACTCTCCAGGAGCACATACTCAGAGTCCTTAACACCACCAGGGGGAGCTGTGGGCGGAGTCGGACCGGGAAGTGGAGAACCCCGGTCTGCTGAACAGGAAGCAGCGGAAGGAGATGACGGACCAACCGGCAAGGGCTGAGCAGCAACGACCGTTCGAGGCTGACCAGGCTCAGCTGATGGCTGCTTAGAACGGCTGGCGGAGTGGTCAACAAGCCGCCGTCTCTTCCTCCGGCGGCGGGATGATGGACTTAGCGGAGAAACTGATTCCTCCTGACGGGAGGGAACCGCCGACGCCAACGGCGATTCATGCGCCTCATCGCCAGGAGAAGGAAATGGGACCGACTCCAAAAAAAGGTCCGGACGGAGCTGCTGGATCACCTCCGCTTCAACCTCCAGAAAAAAATCCGGATCCGGCTTGAACGGCGGTGAAGGGGACTGACAGGAGAAATCCGGTGAGTGGTTGCGAGAGGTGAACGGAGCGCAGGTCTGGACAAGCATAGCTCCTCCGGTAAGGAGAGGACGTGTTGGCTTTGGATTCATGGTGGCTGGATTATACTGTAATGTTTTGATGTGGTGAATCCAAAGTAAAGCCAAACACGGAGCTAATGCTAAAAAAACGGGTTTTTATTGAAAAAGATGACGGATCCTCCAGGGTGACAAAAGGCTGGGACAGACTCAAAAAACAGGACAGATAATTCAGGGTAACCGACATATCATATAAACAGAGGCTGCAAAGCTCTTACCATGAGGTAACGGACAGGGACGAGACGAGATAATCCAGCAACTAAGCAAAAACGAAGGCGGGCTTAAATAGGCAACAGAACAGGAGAGCAGGGCGGGTCTAATTAACAAAAACAGGTGGAGGTGATAAAGGGAGCATAAGATAAATAAACAAAAACCTAAGATAAGGAACGAGACTAAACGGACACAGGGTGAAATAAAAACTAACAACAAAGGCCAGACAACAAAAATAGGCTAAGCATAGATCCAAAACAAGAAACAGAAATAATCCTAAACTGAAAAAATAACCAGAACCACAACAGAACATTACATTATCTTCTTCGCAATGAGATGTAGGAATATATGACACATGTCAAAACACATCCATGCTTTGTGTGGTTAGGCTATCATTAAATCCAACTGTCACTGTTAACTCAAGGATCCTTCTGTTTAATTCAAGTCGCCATGTGCTGTGACCTTTGGATGGATGTGAAGATCAGTCCAGCCCGCCCCCACTTCTGCTGTACCCTGTAATATTTAACCTTGCCCTTGATAGCTTGTGCCATCTGCTTTTGTCATCTTGCCTTTGCACAGACTCTGTATGTCCTGCATAAGCATTCATAGCATATGTTCAATGCTGTGACAAAGTCCCCAATCCCTCGATAGATTTCCTTTGTTTTTGTCTTTTGGTCATACTTAAGTGTTTCAAATGATCAAAAAGATCTGAAAGTAAATACATTTTTTTAAATCATGTTTACAATTATTAAGGGAAAGAAAGCTGTCCCAATTAACCCAAGTCACAATGGAAATGTCAATGCCCCCTTAGCCTAATAGCTGGTTATGCCACCTTTCATGGCAATAACTGTCATGAAGCAGTTCAAGATTTTTCATATTGCTGTGGAAGAATTTTGGTCAAGTTTTCTTTACAGATTTGTTCCAATCCATGCACAATAAAGGGTGTTTGCACATAAACAACCTGTCTAGAGTGACATCACACCATGATAATCGGATGCAAGTCCAGATGTTGACTAGGCCTCACCAAACCTTTGTTTTATATGTGTTTATAGGGCCAGTCAGAAGTGGACTTGCCAGTGTGCTTCTGATGATCATGCTGCTGTATAACCCAAGTGTGGTTGAGCCTAAGGTTTTTTTGGTAGGTAACCACATTCATGCTCTTGTCAAGTATTGGAAAATATTCAGTTGCGGAAGCAGCGCAACATCACCCTGTCGCCACCATGTGTGACTGTTTGTAAGATGTTCTTTTACTGAAATGCTGTGTTAGTTTTATACCAGATCTACTGTGATACCTTTTTTCACCAGTCCACATATAATATTTCTAAACTTACTTTGGGACATCAAGATGTGTTTTTTTTTTACTGTAAGACAGGCCTTTCGAGTTATTATTCTCTGCCATGAACGATGTGGATTTGAGAAAAGACAGCATAAACAAAGAAGCAGAAAACTGGCTCTGGAATATGATTTATGGTCAAAAGTAAATAGTTAATGGCATCAGTAGCTCTTCCAGAGGTTGTATTTAGGAGAGAAACAAAGTTAAACAAATAGACTCTGAGTTGACAGAAAAAGATAACATGCTGACCAGCTGCATTGCTGTCTGGTTTGTGGCTAGGGATGGGAATCGAAAACGGGTTCCTGTTCAGAACCGGTTCCGTGTGTTCCAATTCCATGGCACCGTTTGGCAGCTCGCTTAACGATTCTCTTTTCGATTCCGTCGTGCTGCGGTTCTGAGCAGCATAACGGCAGGACGACATTTTTTTACGCAAGTTACGTCACGTTTTTTACGCAAGTTACGCACAGGGCATTCAGTAAGCAAGTACCACATGACCAGGCGAAAAAAAAAATTCTGCCCCATCGCGTAAATGGTCGAAGGTTTAGCTTCATTTTAAGGAAGAGAAAGATGGCAACGAGGCGTTTTGCAATCATTGCAAAGTGGCATTTACATCCGCGAGAGGAAATAGATCCAACAGGCAGAAACACCTGCGCACACAACATGGCATACATTTTAACGAATCCCGTGTTTTTGATTCTTACCGGACAGAAGCTAAAGTTACGACCAGCATGGAAGGCAACTCTGGTGGTAAGTACTTAGTGTTACATCACTGGCTGTGCTTAATGTGGTGCCTAGTAAATCATATGCCATCTCCGGAAATAAACCAATTTCCTACCTCTTTTTGGGGTTATTAAGGGAGTGTGCCTTTCTCGTTAATCCAGCCCTTCATTGGTAGCATGTTTAATTAGAACTACTGGTAGCTGGAATTCTTACATGATTCTAGCTATTGCAATGGATGTAACGAAACACGCTACAAAGTTGCTTCGCAGTTCAGGGACCGAAAGAATGGTGACGCTCGTTTATTTAAATCAGGGGGAGATGAGTTAATTTCCCAAAAATTGTACAGTAATGCTTTTTCATTAAACGGATGGCTTCTCCATTAGATTTAGATGACTGAGGTTATCTAAAGAGAGATTAATAAGCAACTGTCACAACAAACTTACATTTTCTTGTATTCTAAACAACTCATCTACTGTATTTAAGTTAATTCTTATATTCCTTTTTTTATTTAAACAAATATAAATGTTACTCCAGTTACACATTTGCTGTGGACATCTTGATCTTGTTAGTTTGTAAGGTCATGTGATAGTTAAGTAAACAAAGTTGATGCTCATCATCAAACTGTTTGTTCTCCTTTTTTCCCCAAATTGGAATCGAAAAGAGAATCGATAAGGAATCGAATCGTTTCACAGAATCGATAAGGGAATCAGAATCGTGAAAATCTTTTCAATTCCCAACCCTATTTGTGGCCTACAATGCCTCAGACTGGAGATGTGTAGAGAGAGTGGTGAGGACAGCAGAGAGAATCATCTGAACAGCGCTTCCCTCCACTACTTGTAGAAGTTGCCTGACCAGGGCTCAGACAACCATAAAGACCCCTCCCACCCTCACCATGGGCTGCTCAACCTGCTGCCCTCTAGCAAGAGGTTCAGCTGCTTCAACCAGGTTCCACAACAGGTTCATTCCACAAGTCATGGGACTGCTTAATTCCCAATAATCCTCCCCCCTGCCGTACATACAAAACTAGTCACTTTAAATGGTAATCGCAAACTCTATTGCACTGAGTAACCAATGCAGTCCATGATATAGTCCGTTCATTGTTGCAATACATCCTGCTGCCACATATACTTGCACAATTCATATTTTCTCACAGATAACCTTTCTGTACATGTACAATTTCTTTTTTGGTTTGCCGCTACATTCCTGACAAATGACAAACACGTGTGTTTATAATGTTTCTCTTTTGTCTTCTGTTTTTACTCTGATTTTTGCAAAAAAATGTTGCTCAAATGTACATTGTGAATGTGCATTTGAATGGCGATAAAATTTTAATTCCAAAATCCATGTGATAAAAAAAAAACATATGTATAGATTGTGGCAGCACCAGCTGCTTCAGTTAACTTTGTCAGAAGGTGTCACAGCTAAACAAAAGTTAATGGCAGCGCTAGCCGAAGATAGCATGATTATTATTGGAGAGTAGCAGGAAAAAGCAGCTGAGTGAGAAAATGTGGTTTTCAGCAGCCTAAGCCTATGGCAACGTAGCTACAGAGATAGCTCAGAATAACCTGAAGAAAGACTAAATGTAAGTTGTTTTTTTTTATAAAAGAAAGTTTTAAACTTAGTCCTAAAAGTAGACAGGGTTTCTGCCTCATGGACTGAAACTATGAGCTGGTTTCACAGAAGAGAAGCCCAGTAACTAAAAACAATCAGTTAGAGAAGAATGTTTCCTATGAAGAACATATGGGGCAATCAGAGCTGATATATGGTGTAGCTTGATCATTTAGGGCTTTATATGTGAAAATGAGAATTTTAAATTATATTCTGGATATAATAGGGAGCCAATGAAGGGAAGCTAAAATGGGAGAAACATGATCTCTCCTTGTTAGGTTAATTGGCCTCTCTAAATTCTGCGAGAATGGTTGTTTGTCCTGTTTGTCTCTGTGTTGCCCTGCGATAGACTGGCGACCTGTCCAGGGTGTACCCTGCCTCTCCCCTATTGACAGCTGGAGATAGGCACCAGCACCCTTGCGACCCCACAAAGGATAGACGTGTTGGAAAATGGATGGATGGATGGATGGATGATCTCTTCTTTTAATTCACACCGAAACTCTTGGAGCATCTTGGAGACAAAATTATGTTTATTACAGTTCATTCATGACTTACCAAGTGGGATGATTACTTTCTCACATAAGGGCAGGTTGGTTTGGATAACTTTCTCCTTTGATAAATGAAATCATCATTTAAAAACTGGTTGTTGTTTCATTCAAGTTATTTATCTGATATGAAGTCTGTTTAATTACCTGAAACATCCAAGTTTAGCAAAACAGCAAAAAGTAAAGCACTGGGCTGCGGAGTCAAAACCTTTTTACAGCGCAGAATCCTTTTAAAAATGTAGTTTTGAAATGCACATGTGTTGGAAATGAATTCACCACAAGGACAACATCCTCCAGTTCCTCAGTCACCCACTCTTTCTTTACTGCTGTCAGAATTTCACAAAAGAATCCTACTTTTTCAAGTTTCTGCAGAAAAAAAAAACATTGTCTCCACATGATTTTCTGCCCTTTGCAACATTTTGATCAAAAGATTAGAAAAACCTGTGAACCGAGCAACAAGTAGTCCCTGATGAGGCTGCATCGGCATACAGTCCTACTGTGTTTCTGTTTATGTTCCTGCAGTGAGTGATGTCTTCCCTGCCCTGCAGGATTGTGAGAGGAATAATAATCCAATAGTAATGGAACTAGGCTGTCTAAGTATAAATGGGTTAGTGGTCCAGTAATCTTCTAAAAAGCTCACACTTCACCAAGCATAATTGAGTTTGTTCACTCAAGGAAGCAGCGCTGTGTGATATTACAGAAGTATTAATTGTGCTGGAATATCAATTAGTTTTTCTATATCCAGGGGTAGAAAAGACTGTGTTTCCTCAGAGAGTTGAAGGTGCAGCAGTGCAACACAAATGGAGGGATAAACCTCCTAGGATTCAAATGTGATTGTTAACATTTGTGCTTCATAAAAACAGATAGCTTGAAGGGTATTCATGGATGTGTACATGGATAAGGTTTGTCAATCACTGCTTTCTCACACAGAGCAGATAATTCTGGCACAGCTCTATCTACTTCGAAAATGCATATGGAAGAAAAGGAAGGCTCTGAACAGGTCAGGAAATCAGGCAACGCACTGCATAAAAGTCCCTTTGTCATTAGACAGGCTTTCCCAGATGCTGATCTTCATCAAGGTCATCACAAAACACATTTTCCTGTCAGCTGCACTGTTCCAAGCTAAGGGCGTTATTTCTTCCAGGTCCTTCATCAATTAAAATGTCCGAAAGAGCTGCAGCAGCAGCAGTGTTACACAACCTGCAAAATTAAATCCTTCATTTGAGCAGGCTATGCTGCAAACACAAGGGAGATGTGACCAGGAAAGTATTGAGGGGAACGGATGAGCTAGACTACAGTAAGAAGCATGAAAAGTCTCACAGCGACAGGGACGTCTTGAAGTTTAAAGGAGATAAAAAACTATGAGGGTTTGAAAGCAAAGGAAAGAAGATGTAATGCCATCCTTTCTCTGTCACCTCCAGGATATTTGTTGTTACTGCTTTTAATCTGTCACCGCCGGACTTGGAGAGATATCCACCTGCTTCATCATGTCTGCTGAAAAGATGACAATCATGTTATGTGATGCTGGGAGAGATTCACTTGTAAGGGAAAAATAGGGAAAGGGCCTGACCTGCCAAAAGAGAAATCATTCTTGTATATCATAAAAAAAAGAATAGCGAGAAATTGCGATTATCCGTGGCTGCTGCAGTGCAAATAGCAAAAATCTCAGATAAACTGAAAGCACTGAGCCACAAACTAATTTAGCTTCACTTTTCTCATTCATGTTGCTCTTAGCAGATCAACTGAACAAATTGCTTTTGTTGTCACTGCATAGAATCATATTGGTGTGCAGACACATCATGTTTTAACAGTCTGTTTAGCGAAGCTTTGTTTCTCTCTTGTCATAGCTAATTTCTCACACAGTCAAAATTGAGTCAGTGAGTTTATTAGATTTTTAGCAGACCATCAGATAATTTTTTGTTTTCTAATAAGAGTTGATGCTGTTTTTAACGTCATAGCTTTTGTTCTATGTAAGAAAATGTAGTATACATCTTGTCTGTTCAGTTCATACTGAACAAAGCTTCTTATAGCCCCAGGATACTGTCTCCAAGACAACAGTAATCCAAGAACGAACAGAGACACAGTCCTCTGTGGACTGACAATCTGCCAACTGTGTTAACATATAATGTTATGATCTGCTGAAATATGCAAAGGATAAGAAATGAGCACGGCGTTCCTTTCACAAACAGTATTCCACATTTAATGTGTATGGTGTGTAAATATTTAATATTTCAATAGTTACATTCAAAAATCATAAAATGTAACTGAATTAGGAATTTTTGAAGATGGGTTTTTTGTTTTATATGAATGCAAATATGTACAAAGAAGATTTTTTTTTTCCTAAAAAGTAAAACAGAGAGAACACTTTAAGACCATGTGCAGTAGGACTGTAGTGCCTTATAGCAGTATCTGTTTCACGACATGACCTCTGTCTTATTGACCCTCTTCTGGCACTACCTCTTGCAACCTCCTGGATCTCCTCTTGATGAGTTAACCCAATTACTTCTTGTTCAGAAGAGGTCAAGAGTCCTTATCTCCTGCTTAGTGTTACACATGATGCAATTAATAGCCCTTATCTATTGGCTCTTAATTATCAGCCCTCTCCTGACAACCGATTGACGGCAGCAAAGTCTTTTAATCGAATGAATACTGCAAAGTAATTATTCTAAATTTTAGAATGAATGAAAAATAAAACCTAAGTTTTTAATCCAAGATTTCTTTCGTCAGTTTGCCTGAAGTATGTGATGTCTCTCCTTCATTGTTGCCATGGCTGCACGTGCAAGCGTTCATCAGCAGTGGCACTGTGCAGGTTATTTTTACTGACATTTTAATAACATGGATTATAAAACGGTAGCTCTATGAGTCCTATTGTTAAATGGTGGCCACCATAAAGGAATTACAATGTGTCCTCTTCTGTGTGTCATTTACGGTAAAGGGAGTGGGTTTTAAACTTACACAGAGTCAGAATATATATAATTTTATATTGGTAAAATGTAAATTTTATCAATATAAAATATTTAAATTAGCTTTAAATCAGACTTGATTCGAAAAATGGCGCCGCAGTTCTGACGCTCTCTAAATTCTGTTAGTTTGAAACATGACAAAATTGACATCTGCTTCAAGTGTAACACACCCCAAAAGCGACTTTTTTACAGCTAAACTGTATTAACTGGGCCTAAGGGTGCTACTTTAATGTTACTGTGCATTTTTATATATTTTTATTTGAAATTGTTTAGTTTGCCTAAATTATCTTTCAACTGTCTTAGTGCTGCCCTCTTAGGTTTGAACGGTGGCTATTGCAGTTGAATTTTCCTATTTGTTCAAACGGTAACTTACATGCTTTCGTCATCATAGCCCCGGTTCAGATATAAAAGCGTCTGAGTCAGTCACACACCCCTGTGGCAAGTCAGACTCAGGAGTTGGAATCACGAGCATGGAGAGCATTGATCAATGGTGTTTAGCACGTTACTGCTTTGAGCGTTAGCCCAGTTAGCAATGATGCAACTAACGTCATTTTAACACACAGAAACTGCACCCATTCTGTCCTCCGCTGCATCGGCAGCTCCGGCTTGAGGCATCCTCAAAACACAGATCCGTGGCAAAACCACCAGATGTCGCCCTGGTCACTCTTCATGTTTCAACATGTCACTTTCTCTCATCCTGACCACAGCCCCGCTTTGCCCCTCCTCTCATTCCCACACTTAGCCCCACCCCTCAGGGTCTCTTGGCACTGCCTACTTTGGTGGCATTTTTCAAAATTTGTCTGCTTTTACATCGGGGGTGAGCTACACTTTCAATTTATTTGATGTATATTTTATTGTCTCTTTTCCATTGCTTTGGCTTTCAGTGAGTAAACGTATGGTACCATGTAAAAGGATTTTCAACTTTTCTTTTATTATTTACAACCACAACCTTCTGTGTATTTTAATTGGATTGTATGTGATAGGTCTATATATAGTAGTGCATAGCTGTAAAATGTTAGAAAAAGTTTAGATTTTTTTTTACAAAGAAAAGGCTCAAAGGTGTATGTTGTGCATTTATATTTACCCCCCTTTAACTCTACATAAAATCAAGTGCAGCCAGTTGCAGTCAGAAGTCACCTGTGTGTAATTTAACCCTACCCATAGCCTTTAGCCCTCAGAGGTTTGTTAGAGAACATCACTGAACAAACAGCAGAGCATAAATCAGAACAGTAGCCAAGAAGCCTTAGGTAACTCTGGAGGAGCTGCAGAGATGCACAGTTCAACTGGGAGAATGTGACAATCGCTATGCTCTAAACAAATCTTTTTTGAAAATGGCACTCTGGTCACATAAAACCAAAAGGGAACTTTTTGGCTAACATGCAAAACAGTGGAAAACTATCACTGAATGTCATCCTAAAAAACGCTCCCATATTAAAACAAGATTGTGGTAGCCTCGTGCTGTGGGAATGATTTTGTTCAGCATGGACAAGACAGATGATGGCCAGAGATGATGGAAGATGGCTAGAGCTAAATACAGGGCAATCATGGAAGAAAACCTGTTGGAGACTACCCTCAACATGCAGCTGAAGCCACAGAAAAAATGGTTTCAATCAGAGACATAATCAGCTTTATTGGCCAAGATTGAGTACACAAACAAGGAATTTACCTTCAGTGTCAAGGGTTCCCAGCCTATATGGCGTCATATTCAGTAAATTAGGTTATCATTATAAAAATCCTAATTAAACAGAAATAAAGGCTTTAAAACATCACCAGCCTGTTGTAAGCTAAATAATGTGTTTCCCTTAGTGACTTGGGCTACTGAAATAAATAAGCTTTTCAATATTATTCAAATTTATTGAACATGCAAAAAACGTAAATATATAAACTCTAGAGGGCATAATATAAAAGATAAAAGTAACACTATGTACATGTATGTGTTAAGTACAGCCACATTTTAAATAAAGGCAAGGAAAAAAAGACAGGCAGGTTTTGGTAGTTCAACATGCTAATTTTGTTTTACATCAGTGTAGCTGACTGCTCAGGCTGTAAGGTGCTCATTGTGTTCATCGGAATGACAGCCTGGAGGGAGAAACTGTGTCTTTGGTGGCTGGTCTTTGTAAATAGCATTCTGTAACACCGACCTCAAGGTAAAGTCAAAACAGTTCGTGTCCAGGATGTGTGGGGTCTGCAGAGATGCTAGCTGCCCTGTCTTGGGCCCTAGACCTGTCTGCAGAGAAAGTCCTGACGATTTTCCCTGCAGACCTAACTGTCCATTGCAATAGATCAAAGCACAGTGAGGTGAAAAGAGTGGCTGAGTTAAAGTCTAGGACAAAAGATCTAATTGGGAATCTATGGCAAGACTTGAAAATACACATACTTTGGTTCCAATGTGAGTGAGCCTGAGTTATTTAGTAAAGAAGGATGTGTAAATATTTCAGTCTTGTTTGTTAAAATGAATAGGGATATACTGTAAGTGTGTCGGGGAAGTGTGTGAGGGAGATTAAAGATACACAGAAAATAAGAACTGATGATTAAAGATCAGCGAGGCAAATCATTGTCACCTGGTTTACAAAACAAATAATCTACTGCTCCTTGCTGCGTGCATCTATGCACTTAACAGTGTTGATATGGTTGTTCTCTGAAGACATGAATGTACTTTGCCTGCATGAAACATTTAACCAGTTACTTACAAATAGGTACACTGGACTACATAATTATACAAATTCCACTGTGGCATTTTCACAGAAGCTAAATGCAAGACGTCTACTGTGGTTTTAACTTTCTCAGTGTATTGGACACATGTTGATCATGACATCTCCACTGCCAAAAACAGCAAATTCACAGACTCTTTCACCCATTGTGGAAAAAATACAACAACAAAAAAGATTTTATCCAAGGACTGTTATGATGAAGATTACTCAGTTTGGTATATTAATAATCTTGCAAGATGAGAGTAATTATTTAATCAACGTGTCACTCCTTCACTGACTTTCTCATACACATAACACAGTACAATGTTTTTATACCCAAGGCAGGAGAGGTGTGAAATATTTACAGACACCAAAGGCGAGAAACTAACTTCTTAGTAAATTGGTGTGGGAACAAACTTCTTTTTTTTCCCAACTCTGCCTCCTGAAAAAGCTTCAGCACAGGACCTTCATTGTAGCAGAGAGGAGATGCTCATCTCACCCAGAGTCTCATAAGCATAGTAATGTAAATATATAATATAATCCACAGTCCACAGTCCTGAGGTGATGGAAACCAAAGTTCAACCTAGTCATGAGATTGAGTGAGATTGAATGAAATAAGCAAGAAAGAAATTTTTTCATCACATGCTTGAGATTGTTTCCCCCTGGTGTGTTCAACAGAAGCAACACCCAATTCTACACAAACATTTATTCATGAGATAACTGAATATAGTGCACACAATGTGAAGCTTTACTGCATTTAAGTAGTGTCTAAGATCCAACAACAGATGGTTGGCCCTGCCTCCCACTGAGGCCTCTATAGAGTGAGCGCTATATAGTGATTTCATGATTTAAATCAATGATAATGATGGGTCTAAGGATGGTTGATGGTGTTTGATCTGGATAATGTTTTAGCTGGAGATATTGCTACAAAAAAAACACACAAACAAAAAAAAAAAAACAGATTTTCCCAACACTGAGCATAAAATCGTTATCTCGTTAGACACTATCTCAAATTTCTCAGTACTTGATGCCCTGCCAAGAAGAACCGGTTGGCAGATGGCTAAATGTTATGTAGTGTTTTGGGTGAGCAATGAATGCTCATCTACAAAACCTATACAAGCAGTTTTCTTTCAAGAGTCTGAAAGTGTCCAGAAGTTGTAATTATGGTCTCGGACCTTAACACATTTTATTATTCAAGCTTGGTGTGTGTTCCTGGTGTGAATTAGCATGCTGTTAGTGTCCCCAAGCCATTCTGAGATCAAGGAGGTTTTGACAGCTTTACCAGACTGCATCCTTCTCTTTGCTCCCCTGTCTCCTCAGTCTGCCCCTTTTTAATTGTATCATTAACTCAGGAAACCCCAGTACTTGTTACGCAGCAAGGACAGAGGACATGCAGGACTTGAAAGGAGACGTCCCACCTCTGTGTAGCGGACACTGCAGCCACATGCTGTAATGAGGACTGATTAAATTTACACTTTATTAACTTAACACCAGGAAACCCTGAAATTATAATCCAAATTGAATAAACAATTTACAGCATCAATTAGGACTTTCCTTTAGCTTCTGGGAAACTACAGGCACATGTAAATAATTTAGAATAGAAAAGTTAGCAAATATATAATTAAATAAACAAAACTATTCTAACAAATTCATGCCAAACATTTATTTCTTTTAATTAAGATGATTATATCGTAGAGCTAATGAAAATCCAAAAGTCAGTTCCTTAGACAATTAGATGACATAATGATTCTGACGTAACTTCTAGTTCAGGCGGCCAATCACATGGCGTGATGTCAAGAGATCTAATGTTGAGTAGTAAAGAAGCCGCAAAAAGGAATCGTGTCGCTGGCTGACTTTCGGATGTTCCTGTATAAATATGTGATGGTAGCAATGACACTGGCCTGATTCACTTATGCAGCCAAAACACTGCTGACCATGGTAAGTTATTTATTTTTTTATTGAATAACTCTCGGCCTGTAGGTATTGTCCGATGAATATCAGCCCAAACAGCTGATATTTTCGACAATAGTTGAAACAGTGATTCCAGCTCTGGCATTCTTTTAACAGCAAACTCTGCACACATGTGGAATAAAGGAGTGACAACTTTTCTTCAAGTATAAGAATTTAACAGAAATAAAATGAACATCCAGAGAACACCATTATATAATGCTGTTTATCTGAATTAACATTATATTTCAACATATAAATCAAATAGTTGAAAACCATCATCAGAATGATTGAGTGAATCTTGGTTCACTCCAGATCCAAGTTACTTAACTAAAGTTCAACTTAAGAAATGTGGAATGAGGTTAAATTCGCTTGATATGTGTTCAACCCATTAAATCAACATTAAGGTTCCTTATTAAAGCCCATAGCACTATTAAACGATGGCGGAACTAAACAAAAACCAGCATTAGGTTTAAAACGCCATAGTTGCTAAGGTAGTAGCGAGCTATTAGAGAAGCTAAAATGTTACAAATGCTAGTGGACATTCTGCGCTTACTTTTAAGTCATATTTTGATCGTAATGAGCGGACCAGACAACAAAAAATGTCCCATCTGTGTATCAAAGCCTCATGGAAATAAAGTTTGTTATAACCATAAAAACACACTCAAACCACATCAGCAAAGCTTTGTTTCAAGAATGCTCGCAGGAGCTCAGCCTGTAAGCTCAGTCTAGCTTGGTCAAACCTTACAACAAAGTGGTAAAACACATTGGGAGTGAACCATTTTTTTTTTTTTATTTATTTATTTATTTTTTTTTTTTTTTTTTTTTTTTTTCCCAGTGTCCTGTCTAGCACTATGGCAATAGGAATTGAAATCTCAATGCCAGATGGAGCTCGACAGATTTTGCTTTTACAAGTGGAGCAAACAGCTTTCGCCATAGTGCTCCACTTGATTTATGCTTGTAAATAGCTTTATTATGATTCCTGCAAGGAGAATTTCAAATTATATGGACATGACAATGGGAGAGTAAAGGAAGAACAAAAAGTGAAAGAAAAGAAAAAAAAAAAAAGAGTAGAGGTGAAAGAAAGAGGAGATAAAAGGAAGAGAATGATAAAATGTCCTCTGTCTGCTCCATCACCTGGAAAGAGACACAAAAAGAACTGCACAACCAACAGACATAAAGCAACAGATACACTCGAATAACACCTAGGTGCCATTGCTAAATCATATATATTATTATGTAAGCTGACATGTGTAATGTGATATTTGAAAAAAGAACGTGACACAACATAAATAAATAAATAAATTATAAGATTACTGTATATAAGTGAACACTTAATACCTGGGACCTAGCACCAGTGGGAGATGTGAAAGTGCACTAGTTTAGGTGAAGATTATCCAGAAATAGCTTGATAGTGATTGTGGAGAACCAAAGACCCACCTTCCCCGAGCACAGAGGCAGGCGTCAGGGGACCCGTAGCCCCGGACTCCCAAAGGGGTCCCTAAAGCAGGTCGCCCAGGAGGGGCCGACACAGGATATCTGCAACCCCCCCCCCAAGGAAGGAGCAGAGACGACCCCGAGGAAATCCCCCAGCCACCGCAATGCCGACGCCCTCAAGAGCCGCGGAGACGAGCCCGTGGGCTCCGCCGGCAGCCAGCCCCGCTGAAGTGGTCCCGGCCATGGGCCCTGAGGGCCAGAGGCCCCAGGGGCGCCCCGCCCCCGCGACGAGGGCCCCGGCCGCCCCCCGGGGGGCCAGGCCCCGCGAAGAGGCCGCCAGGAGCGGGCCGGCGCACGCCCGGGAACCCGCCCCAAACCCGAAACCATTTTAAGCTTTCCCTCCCTCCTGCATGGGTGTGGATCAGCCGTGGGTCAGCTTTCTCCTGCACAGCTTAGAAAGATCACCACTGTTTTGATTTTGATGTTAGCTTCAAAGAAAACAGATACTTTATAGCCCCTGCTATGACGACGGTCACTTGAGAGGAGTGACTGCAACAGTTCCTTACATTTATTGTAGCCATAGAGTCTGATCTTATGATATTTTTTCCGTTGGCTGATTTCACAACACAAGTATTTGGTCTATCATGTAGAAATTTTGTTGTCTTTGCTAAGCATGATTTCTGGATTACAATGGGATCCATGCATTGTGCAAGCATATAAGCAGTGGCATTTTTAAAACCGACTTGTCTTGGTACACTGTCTACAGCACCACTCAAATGTAATTTTTTAATTAAAAGAAAACAGCAAGTTCTTGGTCTGTAGCACTGAGAATGAATCTTAAGCTCTAAAAATGGATTTTTTTGAATACTGAAGACAGTTTTGAAAAAAAACAAAAAACATTCCAATAGGTGTTACATCCTTGAAAAGCCTAGAGCTTATGTGATTTTTAAATGAGACAAAAACAAAGCCAGCTTAAAAAAAGTAAATAAAAAGAGGGATTTTTTTTATGCAGAACTACTTAGTTTTAACCAAATCCTTTAAAATGATTTACAACAATTATTATTTCTAAATGTACAGTATGAGATAATGATTTAAAAGGTTCAACCTTAAAATCACGAAAAGCTGCTTCTCAAAAGATAAAAAACAAACAAAAAAAACCTACAGATGGAGGCTCCGTACGATGCCTTAAAGCACCCAATCAAATCAATTGTAATCAGCCTCAAATGCCAACTCCATCTATGAGCTTCTCTCCTCTGAGCTTTGTCAATTTCAGACACCACTTTTCAAAGTCCCAACACTAAACTGTGTAAGAGAAAATATCTGTCGTGATTTATGAGGTGGATGTTGGACTGAATCACAGACAAGGGCTCGGGAGTCGCCTGTTGCATGGTGATGATTTATGAAATAAATCAGGCTTATGGAATGACAGGGAAACAGGAACCAGAAACACAGCAGAAAGGAGACCAAACCTAAGTATATTGACGGAGGACCTAACAACTGATAATAGGTGAGCTGACTGAATATAAAGGAGGGGAGACAGGAGCAAACAGCAGCAGGTGGAGCAAATTAACACAGGTGAGAGGAATAAAAGGCAGTTAAGCAGAAGGAAAGGAGGGCAGTAAGTTGGAAGGGGCAGAACTGAATCTAAAAAGGAAACATGAAGAATGACCAGAAATGAAGAAAAACTTTACTGATCTGAGGACAGGCAGGCAGAAAGTAAAAGATTTAACAGAACTACTAAAAATCACAAGGGACATAAGCTGACTACTACAGGAAACAAATCTAACAGATACCAGAGTAAAATGACAGAGATAAATCCTGAACAGAAAAACTAATGACAGAAACAAGGATAAACAATACTAAAAGTGTAAAACATAAACAGGCTGCATGATCTACAGGGGTCCGTTCTTCGTACGTTGCTTAAAACATCCAAGATCAAATGACACATCCAAGATGATTTCATCCGGCTAATCATGATCCGGCTAATTGGGTTCTTCGAACACACCTGTTGTTTAGGATTAGTATCGCTGGATTGAGTTATCTGAGACAACTGCGCGTTCATGCGTTTGTTTAAAAGGGGAAATGTATCGATAGTAGAAACAATGATCAGCAACGCTGCTATTGGCTGTTCAGCATGGCCAAAGAACGCCCACAGTTTTTCTCCCAAGCAGAACAAGAGCTTGGAAGGTTATGCCGAATTTGAGTCATTAATTAAAACACCTCAAAATCTGTTAAAGCCAGGAGAGAGGGCTGGCAAAAAGCAGCGGACAAATTAAATGCGTAAATACTGTCCATGGTAGATGTTTCTATCACTTTCTACAGTATGAATTTTTGCATTTTAATAATCTCATATTTACTTTGTTCTTTTATGTCAGAGCCTCCACGGGACCCACTAGAACATGGGGACAAGTAAAAGTGAAATACAAGAATATTCTACAAAATGGTAGCCTTTAATTATTATACTTTATTTTAAAAAGGCACTTGTTATGTCAAGAGATCCAAATTTCAGTGTCATTCCTTAGACACGGGAAGTAAAGGACATGTGCAAACTGGGAATTTTAACAAAAAAAATCTTTATCCATAAAAAATGAAAATTTTCCTTTTCCAAGTCATCCACAGTTTACACGGTAAAACTGTATTGCTCCGTGGCTAGATAATCCATCCATAATTTTTTCTAATAGAATATACGGCTCGACAGGAAGCAAGCCTTTCAAAGTAAACTAAACTTCACAATAAAATGGCCCGAACAAATCTTCTTACTGAATAGGATAAAAATAAAAAGCAAACCATCATACAAATAACTTAAATATTTTAGATTTATGGCTCCAACACCACTTTTTCCTCTTTAAAAGCCACTGTTAAATGATGTGTTTGTCTATTTATAACAGCCACCAAGAAAATCTCTCTACAATTACACTGTCGCGCTGCGCTCAAGGATCCTGTCTATTGCGCAATACGCGATTAATTCAAAAAACTCTGCAAATTATTCTTGCACCTTCCGCAACAGGTTGCAGTCGTAAAAATGGACATGGCTACGGCAGACTTCCCTATCTCCTCCGCTTAAACAGCCGTGATCTAATCTTGTTTACATGAAATAAACCTGCTCTTGAGCAGGCTTAAGCTGGCGCACATGTTGCTATGACAACAAGTGCAGGATGTCTTTCGAAGAACCAAACGATCCAAGATCATGCCAAATCGTCAACAATGAAATCCTGCTAACTGAGTTAGCGACGTACGAAGAACGGACCCCAGGGGGCTACAATAAGTAATCAAAACCCTGGGGATTCTGTTTAAAAAGGAAAATAAACGTACAAATTATCACCAGGCAGGGAACGAGTGGTGATACAACAGAGGATCCGACAAAGAAGGAGAGCAACCAGCAGGTTAAATAGGGGAGGAAATATCAGAGGGGAAGGCAGTAGGGCAGGTGAAAGTAATTAACAGGACATGCAACATGTGAATGACATGAAGGCAATGAGATGAGAGAGAGGGAGACAGATGACAGCGACAACACAGAAATTTAACATAAAGTAAAACAAAGTAACAGGAAACTCTAACTAAATATTAAGGGTAAACATAAACCAACACCCCAGGATCCTGACAATATCTGCATTTGAAAGATGCTTCTGCAGAGGGATCAAGATACAGAATAGCAAATTATTTGCCGATGTATATGATTCACCATGCAATTATATTTTATAACTAAAATTAACCAGAAAAAATAAAAGTAGCTGTACCTTCACTCTTTCAGTTTCATTTTGAATATCTTTTTCTCCTCATTCACTTTTACCTGACCAACAGAGGATACAGAGCTGGCAGGACCTTCTGGCTCTCTCACATTAAAAAATGTGTTTGTTTTTTGTTTTCTGTGAGTTAACATCAGTGTAAATAATAATGTTAGATGGGCAGATAAAATGGGGCGCACAGTGGCGCAGTGGGTAGCGCTGTTGCCTTGCAGCAAGAAGGTCCTTCACCCCGCTCTCACCCGGTGAACGCTGGAGATATGTCCTGATTGCTCTGCCCTCCCAGCCTCAGATGCAACACTTACCACTTTATTCCTGGTCAAGTTGTGTCACGGTATTCATCCTGTAAGTTCCTCTGTTGTGATGGTGAGATGAGGTCTTATGACGCATTGAATCATTTAAGCCAATTGCTTCAGCCAAGGGTTCATTTCTCCTAGCTACATTTGCACATGAATCCACCAACTGGTCGAGTGCACAATCTCAGTCAGCAATATAATCTATGATGCTTGCATGCATTTTTATCCTTTAGGGCTCTTGGGAATTATCATTAATAAGTAAGAAACATACGTTTCCCTTATGACTATCACATGTCTATAATAAAATATTTTTGAACGTTTTTGAATGTTGTGTGTGTAATTTTTGTAAGGAAAGCACAATCTTATGTTGAAGAATGTGTTTTTCTGTCACTTTAGTGACATGGCATGGGTTTAGGCAGACAGAGAGTGAAAGTGCTTGTGGAACTTGGAAGAGGGCACTGGGTATGCTTGTGCAACTTTGACCATGATGTGCAAAACTGCAGATTTTATTCAGAAATGGGTTTTTCAACAGTATTTTGTTTTACTCTTTTTTTAAATATATATATTTTTTGCACCCTACTTCTCCAGTGTTTGAAAACACCTGTTCACAGGGCACTGAAGATGCTGGTGTGCACAAAAATGCAAGTGCAACTTTGGGTACAGTTTGGGTACAGTGGTTTTTGCCTCTCCCAGTACTCCAGTGGCTTTTCTATTCTGCTAATTATGGGCTCTGAAAGGTAGTGCTGGACTTCAAACGTGGCGGTTAGATTTAGCCTTTTTCTTGCCTCCTTTACATTCATGTCCAAGCATTGCCAAAGTTCACAGATTATGTTAGTAAGTAATCTGTTAGGAATAATTGATCTCAAAATGAAATAATAGCTTACCTCCAGTGATATCATGAGGGGTGGAAGCCTGGGAGAATTCCTCTGAGGTCTGTCCAGAACGCATAATGGTGGCACTCTCTGAAGTCATTCTCTTAATTGCTTCGGTGTCTTCAGTCTAGCTGAAAAATCCATTGAATATAGGGTTGAAAAGGATAGCTAGGGATAGGACGCTCATGGACTGCAAAATCTGAAGCTTTTCCCATAGTTGCCTGGTGAGATGGTCTCCTACTTCTAATGCTGCAGCTGGTTTTGTATTCTCCTCCTGAAGGCTTTGCTCCAACATTTTCATGAGAGGAACCACTTTGGAGGCAGAAACATATTCCCCTCCAGACAGCTCAACAGTGGCGTCATAAAATGGAGAAACTTGCTATTTCAGCCAAGTCTCTTTAGGCATGATCAATTTGGCCTCTCTGTAGAAGCTGGGTTCGATCTTTTATTTAATCCACTTTGTCAAGGATGTTACATTTCCCATGATGATCGATGGAAAGGCGGGTCAGTACCATGTCCTCCAGCTATGCTGGCCATTTCCCGTGACTCCCGTTCCTTATCTCATGGGGGATTACTGGCCAATCTATTACGGCAGTAGCAGGGCTATAAGCGAGGGCTAGTAGCTGATCCCTGGTGTTATAGCCGTGTGCTGCCCTCCCCAGTCCCTGAAAACAAATGCCGAATAGAACAAAACGAATAGCAAAATTGACCACAACCACAAAAAAAGACAGAAACATACACACATACACTACTCAAAGTATGTAAAACAGATGAAAAACGTAATAAGAAACAGATCCACTGCCACCAGGGTCCAGCTCGCATAGCGCTGCGGGAATAAAACAACACAGCATGACCACTGGCGTTACCACACCCTAAAAATGCATTTTGAGAGACAGCGTATGTCTCTCAAAATGCTATAACTTCCAATTTGCTACTGTTGTTTATGTTTAAGATCTTCAACTCTGATATTCTCTGTGAGCTTTGAACTAAGTACAATAATTGGCGACTAAAAGTCGCCTAAATATGCAACACATAGTCTTCTTCAAAGTTACTTTCAAAATGTTTCAACAATTACAATTACCCTATAATTGTCCATTTTAAAAGCAACACAGAATCTTGGAATGTCACATGATATTACAGTAGAATAAACTGTGTGTGCATATGGTTATTTTAGACTACGGCAACATTGAATTATATTAATAATCATCAGTATTGTGATGCTCAGATTCCTCTCTTGGGTTTTCTCAAAAGGTTCCTTCGAGCTTTGATACTGGATGATAAAAGAAGTTTGGACCAGACAGCCACACTGCAGACAGCTGTGTGAGTACCACATCTACTTGTAACACCATCAATGCCTTTAACAAAAATTGTGCCTTCTTATTTCAGGATCTATCATTTTGATTCCATAAATATCTCAACTTTCTATGTCCTGTCATGTGCCTTTATCTTCATTATTCTCTGCTCTGTTTACATAGTCCTTCTCTTTTACAATCACCTTATACTATTTTGAAGAAGTCTTCTGTCTGTTTCCAACTGATAATGTATTCAATCACATTTTTCTATCTCGGTACTTTATTTTCAGCATCCTGTTTGTGCATCTGCCTCTTTTCTTGTCACGAATGTTGCAACACTGCCTATTGACTGTGGCAGTTTCACTTAGATTGTCCTAATTTGACAATAGCAATAATACCATGAAAACTTCCAAAAAAAGATAAAAAAATAAAACAACTGGACTTCTATTCTGAAGCTAAAGATGTTTTGCTTCACATCCAGGAAGCTTTCTTAATTCAAAATGTCTTGAGTAGTGTGGAGTTCCAAGCTTTATAGACCTGCAGACAAAGCCTCAGAGCTTAGCTTTGCATGTAGATCCACCTGGAACTGATCGCCCCAACAATGGAGAGTCGTTAGACTCATGGTTTGCCTGACTCCAAAGAGGAATGTTGTGGTCACATGCATGGAGGTGTGAATTTGGGTGAAACCTGGCAGGAATCAAACCTATTGCTATGTTGTTAGTTATCAAAAGTTGAAACCTGAGCCATCCTCCTCTGTTCAAAGTTGTTTTTTCTTGCTTTATGTAAATGGCTTCCTTCACCCCTCTCTCAAACCATCTGTCTTCTCTGTCCAAAATGTGAACATTTTGGTCCTCAAAAGAGTGTCCTTTATCCTTGAGGTGCAGGTGGACGACTGAGTCTTGTCCTGAGGAGGTAGCTCTCCTGTGTTGAGCCATGCGTCTGTGGAGAGGTTGTTTTGGTTTCTCCAATATAAAGATCAGAACATTCCTCACTGCACTGAACTGCATACACCACTCCGCTCATCTTAGGCTTAGGGGTTTTGTCCTTAAGATGGACCAGCCTCTGTCTGAGGGTCCTGTGGGGTTTGAAATGTACTGGGATGTTGTATTTAGAGAAAATCCTCCTGAGTTTTTCAGAGATTCCATTCCAGCAACATATGGGTTGTCAGTGTTTTTGAGCTTGTTCTTCTCTACGTTCTGTTCTGTGGCGTATCTTTTGGATTTCTTTGCTGATTTGACAAATGCCCAGTTAGGATATCCACAAGTTTGGAGAGCATATTTGATGTGTTTCTGTTCCTTGTTCTTCCCTTCTGTCCTTTTGGGGACATGTTTGGCTCGATGGTGTACGGTTCTATTGACAGAAAGTTTACATCCCAGTGGATGGTGAGAATGAAAAAGAAGATATTGGTCTGTGTAAGTAGGTTTCCTGTAGACTACGATGTTAAGGCTTCCAACTCTTTCCATGCTCACCATGCAGTCCAGAAAAGGTAGCTTGTTGTTTGTTGGCATCCTCTCTGGTAAACCTGATGTTGTTTTTTTGGATTGATTTTGACCTGGATGACTGAGAATCTTCACCAACACCAGGAAAACTTAGTGGTAATGCTACGAATATGAATGCAAATCTCCCCTGATATTGGGACAAAAGAATTGCAGAGATCACATGCCAACGTACCAACTTGTTTTCCAAAGAAAGACTCTGGGAAATTAGAGTTAGAGCGAATTTGAGTAAATTTCTGGTAATTTGTCATGGTCCACTTAATTGAAACTAGTCAGTAGTGGTTGGATTCATAAGCTACATTCAGCTGCTTTCTGAGAGAAAAGTTCATTATCCTCCCATCTGGTGCCTTTAATGTATTACAGAGAGACTCACAGGAGGAGAGTCAGCCTCTGGAACCCATAAATAGGAGTGAAATATTAGTCTATGGATATAATTGGATTTTCTGACATTATTAATGACATAGTATGTGGAAAGCAGAATCCGTTCCTTACAAAAGTATCCATCCTCATCAAAATTTTTCACAACCATAATCTTCACTGTATTTTATGTAGATCATATGTGATAGATCAGCTCAGAGTAGTCCATAATTCTTTAAAGTGGAATGAAAATACAATCAGTGATTTTCCCAAACATTTCTGAAATGTGTATTGAGCAAGGTTCACCTAAACCGAAGATTACTAATCAGAGAAACAGCCAACAAGCTCTTGAGCGATCCCCAGCTCAGACGGAAGAATCTTTTGACAGGAACACCACAAATCTGACATCTGTGGAAAATTGGCAAGCAGAAAGTCACTGCTGAAAAAACAATAGCACACAATCCTCATTGTGAAACATGATGGTGGCTGCATCATGTTGTGAGGATACTTTCTTCAGCAGGGACAGGGATTGATGGGAATTTGGATGGACCTAAATAAAAGCCCATATTTGAAGAAAACATGTTAGATGCTGCAAAAGGCCTGAGACTGAGGGGATGTTGACCTTCTAGCAGGACTGTTGAAAGAGACAAACCTTATTTTCTTATCAAACTTTTAAAAACATTTATTTGTAAAACATTTTGAAAACTATATATCCTTTTCCTTTGATTTTAAAAGCATGTGCTCCTTTGTCTTGGTCTATCGCATAAAATCCTATTTTATAAACATTGCTTCTTGTAGTTGCTGTCTGACAAAATGTTCAAGAAATGTGAACACTTTAGCCAAGCACTGTGTACAGATTTTGCTGCAAACACATCAACATAATTCTGTGCCGTATAAAGCAAAAATACTGGGCTGCTACGTTTTTATCATGAGGCACTTTCAAAAACCTACTTTTAAGCTCACACGAACCTCTCTGCAGGCTTGAAGAAAAAGGTCTCTAATTACGCTATTAACCCCCCGTATATTTTTACAATCTGCTCCTCACTTCCTCCTTTCCATTCACTCAGCCACAGCATTCACAACATCCAACAAACAGCTAAAGCAAAAAGGTGAAAAGAGTTTGAGATCTGTCTGTGTTGTAGCCATGGCTAAAGAGCCCCGCTGAAATGTTATCTATTGAGCAGTGAGATATGAAATAAAATAATGAGAATTTTAAAGTCCTGTGTGAGGTAAAGTGTTGTGTTGAGTGAAAAAAAAAATCCAGACAGTCTATTTCCATCCCAGCGAGTACAAATAAGAACTCCACAGGAGTAGTATCGAGTAGGCTTTGAAATAAGTTGATGCTTTCTATTTCATTTATTGAAGCACATGCATTCAGTGCAGAGAGAAGGATGACGAGAAGCTATAAGCAACCTCATAGCAGTGGGTTTCTTTCCTGCACATCCTATGTCAAGTTAATTCACTTAAATCCTTTTTGACTCTATCAAACATTCCTGTAACCCAGTGAATCCTACAGCTTGAGAGAGCTGGCTTTTAAAGTGGGATTGCGCTTTGGGGAGAGAAAGTATACCAATA
The DNA here is from genome assembly GCA_037039145.1 of Fundulus diaphanus. NCBI lineage: Eukaryota > Metazoa > Chordata > Actinopteri > Cyprinodontiformes > Fundulidae > Fundulus > Fundulus diaphanus. Next base: position 27,897,227 of record CM073123.1, read on the forward strand.
TTGAAATATGCTCATTTAAAGAAACACTTTTAAACCGGAAGTCACTGAATTTTGTGTATGGATTTCAGTGACTATAGGCTCAAAAATACTCTTGGGTGTGGACCTGGTTTGCCCAGGTTGGGGCGGTGCTCGGCCATGGTCTCAGCTTGTGGCTCAGGTGGTCTGGTGATGGGCATAATCTCCCAGGTCTGGGGCTGGATGCCCCTCTGAGGCATTGGTACCTGGACCTGGGAGTATAGGATTTGTGTGGTGAGTGTGTGTACAGCGTCTTTTCTCCTGTATAGTTATGAGCGTTTGCATGTGTAGGCATTAGGGTGGGAACGTGTGAATGTGTCTGCGTGTCTGGATTTATGTGCTTGTGTTTTTGTTAGGTTGGGTTTTGGGCTGCCCCTTCTTCTGGGTAATATCAGGTCTCCACTAAGTGTGGATCCCATTCCCCCCATTAGGCTCCCTGCTGGTGGTTGGCACCTTGACTCGCTGGTGCGTTGGTGGTTCTCGGTATCTGGTGCTTTCAGGATCTGAGCTCCATGGCTCTTTGAGGGCCCTGCGAGGGTTCATCGCTTTAGCTCCCAGGGACTTCCACACTGTGTCTGCTGGAGTGTTTCCTGAGGCTGTCTTCTGCTCTTCTCTGGGATGGGGCAGGCAGCTATCCCTGTGTTGGCCCTTCCTGGGTTCCTGAGCCCTGGGGCCCCTTTTGGACGTCTGGGGTTCTGGTCTCCACAGTGTATGACTCTGCCCTTTGGGGCCCAGGTCTTTGGCTCCTCACAGCCACTATTGAGCATTTTTCTTATAGATAAACCTTACAAATACAAACACAGCTGTAAACACCTGGATCCAGGTGTTTACAGATACACTTCCAGATAAACCCTGTAATTAGCTTTGGCTGTCACTAAATACATCTTGTATTAAACAACCAATACTGCATATTTTTCAGTGATGTTATCAAAAGCGTTGTTTGTACCACTTTTTTGGTTTGGTTTTGCTGTTCTTTTTCTATCTCTTTGTGCAGATGTAGAATCAGACTCTGAGGATGTTATCCTGCACTCTCTTTTTCCTCTGCTCTTTTTTGTCACCTTTTCTCCCTTGTTTCATTTTGCCTTGTCTTTTTTTCCTTCCTTTCTTTCTCTTTTACCTTTACATTTCTGTTTCCATTGAATTTTAAAAAAATCCCGAAATAATAATATCCAATAATTTCTTTTTTGCATATACATCAAGTGGAGCACTATAGCAAAAGCAGCAATGCTTCACTTATAAAAGTAAATCTGTTTGGTTCTCTTTGGCATTAAGAAAGCAATTAATGCCACACTGCCAGACTGGACACATAAAACAGTATATTTAGGCAGAGTCACAGGTGGAACAACTTGCTGGTAATTAGAATAGCAGCAGGTGTTGCCACTTGCTCTGATGAGCAGAGCAGCAATATCTTTGAATTTGACTTGTGTAGGGTTTGTTTATTTATTTACTGGTTTTGAATGAGAACACTGAAAAGACCGGGGCAAACACTTTCAGTGAGTACATTTTGTCTTGCTAATTCAGATAATGGGGCCTAATTCAATATTTAATTGATCCAAAAACTCTCTTACCCCACAAAATCACTCTTTTCAAGGAGTTATTGTGAGTGCTCTGAAAAGGTAACCTATTCTGGTTTGCAGGCAAGCAATACAATGGCTCACATTAAGCCATCATTTTGGTGACAGCCAGTCAGACCTGATTTGACTGTGTGAAAAGAACAAGAAGACAAAGACAAAAAAGACAAGACACAATTTCAGTGCAGAACATCCCAAAATATTTTAAGGCTGTTGTTGCAATGCAGTAACCCAGAAACTGTTGTGCAAAAGTTCAAACAAAGTTGAAATGACAAAATGATGAAAAAAAATTGAACAATTAGATAAAAAAAATAAAAGTATAGTGGGGTTCTCCTGATGAAGATGCACTTATACTGACATGATACCCTGTGTTGTGAACTGTTTTGTTGCTTGTTCCTGATAGCCTTGTGGATTAATTTGTGATCTGTTAATCAGCTAACCCGCACAATCTTATCAACCTATTACTTAATCTCAGAGTTTTCTCAGACATTAAAATATTTACAGGAATGGAAGCAAAGAGTAGGAGACAAGACACAAAAGCAAGAACTCAATTCTGCTCCTCTGGGGAAACACAGCTCATCACCGAGGAAACAAGCCTGGTATTTCCTGTCTGTATGCATTTTGCAGTATGTGTTTTTTTTTTCTCTTCCTCCGTTTTCCTACAGATCCAACCATGAGACAAATGAGCAACTAAATTTAGCGAATCGACTCCTTCTAACCAGAAGTTGTGTCTCAGTTCCCGGGAGGTTCCACCACGGTGCTGCAGACAAGCAGCTCTGAGGGAACGCACATAAATTTTCCAGGGCTGAGCTCAGTGAGAAAGTACGTGACAGAGTGAGACGTGTCAGAGTAATTAACATTATGAAGTGCTGCTGCGACCCAGTTTGCCCATTACATGACCACAATGGATCAAACAACTAGTGGGGCTTGTTCTGAATCAGTCTGCTTATTGTTTCCAAGTTTCATTTCTCAAACTTCCTTCTGAATTGTACATACTAATCTGTCTGTATGTGAGATGCGGACATTTTCCGTTTTATGCTTGGGCATCTAAGGGAAAGTTGTTTTATTGCAATGCTGATTTTATTTTAGACAAATTAAAAATAATTCAAAGACAAATTAAAGTGTAACAACCCGATTTAAAAGCATAATTCAGGCTCCTAGACAAATTTTAAAAATTCCATCAAAGTGGGTGTGGATACGCAGGAAAGGGAGGAGTGCGTGTTCAGGATGGGGGGAAAGCAGCAGTTAGCTTGATTTGCCATATTGAATCATGAATAGTGAGCAGAGTTATGCTGGTAGTTGTACCACGGTTTGGTCTTTTTTTACTGATTCCCCCCCCTCACTCCTTGTCACCGGAGGCTCAATAATAATAATCATCTTTATTGTCATTGCAAGTTACATTCCACTGAAATTTGTTATCTGCATTCAACCACTGTGCAGCTCCAGATAATTCAGCCAAAACAGGAATGGTTTTAAAAGGTCTATTGAGAAAACTGGTGCAGCTGGAACAGGAACTGACTGGAGCGCAGAGGAGAATAAGGTGAGTGGCCGAGACCAACTCAGTGTGATGTAGTGAGCAATGAATAAAAGCGACTAACCTTTTCAGAAGGCGGGAGGTTGCACTGGGCTGATTGGTGGGCTTCATGATGATTGCCCCCGGACTGCCTCTGTGCGTGTATCTGAATGATTCAATACATGTCCATCCAATGCCAGAAATACGTTGGTTAGTTGAAGCAGGGACCAGATTAATGTTCAAATCCTTGGCAAACTGTTCATCCGTGAATTCTGTGTCAGCTACTGCGTCGATAAGTACAGATACAGCATGGGACCGAGCAGCAAATTTAATGGGGGCTTGGATATTGGAATCAATGGAGGAGAAACTGGATCGAAACTGGCTCAGGAGAAGCCCCTTACTTATAAAAACCGTGTTAAGCATCTGGGAATGGACAAGGTATACATAAATTACAATTTCCCTCTGCCTGAGCTTTAAAAGAAAATCCAGTTCACCCTTAACAAAAAGTAGTTAAACTAGTTAGTTTAGCCAGTTTAAAATGAATTAATTCTTGTCCATAGTTGACTACCTAATTTTTTTTAACTATACTCCAACACACACACTCTCTATCTATCTATCTATCTATCTATCTATCTATCTATCTATCTATCTATCTATCTATCTATCTATCTATCTATCTATCTATCTATCTATCTATCTATCTATCTATCTATCTATCTATCTACATCTACACTACCGTTCAAAAGTTTGGGGTCACATTGAAATTTCCTTATTTTTGAAGGAAAAGCACTGTACTTTTCAATGAAGATAACTTTAAACTAGTCTTAACTTTAAAGAAATACACTCTATACATTGCTAATGTGGTAAATGACTATTCTAGCTGCAAATGTCTGGTTTTTGGTGCAATATCTACATAGGTGTATAGAGGCCCATTTCCAGCAACTATCACTCCAGTGTTCTAATGGTACAATGTGTTTGCTCATTGGCTCAGAAGGCTAATTGATAATTAGAAAACCCTTGTGCAATCATGTTCACACATCTGAAAACAGTTTAGCTCATTACAGAAGCTACAAAACCGACCTTCCTTTGAGCAGATTGAGTTTCTGGAGCATCACATTTGTGGGGTCAATTAAACGCTCAAAATGGCCAGAAAAAGAGAACTTTCATCTGAAACTCGACAGTCTATTCTTGTTCTTAGAAATGAAGGCTATTCCATGCGAGAAATTGCTAAGAAATTGAAGATTTCCTACAACGGTGTGTACTACTCCCTTCAGAGGACAGCACAAACAGGCTGTAACCAGAGTAGAAAAAGAAGTGGGAGGCCGCGTTGCACAACTGAGCAAGAAGATAAGTACATTAGAGTCTCTAGTTTGAGAAACAGACACCTCACAGGTCCCCAACTGGCATCTCCATTAAATAGTACCCGCAAAACACCAGTGTCAACATCTACAGTGAAGAGGCGGCTGCGGGATTCTGGGCTTCACGGCAGAGTGGCAAAGAAAAAGCCATATCTGAGACTGGCCAATAAAAGAACAAGATTAAGATGGGCAAAAGAACACAGACATTGGACAGAGGAAGACTGGAAAAAAGTGTTGTGGACGGATGAATCCAAGTTTGAGGTGTTTGGATCACAAAGAAGAACGCTTGTGAGATGCAGAACAAATGAAAAGATGCTGGAAAAATGCCTGATGCCATCTGTTAAGCATGGTGGAGGTAATGTGATGGTCTGGGGTTGCTTTGGTGCTGGTAAGGTGGGAGATTTGTACAGGGTAAAAGGGATTCTGAATAAGGAAGGCTATCACTCCATTTTGCAACGCCATGCCATACCCAGTGGACAGCGCTTGATTGGAGCCAATTTCATCCTACAACAGGACAATGACCCTAAACACACCTCCAAATTGTGCAAGAACTATTTAGAGCAGAAGCAGGCAGCTGGTATTCTATCGGTAATGGAGTGGCCAGCACAGTCACCAGATCTGAACCCCATTGAGCTGTTGTGGGAGCAGCTTGACCGTATGGTACACAAGAAGTGCCCATCCAACCAATCCAACTTGTGGGAGCTGCTTCTGGAAGCGTGGGGTGCAATTTCTCCAGATTACCTCAACAAATTAACAGCTAGAATGCCAAAGGTCTGCAATGCTGTAATTGCTGCAAATGGAGGATTCTTTGACGAAAGCAAAGATTGATGTAAAAAAAAAAATCTTATTTCAAATACAAATCATTATTTCTAACCTTGTCAATGTCTTGACTCGATTTTCTATTCATTTCACAACGTATGGTGGTGAATAAGTGTGACTTTTCATGGAAAACACAAAATTGTTTGGGTGACCCCAAACTTTTGAACGGTAGTGTGTGTATATATATATATATATATATATATATATATATATATATATATATATATATATATATATATATATATATATATATATCTGCTGTCACCCACCCACTTCATTCAAAGTCTGTGTATTAAAATTTTATTTTGCTTTTCAATATATTCATTTCATTCTAATTTTGCTTTACGGATTTTACCCAGTTTTCACTCTTCCTGGGAGGCTTCCAGTAACTTATTTTTTTCTTCTAATTCCTGAATCTTTTTGTTTTCTATCTTCTTTTTATGAGATGATAATGAAATTATTTTACCTCTCATCACTGCTTTCCTTGCCTCCCAGAGGATAGATGCTGATGTCCCTGGTAGATCATGATAGATTGTGTCTGCGGTCCAATGCAGCGAGGACTGCTCAGACTCATACATTGGAGAAACTAAACAGCTACATAAACACATGGCACAACACAGGAGGGCCAGCAGCTCGGGGCAAGATTCAGCAGTCCACTCGCACCTCAAGAAGAAAGGCCACTGTTTTGACGACAGTGATGTCCAGATCTTGGACAGGGAGAACAGATGGTTTGAAAGAGGGGTGAAAGAAGCCATCTTGGTCAAAAGAGAAAAGCCATCACTAAACAGAGGAGGAGGATTGCACTTCCAACTCCCCAGTGTTTACAGCTCGGTCCTCCAACATATTCCAGAGAGATTACATCAGCAGTCTCATCACCATTCAGGTGACCAAGTACTCCACTCAGACCAAGCAATAGCTTCTAACGACCCAGGACAGTTGCTGGTGGGTCATTGATAACTGAGAATTTGCACAGGCATGTGTAGTGATTGAACAGAAAGTTGCCGACCTCTTCGGATCCGCTGACCCCGCTCCGTCAGTTTACGTGGCCTACCACTTTGTGTGTTTGTTGCTGTCGTTCCCCTATTTTCTTATAATACAGCTGACAGTTGACTGGAATATTTAGGAGCGAGGAAGTTTCACAACTGGATTTGTTGCACAGGTGGCATCCTAACACAGTTCCACACTGGAATTCACTGAGCTCCTCAGACTAACCAATTCTTTCACAAATGTTTGTAAAAAACAGTCTGCATGCCTAGGTGGTTGATTTTATACACCTGTGACCATGGAAGGGATTGGAACATCTGATTTCAATAATTTGGATTGGTGACAGAATGCAGCTGCAGCCCCTCTGCTTGTCTTTGCTGTATCTCTTGTAAAAAAGTTTAATCTTAGTTTTAAGGACTGAGACTTGAGCCCTTACTTAATATTGGTAATAATTATAGATTATCATATAGTATATTTTAACACAAATAACTTGACACATTTCTTAACCATCACATTATGACTGAAATCTTCCAGGCTCCTTAGAGGACGACACCCTGTGAAACCAGCAAAGTTGAGCGTACAGAAGAAAATCGATTTTTTTCTTTCCTGTAAATATTACAAGTCAGAGAGAACAACATAATCAGGCATCTTCCAAATGTTCCTCTCACACCTATACACATTGGAATATATTGGGTTTTATCTGCCTGTTCTCAACACAGCAGACTGGAGCTTATTGAAAATGGATTTGATTTGAATATTTAAAAACAAAAAGCAAAATTATGTATAACTGAATTTGAATTGGACCTGTTTGACTTATGTACCTTGGCATGTCACATGTTGCGATTTTTAGTCTCTTTTTCATAGCTGCATGTTATCACAGACTTGTTTGCAAGCAGCAGCAGCAACAACTACAGACACCGCATTTTTCATAAAATGCAGCAGTCAAATATAACATTGTTCTGGTGGAGATCAGTAATGAACACATAAAAGAGCCAAAAACAAATCTGCCCCATTTTTGTTCACATTGAAGTCTTAACACAGCAGTAAAGCTTGCTGTTACAGGATTATTGCACAATAATAGTATAAAACTCCCATGATCCATTGCTCCAGCTGCCATGGGATTCCTTATGATCTGTTTATTGATTTGTGCCATGAGTGAACCTTTGAGGCAGGTAATTATTAAAATGAATGTGTTGAGTAGGTGTTATTAGCGGGCGATTGCATTTCTCTCGTAATGACCTATGCATGGAAAAGTTTCTGAAATTCATTAAAGCTCTTCATTAAAAGCACATAACAGTTTGTAAGAGTCATTTTCAAAATAATCATTTATATCTATTTGCCTGGAGAGTGCAAATAGTAGACTTGTTTGCATATGCTTTTCAGCACTGAACTAACTGTACCACCAATCTGTGAACAGACAGGTTAAATGTAATGCAGAGGTGTGGATTGGATGCCAAAAAGAAGATGTGACAAAAAGAAAAAAAGATTTAGAGCAACCTTAGCACCAAGTAAAGCAATACCCAATGCTCTCTGATTATCAATTTTCATCAGCAACCAAAGAATAACTTCTACCATCTTCTTTGTGTTGGTTTGCCGTTTTGCGCTGGTAAACATTTATCTGATTTAAATATTCTGAAAGATGAAAACAAGACCCTGAAATGTTAGCTGTGCCAATGCTTTTCAGTATTAGCACAGCAAATAACCTGATTATTGGATTTCTGCTCTGTGGCAGTTTACGTAACATCTAGGAATTGTAAAATCATTGGTTGCATGGGGGGGGGGGGCATAAATAATAAAAATGTTATATATTATTATTTTTACGCATCTGCTTTTCCAGGCTATTACCACAAATTACAACTCAAAGAGATGCCCAAAGGGTTACGTGATATTTACATTGAATTAGGAAAATACGTTAACATTAGTGTCGGATAACACATCGTGGTAAGATTTTTCTGTGCAGCTTTAAAGAAGAGGTGAACACAAAGAAAAAGATAATCCAGCCAATTTAGATACCTTTCCCGTCACTCCATCTTGCTCCCAGGAATCTTTACCATCATAAATGTGAGATGTTAATAATCAAGAAAGATGGTAGCAATATTAAATGGGACAGTCCATTTTTTCTTTTGGTTTATAATATAGTAATAACTGGCTGTCATTCCTGTAAACCTGGTTTCTATATTGGTGTCTTCTTTATTTAGAGATGATGGTATTCCCAGACTGGGCACCAACGGTTCAGTGACTCACATCAGTGACACAGAGCTTTATTCAATGCTTTCTGTGGGGGAAACATCACCACCATCTCAATGTCAAGCATGACTTTATGTATTTAGGTGAAAGCTCTTTACAGAAGCAGTCAAACCTCGGCTCTTTGTTCTTTATAGCTTTTTCCAATACCTGTATTGTTCCCACAGATTTTTGTATTTGCTTTTCCGAGTTCCATATTGTAGTCAACGTATTTTAACTAGTTTCTGTATTTTCGACATTTAGCCTGATATTCTTGGTGTTCAGTTGTAGTTGGAGTTATTGAAGGTTTCTGTTCTGTCATTTTCTAGTCTCCTCAGTCCCTCAGTCCTTTAGCTGTGCTGGCCACTCAGCTGACATTCATGTTGTTGATTGTACTCAACTAGTTTCCATGTCACCACCACACCTCCACAGCAGTAAGGGTTAACTGGTTTCTTTGGTTTGCCTCTGGTTTCCACTTCTGTTCTTGTCTTGGTTCTCATGTCCTGAGTTGCTTTATGGCTAAGTTCTTCATTTTGTCATTAAATGCTCCCTCCATTGTACATCTAAATCTGTCCTGTTTGTGTTTGGGCCCTCAACACACTACACTGAACTGTTGCTAAAGTGTTTTCTTTGTTTTTACCATTTATAGATTTACCTCCTGGTGTGCTTCAGATTATTGTCCTGTGGCTTAACTCAAGAGTGCTTCAGTTTGAGGATAGAGCTAGCGGCTGGAATTCCTCCCTCAGGATTTTCTGAAAATCTGTAGACTTCATGGTTCGATCAATTAAAGGTTTTGTCAAAGTGCTGAAGCAGAATAATGCAGACCTTGACACTACCACCACCACCATGTCAGATCTTTTTTTTCTGAAATGCTGCCTTCGTTTTATGTCAGATCTATCTGGATGCAGACCTAGAAATTTTTGTTTGTCTCATAGAGACAGAGTATTCTTTTCAAAGGTCTGGGGGATAAACAAGATGCTATTTTTTGCAAATATGAGACGGGGCTTTGGGTTCTTATTTAGTCAGCATTGGGTTTAGCCAAGGAACTTTCTCATGGAGGTAATTTTCTCCGTGTCGGATCTTTTTCTTATTGTCGAATCATAAACACCTACCTCAAGCACAGTTCGACTTTTGCTCTCTTGGAGAAATTTTGGTATATCAGCCACTCCTTTGAAGCTCACCAATGTCTTCTTTTTTTCTGTATTTTTGAATAATGGCTCTGGCTGTAGTTCCCTGGAGTCCCAAACCATTGTAACCCCTTCCAGATTGATAGATGAAAATTACTTTGTTTCCTATCTGTTGTCAAACTTATTGAGATCAGAGTCTGAGATCTTTAAGCATACTTCGTGTCATAGGGGTTCTGTTTAGATTTGATTTCTTGATGCTGCAGGTCCGTGAGTAATCAGGCCTGGGCGACATGTAACTCAGCTGTCTAAAAGGATCAAATGTATGCCTCAGACACTACATAATAAAATATAAGTATAATAAAATCCTTACATCAACTATAATTCTACATCTACAACAGAGTTTTTGTTATTATCAACAGGTATACCCAGATTTAGATGAAACCACTTTCTGTTTTCATAGTTCCTGTGCAAAAAGATTAAGCTACAAAAAAAAAAAACTTCACCTTAAAGACACCTCGCCTTTTTTGAGTACTTATTGGAAAGTTCCTACACAGAACCTTTACATAATCTTCAGCCCGAGCTAGAATGTGTTTTGGATAAGAAGTCGTATACTGCAGAAGTAACTATATTTCTGAGTTGGTGACTGCCTGCGAGAGGAGATTTTGTGTCTACAGGGAACCTTCCTGCTGCAACTGGGAGAAAAGGGACTCTTTTATTTCTTTTTCATCATCAGGATGAAAAGACAGAGAACCCCAAGCTCTGCTTTCCCCCTCAGCATCTCGGTCACTGAAATCTGTAACAGGAGTGGATATCAAGGGCAGAGAAACGGTGTCCAAATCACCAAATATGATGGGATGAAGAGCATACAAGCATTGCCCCTAAAATATACTAACACACAACTATGGCACCCAGGCAATCTTATGTAATTTTGTTTAATATCAACATTTATGCACACATAAGAATGAAGAATGTCATGGTTGAAAATCTGCTTTACTCTGAGACTGAGAACGGCTTAAATTAAATCACAGGTGATGTCATGGGAGCCATTTGTAATGGAGCAATTTTAAACCCACGCTTCTCATAAATCATAAAGCCGATTAAGTGATGCACATGATAAAGACGTAAAACAAATGACTCGCTGAAATTGGATCCTTGTGAAAATATGGAGCATTTCAAAGAACCCCAAAATCCCCTCACACAATCTGTCTGGCAAGCACCCTGGTGAAGGGAAAACACGTGTAGCGCGCAGTCTCATAAAAGCAGATAAAATCATAACATCTGAGAGTAAGAAACCACTTCTGAACACTTTAAGTTCAGCGCTCCGCTGCAGCTCAATAGCAGAGAGAACACGGGACTTTCCTCAGAGACGTAGTCAAGACATTAGCCCTCACAAACAGATGTCAAGGTAGAATGAAAAACCTTCAAAAGTAAAACGCATCAGGAGGAGCAGATAAGCACACCTGTTGCCATGACAACTAATAAAAAGGGCTCAGAAGAAAAATCAGGTTTCTTTCAGCCCTCCATTAGTTTGACTCTCATGCCACCTCATGGTTAAGACGTTCCCTTTCATCGACATACTGACAGTTTGCGGAACTAAAAAATAAAAGAACTTGTAAAACTTGATGTTAATATCACCGTTCACAGCTGAGCTATGGATGCCGTCACCAAGCACTGTATTTCCACACAGTTTTAGACATAAAGTGAGGAATTGCTGTAAAAACATAAATACTACAAGTACTATCAAAATGATTTGAGAAAATGTTAATTCTTTTTGGATCTGTGCATAAGAATATGCTATGAATAGTGACACACCACAAACAAATTATTTATATATCCACCCCTTCTTTCTCCAAGAACAACCTCCAACACAATGAGGGGGTGGGAGGTCAACCAACTGCAGAGCTAAAGCAGCTTTGAAAATCAAAACGATCAACAACAGGAAGAGTTCATCAAAAGCAAAACAGATGGACAGTACGGCAGGGCTGCCATTACCAAAACTTTTCTTTTTCGTGCGTGTTGACTATTCTGCAAACATCCGGCGTGCTGGATGATGTCATGTTTTCTTTGACCTTAAGTGCAGCTTGTACCTGCAAAAAAATTTTGGAGGGACGAGCTGTTTTTTCAGCCAAAAAGCATGGTGGTTGCGTAGTGGTTTTATATCAAAGATGGTGGAAGTTTGCTGAACATATAATGATGCATAATGGAATTATTTGCTAGTTTTGAGAAACTTTCTCCAATAGGAGTGGTATATTTTCTTTGAAACAATAACAATAAATCTCTCGTAAGGAACTTTGCCTTAAAATTGGATGAGACGCAAAGGTGTAATATCAAGAGCTACTTTCCACCTCTGCGACCATCCAGTTATCAGCAGAAAGTGGGAAAAGCAACAGTGCTTCCTTACAGATACCATCCTGAGAAAAGGAAAAGGTTTGCCATCTAATCTACTGAGGTCTCATACACAAATCTAAAAAGTATTAGCTCACACAATGAAGCCCACAATTATTGATGAGGATCTGCTCTTAATTAAAAATTTGTACAGTAAGAAAATGGCTTGAATGATGGGTTAGATACTCCTCTGCGTTCACTGTAAAATTAGTCTCTACTTCTTGACAGTATAAAGCATGTGTTGCTGCCGAAGGCAACAGGATTTCATTAAATGTTAAAGAAAGTTATTAAATAAAGAGTCTTCCTCATTTTGTTAAATCCTTTTTATCAGTTGTAATAGTGTCTTTATTAAAGTAGAAAAAAAAGAACATGACCCGCAGACAAAAAGAGGACAGCCAGTTGAGATAATACAAACATCCATCCATCCATGATCTATAACAGGGATTCCCAAAGTTTGCAGCCTGCCACCCCCAAAGTAACAGTGCCAGAGATTGGTGACCCCCTTTTGGCGGCTAAGTCGAGTGGGGTGGTTTTTGGTAGTTACTAGGCTTTTACATAAAATGATGAGAATAAAGTAGTCATTTTGTGAGAACTCTTTCCCCTCTGTTAAAAAGAGGAACATTGAGTATCTTGTAAAGTTGATTTTTTTAGCACATCACTCAAATGAATATTAGTATCAGGACTTTGAAAACATTTCTGAATAAACTGTGTGACTTTGTTCTCCTAATATTTCGACTTTATTCTTTTATTACCACTTTATTTTGGTAGTATTATGACTTTATTCTTGTATACACCTATTCTCATAATGTTATTTATTCTTGCACACCTAATATTATGATTTATTCTTGTAATTTCCCTCCAGGAAAATTGTATTAGGTTCATTATAGATTAAAGAAAACAAATTATTGGCCATGGAGGAGTACATTTCTACAATTTCAGATTAATTCATGTTTGCAAGAAAAGTTTTTTTTCCATTCTCAATTACATAAATTTGCTGTATTGAAACAAGTATATCCCTGGCATTGTAAAGTCAGAAATTTGGATCATCTTACGACCCCCATATAGTGTCTCGTGAACCCCCAAGGGGTCCCAACCCCCCAGTTTTGGAATCCCTGATCTATACCAGGGTATATGTGCAGGATCGTGGTGGGGGGGGAGGGGTGCCTCTCTGGAAGTCGTTGGATGAGAAGCAGGACACACCCTGGACAGGTCGTCCATCACAGGACTAAAACAAACTTGTCAGAGGTTTCATAAACCCAAGGAAAACAAAGGCTTGTCCACAGACATCTCACAGTTGGCAGTTGGAGTCGGCGCCCCTACGAGCTGACTCCACCTGCCGAGGAGACTCAGAACGTTTAGAATCCATTGGCTGCTTCTGTGGAGCTAATTGACTCTAAGGTAGCATGAGCCATAATCTATATTTTGAACCTCTGGAGCAGCAGCCTCCTGGCAGCTGAGTGGGAGTGAATGGATAAATTGATCAGGAAGAATAGCTCTGTCCTGGAATGAGAGAACTACTGGACAACGTCTCCCATCCCACATACTCACTATCATGGGCGTAGGTTTGATTTCAACTTTGGTAGGGACACTACTGGTCTCAAGTTTCATTGGTTTGATGTCATTGGTCCTACGCAATATGCATGCCCCTATTTTTTTATACTTGACGTGAGCATCAGGGGACATTTCGTTTAAAGAGAAAAGCAGCATTTTCTGCTACATTAAAATAAATTTTATAAGCACAATATATATTGTATATAAATAAAAAGCTGCTCCTTAATTTGTAATTAAAATCAATTAGACATCACCAGAAGCACTGAAGGCCCAGCTGCTTCACCTCCAAGCTGCCCTGCATCATTATTACTGGATATCTGTGTTTCCTTTAATCATATAATGTTACTATTATACAAGTGTGTTTTTAGTATTAAAGGATTAAATGTAACACAACCTTTTATATCATCCTATGATACTTACTGTCTGAGTGTTGAAATAACTCCTTATGTCTCTTTTCTTTTTTGGTGGCATCATCTACAATCACAACACTAAGCATGAGCTTAAGTTTATTCAAATATAAAATCGCGTTTAACAATTATTAAAAGAAAATATAACACTATCTTATCCGTAATGTAATAATATCCAAAATAAACAGCCAGATTCAAGCATTTTTACCAGACACTAATGTTTGTACTAATTTACTTATTGACTGTTTGGAAATCTATGGAAAATCAAACCAATGTGTTCCTCTGTTTGTACTTTATCCTATTTCTAAAAGTAGAAATAGTCAATTAAATAGCACTATTATTATGTGGAACTCTAATTATGCTTTCTAAACAAAAAATAGCAATGTTTAGGCACCATCTCGTGTTGTTATACTCTATAAAACGAATAACACCTGCTATTTATATCTGAACCGCCTTAAAGGGATTTTTTGGAAGCTTACATTCTTTGCTTGTCGGTTTTTCCAGCAGTCTTCAGAACTCCTGCCTGACACAGAATATTTAGTTTTATAAAATAAAAAGTTTTTTGTTGATAAAATGTATTATACTTCAGAATTAAATATTATTTTAAGATGCTAACGTTGGTTACTTACATTTCTTAAGTTCCACAAATCAAAACTACTCTCTCCTGCTTCTTCTATCGCCTGTTATAGCATAGATAATATAAATTTTTTAATTGGGACTAGTTTCGTAGTCTAATATTCGTTGTAGTAACCGCAGTATTCTAGCGTGAATTAAATTTAAATTTCGCGCTGCAAGCATGCACGCACATGCACGCACTAGAAAACAGCCAACCAGGGAGAGAGAAGGCGGGACTTAAGGCAGAACAACCAAGGAGAGTGGAGTTAAACAGCACACAACACAGTTACGTGCGCTGCTAAATTAAAGCGGAAAGACCGATTAGACACGTCGCAGGCTGGCAGACGGAGCCAGTGTTGCCAACTCAGTGACTTTGTCGCTATATTTAGCGACTTTTCAGACCCCTCCAGCGACTATTTTTCAAAAAAGCGACTAGCGACAAATCTAGCGACTTTTCTGGTGTCACTGGTGACTTTTGGAGACTCTTACGTGAAAGCACGTATCGTTCCTACTCTTGTCCTCCAGCGGCAGGTGCTGCCGTGGGGCGCCTCCCCCGTCCCAACCCCGTTCTCCCGCTCCCGCAGGAGTCCCTCTCAGCGCTGCAGTCAGAGCCACAGCATGTTTACCCTCAGCGTCCAGACTGCAAATGAAGCGCGCATGCGCCGGGATTGACGGCGCAGGTTGATCATAAATAACTGAATTTGAAATATTTTATCTTAAATAAATAACGGCATTTGATTCACACAGCCACACGTTCATGTTTTACCGTGATTTCTAGGCTCCTTAGTGGACCACAAGGGAAAAAAGAAAACGTTTAAAAAAAAGTTGAATTTTTTTTTATTTGTAACTCTGCCATAGTGTCTCTTTATGGTTTATTTTGCCGGTCCCAAGCCCGGGTAAAGGAGGAGGGTTAGTATTGTAATAAAATAAACATTAATAAATAAATAAATAAACATTAATGGACAGAATAAAGTAGATCTATATATTCTGAGTGTTTTAATCACTTTTTGTCTCTTTCTAACAACGTTATTTCTCCCACAGCGTCAATAACATGCACATCACATCATGTGGCAGATTATGCAAATTAGGTGATGACGTCATTCAGCGACTTCTAGCGACTTTTAGCACAGCCAATAGCTACTTTCCTTACTGAGGAGTTGGCAACACTGGACGGAGCTGCAGCAGCAGCCGCCGCCAAGCAGCGGAGCTGCGAGAGGAAAATAAGCGACTGCTGTAACAACGCTGTATTGTAAATTATAAACATGTTATTCACATCGAATTATTGGTAGGGACAATTAGGTCAGTCCAAAATTTTGGTAGGGACATGTCCCTATGGTCCCTATACAAACCTACGCCCATGCTCACTATAACATAACAGGTTGCTGCCTTCCAGTGTTATTGTAGCCCTCACCACCCAGCAGCTGTTAATCCAGCAATAAACCCCTGGCCCCCATAAAATTATAGTGTATAAACTGTATTTTGGAATGTCCATTTCTTTTGGTTGCATACCAGTTCAGTTTTTAAATTATTTTTTTATCTAAACTGTATAAATGTTACTTTTGTTGATGGTTGCCATTGTTTTCATTGTGTGGTGCAGGGGGGCTAAGTCTGCATCTTTAAAACGGGGGACTGGGGTTCAAATCGCAGTTGGCTCAGAAAGGACATCTAACCTAAAAGCTCTGACCTGCTTTTGTGACCCTTAAATAAGAGAGCAAAGGCTTGCTTACTGTTGCTTTCATTGTGTTGCCCTATATGATCCCTTTGATGTTAGTAGACTGACAAATTCCCCACTGAGGGAAAACCAGATCATTTTTCTGTTCTTTTCTGTTTCACGCAAGGTCTGGAGAGAACATAGCAACACCTGCCCTTTAATGCCATCTAGTGGTCATTGTGTGCACGCCTGATTTAATCTTCCATGCCATTATGATAATGGGGTGGTTCTAATCTAGCGGAGATATACCTATAGCTCTGAGACAACTGATAGTTTTTTGTTTATTTATCCCAGAGCAACCTTTGTGCTTTTCAGTTAACCAAAAAGTCCAAAACTTGAAAATGTTAAGGCAAATCAGTTTAGCCAGAGGTTTCAGATCTCACGGCGTACACTGTCAGTATTATATGCTTTTACCTAAACAGACAAAGCATGAATGAATTTGAAGCACACATCATCAAACGTAATCAGTAGGTAGGTTTATGTGGGTGCTTGCTGTAACTCTTGACAGTGTGGGTTTCATTTACAATAGACGGGTCTTGAAAAGGGCCGAGGAAATGCAGAAAGGGAAAGAGGAAGCTGCAGTATTATTCAGTCATCCGAATGCTCAGAGTTCTACAACAGGTCTAAATCTCTATAAACATGCTTCAAGGTAACTAATCTGCACAAACAAAGCATAGAGGAGCCAGCATTTATTATTTTGTTAAGCGAAAAACTAAAATAACACGTTTTTCTTTATGATGGTAGTTATTGAACAAATACTCTGGTTAGTAAATGACAAACCTGTTCTAAGATGTGCTTTCATGTCGTGCTTTTATAGACAAGATTTTTGTCTAAAACAAATGTTCTTTTTCCTACACTTTTTTTCCAAATGAAACTAGTTATGTACTACAGTAAAATGTTTTATTACTTATAGATTTTGATTTCAACTGTTTTCTTCAAACCAAGATTTTTTTTTCTGATAGGAAATGAGAAAGGCACATTTCAAAAGAGAATAAAACAATGTACAGGGGGTAGTATATGTTTTTGTTTAAACTTTATTTTAAAAAAGCAATATCAGATTTTTGCTTTTTAAAAAAAGCAATATAGATTTTCCCCTCCCTGGGCTGCCACCTTACCGTGGTGGAGGGGTTTGAGTGTCCCAATGACCCTAGGAGCTATGCTGTCAGGGGCTTTATGCCCCTAGTAGGGTCACCCAAGGCAGACAGGTCCTAGGTGAGGGACCAGACAAAGAGCAGCCCAAAACCCCCTTATGATGAATACGAACAATGGACGTTGTGTTCCCTTACCCGGACGCGGGTCACCGGGGCCCCACTCTGGAGCCAGGCCTGGAGGTGGGGCACGTTGGCGAGTGCCTGGTGGCCGGGCTTTTGCCCAGGGAGCCCGGCTGGGCTCAGCCTGAAGAGGAAACATGGGTCCCCCTTCCAATGGGCTCACCACCTGTCGGAGGGGCCAAAGGGGTCGGGTGCATTGTATAACGGGTGGCAGTAGAGGGCGGGGACCTTGGCGTTCCGATCCTCGGCTGCAGAAGCTGGCTCTTGGGACGTGGAATGTCACCTCTCTGGTGGGGAAGGAGCCGGAGCTAGTTTGCGAGGTTGAGAGGTTCCGACTAGAGATAGTCGGACTCACCTCGACGCATGGCTCTGGCTCTGGAACCAGTCTCCCTGAGAGGGGCTGGACATTCTTCCACTCTGGAGTTGCCCCTGGTGAGAGGCGCCAAGCTGGGGTGGGCATACTTGTTGCCCCTCATCTCGGTGCCTGCACGTTGGGGTTCACCTCGGTGAATGAGAGGGTGGCCTCACTCCGCATACGTGTGGGGGGACGGGTTCTGACTGTTGTTTGTGCTTATGCGCCAAACAGCAGTTCAGATTACCCACCCTTTTTGGAGTCCTTGGAGGGGGTACTGGAGAGTGCCCCTCCTGGGGACTCCCTCGTTTTGCTGGGGGACTTTAACGCTCAAGTGGGCAATGACGGTGAGACCTGGAGAGGCGTGGTTGGGAGGAATTGCCCACCTGATCTGAACTCGAGTGGTGTTCTGTTGTTGGACTTCTGTGCTCGTCATGGATTGTCCATCACAAACACCATGTTCAAGCATAAGGGTGTCCACATGTGCTCTTGGCACCAGGACACCCTAGGCCGCAGTTCAATGATCGACTTTGTTGTCGTTTCATCTGATCTGTGGCCGCATGTCTTGGACACTCGGGTGGAGAGAGGGGCGGAGCTCTCCACCGACCACTACCTGGTGGTGAGTTGGTTCCGATGGTGGGGGAGGAAGCCGGTCAGACCTGGCAGGCCCAAACGTATTGTGAGGGTTTGCTGGGAACGTCTGGCAGAGTCCCCCATTAGACGGAGCTTTAACTCCCACCTCCGGAAGAGCTTTGAACACGTCCCGAGGGAGGCGGGGGACATTGAGTCCGAGTGGACCATGTTCCGCGCCTCTATTGTTGAGGCAGCTAGTCTGAGCTGTGGCCGCAAGATTGTCAGTGCATGTTGAGGCGGCAACCCTCGAACACGCTGGTGGACACCAGCGGTGAGGGAAGCCATCAAGCTGAAGAAGGAGTCCTACCGGGCTTTATTGGCCTGGGGACTCTGGGTCAAATTCTCCCATCTCTGGTGCTGAGGTCGCCGAGGTTGTTAAAAAGCTCCTCGGTGGCAAGGCCCCGGGGTGGATGAGATTCGCCCTGAGTACCTTAAGGCTCTGGATGTTGAGGGGCTGTGTTGGTTAACGCGGCTCTGCAGCATCGCATGGACATCAGGGGCAGTTCCCCTTGATTGGCAAATTGGGGTGGTGGTCCCCCTATTTAAAAAGGGGGACCGGAGGGTGTGTTCCAACTACAGAGGAATCACACTCTTAAGCCTCCCTGGTAAGGTCTATTCAGGGGTTCTGTAAAGGAGGGTCCGTCGGATAGTCGAATCTCGGATTCAGGAAGAGCAGTGTGGCTTTCGTCCTGGCCGTGGAACACTGGATCAGCTCTACACCCTCAGCAGGATCCTGGAGGGGGCATGGGAGTTTGCCCAACCAGTCTACATGTGCTTTGTGGATCTGGAGAAGGCATTCGACCGTGTCCCCCGAGGGATCCTGTGGGGAGTACTCCGGAAGTACTGACAGCCTGTATGACCGGTGTCAGAGTCTGGTCCGCATTGCCGGCAGTAAGTCGGACTTGTTTCCGGTGAGAGTGGGACTCCGCCAAGGTTGCCCTTTTTTCACCGATTCTGTTCATAACTTTTATGGACAGAATTTCTAGGCGCAGCCAGAGTGTTGAGGGGATCCGTTTTGGTGGCCTTAGGATTGCGTCTCTGCTATTCGCGAATGATGTGGTCCTATTGGCTTCATCAGGGCGTGATCTACAGCTCTCACTAGAGCGGTTCGCAGCCGAGTGCGAAGCGGCCGGGATGAAAATCAGTGCCTCCAAATCCGAGACCATGGTCTTGAACCGGAAAAGGATAGAGTGCCTCCTCCGGGTTGGGGAGGATGTGCTGCCCCTAGTGGAGGAGTTCAAGTATCTTGGGGTCTTGTTCACGAATGAGGGGAAGATGGAGCGGGAGATCGACAGGCGGATTGGTGCGACGTCTGCTGTGAAGCGGGCGCTGTACCGATCCATTGTGGTGAAGAGAGAGCTGAGCCAAAAGGCGAAGCTCTCGATTTACCGGTCGATCTACGTTCCTACCCTCATCTATGGTCACGAGCTTTGGGTTGTGACCGAAAGAACGAGATCCCGGATACAAGCGGCCGAAATTAGTTTTCTCCGTAGTGTGTCTGGGCTCTCCCTTTGAGTCCTCCCAGGATGACTGAGCTCCTCATCCTATCTCTGAGTAGAGCCGCTGCTCCTCCACGTCGAGAGGAGCCAGTTGAGGTGGCTCGGGCATCTGGTTAGGATGCCTCCCGGATGCCTCCCTGGTGAGGTGTTCCGGGCACGTCCCACCGGGAGGAGGCCCAGGGGAAGACCCAGGACACGCTGGAGGGACTATGTCTCTCGGCTGGCCTGGGAACGCCTTGGGATTCCCCTGGAGGAGCTGGCCCAAGTGGCTGGGGAGAGGGATGTCTGGGCCTCCCTACTGAAGCTGCTACCCCCGCGACCCGACCCCGGATAAGCGGAAGAAGATGGATGGATGGATGGAATATCAGATTTTTCACCGCTTCTTTATATTCAGAGGGAAAATCTTTATTGGAATTCTAACAAATAAAAATCTACTCATACTTGCTAATCCTCCACCGGTGTTTTGATAATTTATCTTTGAGGACGAGCTCCAAGGGGTTGAGGTAGGGCGGTCTACCTTCCAACACATCAGATTCTCTATCAGATTCAAGTCCAAACTTTGACTGGGGTGCTCCAAAACCTCCGCTCAAAATAAACATGTTGACAAAAATAAGAGATTACTTCAACCCTACATCTGCCAGGGGTATGAATAATTCCGGGCTGAAATGTGCACTATTAATTAGACTCTGTTGGAAGAAGAGATGTTAACAGCATCATCCCATGTGGACAAAAACTAAACATTAAAAAAACTATTAGAACTATTTTCTAATTTCATGGAATTTACTGTTTCCCCAGTACACATTAGGCACAGTCTTACTGTTTTGTTTTGCCAAACACAGCATTGATAAAATTTCATCTGATTATGCAAATGATAGAATTTGTTTCAGTGTGTCTTTACATGCTGTGTATGAATCTATATTCGAAAACTAAAAGAATTCTCTATATTGCAAATTAGCCTATAGATAGACCCAAATGTGTAGTCTCTCTCTGTATCTATGCAAAATCCTGGCAGGATTTTCAAAGTTAGTCTTGTTTCCTCACAACATGTTGGAGATCATTTTTATATGTCCTGACTTTTTTCCCCCCATTACTATTCAGGATCTGCTGATGACTATGTAGGTTGAGTGGATGATGCGTTACCTGTGGGTGTGATGTGAACATTAACAGCCAATCCTGTTGCTACTGGATAACATCTTTTTTTTGAGCACTCTACTATCACAAACTAGAAATGTTTGGGTTTTGATTTTCTTTTGTGTGTATCCTGATCATTTCCTTGTCACTCCATTCTTATTGAGTTCTTTTCTCCGTGTTCATTATTGTTAGCAGTTGTCTCCAAATTAGTTTGTTTTCTTTGCTTTTAGCTTATTTTTGTGTTCTTTATACTTTAAATATATTTCTGTTAGCTCTCTTTATTTTATAAAGCATTCTGTTGCCAATTTATATCGGCACCAATTGGGCCCTTCCGTAATCAATTACCACGACAGCTCCAGCCTTCCCACAAACCTTGGGATGTGTTTTCAAGGCCTGATTCAACACAGCATCCATTCCTGCTTTAAATTGTAGTTAATGTTTTTGAAAGATAATTTAATAATAACAAATTGAACTTGTGAGAGGCGTTTCGGCTGCATTAACTGTAATAAATTGATAATTGTATAAACAAACAAAAAAGCTGAGTTAATTGAAATGGGAGTAAAACCAGAAACCTGCAACCTGCCGGCAAACATATATTATTGTGGAACAACAGTAAAGAGGTTAAGTTCTCTAGTTAATTCACTTATGAGGCTCTACCTTCTGTTGGCGCACACATCACCGCTGTGGAAACCTTTTGACTGAACACTCACCATAGTGTGAGAAAACTCCAAATCTTTGCTTTGCTCACTTCTTCACACTTACTGCCCTATACATGACAATGGACATATATTTTTTTAAAACCCCGTGGAATTTATAACCACTTCACCTGACATTTGCAAATAGTTAGAAATGTTGTTTGGAGCTCTGGCATGGAACGATATAAAGAATCCAAAGAGTATAAGGACAGAGAAGAGCCCTAAAAGAAAGGGGAAAACATCATTTTGGGAGGGTCAGCTGCTCTAGATGTGCAGAAAAAGGCAAATCAACTGGGCTAAACTAAAGTGACATAAAGGAGTAAAAAGTGTGTGTGTGTGTGTGTGTGTGTGTGTGTGTGTGTGTGTGTGTGTGTGTGTGTGTGTGTGTGTGTGTGTGTGTGTGTGTGTGTGTGTGTGTGTGTGGAGGGGGGGGGGGGGGATTCTGAGTGCACGGGCTGCGCCCTGTTTTTCCAAGTCTTGTCACGCAACACTCCTTGAAGCTCCTCCCTTCTTCCTGAGACTTCCTGAGTTTAAACCATTCTGATGCTTTCCAACATCCATGCAGTTCTGAGAACGGGCTCAATGTTTCTCTGCTGGACCGAAAACGACAATGGTGTGTTCTCTGATAAAATG
Organism: Fundulus diaphanus; assembly: GCA_037039145.1. Lineage (NCBI taxonomy): Eukaryota > Metazoa > Chordata > Actinopteri > Cyprinodontiformes > Fundulidae > Fundulus > Fundulus diaphanus. Next base: position 27,919,720 of record CM073123.1, read on the forward strand.
TTTGGAAAGAGGAAGCTTTGTACACCCATCTCCAACTTTAACATCAGCAGGATTTATGAATGACTTTGCTTTGGATCCCAGTGTTCTGAGTGAAGCTGATAAAAATGCTATTGTTCATACCCTCTGATAGATTCAGGTGTAAAGTAATCCTAAAAATTAAAGTGATGGGTGGGAGGCCCTCTAAACTCAAAGACTTGGGTCCCATCACCAAAGACAACTCAGTGCAATACCACTGGAAAGGGAAACATCCCTTCTGGAGTTGTTGCCTAGGTGACCCGATTTCATCTAAGTGGAAGAAGAAGATGGATGGATGGATGGATGCATAAAGCTGCTAACCAATCTTAAGAAGGCTTTACTGTTGTAATGCCAATACAGATTTGATTGATTATTGAGAAAAGTACAAATACTTCTTCAACATTGCATTTTGACATAAAATATAAATAAAAACAAATAAATGCTATTTCAGTGCACCTTTAACACTGTGTCATTGCCTCTTGAGAAATGGCATGCTTAATTTCCCATCTGAAACAAACTTTTTGGGTAAACGAAAGTGATTTCAAATCCAACGTCTCATTACTTTTGGTAATTAGCTGTAATAAATACAAACCGAAACATGTTCACGTGTAACGATGTGCAGATGTGGAAGGAGAACCAAAATAATGTAGTACTAAAGTAAAAGTACAGTTACTCTGATAAGATTTTACTGAAATACAAGTAATGTCACCAGTGTAAACTGTTCCTCAAGTAAAAGTAAAACACACCTGATGGAATCACCGCGAGATTTGGGGGTGATTTTGCTGTGTCTGGGCCTCCACCATGATTCCACCTCCATCTGACGCAGCTGGCCTATAGCTCAGTGGGCCTGCAGCCTGCTCGTCAGCTCGGTCTCGTGCATAATAATCGCGTTGTTCTTCCTCACGCGATCGGTCACCACCATAAATGAGGTCACGCGAACGCCAAGGACGAGTCACTTCCGGTCCGCTTGAGCCGTAAGGGAAACTTGCCTCTTGAACGGTTGATCCTGAAGGAGTCTGTGGCGCAAGGTCTGAGTAAAGCGGCTTTAAAGCCGGCCGAGAAGGAGAAACTCACATGGTTCGCTTTGATGGATTTCTGTTGGGTGTAAGCGGATTTTCAGCCGCGGTCAAACGAAAGTGCGGCTGATCTGATTTGTGCGCTGCTGACAAGAACACAGCGTTACTGTCGGAGTTTGCATGGAATAAAAGAATGATCCAAGCTGTTAGTTCGTGCGGATTGGCCTACTTTACAATAGTAACGTTATTGCCTATTTAATGAGGCTCATCCAGTGGCTTTGAATCAACTCAAAGTAACACGGAGTAACATTTAGGCTACTAAAGAAAATCGCCTTAAAGGGAGCGGGGAAACTACTGACCTTTTCCAGCTGTAAACAAAATCATAAAGAAACTTAAAAGTTCAACTGTTAAAAGAAGGTGAAATAAAGACGTATGGTCCAGATAGATAGATAGATAGATAGATAGATAGATAGACAGATAGATAGAGAGATAGATAGATCGATTGATAGAAATAGCTCTAAAAGTCTCAAATCTCACGTGTAATTTTGTTCAGTTGTATATTATTACATGGAAGCTTTGTGTTACTGGTCGGTTCATTTCATAATTAAGTTTATGAAATGTTGGCTTATATTCTCGTGTTTTCACGAGAATATAAGAATTATTCAAATTATTGTTAATAATTTGAATAATTCTGCTGTATCCAAAGCTAGAATTTGCTCCAACAAATATATGATAGATTTTTTTTTGTAAAAAAAAGAGAGAGAGACAACGTGAGATTTTAAAGATGTTTCATCATTCTTTTCCATCATGCGCAACAACATTGAAGGCAGAAATTAAATAACAACTATCTAATTTAAAAAGTCACTGAAACAAACAAACAATAAAAGCTAAACAAAACAAAAACTTGCAAAGGCTTTGTTAATTTTTGGAAATTGACCGGGGTCGTTTTCCACTGTGTATGTCCTCTTTAACTTGCCACGAATCAAAAAGGTGTTGCGGTTCCTTATCGCGTATTCAAACTTTAATACTTAGACCGTAAACTGTGTATTATTGGACAAAGACAAAGGCAATGAATCCTATGCACCAACAAGTGATTCTGTGTGTACTGTTAGGATATGCATCGCGTGGATTTACTTAATTTGCGCATAGTTTCCGTGCGCGTGCCAAGCAGGCCCAATATGCAACATCAAACAGCCAAATTTAACCTCAGCCTGTCCGCCTTTTGATCAAAGGTAATTATGACGCATGGTTAGAATGTACACCACGCACCCAGGGCTGCTCATAAACTCTCCAGGTTTGCAGAGGCAGTGCGCTTTCCAGGGAAGCATTTCCTTTTTCTCTGTTGGTCTTGAGCGCTGGGGTCGGACCGACGCCTTTTCTCCGGCCCCTTTGTGCTGACCTGACGAGCGCGTCCTGACAGAGGTTAACGCACCGTGAAGAGGTTAAACAAACGGACAGTTCCGTCAGAAATCCCCCACTTAAGGTCCTGCAATTAAAAAAAATGTCAGCGGTGGGGAGCGGGTTTAAGCGGGGCTAAAAGTTCAACTTCTCTGATAAACCTTGAAGGTAGAACCCGTCCTTATAAGCTTCTGTTCTGCTCACTAATTCCTCCCTCATACAGACCTGGCTTTATTTCTCTGTCTCCTGAACGTCAATTTTATTCGTCTAATAATCTATTACTGAGAGAAAAAAAACCCGCAATCAGTCAATGTTTCCTAAAAAACATTTAAAGTGGACGTGAGATTTCACTAAAGCCAAATAAATGAAATAACATCACTGAATGAATAAACAAACGGCTCAGTTGATCTGTGTTAAACATTTATGAAATATGTTTCTTTTTTTCTGCCAGATTTCTCTTTATTAAACCAAATATAATCAGTAATTATATTCTAGAAAATAAATTCCAAAGTTCCGTGTGGTATTTGTGCTTTTTTGCTGTTGTTGTATGGATATTTAGCTTTAATGCTCGCATTACAACTTTACATCATAACTAAAGAAACCCTGATAGTCTTTCCATATAGGCTGATAACTATTATGACACTCTAATTGTAGTTAACGCTGTGGCCAAATAAATATGGGGTTCCATTAGTGCGTTTTGATCACTGCACTGGAGTCAAACTTATTGTACAATAAACGCTCCAATAAAACTCCCATTTGATCATTAAAGTTAGCAGCTTTACACATCATAAAATTGTCGATTGATGCGATCTAAAGTGTGAACAATTTTAACATAGATGGCCTAAAGTCAAATAAACCACACTGAATAGTAATTTGCATACTCAATACGGGGAAAATAAATAAATAAATGTGCATTATGTAGCAAACTAATACTGACATATGTATTATTTAGAGTAAGAAGTTGCTCTTTTATATCTGGAGTCTTTAATGTACTCATAGCGCAGTTATGGGTATAAATGCTCTGCTTTAGTGTGCAACAATCCCCTAAATCGACTCAAGTGCTTTGAGTTTGGAGTAAAAAAAAAAAAAAACTCTCCTCCGAGCATTGTTGCGAGGTTCACGCTGGGACTGAAGCTTAAAGTGCCTGGCTGAGTCCTGGCGTTCAGAGACTGTTGACTCGCACCGGGTGGAAAGAGAACGACAGAGATTATGGGCAATTAAAGCCCACTTTATGTTGGTCCACTGGCGTCACCCAGTCTGGCCAAGAACGCTCACCTCGGCTAATATCAATGGGAACAAACTCAGCAGCATCAACTTATTTGCACAGTGAATTATTAATGCCACAGCTATCACAGGCAGGCTTGGCACATGGGGTTGCAAGTTAGGGGAAGGTATGCATGCAACGAGGATGGTGCTAGGTCGTGATGGAACAACGTGATCTCAATGCGGTGTGTTCATATGGGGGTCCACTGTAAAACAAACAAACAAAAAAAATCAAGAAGAAAAAAGATTTGGACTTCACACTGTAGGAGTGGGAAAAGCTAGACTGACAGAAAATCTAACATCTTGTGTTTGAGTTGACTTTGTTCTAGTTCCCTTCTGAATAACCCCCAGGAAAAATATCAGTTTTAAAATTACCATTAATTTCTTCTCGAATGTTATTAAATAGCTGCTATGAAAAGGATATGTTGCATTTTTAAACTAAAACTTACCCAGCAATAGGTGACCAACCGTTATCCCATGGTTGACTCCGGAAAGGTGCAGTACTCACGTTTAACCGGTAGAGGGACCCATTTAAGCCAAATGTAGATGTCCTGCCGTTCCTTTCTATAGTTCTTGAAACTTGCAAATCGGAAAGACAAACGTTATCATTATTAGACAGTTCGGTATTTTGCTTGTGCCACAACTTCTGTGGAGAGAACTGAAATGTAGAGAACTGAAATGTCCGCAGTCTTTCTTTCGGTTTACATAGTCACATCAGCATGTGTATGTGCATCCCCTCAGATGTCAGCGGATGTCTCCATATTCCCTGACTCACTGCATCATAGTGTAAGAAAAAGCTGTTTAATGCCCCAGAGGACACCATCTGTCTCTGCCTGCCTGTCTCACTGCCTCTGATAGAAATGAACTGGGTGAAGCTGTCTCCATTTTTTTCCCCACAGACTGGGAGAGCAGTACTGAGCACCAGAACCAAAACAAAACACTTTTACAAATAGCCTCCTTTACATAATGATTACAGCAATTCTAGGGAAATGGATTTGAAAAATATAGGCCTACAGATGCATTTGTTTTTGCAATTCTGATAAGGATGTGTAAAATGGCAGCAGAAAAGAACGTGGAAATTTATTCAGCTTTTATTACAGTTGCATGTTCTAATTTTCTTCTTAAGAAAACTCTTAAGAAGATTTTTTATTTGTAAGAAATTTATTCAGTGGGTGGAAAAACCCCATGTCAAATACCTGAAAAAAAAAACAATCAGTGAGCAATCCCTTTAAAATAATGATAACAGAAGCAGACTTTTTTTGGCGAAATATTTTACTTTACGCTGATAAATTGATCAAAGTTTCTATGAATTTCTATTTAGAACAAATATACTTTGACACAGAGGCTCATACCATATTCATCTTGCCACTATCTACATTAGCGAAGAGGAAAACAAGGAAGGTAAAAAAAAAAAACTCCAAATCTCACTGTTAGAGAACTGCAGCAAAAAGTGTCTACTTGGGGACATTGAGTCTCCACAACAACCATTTGCCACTACGCTTATTCCCACTGGTGGTTTGGGAGTGATGCCACAAGAAAGCTTTTTCCATCCTGCTGTCACAATGTAATAATTCAAAGATTGCTGAATTTGGTCAGGTTACCCTAACAAAGAGCTTTTTCAGCATCAAACACTCCAGGTGGGTTGGTGCTAAACAAACAATGAATATTTAGAAGAGCACCTCACACACAGTGTTAATCATAGTGTGGGTCTGATGTTGTGAGCCTAATTCTTTTCCAAAGCCCTTGGCAGCTGTGAAAAAGTTCAAGCTGGATGCTACCAAAATGGATCGTCACTCGGTATTTTGACAACATAATGATGCAAAAATCACATGACCACCTCAGTCCTCAAACCCAAATCCTGTAGAAATCTTGTGGATGTCCTGAACAGTAGCAAATGATACAAATGGACTCAGAACTTTGGATGATCCAACGAAAGTGTGCAAAGACAAATGCTCTCTTCTCCAGTGTGTTATAAGTGCTGTCTGAGTTGCAGGAAGGGGTTGCACAAAGAGTCGACAGTAGGGGTGCAAACCCTTATGCTCACATTAATCTTGGCAAAAGAAGCCATTGCCCTAATTGAATTAATGCTACTTGGGTTGAAAGGTTATGGTGCGTCGTTATGCTGCTGCAATGAATTCAGAGTTTATTTCAAGGCTTTTTTGCCACCTCACCAATGGGGGCAATAAATATGGCTGGCTGTGTATTCAAAGAAAAATGGCATTTCTCTGTAATGTGTTAATTATCTTACTCACCATCAATTTACTTTTCAGGAACCCTTAATTTAGCCTCGCCGCCATCCCACGATCGACTTCTGCTTCCTCTAAGGGCAAACAGGGAGACAAACGGCTCCCGCACTTCGGTGCTTAAAGGCCCCACAGCACAGAGGAGTGAGAAGGATCACACTCACCAGCGTCAAGTGGAGAAACATGCTCAATTTGACGCAGCTGTCTCCTGGAGCAAATGCTGATGATCTGATTTTCGCGTGATGCAACTGTGTTTCTGTTGCAGCTGTAGAGTAGAGAGAGAAGGAAAAGAAAGGGGGTGGGTGGGGTGGGGTGGGGTGGGGAGGGGGTCATGTATGGCATCGGAGCAGGCCAGCAGGCTTTTTTTTTATGAAGCAAAGGGCACGCCAGGCTGGATGAGGATCAGACCAGGATGAGAGAGAGGGGAAAAGAGTGAGACGGAAAAGTGAGAGGGGGGCCTCGGGGGGGTCTGGACTGTTGGTCTCTGAAGCAGCCGGAGTGCAACATTGTTCAGACGGCGCGATGTACACAGAGAAACCAGATCTAATGTGGGGCTTAAACACAACCTGACATGTCATTTTCATGAAATAAATAAATAAAATAAAACACCATCAAAGCAGGCAAAGGACAGCTGTGGAAATGTTTAATCTGCAGCCAGACGCAGGAGGGTAAAGGGGCCTGAGTCAAGTCCAGTGATAAAGGCACCCAAAATTTACTGTGAAGTTTGTTTAAAACCTTGAGGAAAAACAGCAGCAAAGAAAAAAAAGACATATAGGATTTCAAAGTGAAACTATAACTAAAAGAAGATGAGTGAGGAGCTGTTGGTTTTGGATAAACAAGTGGGGGGCATATCATTCAAAAGAAAAACTGTCTTGGTCAGTACGCCCTGAATAAAATTTGCCTGGTCACCTCCCCTTTGACATCACAGTTAAAGGTCCGTAAAAAAAATCTGGTTAGCTAACCATAGGTTCCTATTAACTTGTGTTTAACCACCTGGCTGAATAAAAAATATTTAAAATCTAAATCTCTCAAAGGTAATGGCTTAACGGTCTAAAAGTACAAACTCACAAACCAAGGACAACTGAAGATAATTCGGAAGATTTGCAGATCGTTCCAAATATATTATGAGGGAAGGACGTTAAACAGGTCACTTGTTCCCTTGGGAGGACACAATGAAAACCCAAATTAGCTAAGTGTTTTTTTAAGTGTCTTTCTTGCTGTCAACGTTACAAGACAGGCACAGAGACTGAGCTCTGCAAAATATGGCTCGTGTTCCTGTTGACTGCACCGAGTGTTATGTTGAGGAGCAGCATTACCGCTGATCCTCTGTCAAAGGGTAAGTCTGCCCTCAGGGAGGGAGAGACAGAGACACACAGAGAGAGTTTGGAGTTAAAAGGTCAGCACCGCTGACTCCATTGAGGGAAATAAAAGCTCAAATGTCTTGCCATTTTGACGAAAAGGGTAAAGACGCCCGTCAGCACTCATTTACATGTTTCAGATCACCTAGTAGTGACACGTTTATCTATGTTATTGGATTCTGCTTATTTGAAGAACTGTACTCTAACTGTTGATCAAATCAGAACTGGCTAAAGATTGCAACAGGCCCTGAGCAGGATGGGATTTGGGGCCCCACTTCCAGTCAAGCTCACCGTACAGACACCACTGCACTAATAATACCTGCTTTAAGCTGTCATTGACTGTTCAAGTGTTGTGTGTTTAAAAATTCCACGAATTACAAGTGAGCCAACTCTTAAATCGACTTTGGTCCTCAGATTTTCCACTTCCCATCATTTGTCAAATCAAATGAAGATGAGGGCATTTATCTGATTTACTAATTTGGTCCAGTAGCAATGTTAGGAGAGCAGCGGCTCAATATAGACTTGTAACAGGAAGGAGTGGCCACGTAACTTGTGAAAGAAAATATACAATGCATGAAATGGGGCTAAATCAAAAACACAAACGGTGGAAACAAATACCAAATTAGGAACTAACAAAATTAAATGACTGTTTAATAAGTAATAAACTAGAAATGTGTTTGTGTGATCACAACTAGTACATTGGTCAGTTCTTTCAAATTGAATTTTAAACATCCTTGTTCGTAAACCTTTGAGCAAAACATTAAAGTGCTCCCCCTCAGAAGCAGCGAGTCCCCAGGCCTTGCTCATGCCTTAAGTAGTGGCAGTTCTTTCATGAGTATCATCATCACTGACAACTAAAATAATAGTATCATTCTGATTTTTGATATAGTGGATGATATAAATACAAACACAGCTGAAAAAAAAATAAAGGAACACACCAGATCTTAGTTGGAGAAGAAATCATGCTAATATCCATACTGATATGGAGTGGGTACTGCATTAGGCACAAAAGGATGCAACAACATTTGATAGAATGAAAATTATCAACCCACCCAGGGGTTTACTCTGAAGTCACAGATGTCATTGCAGTAAATCTAAATGGTACTCAGTAGTCTGTTATACATGCTTATATTTATGCCTGACAACATCAGGGCATGCTCCTTATGAGATGACGGTTGGTGTCCTGAGGTATTTCCGCCTAGATCCTGACTAGACATCACTGAGCTCTTGAACAGTCTGAAGTGTAACCCGGTGGTGTGGGATGGGCCTAAACATGATTTCCCAGAGATTTTGTATTGGATTTAGGTCATGGGAGCATGGAGGCCAATCAGTTGTATCAATTTCTTCATCCTCCGGGAACTGCCTTTATACTCTTGCCAAATAAGGCTGGGCATTATCGTGCACCAGGACAAACTCAGGATCCACTGCAACAGTGCAGTGCAGTCTAACAATGGGTCAAAGGATTATTATCCTAATACCAAATGGTTGTCAGAGTGTCATTGTTTATCCTGTAGGCTACAGGTCTGTGCGACCCTCCATGGATATGCCTCCCCAGACCGGCAAGGACCCACCACCAAAACAATCATACTGAGCATCATGTTCACTGCAGCTGCCCCAGACCCTTTCAGTTAGCATAGGGTCGACTAGAGGACTTCGGGCCCTCAGGCTCCCCTCTTGAATTCTGTTTCACACCAGTGCCCCATTGGAGGTCACTTCGTAGGGTTCTGGCAGACACTGGTCTTGGTAATGGGTTTAGGAGCTCTGACGGCTTTGTCCAGTTCTCGTAGAGTCACTGCCTGTCTCCTGGAACATCCTCCATGCACTCGAGTCCATGCTGGGAGACACAACTGGCGATGGTACGTGTTGACGTGCCATCCTGGAGGCGTTGGACTGCCTGTACAACATCTGTAGTGTCCAGGTATTGCCTGATGGTAACCGTAGTGACACTGACCCTGGTCAAATGCAAAACTACTGAGAAGCAGTCAAAACAAAATGAGGAGCGAAAAATCTGTGTGGCCTTCTCCTGCAAAATTATTTCTGTTTTTGGGATTGTCTCATCTCTTAGTGCACCTGTTGTTAATTTCATTAACACCAAATCAGACAACACTGATTAACAACCCCCTGACCAGAGCAATAGTCCAGAAGATTAAATGATAGATTATACTTTGATTGAAAAGTATTCCAATCATTTTTGTCAGTTGCCTTGCAAATGAGCCTCTTTTGGAAATAACTGGAAACTTATTCTCTTTCTCTGCCTCGTGATGGTACTTCCCTGGGTGGCCATCCATTCCCCCCGTGTCTCGGCCTGGGTCTAATTGTGTTTGTAGTGGATATGATGAAACGTCAGGGCGGTCGTGAAAAACTACTTTTTTAGTCCCTAAATGAAGCTCGAGATGTTGTCATTATTCAGGAAACTGAATTTCACTTATTAGGTCAACATCTTAAAAAAAGAAAAATAACGTCAGTAAGACCTTGTTAAAACTGTCAAAGACAAACTTACAATTAATTTGGTCCAGCTTGAACGGCAACTCCAAGGCAAGGTGCATCCTGTGGAAAATTGTCCAACAACTCTAAACAAGCAATTAATTAAGGATCCTCATAACTAGGAAACATATACTGGCCTTTATTTTTTACTGGAAGTGCAATAGCTTCAGCAAGCAGATAGCCTTAAAATTGACAGGCTCCATATACTTGTGTTCAATGCCCACATATTCCTTTTGATTTGCACTTTAACTGACCCAAATAAAAAGGGCTGTATCTCGGACAGAGAGGATTCCTCCTGTCTGCATGGCCTCAAGGGAAGGGCCTGCGCGTGAACACACACTCACTCATGCACGAGACAGTCACTCTCCTCTCCTTGGAAAGCCCCATTCGCCGCCACGCTCGTCCAATCGCTGGATGAGTCCTCGGCTCACTAGGCTCGGGACGTGGCGCGTCTTCGTGTGATGCTGCTTCCATCTCTGTCTGCCTCTCATCCGTACCGAGGAGGAGATCCCCTTCTCGGCCGCGACTGCGGCGCAAACGCAGCGACGCCTGAGATGAGCGCTTTGACTTCAGATAAGGCTCGATCGAAAGAGGATCCGCTGGCGAGTTGCGTCACAGCTCCGTGACATCAGAGAAAGTATGCAAGACAGGCCGACGGACGACGGGGCTCCCGCTCCACCGAGAGGCTCGTCGTTTTTTATTGAGAATCTGCTGAGCAAGGAGCGGGGGACACGGGGGTTTATACCGGCTGGCACTCAGACGGAAGCTGGGATCAGACACACACATCACGCCAATGGCGCCTCGGCGTCGGACTGCGCTAGCTCCGCATCCCGCCGCTCGTACGGGGATTTGCCGTTGCTGTGGAGCCGTAGTGGAAATGTGATGAACGTTGGAGCTTTGGAAAAACCACGCAGTGAGTAAAAAGAAGACTTAAACATTTCAATGTACCGAGCTTTGTTTGTTTTTGGCATATGCGCGCTGCGTAAGAGGGGAAATTAAAGCGCCCCAAGTCTTTGAACAGATTTTCTTCATTAAACGGGCATCTAAATGCTGCAAGCGTCATGCTCCATATTTGTCTATTACAATTTGAACGTGATCTTTAATTTTATCATTGCATTACGTAATAGGCCAATTATTTGATATCGAGAAAATATATCTTTGAAATAAAACCTATCTGCGGAAACCTCTCCCCGATTTTGGCCTTAGGGTTAGGGTTAGCAGACTACAAAAAAATCATATTTGAGCCAAATCCTTTCTCTTGTACAAACCACCACGGCATCTAATGGCCCCTTTTTATCGTAGGAATCATAAAAAAAAATGCCCGATGCGTCCTGTCTGGGATAACCGCGTGGCTATATGACGTTTTACGCACATTTAGTGACATTTGTGCCACTGGCACCATCCAGCGCCCCTCCCTCTGATGTGCCCTCTCAGTGACTTTGACATCATCACATAGATCCACACACGTCCACAGTCTAGTAAAAAAAAAAACACCTCAAATAGTATCCATGCGCATCCCAGCTCTCTGACCGAGGTGCTGGTAGGTGTACACGTGTTGTCCTGGCCGCTGTGTACCCAACTATTTCGGGTACGGAAATGACCAGGAAGTTTCTCACCACCACAAATGATGGGGGGACTTCAACTTCAGGTGTTTACGCCCCCTCTCCATTTCCGACTGTGTTAGATTTGGTCAGCTCGTGATAGACTTTTTACGTGTTCAAAATGGAGCCGTTTGAGTCGGGCTTTTGGCAGCGATTGTGTCAGTGCATACCGCCAGGGGGACGTACAGCAGGCTTCCTGCTTTGACAGGTGATGGTTTAAACTAATTTTATCTCTTCAACTCTACTCAGTTTACTGCGAGGAAATTAGTTTATTTTACACCTAGAAATAAAGCGAGCGAGCGAGCCTCCCAATGCTTTCCATTTAATCGCTGCGTAATTAAACTATAACTTTTTTTATATAAGGTGGAAAGAATAACTGATATTTGACAAGTGGGCAAAGCTTGCGGCTCCCGAAAACTTAAATGGGCCACATTAGAAAAACAGAACTTGTTAGAGAGCTCAGGAAATATTCAATATTTGGAATATAAACCGCGCTGCTTTCTATCCTGACGAGGATTGTTGTTTTGTCTCATTTTTAAGGCCCGGCGTCAGATGGCCCTTACTGCGCATCATCGGCCAGCGACAGGGCTTCCCCTGCCGTTTCCGAACCGATAACCGAGAGCAGTGACGAAACCGACCGAAAGACGGCCAGCGGCAGCCTCACGGACGACAACGAGGAAAGTGAGCTGGACCCACGGCGAGAGCCCGACGCAGCGTCCGGGCAGTGCTCGGCTCGGAAAAAGAAGACCCGGACCGTGTTTAGCCGGAGCCAGGTGTTCCAGCTGGAGGCCACGTTTGACTTGAAGCGGTACCTGAGCAGCTCGGAGAGAACGGGTCTGGCCGAGTCGCTGCACCTGACGGAGACTCAGGTGAAAATCTGGTTCCAGAACAGGAGGAACAAGTGGAAGAGGCAGCTGGCGGCAGACCTGGAGGCTGCGCACAACCCGAGCTCAACCCAGCGGGTTGTCAGGGTACCGATTCTGTACCATGAGGGACAAACTCCCACCGGTTTTCTTGGGTTCAGCTTAAACGGACTTTCAGTTTCTCCCTCCTGGTCCGTCAACCATCCCCTGTCGCCGTTTGCTCACTCTGTGAACATGCTGAGCTCGCAGATGACGGGTTCGGTGTAGAGACTCAACCAAATGGAGAAAAAACAAAAAGCAAAAAAAAAAAAAAAAAATATGTACATAAACTCACTCAGTAAAAATGTTGTGCAATAACCCAACATGCAGGGGAAACCTTGTCTGCATCCAAAGATACGAAAAAATACCCATAATTTTAACACTAAGATGTTTTATATTTCTGTTCCTGAAGCGGTTTTCTGCAAATAAATAGGCATGGCTAGACTGACGCCGGTGGGCTGTATGTATACTGTATGTTTAAAAACACGTATTTTTGCTAAGTTTTATAGCCTATTTAAAATCACCGATTTTTTTCTTCAAACTTTGTCACTTTTTCACAGAAAATAAACAAACAAAAAAACATGCACTAAAACGTACTTCTTTGTTGTTATTGTGCTCGCATGACCCTTAATAACCTCTTCCTAAGCTTACATTTGCACATTATCAACTTTCTTCAAGCCAACGTAGGAATCCTGTAGGTCTTTTATGTAATTAGTTTTTTTTCTAAAGGGGCTTATAATTACATACCTTGAAGCAGGCCTACCCTGCTCATTGTGCTCCTTCCGCTTTTTTATAGACATTGGTTATGATGGACAGTTGTTTAATATAGCCTATAAATATCACAGAAAACATAGATTGTCAAGATGTAACAAAGCGTATGAGAAGAAACTAATCACAATTTAGCTTATGTCTTCAGCTACTAAGTCTGTTAGACAATTGCCCATCCAAATGTTTTCTTTCTTTCTTTCTTTCTTTCTTTCTTTCTTTCTTTCTTTCTTTCTTTCTTTCTTTCTTTCTTTCTTTCTTTCTTTCTTTCTTTCTTTCTTTCTTTCTTTCTTTCTTTCTTTCTTTCTTTCTTTCTTTCTTTCACCTGCATGCACACGAAAAACAACAAAATACATAGAAAAAAATTATGGTGGCTTTTCATCTGATCATGTCGTCACTGAAGGTATGGACGATATGTCTTATTTTTTTCATGAAAATAAAAAATACCTTTCTTAATCACAGCAGCCTCCTCCACGGAAAACAGTGCAGTGTAAAATTATTGAGGATCTTGCTTTCTTTTTGCTTGGGGTTTTCCTTGGCGGGTTAGTCTTTATTCTTTATTCTCAATGTTCATTGTTTATTTAGGGTTATTTTCTAGATATTTTCTTATACTTTTTCAGCCAGCTTCATTCATATTTATCCATCTCTCTACTCTTTCCCACTCTCTGCCACCCTGCGACGGGTCATTCAGTTCACCTGTGTCTGCTCATTATCCCTCAAGACACTTGTTTCCCTCATTATTTAAGCACCTCTTGGTTCTTGTTTCTTTGCTGGATTTTCTGTTACGTGCCTCGTCTGCCCTATAGTCTGTGTTTTTTTTAACCCTTGTTTCTTGCATCATGTAAGTTTTGTTAATCGTTCATTAAGCGTGTCTCTCTGCCGTGCTGCCTGCCTGTCTGCACTTTGGTCTAGCTACGTCCTCTCAGACTTTGGCAACTAGAGCAGGGTGCTTGGGGGGAGATTTGAAAGTTCAAGCAATGTCAACTAGCAGCTGTGCTGTGGTGTTAATTTAAATCTGAAAAGCCCAGCCAAAGTGTAGGAATTATTTTTTACAGGGTATTTGCAAAAGCAACCAAATAAATAAATAAATAAATACTACTACTACTACTACTACTACTACTACTACTAATAATAATAATAATAATAATAGTAATGATGATGATGATGATGACGATGACGATGACGATGACGATGATAGTAATAATAATAATAATAATAATAATAATAATAATAATAATAATAATAATAATAATAATAATAATAATAATAATAATAAAGACAAGGCTGTATGCGGTTGATTTTAGAATAATTTAAATAACTTGATGTTCTTCATCCAGTGGCTCTGTAATGGCTCTATGAAGTGTGTGCTGTTATGATGAGAACATTATGAAGAGTTTAGGGCGAAAAAAAAAAGCGACAGCCAACAGCCCCCCTGCTCTCCCATCTGGTCCTATTCTCCAACTCCCATTGGTCCATTCAGACAGATTCTCTGAGCCAATCAGCGGCGACCAAGCGCTCCCTCCAGTGCGCGTAGTATCAGCGCAGGCAGAGCTCGGCGGTGTCTGCTCAGTGGTTGCTGCTATGGTGCGAGGACCGTCCCACCGCCAGCGGAGAGAATAGCGTCCTGGTTCCGAGTTCCGGGAAAGAGTCTGAGGCGGACGGGGAAATTAAAGTCTCACACGGGAGAATATGAACAAAGCAGAGGCACCATGTCGACCCACCGCCTCCCTCAAATTCACCATTGACAACATCCTGAACCTGAAGACGAGCTGTGACAGCTGTCATCCCACCGGGCAGCAGGATGAAGCGATCCCAGAGCAGAGGCCGGACCCGGGTTGCAGGCTGAGCCAAAGAGGTAAGACAAGTGTGGAGTTTTTTTTTTTTTTTTTTTTTTTTTTTACTTTATCATATTCTTGCAAGCGGGGACTATAAGGGGCTGTTCAAGTGTATTTTGCTGAATTTGCAGAGTTGGTGAGCGGCTGCAGCGGAGCAGCAGACTCGGTCATCATCAGCTGCGGGAACCAGGGGAAGGCGGCCGAGACGCGCTTCGAGAGCGGGGACAGCAGCTGTGACGACAGCGGCTCCGTCACCGCCGCCGCCGCCGCCACGGCGGCAGCACCACTGGCATCCACGGACACCCACAGAGGAGGGAGCCCCAACAAGAAGAGCAAAATAGTGACGAAAAAGAAGACGCGCACGATATTTTCCAAGAGACAGATTTTCCAGTTGGAGTCTACCTTCGACATGAAACGCTACCTGAGCAGCGCAGAGCGCGCATGCCTGGCCAGCTCTCTGCAGCTGACGGAGACCCAGGTGAAAATCTGGTTTCAGAACCGCAGGAATAAACTCAAGCGCCAGATCTCCACAGAGATCGACGGACCGGTTGGCGATTTCCCCGAGGCCGGGAAAGCAGCGGCGGTGGGACATCTGCCGGCCTTGTATAAAGAGAGCAACCTGCTGGGTAGATGTCTGCTGCCCATGCCCCTGCCGCTGGTGTACCCGGGGAGTAGCGCACCTTACCTCTGCTTCTCTAACGCCAGCAAGTACTTCAGCCTGTACGATGGGGATGTATGACGGTTTCTTAGCGTCCCCTGAAGTGAAAGAGACACTCTTTGTGGCGTCTTTGTTGCCAAGGTTTTTGGAGCGTTTGAGACGCTTAGTGGCCAAAACCTTTTTATTATAATTGTCTCTTTTTTAAAAAAATAAGACTGCAAGTATAATTGCAAATGATTAGTTTCCTATCACATAAGAAAAGGCATTTCAGCATTATTTATTTCCAGTTGAAGAAAAGACCTGACGCCGAACCTTTTT
Organism: Fundulus diaphanus; assembly: GCA_037039145.1. Lineage (NCBI taxonomy): Eukaryota > Metazoa > Chordata > Actinopteri > Cyprinodontiformes > Fundulidae > Fundulus > Fundulus diaphanus. The sequence goes on from CM073123.1 coordinate 27,935,576, forward strand.
CTTTTTTTTTTTTTTACAAAATAGATTACATAAATGACAACGTGAAGAAGGCCTAAAACAGTATCAGTTACAGCTTATTGTTTACGCATACTAGTATTTTTTTAATTATCAACAACTACAGCCTAAACCACCAAAGAAATTAATGTAGCCTATTCTGCATGCATTTTGTCATGATTTTTTTTTAAATACTAAAGTTATGTATTTAAATGAATGTAATTAACATTTTATTTAGTTTTACGCATGTGTTTTTTATTTTCTTTCTAAATATCTATTCTTACTTTCAACCACTTTGCCAAGAGGCTCATTACACCTTTTACTGAAAACTGTTATTAAAACAGCTGAAAAATAAGCTTTACAGAATTAATTCAGTTTTTATGTGTAATTTTTCTTTTTGAAAAAAAAAAGTTCCAGGAATATTATAAAGTTTATAAATTTTAATGCACCCGTGTTTTCACATGAATTTGCAGTTTTTATTTTTGTTTACATGAAATTGTAACATGGAAAATGCAGATAACCAAGTAAACCTAAGCCGCATCATTTGAAATTGTCTTGACAGCTGAAAAAGTTATTAATCCAAAAACCTACTACAAGCAGTGTAGGATCACCCACATAAATAACCCTGATAAGTCAGAATATGAGTCCTAAGTATTATAAAAAAGTGTCAATACACACTATGAAATTGTGGGTTATGAATAAATATTTAAGTCCAACGTTTGACAGAAATTAGTAAAATACTGCTTGCTCATATACCGATATGTTACTGCTGCACCTTTTGGGAATATGGTCACATGGAGACAAGAGTTCTGGATTTCATGCCCTTTCTTCATTTCTGAATGCAGCTGCAATGCATCTGCATGTATTAATTATGCAATGTGCAATATGTCTGAATAGAACCTCGGCGATCATAATTCTTTACTTTGCTTGGATAGTAAATACGGGAAGCTGCTGATCCATGCAAGGAATGACTGATAGACGCAGACGAAAGGGTGAGGCTTATCCTATGTTGTTGTGAGGAAGTGCATCTAATTCCAATCTCGGCAGCAAGTCAGCCTTGAGAAAACTTGGACCTCTGCAACCACATAATCGCTATAAGTTAGAGTGTTCAAAGGAAAACTGGACTTTCTTAGTCAAATATGCTTCAGATTTCATACAAATCAACTCGCCTTTGTTGGTCTGAAACAGTTTTCAAACACGAGTAAAAGTGCTGAACAAAGCAAAAAAAGACACACACAAACACAAACAGCAAAAAACTAATATTGCAGCATTTATAATAAAAGTATAGTTAATAGCTTAATACAATAAGCAAAATAAAGGAAGTAGATAAAAAGTATAAACATTTAAAATAAAAATAGGACAGATGGTTTGAAAACAAAAAGTAAAAGAGGTGATTGAAAAATACACCAGCTGATTTGTGCGCCTTCTGCTTTTTATGCTACTCAAACATAATTGTCAGAAATGATTACGTTAAATGCTGCTTCACATATTTAGTTTTAGATATTTAAATTCTCCTTTTACTCTTTTAAAAAGTGGGCCTCAAAGAATCACAAATTATTGCATTTGTCTTCCGTCTGCAGAGATCTTTGCTCCTTATTCACTCATGCTTTCAGCAAATCACTGCAGCCTCAGCTTGCGTAATAGAAAAAAGAGAAACCACTTGTACTCAAAGCAGATTTTGATCTAGAATCAATCCATTTGTTACACGTTTTTAGTAATAAAAAGGTTTAAACTGTCGTACTTCACCAGTACTAACTTTTGAACCTGACACCACACTTAACTCTCACACATTTGATAGTATCTAATCAGAAGGTTATTTAATTAAAAGTAACACGGGCATGCCTTTGATATGGAACTTATCCATGCATTATAGTTTTCTTACTGTTATGGATAAAGTGCAGACGTGGATGTTTCCAAGAGATAGTAGGCCTGTTATTAATGCCACGCTGTCTCGTGTTCTCAAGCCTCAGCACTCCTCTGTACCCACAATGCTCTGCTCAGACATTTTAACAGAGCGTCGAGCTATAAGGTGTGGCACAGTGGTGAATCATTAACAATAACCTTGCACCTTTTGGATAAGATAACACTGTCTTGAAAGCGTCACTTTTCAATGCTTGAATAATAGAGACTGAGGCAAATCATTTAAAATGTGTGATTTATTTAGTGTTACACATTAACTCAGAGATCTGCTACTTGTAAGTAGCGCTAATTGCTTCTACCACTCAGCTCTTTTCATTTTGTCACTCCATCGTCGCTCTCCCACACTCCCTGCGCTTCCCTCTCGCCTCCTGCCTTGCCATAGCTCATTATTGTAATCTGTGCACTGAGGCCCGACTGTGTTGATTATGTCTGAATGAACGGGGGCCGAAGAGGGAGAGTGTGCTACGAGGGAGTGGGAGTGGGAAGAAAGGGAGAGAGCCGCTTGATGAGTGTGTGTTTGTGTTGGAAAAACTACGGTCCGGTTTGTCCTGCTGCACGGGTCTGCGCTTCACTGTGGCCGAGGGTCCCCGTGGTTTCCTGAGAAGAAAAGGAGGTGGAGAGCGACTCAGAGTGTAAAGCTCGCCGGCGGACCTTCGCTGCTTGACTTGCTCGGGGCCCCTTGGTTGGTTCACCCATTTCTTTACCCTCTCTTGACCTCTCCCTGTCATCTGACAGGGGTCATTGCCCAAGACGATGGGATGAACCGTCTGAGTATACATACACAAGTCAAAGCCCAAAAAAGGCTTAATTTGTTGAAGACTCGTGCTTCCAACGGTTAAGTAAAGCTCAAAAACACATTTAAAGACATGGCTGTGCCAGCTGTGGCTGACATTGACCCGCTCCAGTGCGGATTCCCCCGGGTGTCCCAAAGCGCTGTAGGGAAATCTGACACCAAAACTACCTGATGCAGCATGTTGTTCAGGCAACAACAAGGCTGTTAGTTAGAGGTGGAAACTTGAAATGCAACGCCTGTGCATGCGTTACACTTAAGGGCTGATAGATGGCCTATTGATCTGCCTATTTAGGACTAGCCCCCCTCCCCCCTTTACCACCACCCATCCATGCAAATTGCTGGAGGAAATTGAAAAATGCCAGTGGGGATGAAATCCGATAATAGAAAGTGAAGCAGAATGAGATAAAAGTGCAAGGATGAGAGAAGATGAGACCAAACTGGAACGTGTCCAAAAGTTAATTGCTCAGGAAACTGTGCGAGAATAAGAGTGCACAACTTTTAATCAATTCATTTTGAAGGGCATAAACTAAATCTAATTTTGCAAGTGTGTACAGTTAAAATCTACTTGTTCTTTCACTTTTGTTTGTGTTAAAAGATGTATGTCTTAGTTTTAACATCCCCAGACTTTATTATTGTTTCTAATACATTTCATCATTAAGCTTTGTATAATTGGCTTGAAACAAATGCAAAAGACTAGAATCCCAAATATTGATTTCTTTAGTCCCAAAGTACTGATGAGTACGCCAGGAAAACTGGAGTTGTGATTAACATTTATTCACCATTCAGCGTATATTGTTCACTAACTGAAGCGTTTTCTTCTTTCGGTTTGGATTAAAGTAAAGTACTTTATTAAAAGAAGCCAATAACTCATCATTCATTGTGATTTATGTGCATCTAGAGATTGCATTTCAACAGAAAGCAGACTGTAATATGAGATAAAGTCTAAAAATGTTTCTGTTTTTCCTCATTACCAGTCTTAAAGACCTCACACTGCTGTAAATCTTTGGCACACAAGCGCAGACTGTACACCAATTAAAGAGCATCATCTCTAACACGCTCCCTCACGTCCTGTCCCCTCAGACACCCTCGTTAGGATAATGTGCCATTAATCTGCCGCTGAAAACACATTATTAGTCCAATCAATAGGTGAGATGGAGGGATAAAGGCAGAGGAAAGAGGATGAGGAGGACAGGAGGCAGCGGACGGATGCTCTATAAGTCTGAAGGGATGTGTTTGAGCAATGGTGGGGGTATTGACACTTATCCATAACACCAGAGAAAGATCTCCAGTGTGCTCAGACAAGGAATACTCACTGTGGTTTCATGCTAACAGTCAATAAAGGTCCATTAGGAACAGAAAGAGATATCAGAGGATGTTGACTCTTTCTAGTCCCATATTACTCCACACACATTCTTTGCAACAATAAAATACTTTTTGGAATTTGGTCATTTTCCTGTACTTTGGGGATTTGGGAAACTGTTTTTCAGGTCTGCAGTGGCCTGAAAAATAAGTAAATATAAACATGCGAAACATGTAGAACAAAACTGAAGAATGTTAGACAAGCAACGCACAAAGTTAAAAATGCGGCGCGGTGTGAAGTGATTTTTACACAGGGTTTCACACCTTCTGAAAAATCCATCTGAAAAGCACTCTACCGGTTGATCAAAGTCGTTTTTTGAATAAAAATATTGCAGAAGTTTTCCTTCTTCTCATACTTCAAGACTTTTTCTGTTAATTGCAGCTGAATGGCTTTGAGTCACCATCATGTGATTTGCACTAGAAACCAGATAATTAATTACACAGTATGAAAAGACATTACATTTTTTTGTCACTGCCATAAAATAAGACTAACATTTCTTGTTTTAGGTCAAGCAAATTATACATTTTTGTCCAAGGGCAGAATAGATGTTTTTTTTTAAATTATTATTAATTATTCATATTCAAAAATGTACATACTCTAAGACTACAATGCTTTTGAGAAAAGCACCTAAAAATCCCAGATGCTGATGCCATGCCTTTTTAAGCATCATAATTCATAATATTTGAGTTAACTGGGCGCACACCTCTGGATGTATTTTTAAGCAAAACATCAAACCCACAAAAAAAAGAAGACAATAAATCAGTTAAGCTATCAGGAGGAGTGTTTTGGACCTCCACACCTCCAGTTCGTCTTTGGGTACGATTTACAGTACCCATAAGGTGCCACAGTCATCTTTTCAAACTATTACATGCAAGCAACATAAAAAGCCTAAATAAAAAACAACAAAATGATTGTCAATAATGACAGATGTTACATTAGGTTGACAAGGGGATTCCAATTTTGAAAACATCATCCCATCTGTGAAGTACGGGGGTTTCAGCATCACCTTATGGGGGTGTTTTGCTGCAGGAGGGACTGGTGCATTTCACTAGTTGGCTGGCATAATGAAAATCGAACATTATGTGAAATTATTAAAGTGACATCTCAAGACCCCAGCCATAGAATTAAAGCTTGAGTACAAATCATCATCAACTTTATTTGTAAACAGCTTTAACATCAGCACCAGCTGACACAAAGTGCTGTACATTAAGAGAAATAAAATGGCACTAAGGGATAAAATAGAAAAACTATGAACACAATAATAACTTAAGGAACTTGCTACAAAACACAATAAAGCAATGCAAAGGAGATAAAAAAAACTATACCTAGTACAAATGACGCGAAATCAAATCTCAGTTGGGTTGAAGACCACTGAGTAAAAGTAAGTTTTCAAATGAGTTTTAAAAATGGACAGTGAAGGGGCCTGTTGAATGTGCAATTGGGTAGCACATTCCATAACAACGGGTCTTTCAAATGGACAATGAACCCAATCATAGCCTGAAATAAGTTACAAGTGGTTTAATGTATACAAAATAAATATTTTGGAATGACCATCACAAAGCCCTAATCTCAGTCCGAAAGAAAATTAGTGGGCAGAACTGAAAAGGTGTCTGTGAGCAAACCTGAGTCCGTTTTATCATGTCTATCATGTTCGATAAGCAGGAAGTATCTTTGTAACGGAGCAGTACCTTAAAGGGAGAGAATATCAGAGGTAAATTAACTTTTTCTTGCTCTGAAAGGACCCAAAGTCATGTAATACACTCAAAAAAGTCAACCACAGCAGTTGTCCACTTTATGTTAACGTTATATTTCTAGTTAACACACAAAAAAGATGTGAATTGGGTTAAATTATTTTTTTCTAGAAAACATTCCATATAGCTTTTAACCAAACAAACATATTTTATGTGTTAACTGGAAATAAAATGTTAACACAAAGTAGACAACTGGCTTGGTTCACATTTTTGAGTGAGTCTAGGGTACAACTGGTCATAATTAGGAACAGCTAACGGGGACAGATTGTTATAAACCCTTTATAACCAACAGATATAACTGGTTAATAAATGATGCACATCTGGCACTGTCAAATATGTTCATCAATGGTCCGGGGTGTGTTCTGTTGTTTATACCTGCCTGATTTCACATCTCTTTATATGAGATAAAATGATTTATATGGCTCAGAGTATGAGTTTGAAGGGAACATATTATGCATCTTTTCAACAAGTTAGACTAGGTCTATAGGGTTATACAAAACATGCTCATTAAATATTTTGCAGAAAATCATGCAAATTATGCAAATAAGCTGTAGCTGGCCGGGGGTTTGAAACAGCTGGTTTTCCAGACAACAACAAAACCTTTACTTATTGCCAAAAAACGATGCGGTGTCTAGAAGCAGCAGAAACCCAAATACAAGGACAGAAACGTGCAAAAAGTGAATTTTGCATAATAGGTCCTCTTTAAATAGATTCTGAAGTCTTTCTATTTGTGACTTAAGAACAACTTGAGTCCCAGTCTTTGGTCACAGTAAATGTATTTTTTTAAATCCGTAAAACTTAGGTTGAAGTAACTTAAAGTGTGGCAGCTGTAAATAAACAACAGAGATAAGGTTAATACTTACCCTACTGCACAAGAAAAGAGGAATTTGTTGTTTGTCGGGGGTTGCAGGAATAAATAACTTAATTATGTGCTTGTAGTCATCGTTTGGGAATTACTGCAGTGTTTAACTGCCACATAATCTAGAAAGACCATTTTGGAAATTAAAAGTGGGCATGCTGCAGTGGGAGTGGCCTATGAGGACTTCCCTTGGAGTTCTATGTCCTGGCCTGAAATAATTTTGTTCTTTTGTCACCTCCAGTAAACAAACAAATCTCCATACTCTTAGTGGGAAGGAAGGGCCAAGTGTTTACAATAATACATTAAATAAATAATAAATAAATAACACAAATAAATGTAGTTGGTAAAGCAAATTCTACATAAATTCCACACTAAATCTTTTGGTGGATGCGTAAAAGTTGGCTAATTTCTTATAAACCAATCAAAGGTTTAAAATGTATATTTCTTGTGTGAATTCCAGCACCTCCTGGTGGTTGGGAGGCTCTAAGCAGAAGCTTTGTTCGCTTATTACCTTTGTTTCACTCTTTTTAAAAAAAACTTTCTTCAAAAAGTCCCACAAATATGGCCTCATAGACAAACAGAAACTTCTGTTAACACCCTGTTGGTGTTGTACCACAAGATGCGGTCATCCACAGCTAAGCAGAGCAGAACATGTATTGTGCGCGCTGCAGCGTTGACCTGCAAGCCTCTATAGTGCCACAACACACAGAGACTCCCAGGAGACCGAGGACAAAGTTCCAGCTAAGCCTAATTCCTGAACATTAAGCACAAAGATCTTAAGGGGTCAGGTGGACATGGTAGAACAAGGCAGGGGAAAAAGAGATATTGGGAACATTGGTCCTTTAGTTGGTATTACTGTATCTTTGCTTCCAAATTCTGTTTGGCTCTTGATGTATTTTATACAGCATTACAGCAAAATTCGATACAATTAAAACTGCTTCCAGTACTGGACATGTATTGAAGTGAAATATATGTAACATTTACAGAGTAAAACAACTGAGAAGTTCTTTGTTTGACTATGGTTGACTGAAGTCCACTGGTTTGGACAGATCTCCCAGCAGAGTGAACACAAACATTACCCGGTCGGCATTGTTGGGGCTTTGTGGGTTTGCAATCATAAAACTCCAAGGAGTGTTTTTCTAATAATTTATCTTCTTTTGGTGCTCACTGGTCTGATAGCTGATGTCGAGTTAACACAGAAGAGAATGGACAAAACGTTTAATCTTGTTTGGGCATATTGTTTAGGTTTTTAGAAAATGGAAAAGAACTCTGAAGTTCTGTTGGAAAAATAGGATTATTACAATCCAAGTAATAGTACTCAATGTATAGCTTTAATAATAATAATAATAAATTTTATTTAAAAGGCGCCTTTCTAGACACTCAAGGTCACCGTACAGAAGGGTAAAAAACAGAATGTCAGAAACAAAATCAAAACAAAAAACATTTAAAAAATACCGAGGCTGGGACAGGGAAATTGATAATTAAAGAGAATAGGCAGTCTTAAACAGATGAGTTTTGAGTTGTGATTTAAAATTTAGAAGTGAGTCTGTGTTTCTAAGTAGGGGTGGTAGAGAGTTCAAGAGGCGGGGGGCAGAGCGGCTGAATGCTCTGCTCCCCATGGTGGTGAGACGGGCGGAAGGGACAGACGGGTGTAAAGCAGATGAGGATCTAAGAGCACGGGAGGGGGTGGGAATGTGCAGGAGGCCTGACAGATAAGGGGGGGCTAGGTGGTGAAGGGCCTTGAATGTCACCATGAGAATTTTATATTGAATGCGGAACTGCACGGGGAGCCAGTGAAGCTGTTGGAGGACCGGGGTGATGTGGTGGATAGAGGGAGTTCTTGTTATGATGCGAGCAGCTGAGTTCTGGACCAGTTGTAGTTTATGGAGTGATTTCTGAGGAAGGCCGAAGAGGAGAGCGTTGCAGTAATCCAGTCGGGAGGTGACAAGGCTTTGCACAAGTATGGCAGCAGTGTGTGGGGTAAGGGAGGGACGGAGGCGGTTGATGTTTCTTAAGTGAAAGTAGGCAGACCGGGTAATGTTATTGATATGGGATTGAAAAGATAGGGTGCTATCGAGGATGACACCCAGACTCTTAACCTGGGGGGAGGGGGAGATGGAGGAACTGTCAATAATAAGTGGGAAACTGTCGGTTTTGGAAAGAGTTGATTTGGTGCCGATGAGGAGAACCTCGGTTTTACTACTGTTTAATTGAAGGAAGTTGTTAGTGAACCAGGCTTTAATTTCACAGATGCAATTTGTGAGGGAGGTGGGGGGAAGAGAGGACGATAGTTGCGTGGAGAGGTAGAGCTGGGTGTCATCAGCATAGCAATGGAATTGGATGTTAAATTTGCGGAAGATATTGCCAAGGGGAAGGAGGTAGATGATGAAGAGGAGGGGCCCGAGTACAGAGCCCTGGGGCACGCCTGAGGTGACGGGGGAGGGGGTGGATTTGAGGGTCTTCAGTTGAATGTACTGAGTGCGGTCAGAGAAGTAGGAAATAAACCAGTCCAACGGAGTGTTAGTGATGCCAATGGAAGAAAGCCTACTGAGGAGAGTGGTGTGACAGATGGTGTCAAAGGCTGTACTCAGGTCGAGGAGGATGAGGATGGTGAGTAGTCCAGAATCAGATGCCATGAGGAGGTCATTGGTGATTTTGATGAGTGCTGTTTCAGTGCTATGGAGTGGCCGAAAACCAGACTGAAATTCTTCATACAGGCTGTTGGCAGAAAGGTGAGTATGGAGCTGGTAGGCAACTGTTTTTTCAAGAATTTTGGAAATGAAGGGTAAATTGGAGATAGGACGGAGGTTGTTGAAGTTGATCGGGTCGGCACCAGGTTTTTTTACAATTGGGGTGATGGCAGCAGTTTTGAGAGGTGTAGGGACAGTTCCAGTGGTGAGGGAGGTGCGGATGAAGCTTTGAAAAGATTTCATAGCCCTCAAACGTTTCTATAGTTTGTTCCATTACAGAACATGTCTGTATATATTTTGTAAGGTGCTTATGTGATAGACCAACATAAAGTTTTGCATAATTGTGAGGTGGAAATAATAATTATTTTTTTAAATTAACATTTTTTTAGTGTGGCATGTATCATTATTCAGTCCCTTTGTTGTAGTTAGTGCATCAAGTCTTTTAGGTGATATCTCTACCAGATTTGCACATATAGGGACTGCTGTTTTAATGTTTTGCTTCAGCCTGAGTGAGAGATGATAGAGAGTGTCTGTGGCTGTCAACGTTTTAGTCTTGCCACAGATTGTCATTTGGATTCAGGTCTGAACCTGGAATAGGCCATTCCAACACATAGAATGTGGTTTAATCTAAACAATTTTCACGCTGTGTATTTGTGTTTACCGTCCTGCTTTAAAGTGTATTTTAAACATTTTTGACTTTATGAAATGATGGGCTTGTTCTTGCCACTCTTCTATCTTGGCCTGCCAACCGATTCTCCCACCTGAGCTGTGGATCTCTGCAGCTCCTTCAGAGTTACCATAATCTTATCTGCTGCTTTTCTGATAGGTGATATCCTTGCCCAGCAAGCTGGTTTAGGTGAGCAGCCTCATCTTGGTGGATTGGTAGTTTTCCTAACTATTTTCCAAGTTTTTTTTTTTAAATGGACTCAACAGTGCTCTGTTAGATTTTCAAAGCTTTGGATGTTGTTATCTATCCAAACTCTACTCTAAACTTCTCCACAACCTTATCACTGATCTGGCTGCTGTGTTCCTTCTTGGTCTTCATGATTATGTTTGATCACTGATGTTCTTCAACAAGCCTCTGAGGCCTTCACAGAACAGCTTCCCTGTAATGTTTGTATACTGAGGCTGATTTACACACAAATCAGCAATGGTTGCAATGTTTTTTTTAGGGGTATCAGAGTAAGTTTATCTGTTTATCAATGCAGATTTATATTTGGAAACAATTTTGAAAAACGGTGAGTCATTTTCCTTCCATTTCCTAATTATGCATTACTTTGTAATGGTTTAGCCCATGCCCTGAAGCTTGTAGTTGTGGACTGTCAAAATGGGAAAAAGCTTCTGGCATATGCGCACGTTCGGAAAAGGCAATGCATGGAGGTTTGAATAAAGGCAATGAAAAGCTGCACTTCTAACATGTCAAGAGTGGGTAAAAACTGCATGCTTTGTTAGATTTTAGAAGAGAAATACCACTTTTATGCAGCTGATGAAGAACAGAATATTGTGAATATCACTTATTTTTTTCAGTGAAAACTCAAACTAAATTTCTAATTGAAATTTTTCTTTTTCAGAGCTTTCTGTTTTACAGCATACATCTGAATGCCCAATTACTTTTGTGACATCCTCAATGCCGCTTTGCAAAAACGCACACAGCAAACACACTTCCTAGTAGTAAAGAGCGCCTCTCTTGAGAACTATGCTCCCCCCAGCCGGTTACAGGGAGGCTCTAAGTGCTCTGTAATAGCCAACAATCAGCACAGAATGGATAGAAACCAATGTCTCGCCCTCAGGAAAGAAATATAAATAAATAAGATGAATAAATAAAAGCCCTGTGTCCTCACAACCGCATATTGCATTCAGCATGTGTTTTAAAATGAATATAGATTGGAGGTTGAAATATTTATGGCGCAGGCGTGGTGGGGTGTAGGTGGGTGGGTGGGGGGTTTGTGGGAGGGTGGGGGTTAATGGTGTGAAATCTCATCCCAAGTGCAGGAAAAAAACACCCCCCAAAAATATTTAATTTATTTATTGTTTGTTTACTTGTTTGGAGAGTCTTGCAAAAGCATTAATACCTCTTAAATATTTGAACATTTTGTCACGTTACAACCACAAATTTTAATCTATTTTGTTGAAATTTTTGTCACAGACCAACTATTGTAGCACATTATTATGAAATGGAAAGAAAAATATGCACAATTTAAAATCTTTTTACCAGTGAAAAAATAAAAATAAAAAAATCTGAAAGTGTGGTGTGCATTTATCCTTCCTGACCATCCATCCTTGGTCCTATGTCCATCAGTCAGTTGGTGAGGGGCGGGGTACACCATGGACAGGTCACCAGTCTATCACTGGGCAGGTGTGCACATATGCAGTCCCATTTTATTAAAATTACGTAGCTATCCTGTACTAGTCCTGTTAAAACATTGCCTGTGTTTTTATCTAGTTAAGTAAAATCTTGCTCCCCCCGTCAAGTAAATAAATTACAAAATGTTTGTGATGGGTTTCTGTTTGTTAACTCCCATAAGCTAAATTCAGTTTCTGTGCTTATTGTCTCTGTCCTATACCATGTGCTTTTTTGCCATCTGCTATAAACCCCCACAGTGCTCCTGATCTCTATGATCATAAAGTCCAGGTCACTGCTTTTGTAGTTTAAAGTGTGAGTCATATTTTTTCATTGCTACATCAGAGATCTGCCTGTTCTGCAGTATTACCTGAGAAGCCACTTAAAGTATACTATGTATTTTGTTGTTGTAGCTCTGGAAACTGTTTCAGACAAAATGTTTTTTGAAATTACAAATTATAGCTGTGACATCCTGTGATCACCTCCACCACCCCTTTTCAAAGCTACTTGTGGGTTAATAGGAACATTTTTGACCAATCTGTATAATCTGACCCAATCTGTATAATATGATTGAACTAAAGTGCCTTGAGATGACATGTTTCATGAATTGGCACTATATAAATAAAATTGAATTGAATTGAATATGACACACTTGACTAAAAGGAACGTTTTAAGTATTAAAACTTAAATGAATAATCTGGCTTTTGTAAAGTAAATACAATTAGCTCAGACTAAACACCGTCAATTATACTGGAGTTAAGCATGTGAGAGGGGAAGTGTGAGAATGGGCCTCAGAGACATGCTCCTGTGTTGTGAAAACAAATACAGATGGCTGGATAGGATGGGATCTGACTACCAGAAAGACCAGGAAGCAGATGAAAACCGAAATCAGAGGAAACTGATGAAAACCGAAATCAGAGAGCGGCACTAATTGACTGGCATGTGAGTTACGAAATAATGATAATATTACTGTTAAAGTCTTAGTGGTGTGTTTCTAGCAGGTAGATGTTATAGACAGTTGAAGACATATGGTATATAATAGGCGACAACCTTTTTCTGTTGCTATTTGACATCAAATCGGACCAAACCTTTCCTATTTTAGGCCACTCATTGTTACCAAAGTTACTGCATGGAACGTTTTAAGTATCCAAACTTCAATGAATTTGAAGAAATTCATTGAAGTTTGCGAAATGCCAAAATAAAGAAAGTGAGATATTTTTTAGAGAATTTCTTAGTTTCCCGTGAGATTCAATTGTTTCCATATGATAACATTAAAATACCTTAATTGGTGCATAGTGGAAGTTTTGAAGTTATATATAATTTATTCTCTTTCTCATAAATGCCCTTTCAATTGCCCAATGTATAAAACGAGTTATCTTCTATTTACCACAGTTGCCTCTATGGGCTTCTATAGACGTGTTGCATATGCTCTCTTTCACCTGGCTACTTTGTTGAGTCCCCACCATAATCAATGTATTAGTGAGAGAATACGGACTAGCGTCGATATTTATATGTTCCGTACCTCAGAAGACATTACGCCGCTAAACAAAAGACTTGTGCAGTTGCAGTGGCAGATGCTTTTTCCTCTTCTACCATGCACATGCACAACACTGGTGTCATTTCAATTTGTCGCCAGAGGGGTCAGACGTCTGCAAAAACCCTGGAGCTTACGCTATGCTCCTTTAAAGCTAGAGTCGCAATTTTGTTGGAAGTTTTGAATAACTGCGCAAATGTAAGACCGTCTTACCTGCTCTTCCGCTCCTCAGAGAGATCGCGTGAAAAAAATCTCCCAAATCCACTCTGGTCTTATTTCTTTCTACTGAGGCCTTCATCTTCTTCTCATATACATTAACTTCTTCGGACTCTCAGCCATGTTCAAAGTATACAGTGGGAGCAGCGGAGCTACAATGAACGGCTAACACTGAAGTTAACCGCTAAGCTAACCACATACATAAACACTAGAAGTGTCCATGCAGAAACTAACAAGGAACATTCACGCACACTGGCGTTACGTGAGCGCATCAGAATGATTGGCCTGTGGGACAACCAAAAGATAAGGCGATACCTCCGGAGCTTGAGGGACAGAGGAGAGTGAGGACAGGAACAAAACTATGACAAATCACTGCACTTCGCACCAAAGAGCAGTGACTGGTTAGATATTTTACAGTCCTGGAGCTCACGCAGAGATGGATTTTTTTATCTCCTTTTTCTGAATACATAATTTATTATCTACTTTCAGGATGGAAGGACGATTTTACCCAGTATAATAAAAAGTGTTTCTGAATAGGATTACCAACTATAGCTTCAAACAATTTAAACATGCTTTCAAAAGGTTTTGCTAGGTCAATGATAACATTTGATTTAGATTTGATTGACTGATTGATTGATTGATTGATTGATTGATTGATTAAGCATGCAAGTGACCATAACACATACAGTGAAAGAAAAACTTGTTTGCCTGGTCAAAAGAGTGAGTAGAAGTGTAAATGAATGCTATACTCACCTATTCTTTCTGCATCATATACAACCAGCCTTTTTGCTGACTATATAAATTGTAAACAGGATTTCAGAAATTATGTAGATGCATGGTGTATTATTTGATTGTTAAATATATATAACATATTTTTTATTTTTATTCAATGAACCTAACGATACACAGAGATTCTTCAGTATATACACACATAGTTACACGATATACATACTGTACCCACATACAGACAAAAAAAAAAAAAGAGAATCACTAGTTACTTTCAGCCCTGGTTTCTATATCCACTGATTATATTATTGCATAATGATTAGAAATTGTTCAAATTTGGACACTGCTTTAATTCCATATTCAGATCCCTCATAATGTCACATCACAAACTGATACAAAGAATAATTTCCTGGTGGTGCAGACCATTTTGTGCTTCAAATTCAAACTTTCAGCATATTGGATACTTCTTGCCAGAAATGGAACATTTTTGGCGTCTGATCATTTCTTGCTTTATTTTTTTTAATGTCTGTAACTTAACTGTCTTAAATTTACCAGTGTAGATGTTCTGAACAGTGGGCCAGTATGATCCAGACAACAAGAGTATTCTGGAGTATTATAAATGGATGTAGTGAAGTTATTGCCCCAAAGTTCTGCACAATAATTTAAATATGGAAAGACCAAACCTGATTAAGGATTGGGGGATTTGGGGTCAAACACAGACTTGGCTTTACTGAGTGTCACGATTTGTTTATGGATGAACCCAGAGCCACAACACACGGGACTAAAATTGAGAGTTTTTATTGAAGGGTTGATGGGAAGATGGATGATGTAACCGGAGAGGCAGGACTGCACAGGAACAGGGGTTTAGATGAGGGCAGGAGCTGACGGCCCGGAGACAGAGTCCTTGGAGCCCAGAGAAATGCAGCAGAGTCCACAGCTCGGCAGAGAGCTAGCCAGAGCACAGCAGCAGGCCCTTCAGCATGGCAGAGAAGCCACAGCTCGGCAGAGAGCTAGCCAGAGCACAGCAGCAGGCCCTTCAGCACGGCAGAGGGGAACCAGAGCAAGGCAGCAGGATCCACAGCTCGGCAGAGAGCTAACCAGAGCACAGCAGCAGGTTCCACAGCACGGCAGAGAGTGAGCCAGAGCACAGCAGCAGGTTCCACAGCACGGCAGAGAGTGAGCAAGAGCAGAGCCACAACGGGATTAGTAGCTTGGCAGGTGAATACTGGCAGGTCAGAGTCTCAACAGGATTAGCAGCTGGGCTGGATGAATACTTGTAGGCCAGAACCACAGCAGGATAAGCAGCAAGGCAGGGTGAATACTTGCAGGTTAGAGTCACAACAGGATAGTTGCACCGACGAGACTGGAATAATCCATGGCAAGCTGAGGTAAAAGAGAAGCAGAGGTGGCAGGATTCCAGCAGCAAGCAGAGAACACTCAGGTAGACAGGCAAGGAGTAGGTGTTGCATGATGACGAACCGGCAGATGAGTGGAAGCAGAGGGAGGCTTAAGTAGGGAGACTGGCAGGTGAAATGAGTCTGGCTGATTAATGACTAACAAGTGTGACTAACTGCAGAGGGAGTGAAAGAAAAGCTAAGTGAAGGGAAGGAGGAGCTGAAAACTAACAGAAAATAAAGTCAAATCATAACAAAAACCCTAACAAGGAGGAAAAACTGAAAACTAATAACAAACAAAAACCAGGTCAAAATTAAACCCTGACACAGAGGACAAATATGCTTTTTGACATTTTTTTGATAATGTATTGGATGTGAAGTTTTCAGTTAGCTTTGTTATCAATAATTACTCCAAGAAATTTATTTTCCATGCACTCTTTCAATTTTTACTCCACCAATCTGTTTCTTGATGTCATCATTCAATTTACAATGTCCAAATATCATAGATTTTGTTTTGGTTAAGCTTAAGGATAATTTGTTCTTTTCAAACCATAGTAATGTTAATTTCTGTCACTACATCACATTACAGAAGAGTAGTAGATGTAGTAGTAGTAGTGTTGTCTGCAAATAGTACAAATTCCAAGTCTCTGAGACTTTAGAAATGTCATTAATATCTAATGTAAAACGTTTAGGACTCAATAGTGATCCCTGTGGTACACCACAAATAATATCAAAACATGTTGAATAGATGCCATCTAGTAGAACAACAATTCTACTGAGTCCATATTTTCTGACTTGTCAATTAAAAAATTATCATTAATATCAAGTATAAAATGCTTCCTTTATATCTATGAATATGCTGAGATTTTTGTTGTCTAGACCATGGGTTAGTCCCTCTCCATGATTCCCAGAGCTGTAGAGAGTTGTGACCTAAAGCCATATTAATTTTCAGTTATAATCTTATTATTTTAAAGAATATGTTCAGTCTGTCATTAAATAGATTTTCCAAAAGGTTAGAAAATTGTAAAAGCAATGATACAAGTGTATAATTTGGGTACTTCTGATTTTTGTCAATTTCTGTGTAACAGTAATACTTTGAGAGCCATTTTCACTTTTGTGGAAATGATCCAGTGTAATGACCATACGTGGAGAACCAGATTTTCAAGCTGACACAGAAGGTATATATTCTTAAAAGTGTATTGTCAGAAGTGAAGACGGTGGATGACAGGACAGGCAATGGTTGCAACGTTTGATGAATGTGGATGGCAGGAATTGACCATGTGAAGATGGCAGAAACTGGCTGCCCCGGTGATGATGGCTTGATACAGGCAGAACAGGAGAAGATGGCTGAGATGGACTGACCAGGTGATGGTGGTGGCAAGTGACCCAGAGCAAATGCAGATGAGTTTTCAGGGAAAGCAGAGCAGACGCTGGATCCTCACAGGAAAACACGAAGAAGTCGGCGGTGCACACAATCACTAGAAATTGGGTCTAGTAAGGGCAGGGCTAAATCAGAATCAACAGGCGACACACACAGAGGGGTAACTCACGGGCAGTGAGTAGAGGGGCGTTCTGGCAGGGAGTGGTCGTGTGAGTCAGATATAAGTAGGTGGAGTAACAGGTGAAAGACTTGGCCTAATTAGAAACTGATTCATGTGAGCTGAATGGTGATTGGGAAGAGAGGAGCATGGAATGAAGAAGGATCAGCCAATCAGTACAAAACTATAAACCAGTTTGGAATGATAAATTATAGATGAACATTAATGGTTGTGAAATTCCCTCTGTACGTGCTTGTCAAACTGGTCGAGCGGCCATGGAAGTGGGACCCAAACGGTAGTCAAAAAAACAAAGCAATCTAGCATCTGTGGCATTTTCTTGTTTTTTTATTTATTTTGTAGCCAGCAGTGTAACCAAACAGAACTACTAACAACAAATGACAAACAGCTTAAATACAAATGAACCTAAATTGGGAAAAACTATTACTAGGGTTGCATCATATGAAAATGGAAAAATACACTACACTATTTACACTAGACAAAGAGCAAACAAAACAATACATTTATAAACTAATACAAACTGAAAATATCTTAAACACATTACAAAAATTACTTGAAAATCTGTATCAACATAAAAATCTGCTCTGGCCAGCATCACCCCTCTTTAATCTGCCTCTTAGTTTGAGCCATACCGGGAACCAATAAATTGTGTGCAAATCCCTGGGGACTGTTTTGTCTGCGCACCTGAGAGTTACACCCCAGGATGAGGTCCCTCCACTGCAGATGAAGACAGGCCCAGAAAACAAACACAAATTCCGACCAAACAAAATAAACAAAAAGGAAAAACCAGTTGATGATTTCTTTAACTGTTTTCTATTAATGCATTTTTATGCAATTTGTCATGCTCATTGTTACACCCTCCATAACATTTTTCAGGAATGCCATGCTGATTCCAGGTAAATCTGTGTACTTTTTGGTCCTAAATATATATACTGTATCCAAAAGTTTTTTTTCTATGACAAGTTTAAGAAACATTGAGTATGGGTTTCTCCCCACTGACCCTTGCCAGTTTAAATCCTGCAGAATGTTATTTCTATCATTTTTTGTGTAACTTTTATTAATCGAATTATGCGATGCACTTTAATAATGCTATTTAATGTACACCAGATTCATCTAATATTGTTTTTATTTTCCTATACTACTTTTTGTAATATTCCTTCTCACACAATCTTAATATTTATTTCAATGTATTTTTATATCTTTTATTTTTTAAGTTCCATCTCTTTAGTCCTTAAACATAAAACATTTTGGTGAAGTGAATTTTCTTCTTTTACAAGCATTTAGGAGTCCTTTTGTCAGCCATGGACAAACTACTATACTTTTATTTTCAATTCAATTTCAATTCAATTTTATTTATATAGCGCCAATTCATGAAACATGTCATCTCAAGGCACTTTACAAAGTTAAGTTCAATCATATTATACAGATCGGGTCAGATTATACAGATTGGTCAAAAATGTTCCTATATAAGGAAACCAGTTGATTGCATCAAAGTCCCGACAAGCAGCATTCACTCCTGGAGAAGCGTAGAGCCACAGGGAGAGTCGTCTGCATTGTCCATGGCTTTGCTGCAATCCCTCATACTGAGCAAGCATGAAGCGACAGTGGAAAGAAAAACCACCCATGAGCGGGAAGGAAAAACCTCTAGCAGAACCGGGCTCAGTATGAACGGTCATCTGCCTCGACCGACTGGGGGTTACAGAAGACAGAGCAGAGACACAACAAGAGAGACAAAAAGCACAGAAGCAAACATTGATCCAGTAATCTGTTCTACATTAGATGGTAATAGTCGGTGATCTGTCTTCTCTGGATGATGTCACAGTTAACAGAACGTCACACCAGGTGTACCTACTATGAAGAAAAAAAGAGAGAGAACAAAAAGTTAAAATTTGCATTACATTGAAATGACAACAGTCATTTCAATGTAATGCAATGCAAATCTGGAGAACAGTAGACTGGAGAACAGTAGAAATCAGTAGAGTGAGAAAAATAGGCCCTGATGTCCTCCAGTAGCCTAAGTAACTATAGAGGTAGCTCAGGGTAACATGAGCCACTCTAACTATAAGCTTTGTCAAAAAGGAAAGTTTTAAGATTAGTCTTAAAAGTAGACAGGGTGTCTGCCTCACGAACCAAAACTGGGAGTTGGTTCCACAGGAGAGGAGCCTGATAGCTAAAGGATCTGCCTCCCATTCTACTTTTAGAGACTCTAGGAACCACCAGTAGACCTGCAGTCTGAGAGCGAAGTGCTCTGTTAGGAACATACGGGGTAATCAGAGCTCTGATATATGATGGAGCTTGATTATTAAGGGCTTTATACGTTAGAAGAAGAATTTTAAATTCTATTCTTGATTTAACAGGAAGCCAGTGAAGGGAAGCTAAAATTGGAGAAATATGATCCCTCTTGTTGATTTTCATCAGAACTCTCGTTGCAGCATTTTGGATCAGCTGAAGACCTTGAACTGCATTTTGTGGACTTCCTGATAGTAAAGAATTACAATAGTCCAGCCTTGAAGTAACAAATGCATGGACTAGTTTTTCAGCATCACCCCTGGACAGAATGTTTCTAATTTTGGCGATATTCCGGAGGTGAAAAAAGGAAACTCTGGAAACCTGTTTAATATGGGATTTAAATGACATGTCTTGGTCTAAAATAACACCAAGATTTTTTACTTTACTACCAGAGGCCAAGTTAATGCCATCCAGATTCAGTGATTGATTAAGAAGTTTATTTTTTGAGGACTCTGGTCCAAAGATTATAACTTCTGTCTTGTCAGAATTTAAGTGCAGGAAATTTAAAGTCATCCAGCTTTTGATGTCATCAAGACATGACTGCAGTCAAAGTAATTGATTGGATTCATCAGGATTTATGGATAAATATAGCTGAGTGTCATCAGCATAACAGTGGAAATTAATCCCATGCTGTCTGATAATTTTGCCAATCGGAAGCATATATATAGTAAAGAGAATTGGTCCAAGGACTGATCCGGAGTCAAATTGTTCATATTTGTACACCTACCTGGCAAATAAAGCTGATTCTGATATGGATTGATGGGTGGATAGTTTTGCCTGTATAGTGTATGTAGTCCAATTAAGATCCAATTAAATAAGGTTCTAATCAAGCCAGACAACAACAGAATAAAGATTCGGTTGATCATTTATTGCCAGTTGGTAAAAAGTGACCCATCTATGGAAGCCGAACTTTGCAGCAGTCTCTCATCTGGAGAAGGCATTTGTTGACACTGGAGACGTGATGATGTTTGTCCATTTTGACACTGCAACAGTTCATGTCAGAGATATTTCGTCATGTTACCCAGACATCGTCTGTAAAATATTGATCATTATTTAGAAATGAATTTACAGTTTTTAGCAGTAATTTTAGAAATGCAAGGATGCAGATGTCTTTAACCACTCATAAAGGCACACTCAGAGTGAGACAGTATGAAGACCTGTAGTCCATTCTGCGCTCCAGTTTAAGCATCTGATTTGAGCAGAGCAGACAAGCGAGAGCAGCGTGCCCTAGAGTCATGTAAAATGCAAAGGAATATACTACTCTATTAAAACCTCCTGATAGCACAGACAGGCAATGCACACATACTCAGATTCTCACATGCACTCTGATTTTTCTACACACAATTTAAAGCACTCATGATTAAAACTGTCATATTAGACGGTACCATTGTGCAATTCTTGATTATGACTAGATTCGGATTATATGCATCTAAATGCCAACATATTAGTACAAACTGGAATGATCAAAGCCGTATTCATTTCATGTGAGTTATGTAATCAGATCCAGGGATGTGTTTAGTCTCAGTTAACATAAAGGAAAAATCTGTTTCTTCAACCAACACAGAACTGACCCAAATTCAAAGCTGCAGTTTGTTAACCATCTTCCTGGCACCTCCTGGTCCCAACTTGTCATCTGGTATCTCTTCCACAACACTTCGGAGTGCACTCCTAAGTGTACTTAACTCTAGCACGACCACATGTTCTTGTTACATTATTAAACCCTCCCAACAGACTATCAACTTTTTACTCTGCCTCCTGCTTGAAGTTGGATTTTTTTTACCGTTCCACCAGCTCTCGGCTAAGCCCTCCCCCAACCCCCACTGACTTTTTACATTCACATCTACACCTCAACGCTATATTTACTCTTAAGAGGGCTTAGTTTTCTGTCTAAACGAATTGGCTTTGTGATTTGTAAGGAGAAAAAAAGGTGTCAGTGGTGGATCTCTGTCAGGCGTCATTTTAAAATAAAAATGTTTATAAATGCCCGCTGTGTTGCAAGGCAGAATAAGATGATGTCAAGCTTGGTCATCTGCTCATCTCCTGTCTGTTTGCCTGATTTGCCTGCAGCGCAGTAATGAGCATGGCGCTTCCCTCTTCTTGGTGAGCCAGAGGTTAAACAGGGTTACTGCAGTGATGTGTAGTCGTGCATTTCTCTTCACGAGCATATCAGAGCATCCAAATCTCTATATGTGTGCAAAAAAAAAAAGGAACAAAACACTTGGAGAAGAGCTCAGGTAGCAGCGTGTATGGAGATCCGTTACTTCCTGAGTTCTCCTGTGATTTCAGCGCAGCTATTTTTTCTTTTACACATTTCTGTTACACTTTGCTCTCTTTCTCTCTTGCATGCTTCTCTAAAATGCTCACTCACCCCGAGCCACTTGTTTATCCGTATAATGTTTGTTCCTGTCAGGGACAATATGTTCTATCTCTACCACAGTCCACTCAGTTATTCTTCCTATGGCCCTTGGGCTGTTCTAAGTCAGCCTGTGTCCTGAAAACACCTTCTTCTCTGACCAATGGAGGACTTTAACTATTTATGGCTGTAAAAGGTACGCTCCGTACAACCAAAGAAGCTAAGCAACATTAAATCTAGAGTGAAAGAGTATTTTTTTTTTAAATGCAGAATGCATACAGAGATCATTTTAGGATGTCAGAAAAAATCCAGACACTTCTGAAAAAAACATTCCCCTATCTATAATAATATACAGTAATATAATATACAAGTAAACATTATTTTTGCAATAACAAAGAACATGTAAAAAAACGTACAGGTCCTTGTAAAAAGTATTTAAATTCACACGATTTCAAGTTTTCCTATACACAATAGGGTAAAAAGATAAGTTTGCAGCACACTTTAATTTCCTTAAGACTGAACACAGAAGTGTGTCACATTTTTAACATTGTAGGACTTCCTTTCACAGCAATTGCAACTGCAAGTCTCTTGGGGTATGTCTCTGAAGCTTAGACTGACCGTTTTCCCTATTCTTCTTGTTGAGTTATTTACGTTTGAGTTGAATTGGACTAAAAAAGTCAAATCATTTCCATTTTCAAGTAATGCCACACAGTCGTGGATGTTGACTAGGCTATTCTAACACATGAATATGCTCAGACCTAAACCTGCTGGAAGGTTAACCTTTGTCCAAGGTTTACATCTGGGATTGTCCTTTTAACACCTACATCATCTTTTTTAGCAACTCTGACCAGCTTACTTCTCCTTGCTGAAGAAAAGCATTCCCACAGCATGTTGCCGCTACCACCCTGCTTCTCTGTGGGGCTGGTTCCTGTACAGTGTCAGGTTTTCACTACACATAAAATCTTACATGAAGGCAAGAATGTTTACTTTTGGTCCACTTGTTTGCTGTGTTCCTTAGTTGGTTTGTGGTAAACCGAATCTTCTTTTCATTAATTAATAACCTAGCCCACTGTATGTAAGGTGAGGAAGAAACAATGTATAGTTGACCAGATGAAGAAAAAGTGAGGACACATGAAGATAAACAAAGACAAAACCTGGATTTTTTTTGTACTTACATTGCTATTAATAGCAACATGGAGCTTCTCTAATAAGCCAAAAAGTAAAATGGTTGAAACATGTTGAAAGGAGAGCAAAAAAAGCCTTATATTAGCTGCTATTAGCAGACGCAATAACTACCAGTAGCCTTGAAAATTGAATTTCAACCCTTGAGGTTTTGCACCTTTTGTGAAATTAAAACCAGAAACTTCAATATACAGTATTTTATTACAATTTTCACGAGACAGACCATTTGCATTCAATTCCTTTTATTCTGATAGCTCCTGAATAACACGCAGTTTAATCAACTACCTTCAGAAGTCACCTAATTGGTAAATTATATTGCTACAGCATGCAAATTATTTTAGCGTGAAGTGCAGTCTGACCAAGCCAAATTCCAGGTCTCCTTTTTATTAGTCATAAAATATAATTAGTACGTAGCAGTCGCTCCATCTTGGCTATAAATCAAGCACCTGAACACAACACGTCTCAGTCAGGGCTGAAGCCTGCAGGGGAATATTAGATGCTCTACTACAATTGCAAGGAGCTAGAAGGGTTTGTTGTTTTAGAAGTGGGCTACCTTTACCTATACAGCAAACCAAGGGGCAAAATGAGCAGACGGATAATAAATAAATAACATAAACAGTATACACACATGATGGAAATAAAAAAACATGAGGACAAAATAAGTGATTCTTGTCGGTCTGGATTTGACATGGAGATATCCTGGAGGCATCCACCCTTTCTTCTGGATCACTAAAAGCCTTGAAACACTTCTTGACTCAATATTGGCGAGGTGTGTGAAGATAAATAAATAAGTGAATAAGAAACATTTCAAGGCTAAAAACGCTCTTATCGCAGTGGTTCCTTGTATGCCCTTTGGCCATCCAGCAGAGGAACATGTGTCCCCTTTACAGAGTTGTGTGTGTGTGTGTGTGTGTGTGTGTGTGGGGGGGGGGGAATAGAGAACCATCAATTTGTACAAAGTTTGTACAAATTAAGAGACAAAACTATATGTCATTTGATAATTTATGTGGTTTTATTTCAGTTTTTCTTAGTGTAACGTCTAATGTGTTGCAAAAAGGGGCTGACAGGGACTTCATCTCCATCAACCTGTCCTGTACCACATGTCTTTGAAATGCATTGTAATGATATCATAAGCTACATACAATCCAGTGCGTCTGCATGCAATGAAAAACTGTATGTCTACTTCCTGATTTATGATGCCGTATCGGTAATCAATATGGCTCTTTTAAGTCCTTTGGATGCAGTGATTGATACTTGGAGTGGTCAGCATATGGACCGGGAATCCGAGCTGTACGTCTGAGCGTTCCCATATGGGTAACAGTATATGCAATGCAGTCAGTGCATTTATTGTTTGTGCTCAAGTGAATTAGTTAGAAATAAAAAAAAGAAGAAAGTTAGAAATATAACAGAAAAAGGGAAGTTTGGCGATCACTAATAAAGCTTTTCAAGGTGGGGTTTAATATACTTCTCACTCATCTAGTAGAATACCCGAAAACTTGTTTTTGCCATAATTATTTCATTGCTATATTCTTGAAAGTACCTCCATGGTTGAGCTTATAGTTCTTGTCTCTCTTTCATGTGAGAGTTGATTTGACAGCAGGGTTAGATGGAGATAAGACGATACAGAGGCCTCTTTTTGGTCATCTGTCAGCGGACTGAGACAAGAAGCCCCCTGACTGACATACTTTACCTCCAGCAAGGGACGGGAGAAAGGGCAGCTACTTTGATTGAGCTTTGATTAAATGTTGTTAACAATCCAGAGAACTGGTCGGGCTTTTTTTTTTGTAAACCTGGCTGGCAGATGAGCAAAGTGACCACGGACAAAAGCTACAAAGAACTCCTCGATTGAGCTTCAGGGACACTAAGATCGCTCAGCTGGCACAGAAAGCTGCTGCTGAAATAAGCTGTCATGCCGCCATGTCAATAGTAGCTTTTGACAGAGTCAAGAATTGTATGTTTGTCACTGCGGGTTTTGCTTGTAAAAAGCTGTTAGCAGAAAGCTTAGAATAAATGTACATTATCTATAAGTGACAGAAAAGAAACAAAAGGTTTTGTTTGGATTCACTCAAAGAGTTGTTGCCATAAACTTTTTCTCCGCTTATGCAAAAGTTATTTTGCAGCTTTTAGCCTTCATCTTACCTGTGTTAGCAGCTTGTGAGGCTGCTCCAAATTATTACCGAGGAATGTTTCATCCGGGGCGATGAAAGACAACAACCGCACTCATCTTATCAGCTCCTGGTGATCAGGTCAGATACTCAAATCCCTGCGTGGGGGATAAAAGCTGTCCAAAGCAGGAACACGAAAATAACACTCTCATTCTGTTTTTTTTCCCAATGCAAATGATCATTTAAAGTGCAGATTGTTTTGTATTTGAGTTCATATCTGTTTTTTTATACGTTAAAAATGGTTTGTAATTTTTTTGTGCCTTTTGATTGCAGAAATAAAAGTTGCAATAAAAAAGTCCTTGAAAGGGAATGGAATGTCATAGAAAATACGTTTATTTTACTGATCTAATTCAAAAAGTGAAACTCTACACCAAGAGTGACATATTTAACAGCTGTGTTTGTATTTTAAAATGTAAACATTATGGGCAACTGCTAATGAAAACATGAAATAAATTTTCTTATTAGATGGAAATGTTATAAAAGACCAATAAAAAGGCCGAAATGTGTGCAGTTCACTCTGTCCAAATGTTTCTTCTCTTGAAGGTACTTGTTGCCGTGGTTCTGCCTATTGCCTATTGCTTTTCCAATTTTTCTCAAGTCTCCTCCTTATCCTTTCAAGTGATGCTGAACTTTTCATCTACTAGTCAGTGATCTTCCCTATGACTATGTGGACAGTAAAACATTTTTGCACTAGAAATTGGATTTTAAGGGTCTCGTGTAATTTTCTAATTTTCTGAGAACAGAATTTTGGGGCTTGATTAGTTGTAAAGTCAAACCACAACAAACACTTAAAATATGTAATGGATTTGTGTAAAAAGCTTCACTTTTGGATCATCAAAACAATGTTTTTTTTAAATGATATCCTTCCTGCCATGCAGCTGTAGACGAAGGACTTACTATAACTAAAATACTGACAAATTGAACACTTATTAGTAGCAATTGAAAGCTGAAATAGCAACAATAGAGAAATAGTTTACAAAAAAAATGTCTCATTTTTGACACCAGTCATTTCTTTGTTTCTCAGTTATATTCACTTTTTATTTACATGTGTAGACAATTTGTGATAAACACTGTTGTAAGCATTTAAATGTACATTAATATAAAGACAACAGTGACTTTAATTTATCACATGTAACAAATTTACATGCTTGTAAAAACAAGATTTGCACAGCGAGCCCACTTGCCATCCTCGTGTACAGACGGGAATCTGTGTTTGAGACATACACACGCCCTTTAGTTTGAGAAAAGTTCAATTTCAGACGCCGTCATATCTCATGTTTCTGCTGTACACTAAGGCCTAAGATTATTTATACCCCATGACAGATTTTGATTTAAAATTAGGTTAATTTAGCCAAGAAGTTTGCTTCTGATGGGAAATGGACAGTCATCTTTCAAAGGAGCACAGAGTTATATACAGAGCATCACAAAAAATCTGCTATTCATGTTTTATTAAAATGGTATCTTAAAATTTGCCTCTACGTTTCGCAAACCCTATTTTAAAATTGCTAACCAGTTTTTTGCATGTTTCTACTGATATGTCAGCAATTTGTCTTTGGTGACGGGCTTTGAGTTAGGAGGGCTTTGGTACCATCACCCTTACCTTTACCTTCTTCCATAGATTCACTATCAGAAAATATTGCAGGGTAAGCGAAACAGCATTGGTATCACTGAAAACATGAGTATTGTTGCTGTTGAACAGAAACCTTGTATCTGGAAAATTGGAGATTAAAATGTAAGCTACTGCTTCTCAATGCAAATTTACAATGTTTAAAAGTTTGGAATAATCTCTCCTGGATATGTATTAGTTGAACTACATTCAGATGGGAACAGAGATCAATAGAGCTGCTTCATGCAAGGAAAAAAGAAAAAAAAGTGGCCTATATATAAAATATGACTATGAAGTATGCTCAAATGCATATAAAAATTAAATAAATCCTTGAACAGCATATGATGAATTTGTACTGTTCTCAAAGTAGAGCAACAGGAAAAAAGTGAAACAAACTGGACCAAAGTGGAGCGTCCTAAAAAGTGACATTTTATTGATTCCTTGGGTAAGAAACTGTAACAAAAAGCCTTTTAAACACAAACAAGAACGGACACTTGGATATCAGATCTCAGAGTCCTTTACTTTGTGCTCAGAGCTGCACTGATTGCAACAGATTTCAGATGAGGTTCAACACACTGAAAGAGCGTGAGCGTGAAATTTTCTTTTAGTAATATGTAACGAAAAGGGAGGAAAACAACATACTACGACATAATAAAGAAATAACCCAAAACCAGGTTTCGGCTCGGCCTTATTCTGGGTGTTAGTGTACGTTTTTTATCCACATGGTAACCAGAGTCCTAATAAATAACCTTGACACGTTCACAACAGCTTGTGTTTTCCTGTGTGTGCAATTCAAGAAAGATGAATACATAACTCGCCGCTCATAATCCAATCTGTGACTGATTTAGCTGTCTGCTGCCCAGGAGCCAGCCAGGCGCTACGGGATACCCCATCCAACACTCTGCTTTCCCAACTCCGGGACACTGAGACACCGGGATACCCCCGCGGGGCCCGCGCCAAGCCAGAGCAAGGCTGATCACCTTAGTCTAAAGTGACGTGACTGCAGAACGCAGAGGCGCACACACTTCAGGTTGTGTGCATGCCGGGGACTTTCAGAGGCGATGCTGCATTAAGTAAGGATGTGTGCGTTGGCCTGTGGTGTAGAGTGTCGTCCCTGAAGGGGCTTGAGAGGTGTGCGTGTGTTTGATCTGCCGTACGTATTTAAGTCTCCGAGGCCGCGGGAGATTGAGTGTTGTATGTTTTGGCATGTTCACTTGAATGTAACAGAGACAAAAAAAGAGTCCTAGAGAAATGTTTCACTGCATAGTAATGGCACATTGGAACAGGCTGAAAGACGTCCACAACCACACAAAATACACAAAGGAAATACTTGCTGGCATTAATCCTCGGGCAATGGATTGGAATAGCCATTCCCTCAACGTCTGGACAATAATCATCACTATGATTTTCACCACCGTCTTTCAAATCTTCACGGCTATTGCCTCTGGCTCTTTTTCATCTAACATACAAATACTCCCTTTGTTGCTGGGCTCAGAAAAAAAAGCCAGTCTGAAAACATACTGATTGATTAATACCTAAATTACTCCTCATGAGAAAAAATCCAGACTTCTAGCCTAATGAAGGAGAAACATCCCAATAATAAGCTAAAACTCAAGCATCTGGCGTCATGCAAAAGTAAATGATACACCTTGGATTTTTCTACATTTTGTATGATTACTAACACAAACCTCTATATATATCATTAGGATTGTATGTAATAGACCTACACAAAAATATGCTATTTAACCAGGAAGTCCCTTGGATAAAACCTTTTCTACAAGGGAGACCTTGCCAAGGGGCCCACCAGTACAGTAATACAGAATAAAAAAAAGAAATAGCACTCAAGTAATTAAAAATAAAAATTGTAGGTGTTCCAACAGTTACATTATTCAGAATGATAGGTTTTCAGAAAGGTTTCAAACTTCCTCAGGGCAAAAAAGATGCTGAGTTGAAGAGAGCCTTGTGATATGTCCATGATCAACATTCTGCATAGCAAACTATTGCTTGATTTAAGCCCCTTTTACTACATTACCCCAACATAGAATCAAACCATCCATCCTTCTTCTATACCCACTTATGCATGCAGAGTCACTGGAGGGGGGCCACTGCCCATCTCCAGCTGTCACTGGGTAAGAGGCAAGAGTGCGCCCTGGATAGGCGTCCAGTCGACCACAGAGCAACACAGTGACACACCGGACTAACAATCATGCATTCCCACCCTCATACGTATTTAGTGTCAATTTAAGGAGACATTAATTAATTTAACATGCACATTTTTAATTGTTGAGGAAAACTGGAGTAGCCATAGAGAACCCTTCTATGCACAGGGGGAATATATAAACTACACACAGAAAGGCCCAGGTCAGGATTCAAACCTAGGACAATGATGCTGCAAGGCAAGAGAGCTAACAGTTGCCCCACCATGCAGCCCCCATCAGAGGTCACCTAATATCATGCACAAATTAGTAAAGAGAGTCCACCTGTGTAAGATTTAATCTTAGTATAAATCCAGCTGTTTCTATGAAGGCCTCAGACATTTGCTGGAGAACATTAGTGAACAAACAGCATCATACTGACCAAGGAACACATAAGATAGGGCAAGGAGAAAGATCAAGGATCAAGAATTTTTGTTGCCACCATGTGTTACAATGGTGAACTTTTTTGAGACAGACCCCTGCTCAGGATGTACACAGATAACATAACACACAGACATGACAGACGTAGTGTTTCCACACTTTTTTTTAAATATATCAATGAAATCAGTTCATTGCACTGATCAAACACACTTCCTGTGAAGCTTAAATGTGAAAATAGTGTTCAGGTCTAAGACTCGCACTGAGTCCAAAATGTTCGCGATCAGTCCCTTTGCGAGCAATATGAATTAGTGTTATTGCATGAATAAATCCCTCAACAATGCACTGATGCCCGCAGTAAATTCTGTGCAGCAACCTTAAAGGAACAATAAGTAATAAAATACCTAGTGATTAAAATCAGAAGAACACATTGTTGTGCAATTATACACTGTTTAAAGTTATTTAATGTTTAATAAATAACTCTCTGTTAGGTGGATATCAGCTCTTAAGCTGATATCAGGACAATGGTTGAAAGTGATGATTTGAGCGCTGGAAATCTTTTAACAACAAACTCTATATACACATGGAATAAGGAGTGACAACTTTCCTTCAAGTTCAAGAATTTAACAGAAATAAAATGAACATCCAGAGAACATCTCTATAGAATGCTGTTTATCTGAATTAACACTACATTTCAATCAACAAATCCTCTCTACTAGGCTAGTGAAACTTAACTAAAACTACTAAGCAAAATGAAGATAAAAAGAAGCTAAGCTAAGGAACTATGTACATGCAAAAGAACACAAAAGACAAAACAAAGTGGTTGATCATCATCAGAATAATTCAGTGAATCCTGGTCCACTGTAGATCGGACTTAAAGAACACGGAATGGATTTAAATTAGCTTAACTAATTTAGAACATTTGGCATGTATTTTAACCCATTCACAATGCAAATGCCGAGTTTTTTCAGGAAATAACATTTTAAAGAATGATTTGCTCAGTAAAATCATTAACTTTAGGGGCACGCAATTTTATTAATGCGATTATACCTCCGGGAGGCTAGGGCTAATCCTAAAGTTAAACATAACGCCTTTAAATCGACATTAATATTCCCTATTAATGTGGTAATAACGCTCATAGCACTATCGAATGATGGAAGAGTGAAACGAGCAAGCTTTATGCTTGAAACGACCGTAACTTAATATCCGGAAACAGGAAGTCACCGGGAGCTAAATAGCATTTTGGCTAGCGGATTTTTGGCGCTAACTTTAAAAGCTTCCGCCTTATTTGTCATCATAATGAGAGAGCCGGATAACATAAACATTAATATCGGCAATTGCCTGATACAGAATGCTAGCATGAGCTACGTCCATTAGCTCTTTGTGTTTAAAAAAACATGTACACATTACACAAACTTTCCAACAAACCATGTAACTTTCCCTGTGTTTTCTCTGCTGTCGGTGCCTCGTGTGAGTTCGGTCCACTTTGGCCCTCCAAGGAAGAGAACAGTGAAAGCAGAGGATACATTGGTTCTTAGCCTGCTAGCCCGCTGCCGAAAGAGGTAGCAGCAGCAGAAATGCGGCCATGAGCTAGCTGAAACGTGGTAGGAGCACGCAGCTCCGAGGTCCTGCATACAGTCTCTGACCCAGTTGCAGTCGCAAATTCAGCTCCTTTTCGCTCTCAGCTTGGGAAAGTGGGTTCTGTGCCGACCTTTCGGCCGCTTCATGTTGTCTGGAATCAGCTTCCTGCAACAGCTGAAAAAAATAAACAAAGCTGTCTCGGCATTCTTTACTTCACGGCTCGTTGCCCAGAAGTCCAACTTAGCTTCGGTCGGGTCCATGAATCTCTGAAGCCAGTCGGCTCCTCCGACTGGGTTCGTGAGGCCCGCATGGTGGATGTTCAGCGTGGCTGGCTTCCCCAGGCACCTCCTCTCCTCCAGATGTCCCAGGCAGAAGAATGGGCTTGAATCCCATGTGGCTCGGGGGGGGGGGGGGGGGGTATCCCCTCCCTATCCGGAGTCCCAGGCAGGAAGTGAAGTGACCGATTGTCTGTGGGAACACAGGTTTTGTAGCACTCATGGAACCCTGCTGAGGGGGCGGGTCCTTGGTGCCTGTAAAACTTAATTTTGCTTCTAATTCAATCTGAAATTTGTCCATGGCTCTGATGGCACAACAACATACACTATACCTTTCAGGGAGACCCACTATTTACCCAACGGCCCGTTTTTGTGCTGAATTTTTACTTTAACAGTATAGGTATATGATGTAGTAATATGTTCTATTTCTGGTCCATTTCTCTTACTGGCTTCCATGTTAGCAGGCTGCTGCTCATAGCCAAGATAAAATACCAAATGCTGCGCTCTGTTTTGGGAAACCTGGGAACTCTCATATTGGCGCAGGAACCAGGAAGTAAACACGGGCTAAACTCTGAACCGAAGTAGTTCCACTCCGTACCTCTAGGTTTGACAGGAGAAAAACTTAACTAAGACATTGTTGGCTGAGAGGACCGATTGACTGAGAGGACCGATTGTTTATTGGGAATGTTTTTTCCATCCCAGGTGACGAATGAGAATGATTTAGGTTGGTTTTACAGTAAATATCTTAAGCCGGGCATACACTGTACGAGTTTTTCAGTCGTGGTACTTATATACATCTCAAACTGTGCGACGGAACCGCGGGGTTTAAAAGTTCACCGCTCACGATCTGTGCGGCGCGACGCACAGACGCTACCTAAGTGCTCACACTGTACGTCGTGCCCCCTCCGGAAGAGGGGGGAAAGTTGGGTACCCCCGGCGCACGGAGGACGGCCAGGGCCTCGACCGCTGCACCGCGCCGAGGGAGCCGAGGGAGCCGAGGGAGCCGAGGGAGAAAGACGAGACGCCGGCCGCGCAGCACGGCAGACCGCCCGGCCCGCACCCCCCCACGAGCGGAGGCGTACGGAAACAGACGGCCAGCGCGTCGGGCGGACCGGAACGCTCAATAAGAGATCCCCTCAGTAGTTTGCTACAGGTCATGTAAGGGAAAACATCAAACATGTAGCGGACACTCAGGTCATATGAGACCTAAACTGAACTTTTGGCAAACAAACCAAATGGAATGGCCGGTTTAAAACTAGCAACCTGAACAAATGATCCTAATTATAAAACATAGTGGTGGCTGCATCATGCTGTGGAAGTTTTTTTTTTTCTTGCATGAACAGAGAAGCTGATCATCAGGGACCCCTCACACCCCCACCACAGACTATTCTCCCTGCTGCCCTCTGGAAAGAGGTTTCGCAGCATCCGCTGCAGGTCCACTAGGTTCTGCAAAAGCTTTTTCCCTGCTGCCATCAGACTGTTGAACTGCTGAACTGCTGAAGTATAAAAACGGACTGTGTACCACACTCGACTCGCTGATTTGCACATTTGCACACTTGCACATTGTATTGTATCCTGCAAAATTGCTGCTGCACCTTACCGGGAAACGTACTGCAAAACTGTGTACAATGCAACTGTCTACTTTTAAATCACTGCTGCACCTTACTGCATATTTGTTTACATTTGTTTTACACTGTTTACATTTCAACTGCCTACTGTTCACTGCTGCACTTTATCCGGAAGTCAATTGAAACTTATCCTGTAAGTGACTGCGATTTATCACTGCACTTTATCCTGTACTGTAATTCACCGCAAGGTATCCTGTAGAGTTACTGCAATCTTTCTGAGCTGTGTGAAAACGAAATTTCGTTCTGTATGCACTCTGTGTATACAAAATGACAATAAAGAAAGTCTAAGTCTAAGTCTAAGTCTATCAGGGGAGCTAATGGGAAGATTGTTTAGGCCAGAATAGACCTGTGAAAGTCCAGAGTAAAACAAATGTCAGAATATGCAACAAGGTCAGAAAATGGATCTTCAAAGGTCCATCAAATCTGACTGAGCATGTTGCAAAGAGGCACAGGGTAAGATCTCAGTCTCCAGATGTTCAAAGCTAGTAGAGACATACAGCGAAAAGGTTATAGCGACCCAGTATTAACACATGGGCAATAAGTAAAAATGTGCACAACAATGTTCCGATTTTATTTGTGAGAAAATATTGAAAACCTTGTGTGATTTTGCTTCCACTTCACACCTATGCACTACTTCGTGTTGGTCTGTCAGGAAAA
This sequence comes from Fundulus diaphanus, assembly GCA_037039145.1. Taxonomy (NCBI): domain Eukaryota; kingdom Metazoa; phylum Chordata; class Actinopteri; order Cyprinodontiformes; family Fundulidae; genus Fundulus; species Fundulus diaphanus. The sequence continues at coordinate 27,969,019 of CM073123.1, forward strand.
ACAAACCTAATGAAATATATTTTCATTTCAGGGTGTATCAGATTAAAATGTGATGAAGTTCACAGGTTATTAGTACTTATGAAAGGAACTGAATGATCACTGAATGCTTTTTTCAAGACCTTAGGAGTTAAGTAAAAACCAACAGAAAAACATCCTCAGTCCAGAGGTTATGTTAACTAGAGCATATTGTTGATCCCTAGATCTCTCGCCTCTCACCCCTCTGTAATGAATATGAGGGCCCTAATAGACCCCGAGTCTGACCTCCAATAAGTGCTCCACGCTTGGAAACATGAATTGCCTCCTTCAAAGCGCAGCTACTTCCTGAGTGCCGGCCTTTCACGGAACGTGTGAAATGTGTGTGGACAAGTGAGAACATACGCACACTTGAAACCAATAAGGCAGAGGTGACGGGCCCCTCGAGCGGTGAGGAGAACCAGGGGACTCCAGGCTCCTGCAAATTTCAAGTCACAATTATTTATAATTATGGAGAAATATAGGCTGTGTGTGCACAAGAAATAGTTAGGAGATGAACTGTATAAAGAGTCAGTGAAAAAAAGGAAAGGAAAACAGAGGAAGAAAAGTTTTGTTTTTGATCAATAAATGGTGAAGAGTGATATGGTGATTTGTGGAAAAATAGAGAAGACATCATTGTAAATATTATACATGTAAATCAGCAGTTATACTCGTATCAAACTATTTGAGCATAGGTCATGTCGAAAGGCCAGAACATGAGAAAACGTTCTACTGCCCACGCATCCTATGAATTATGTCAGCTGAATGTGCACTTTCACAGGCTTCCTCACACAGGACACAATCAACTGCAATTAATCTGATCAATGGAATGTTAAACGCCGTACAGGATATGCAGGACTAAGTGCCCTCGAGCCCCATCGAGGATATTCAAGGTGATGGAGAAAAACCATGTCCCCATCTCCTCAGGGGGCTAAATCTCTCCCATGCTAGATAAATTAGTCTGGGTGAGTACCTGGACTTCCTATAGTCAACTTGCAACCTTTTGATCTCTAACTACGGCAAAATGGATCCAAGCTGATGAATTTGTACTCCCCGGTTATGATTGATTACGTGGGCGCTTGGGATGGAAAGGCCCGCCAGACTTTATTTTCAGCGATTTGTTTTGTTCAGTTGCAAAGAGCTTAACCCTCATTTGAGTATTTAAGGAATTTAAAGAACAATAGAACGAAAGTAAAAAAAACAAAACATGAATAAAGCATTTTTATGAAGGACTAGTTTTCATTTGACTGCGGAAGTTGTAGCCGTTGTATGAGAGTCTGAACGTCCCGAGAGCAGCCCTGAGCTGGACGATGGGCAGATCCGAGCCTTAAACGATGACTCTAATGAATGAGGCTATAATGATCTCGTCTGCAGCGGCTGGTTCCCATACAGACTCCAAGAGACGGACAGCCGCGCTGGAGGCAAACACACGTTGCATAAAACAAAAACATATGGGGAGAAGGCGCTGGGTGTGTGTGTTGTAAGTTCTCGCTCTCCTTTTTCTTTCTTTTTTCAGGTCATTTTCATTCTGTGTGTGAACCATGTTTTATATAGGTACAAATAAAAACACAGGATTCCTCTAAAAATGTCACTTTGAAGATTTCTACAATAGGGCTGGGCGATATAGAAAAACAAGCATATCAATAAAATAGAAATCATATTGATCGATATCGATAATTATCAACAAATTCAAAACATGTATTTTAAGTGCAGCCGTGGCCATTTTATGCCGGTGCTTAGCGACTTATTTTTAGATACAGAACACACAAACACTGAATTCAAACTCAATCTTTTATAAAAAACAAATTTTGACCAAAGCTGCAAGTTTTTAAAAAAGAAAAAAAGAATTTGTGCTCTTTGAACTCTTTGAAGGGGGCGGAGCTTGGTGACGGAGCGTTCCTGGGTCTGCGATGTGATTGGCTGGGAGGTTGTAACGACTGTAATATTAACCTACTTGGCTAGAAAGTAAAAGGAAGGAAAACTGTTGTTCTATTGAACTTTTTATTGACCCTTTTTTTCTATTATCGATATACGTCTATCAATCGATATGTATCGTTATTGAATTATCGTCCAGCCCTATTCTACAATGATATAGAGGGTCAAGTGGTGGAAGCTGAAAAAAAATCTAGAAAACTATTCAGCTGCAATAGTTGTCACAGACAGTGACCTACTCTGGACGTCATTGCACATTACCATTGATGTCTATGTGAATAACCATCTAATGCAAGATTGCCAGTGGTTTACTGATCAAGGCTCTTTAAAATGATGGGTATCGGAGTCCCTGATGAGACTCACAATGCCTGTTGTTTGTCTACTGCCTTTGATTTTGTCCACCACAACCCCAGTCGGCCCTGTGACCAAATTTTGTGCAACCAGATTCAAAAATTACGATCTGTTTTCATGCAAATGGCTTGATAAACTATGATTACAGATCATGCACAGTGTTTTGTGGTTTTGATGAACAGTGGTTTTCCCTAACAATCTGAGTGGTTCCAAACGTTTACAGGGGTGACGCTAATGAAGGAGAGACTGCTGGGGTAACCCGGTTTGTCTGTCATGAAACCTGCTCGACACAGTGCTTCACTATCTCCGCAATCCGCAGAAGAGAGCATGGACTTTTCTTCATTGTTTCGCTGGGAGATACTAATAGCTATTAGCCGCGTCCTTGTTTTAACCCCTGCTGCACATGTGCTGTACGTACTTCCGTTAAAATTGTAAACAAACACAAAAAGCCTTTATTTACTAACAAATTGAGGAAAAACAAAGCATAAAACACCAAAATTCAATTCAATTCAATTAAATTGTATTTATATAGCGCCGATTCATGAAACATGTCATCTCAAGGCACTTCACAAAGTCAAATTCAATCAGATTATACAGATTGGTCCTATATAAGAGAACCCAGTTGATTGTATCAAAGTCCCGACAAGCAGCATTCACTCCTGGAGAAGCGTAGAGCCACAGAGAGAGTCGTCTGCATTATCCATGGCTTTGCAGCAATCCCTCATACTGAGCAAGCATGAAGCGACAGTGGAAAGGAAAACTCCCCTTTAATGGGAAGGAAAACCTCCAGCAGAACCAGGCTCAGTATGACAACTAATATGCAAGCAGGATGTGGTAATCTTTCATAAAGATGTTGTATGTAAGCAGAGTGCGTTACTAACGTATAAATAAAAAAAAGAGTAAAATAACGTGGCTATGCATCTTTAAACCTCATCAAATTCTTTTCGGAGCTGAATAATCAAGAGACCAAACCAAAACAGGGAGCAAACATGCTAAAGGTAGCCAACCTCACAACTCTGAATAAAAACCTTGTCAGCAGGAGCTAAACATGAGTTTATTTAGGACTGAAGCTAAATGTCTCTAATTAGGTATACTTTCGGAAATTATTGAAAAAGCTAAACTTCTTTTGGGTGTCGTGTCAAGACCTCGTTTTTGCATCGTTTTTTGCCTGCTCAATCCTGAGCTGGAGTCGTCTATTGAGGCTGTCCAGAAGAAACTCTGGATGGGACAAACATCTGTTGCTGAAGACAAATACAGATCCCAGAGGTTCATTTATCCCAATGCTGCTTTGATCAGTTTTTGATTTCAGAAAAAAATGCTGCTTCATCAAAACAAGATGCTACGAGGTGCTGGAGGTGAAATGATCCTAAATAAAACTCAACCTCAAAAAAGTAAACAGTCCCTTTAAATAACATGGCAAACCAAAATGCTATGCAGGCTATGGGCACTGCAAACATGTTTTTCAGTCTGTGGAAAAGATACCAATCATTTTTTTTAAATAAAAAGAATTCTGTAAGAATTCACTCCCTTTTACTGTCCCCAATAAAACAATTATGATTATAATTGTAAAATGATGCTTCCTGCAGTAAACCAGGGTTCCCTACATGTTCTGGGCTCTGTCAGTAAAAGGGTTTGTAAAGCCACACATGATTATGTAATGAGTTGGTTACAAGAATAAATAAGGCATTTAAATATATATTTCCACATCTGACACTTAGAGTAGAATTTTTTGTCGTTGTTTCACATAATGAATCCCAGTTTACCAGCTCTTGCGGACTGATGTCTGCAAAGATGACACATCAGATAAACAGTTTGGTGCAAAATTTGTCTGAGGCAGCCAAACCTCACTAGATTTCCTCAGATGGTTTCAATTTGCTGAGAACTGGGTGTTGTTGCGAGATCCTACTCCATGTCAACAGTGAGGCATCTAAAATCCTTTCTGCCACGAGTTTGCCAGTAAACAGTCTCTGTGGAAAGACCATTGTAGATGAATATTTTTGAAAAAGGAAAAGGGTAATGTTCCAAAAACTAAAATGGATGGCATTCATTTGTAGTACACGGCTATAAAAAGAGAGAAAAAATCAAACCAAAGCTAATAGGGTTCACACTACCCAATGATCTTAAAGCAAGGAAACATCTGGTAATTATTTATTGATTCAAACCTGAATAAAGTGGTGGTGTTAAGAACAGATAATTCAGCTGTAGACGGCTATTTATTGGCCGGTAACGGCAATTAAATAAGTTCAGTAAGTTCTAGGATTTAATGGAAAAAAGATCTCATTTGTCATGGAAATTCACAATATTAAAGCCTTCTTATAACTTCTAAGGTATAAAGTGGGAGATTTGTGATGCTGATTCCAATTCAAGCTCAAACTACATCAATATAAATGTTTTTTTTAATTAAAAAAAATAATGTAATAAAATTATTTCTAATTTATTATCAACTTTTAACTTTATTAAATTTTGCATGGAAGAATTTGGTTATTCATGTTTAATATATTTTATTCCCATACAGTGAGTGCTGTCTGTATTATCCCAACAAATTAAAATTGAAAAAAAGTGACGTGACCCTAAGGCATCAAAGTACGTTTTTAGCAGATGAAAGTTGATAAACTTGCTTGTATTTTCCACTGTTGGACAAGGTGTTTTAGATTTAGGTTGGACTTAAGGTGTTAAGGTATCAAAGGCCATTAGTCTCTGCAAACACGGTCACTTTACAACCCTTTTGACTCAAGAGTGTTTGAGGAAAAATTTAATGGAGCATTTTATGTGCATCTGTGGAAGGGTGTTTACAACATTAAAGCCACTCAAAGGTGAAGTGAGCAACGTTGATTATGGTGTTAAATTGGCTGCTCCCAAGCAGCAGCAACTGAACTGAAAGTTGAAGAGTAGCAAGCTACATGAACTGAGGCGCTTCAGAACGGAAGCAGAAATTACATCTATCTGCTACCAGAATTTAGGTATTTTAAATGTCATTTTTTGTCTCAAGCGGCTATTATTTACCATTATCACAGCGAGACGTGTTTAAAGACATAACTTTTAAACTACATAACATAGTTTTTAAAACACATTACATTGACTTTATATATAAAAAGCTATAACTGCACCCAGTGTTTTTTGTTTGGTTTACCTCACTTTCTTGTTCAGGGAGAGAAATCCAGCCTGTTTGGGGTTGGACAAGTGCCCTGAGGTCAAGATGAAAGTCTGAGGTGGATATGCAACCCACAGCACACAAGTGATCATCACTGAGAGACGATCAGCATCTGGATTTGTTGAACTGCTTTGTTGAGAATGTCTGTTCAAAGATGAAGGTAGATCCAAGGCGCGCCATCATCCTCTGAGCATGCGTCCTCAAGTGAGGAATTATTTCCTCTCCTAGTGAAGGAATAAAACTCTGACAGCGATCCTGACATAAAATGCTCTGACTATAGATTATCAGACCACAGATCAATGAGTTCAAGCTGGACATCAATTGGTGCATTATCCACACTATAAGTAAAATCATGTGCATTTCACTTAACTGTTTTGAAGCCTTCAAATCCTCTTGAAAGCCCGACATGCAGTGCCCCTAACATGGATGAATACTTATGGAGGTGATTAGCTTATAGTGTGACTTCCTGCAGTGTTGGCATGTGAGTGAGAATGTTGCCCTCTAATTGCCTTGATAGAAACTTTAACTTTCTTATGAAAGCTGTCACGAAACCATACATTTTGTGTGCAAAGAGACCCTTACCTTGCAACTTATTATTTTGTTTACTCATTAATGCAGTTATATCAATAGCAAAGGTGAGATCTGCCATCCACTGTACATCTGATACCTCTGGGATGTCCTTGGGTTTTGTTTTGCAAAACCGTTGAATCTCTGCTCTCAGCTTCTCTTTCGAGCACCTTGCTGAGCCATCTCTAAACTGTCTGGAAGCCTAGGTCAATGTTCACTATCACACTCCTCCATCAGTGAAAACAAACTGCTGGTTGTTCTGTGTTGTTGCTCTGATGAAAGTCACTATTATAGATATATCAACAACATGGCTAATTTCTAGCGCAGACTTGAACAACACCATCTTATGAATGATCCAATTCTAAAACATCCCTTCTGGGTTGATTTCCGTCGCTTTATTCTGCATCGGCTTGAAAAGTCCAAAATGTTTCCCTGTCAGATTTGGACAATTGTCGGTTGCAACACCTTCTAGTTCAGCATGTCTATGGAAACATTTATCTATGGCGTGTATATGGCTGTTAGCTCCTCCTTCACCCCAATGACCGGTGTGGATCATGGTTTTCACAACTCTTGTCAAGACTCAAGGAAAACAAATCAAAATTGTCAGTCAAATTCTTGTTTCCCTCTCACAAGGCGGTCCAAATTATAATCCTCAAACACCTAAATATCCACATACTAAGCACACAGCTTTACGGTCGATTGCACCATAGAAATATTTAGGCGTCCATGCCTGGTTAAAAACTGTGCATTCTGTGTCAGTTTTTCCTGTTTTTTAATGTTACAAGACATATTTAAGTGCTAAGAGCTAAGTTCTTGAAAGCTGAATAACACATTTCCTGAGGCGCATAAGCACATCAATAATGTAAAAAAAACAAGAACAATGTGGCCTTCAAAATAGAAGCGGGATCAAAGTAATAGGATTCAGACTTTGATTTCTGGGCTGGTCAAAGGTAGTCAGCGGGCTGGATGTGGTCCACGGGTAGTAAAATGCCCAGGTTTGGTCTAGTAGTTCTCCAAACTACTGCTTAGACAGCCCCGCCTCTGCACTGACCATCCCCACAAATAACCAAAGACACACCCACTCCGCAATAAATATTTAATTAAATCATTAAGGTCTAAAATAATATATGGAACGTTTTAATACCAGTCTTGTGATTTACAAAAAGATGTTAATGAATATAACCCATGTAAGGAATGTATGGATTTCTCTCTTGGCCCGATCTCGTATAAGCAGAAGGCAATGGATGGATGGATGGATGGATGGATGGATGGATGGATGGATATTAAACTAATGATGATCACATTAGCTGAATACCTTTAAAAACCTTAGTGTAGTATGATCTTGCCATTAGACACCAACTGCAAACTCTTTAGCCAGCTGCAGTGAACAGCCACATCTTGTCAAAGTTCTTAAACCCAAGACACTGAGTTAGTGTATGATCCGACGAAAAAATGGATCATATGAACACAGCAATTACGTCACGGTTGAACTGAATAGGGCCGGGCAGAACACTTGCAGGTTCTCTGCGACTGTGTCTGCGTAGTTCAAACCAAGGTAGACGCCTGGTCTATCTTAGTCAGAACTACTGAGCAATTTGAAAGTCCATGAGTCAGACAGGAAGAGATGCACGTTGGCAATGTCAAACACACCCGCTCTGGGGAAAATACAACGGAAAATCTTTGAAATGCAAGGTAAACTGTATACAATTTCCGGCCAGGTTCGTCCACATGTAGGTTCGTCCGGAAACACGCAGCTCAATAAAAAATGTATGAAACATTTTAAAAAACAGTGTACTTATCCATAGTAGTAGGTCAGATGTACAGAAAACAGATAAGAAAACGGAAACAGCAATCCTTGTTGAACTTGTTCGAGCACCAGCTGCAGACGTTTGCGTGTTCATGCTGGCAGAATCTCTGTAATTTCTGGTACATACTCTCACGTGAATATTCGATCTCGCTAGACCGGTGGGTGGGTGCTGCTTCTAATAACCCAATCATTCACGTTAGCAAAACAAAACTTGTTTGGGATGCAACTGTCTGGATGGAGAGCTGTATGAACCTGTATCACAATCCACATTATGAGCCCACATGTAAGATGTTTCTATCGTGACATTTGTCTTGGGTAATTCTTTGATGTCTGGGTCCAGTGTTCTGTATATAACATTATGGGTTCTTTCTTTTACACTTTTTTTTTAATTTATCAACTTCAGCATGGAAATGAATGCTATTGTTACACATTTTGGGCTGAAAAATCTTGGGTTTGAGTATTTCTTGACAAGCACCACAACCATACACATTGTTACACGCTGTACACATCCCTGTTCATTATTATTAGCAACATGATGCTGTCACACTGCCAGGGTCGCTCAGCAATTATTTGACTACCATTTGATTTGGCCTTTGAAACAAAACCCAACAGAGATCTTGTGGAGAGAATGCTGCAAAGGCTGAGAGTTGTATTTGGTGGCATGCACCAGCATATGCAAGTTGGATATAACATTGCATGTCAGTGCCTTAATACAAATATGCAAATATATAGTAAAGAGAAGATTTTTTTTCCATAATAGGAGCATTCAATAATTTTACCTGATTAAATAAAATTGACAAATCAATGAGAACAATAAAGCCAGGCCTGTTTGCCTAAAAATCTGATTTATTTTGAATCCATAGGACTTGGCTCTTTAGGCTAGCAAAGCCCTTGTATGTTTTACTCCTTGAACAAACTCACTAAATAAAAAATAAATACAATCTGATCCACTTTCAGTGCCAACACCTTTTATCCTTCCATCCCGAGCCCCACCCCCATGGGTGTTACTATGGAGATGACCAAATTCATATCATATGCATGCATGCGTTTCTGTGGCTGATGCGCTCAGGGCTGGGCAGCAGGCAGAGGGGAGGGGTGGGGAGAGCGGGGCGCGACACAGAAATGTGTTCTACTTAAAATGCAAATTTTACATATTTAATGCCACCGAGCAATTTCTATTGGGAGTTAAGCAGAGATGCAGTGAAGCAAAAGGAGAAGGGGGAGTGCACTTATACACTCAACTGTCCAACAGGAAGGGGGAGGAGGAAAGCACAAATTCCCCACTCTCCACTTAACTCATTTATTCATCTGTTTGTACCCCCAACCCCCTTTCTCTCAGCTATGCTCTCATCCCATCACTCTCCTTGGCTCTCAGCATCTCGACCGCTTTAAATAATTGTTTTGAGTGTGTTGAGAGAAAAGTCTCATGTGACACGAAGACTCTCTCTGGACCAGATACCTTGACTTGTTGTCAAAAGACCCACCATTTATAAGCTGTCATTTATAAACTGAAAAGGTTTGTTTTCAGTAGGTTAAAAAATATGTTTCCTGCTTCATGAAGTTATGCAAAAATCAAACAAGATTTAAGGTTCCGAATTTGTTGAATTTCCACATCTTGGTGCAACACACTGGATAATTTCACTATATTCAACCATATTTCATACAGAGGAGTCATCCCGCAAGTTACAATCTTCACAAAGTGCTTTGCAACACTGAATCAGCCATAGCCAAGCATTAACTGTGCACATTTCAAAACTCCTACACAGCTTGGACATGTCACACTGATTATAAAGTCCTAATAGTAACTCCTGTCATACTGCATGATTGAAGATCCTACACTGAATAAGTTGTTACTGCTGCTGAATCCCATCAGCAAGCTGCAACAGGAATGATGAAAGGATAGCAAGTTACAGGCGGTAACACTCTTATTAATAGACTCACATGGCAAACGAAATGTAAAGGATGATGAGGATTTGGAGACATTTGTGGAAGCACTCATGACTGCATGACTGGGCAAAGGAGGATGATAATCAGACATCTGCCGCCTCAGTAATCACATTCCAAAACAATCTCAGTTGCATAAGCAAAAGTAAAATGTTTTTCTACCTAAGACACATTGCCTGGACCCAGCCATATCTCTCTACTGAGGACCAGCAAAAGGCCATTCATTCTTGTTTTACCCGTATGTTGATCTGGATAAGTGAGTTAATTGTTCACAAACTTTCATCAACAAATTAACTCATCTTTTAGGATAAACAAAACTTGAATAAATTATCTTATCTGCCTTGTGTTTCAATGATGTCAGAAGATACACTGCCAGAGGTAAAAACAATTGCTAAAGCAATATGTTTTTACAAGCAAAGCCAAGCGGCTACAGTTTTTTATATTAATTTTTGAAAATACCGTACTTATGTGCTACTGCAATGAAATAAGTGCATATCAAATATCATAGCAACAATCAAATACCAATAGTATTCAGTCGTATGCTACGACATGCAGATGCTTTGTCTGCATGGATGAAAATGTTGTTAACTGTACATTTTTGGGGGGGGATTTAGATCAGGGAATTCTAATACATTTGAGGGCATTTGTAAACTAACTTTATCAAGCTTAAATTTAGTTTTTGTATTATGGATTAAATTTGTTGATATGCTAAGAATTTATTTTTGTCCATACCATATTGTATATTTAGTCTAATAAATGAGATAAACTCAGTTCCTTCAAATATATGTTCCAGGTATTCAATACCTTTTCTCCTACAGTCTGGAAAGTTTATCATATTATTTTGTGTATGGCTGCATGGGATAAGTGATGACCCTGTCATCTTAACAAACTCCCACCATGCTGTCAGAGAAGATCTGATTTTAATATTTTTAAAGCACACAACGTTTTACAATCGAGCTAATAAATGGCAAGTCAGAAATCTTAATACTATTACATATTGTCTGCTCTATCTCTAGACAAGGCTCATCTAAGGAACTTTGTTTTAAACATTTTGAGATGTATTGTTGCCTATTTGCTCAGAGGTAATGGTGAAAGTTAGGCAAATGTAGTCCTGTTTTTATCTTTAGTCTTCTGTAGTGTTTTTAAGATGATACGTGGGGGTAAATATCTTTTCAAAGAAATTTAAAGATGGAGTCCAGAGATTTAAACCAGTAAATGGTGGTTCCTTTGGGATTGTTGAGAATAAGTAATTCATTCTAGGTAAAATCATCATTTTATTTGAAGCAACCCTTTTCATAAGTTAAATTGGTAGAGATTTCCATCTGGCAAGATCATCTTCTATGTTCTTTAAAAGCAGAATGTTGTTAAGTCTTGGTGAATCCGGCAATTTAGGCGACACATCAATACCTGAGTATGTAATACTTCCTGACAGTAGTTTATTTAGGGAGTTCTGTAAAGAACAATTATTTGGTTGTACTGTTGATTTTAACCAATTTATAGAATAATCTGAAACTCTTGAGAAAGATTATAATAATCTAATTACCTTTTGTTTTTACTTGAAGCACCTGTCACTGAAGGGCTTGTCCCCTCTCCAACATCTTCATGAGGTTTTATGTTTACTTTTTCAGATTCCTGATGCTCACTATTTCTCACATCTGTTTGTTGTTGTTGTTTGATTATAAATCGATACATTTTGTGCCCCGTATATGTCGCACTAGCTTGTAGAATCAGTGTTGCCGTATAGCACAGTCTGCTGTCACAGTCTGGCGGTGTGTTGGACACAATGCCTGTGTTGTCAGGTTTTGAAACCAACTTTAATTGAGGCAAAATGAGAAATATAGGGTGTGTAACGTAGACTGCATTATATGTTTCTGTAGCACGTTTTATAAATGTATTGGCTGTGCGGCCATATGGCAACATGTCATGAAGAACCACCAGTAAAACGTGGAAAGCTGCATGTGACTCAGGAGCCGCACAACGAGAATCCCTGCATTAGTGGATCAAATTCAGCCAATGAAGAATAGCCTTAGGACTACACCAATACAAAACTTATAAATGCACAAACATGCATACCATATGTGTAGTATTTATTCTACAGCATGTCATTCAAGTTTTGTACATTTACATTTAAACATGTTAAGACACAGGTCTTTATTTCACTCCTTCTGGTCTGTGCTTTAACACACTGGCAATGCTTTCAAATCAAAATGCTGCGATAAACATGGTCCATATAAATATAATTCATTTCTTTGTTTATTTTTATGTTTTGTGTTTATGATCCACAAATGCATAGAAGAATCCCTTGTACAGATGATATTTCTAAATTCAAATTCCACACTCATACGGTGCAGGACTCCTGACATAATTTTTTGACGATTAGTTCAATATCCTGTAGTTCTCTCAAGGTCTCTTCCTGTTGGGCTCCCTGACCCCTGCTAACATGCAGCCATCAGTGGTTTCATGGTTGATTACAGCTGTTCCAGGATTATTCATGTTGTTTTTGGGGCTAAAGGTAAAACCAGATTAGCTCGACTTCGGATCTATGAACTCAGCTGGAAGGCAAGAGGGCTGGTTCTCACGGAGAGAGCCCTAACACACAGACGCACACTCTTCAAGAAACACACAAACGGAACACTGTTGCATTTTTATCCCTTCAAAGGTTGATTTCCTGGAGATTTTCCTAATCCAAATTTTAACACTTGCTTATGTAATAATGGCTAAACCAACTTTAACCTAAATTCTAACCAAACATTTTAGGGTTGAGTGTGAAAAAATGTTGTCCAGTAAAGGGGACATATCATGCTTTTCAGTTCTTCCTTTTACATTGAAATCATTCAGTTTTGGTCTATATAAAGTGGAACTGCAATGCTTTGGTCTGAGTTCCTTGTTAATTTAGCCCCAAGTTCCCCCATTTTACCCCTGATCTAAGGTGCGTTTGAGAGAAACTTGTTTTGGTGCTGTCTCTTTAAATCTAAAGGTGGCACTTCACACCCACCACCCTACTAGGTCGCAGAGTGTCCCACTCCACCCTGTGCGGCCATTTTTGGAGAATGCTGGGGGATGGTGTAATAAAAAGCCAATTATTTATCCTCTTGTAGCTTCGGTATACTTTATCTTGAACTACCAAATGACTCCTATAAATAAAGATGGCGGATTCGGGAGACTGGTAAGCCGTAAATCCATTAACTTGTTCAGCAGCTTTGCAGCAAATACTGTGACCTAATTGTTCAAAAAGATGTAATAGAGAACAGAGAAAATCAACCGCTTGACAAATATAATACAAAAAGAATATATAGGTATCTGCGCAGCACCTGGACAGCTAGAGACTCCCAAGTACACAACAAATTATATTTAAGGGCTAAGAAAGACTTTGCATTATATGTAAAGTCCCTTTAAAGTTCTACAAAGAAAATTAATAGTCCTAAATGTGGTGTTGTAAAAAGATTTAGGTGAATGCAACACAAACACAGATCCCCAATGGCATTCAATTAATGTACCATTTGGCCATAAGGTAAGTTAAAGAAAAGCATACTTTCTTTAAATTGTACCACTATGCCTTCAAATTTATAGAATACCCTAGATTTGCACCTGCCCAGCTATTACTGACAGGTTTAAGACACAGAGCATATTTTGTAGAAAATAACTCAGTATCTCAGTTGGAAAAAGAAGGCCAGTCTAAATGGAAAAAAAAAGTTATCAAAATACTATATAACATGAAGATTCAGGTGTGGCATTTCTGGTTTTAAGTTGTTTTTCTTGCTGAAAAAATACCATTTTGCTTTGATAACGACTTCTACGGTATTTTTCAGAAAACTTTCCAGTCATATTTCCATGTAGTAACAGTGGCGAACCAGAGACAGGATCGAGGTCAAGACTAATTGATGCATGTGGGAAGTGAATGCTGGCCTGTGAGGTGTGATACTGTAACTTACATTGACAAAGCAGTAAATCCTGGTTCTGATAGGTGTTAGAATACAGAGTTCGCAACAGTGTGTAATGTGTGGAGAAGCATAGCTGCAGAACAGTCATAGCTGAGCCCTGTCCTAAGAACTCCAACCCAGACATAAAGTAGAGATGGCTCAGGAATGGTTTGAGGAGTACAACAACAGAAGTGATCTGAACTCATAATTTCCCACATCTCGAACCAATTAAGTATCTGTGGTATGTGTTGTACCCTCAGAATCTAGTGGAGTCTATGGCTTATAGGTATGGCTCTCTTAGCTACGAAAGCGAGACCAAAATACTCAGGCGGTTAAAACTGTATGCGTGATTGGTGTATATATAGTTGTAACTTCTTAATGAGCCAAATAAACAGCATCTAATTCCCTGGTCAAAAGCAAAAAGACAGTAGCTGACTGTGTTAGTCAGCTACTGTCTTTAATAGGTTACGAAAATGAAACCTTCCAAGCCTTGTGGATCACCTTAATGGCTGTGACTAGTGGCCTCATTAAGCAATATTGTTAGACACTTTTTACTCCTGATAATTTTTTTTCTGAACCTTTTATATCAGACCTGCAATGATGGAGGGTGCTGGCGTTTTATATACTTGGTACATCAATAGAAAATCAGTCTGTTTTTTTAAACTTCCATTTTAACGTAAAAAAATAAAACAGCTGTCAATGCATCAGTTCTTTTAAGAATGATTTTTCTCTGCATATCAGCACAGAAATAATTGGAAAATAGGTCTGTATAAAGACAGGGTGTTGCATAAAGAGCCTTTTATCTCAATCGGAGCAGCCTTCTGCATTGCACTGGCAGTTCAGCTCAGCTCTGGAGCTTAAGAGAGATGGTGAGTCCTGGGTCTCTCTACTTGATGATGCCCATGGCTGGCTGGAGCCACTGACAATATGTGATCCTGACAGCAAAGCAATCTGCTTCTAAAGTCCCTGGACTCACTGAGTGTGTATGTGTATTGGTCATTGCGTGTGTGCATTTAACCCAGCCAACTGACTTTTAATTTCTAATCTCTGTTTGCTTGTCAGAAGATGTGGAGTTATTTTAACCTCAAAGACCCATGTCTGTGAACCTAGGCTTCTAGAAAGTGGTGGCCTGCCAAGCTATAGACCTCTCAGTATAGATTGTCACTCCAGAGCAGTGAATGATAGTGACAAGGCAAGATAAAAAAACATCAGTACACAGGGATCCGTCGTCTCGTTCTCTATACATTATGTTTCAAATTGAGATGCAATTGTACAGGGTAACGGTAACCTTTTCCTACATTAAAAATGTTCTGCACTTTAAAAAATCACTGTTATCCCTTAGAGTTCAAGATGGCATTATGTTTATTAAGGACTCAAGTGAACGTGCCACCTTGGCAGTCACATCTGTCTCAGCACTATTTTAGTCTCTGAGACAAATAACATAAGATAAAACTGACAGGTTAACCTTTATAATTATCTTCCAGCCGTAAGGGGAAAAAAGGCACACTCTTAATGCAATGTGGCACAGAGACAATTGAAATATCATTGCACCCATGTCCTGGGGCATACACGCACTGTATCTCTATGAGACACAGTATAAAAATGCCCAAACAAAACAGCTGGAGCGCTTTTCCAGTACACGTTTGGAAAGTTCAATTTGCCAGTGTCACTGTTCTCTCTGTGGCGTAGTTCTCAATAAAACCATCAGCCACAAAGAACGCACGCACACAGACACAGCAACTCTCTGCGAGTGGCCTGCTAGACAGTCCTCCCACAGGCACCAGTCCAGCCCATGAGGTCATCGCCTGCCGAGACCCAGGATTATTACTCCAAAGGAACCCTTGGAAGCATGCAGTTATACGTTTTGACAGCCCAGCAGCCTGATTAAGCCCACTGTTTGCTAACGCTAATGCTAAGCTAATATTAGCTTTGTAGTGAGCCTGAAGGTGTCCTTTTCAATAGCCGCGTGGCTAAGCTTTGGCAGTCCAAGCTAGAGCTTTGCTAATTTGCACCGATGAACCTCTGCATTTTCAATCCAAATGACTTAACTCAGCATGAGAGATTCATCGTCATGCAATAAGCTCAATGCGCAAAGCTAATAGAGGATCACTTTGGTCTAATGCAAGATTAAGGAAGGTCATATGCAGAGGATTTGGCTTTAACTAGTTTAACAGTTCAAGGGAACCTGAAAAGGGTGAAAAGGAGTACAGCCTTAATGGTGTTGCTTTCATTTACAAATCAATGTCCTTACAAACTGAAATAGTTCAACTGTAGATGTTTAGATGTTAGAAGTAGTAGTTTATTCTCTACATAAAAATTTGGCCGCAATTTTTAATTGTAGCGGCCCAAGGGGCACCGCTGAGAGACACCATAGCCTATTCAGGCTTGTCCCAAATGAACATTGAGTATTGTTCACCTTTTGTCAGTTTAACATATTGTTTCTTTTCCTATCTCTTTACTGGAGTAGAGGTGCTGGAGAGATGCAGTCAGATGGGTACAGTGTTGCATTATGAGTTAAATGTGTGTTCCGTTTAATGAGATCCACTGTTTGTTTTGTGAAAACTATAATAAAGTTACCTTCGATCAGTCCTACTTTGAGGAACAGATGAAGTACCAGTGAAGCAAAAATGTGTTTGCACTCAGTACTACCCACATGGCTTGCCACAATGTAAATTAAACATATATTTTTTTTATGACAGACTTCTTCTGCCACCGGAAAAAAATCTAAAAAAATGCACAAACAGTCTCCTCATTCACAGCAGCAAACAGGGGTGCCTGCTCTGTTGTGACTGCATGTTCATAAAAGCAATAGAAAATGTTTCCAAAATGCAACAGACATATAGGATACATTTTTGATGGCTGTGTTCCTCCCATTTTCTAATGCTGCCCTGGCCATATCAAAAACTGCCACTGTCCAGCCACATGGACCTATAGCCATGTTACAACTACAAGCTTAAGTATTTTCTGTTTGGACTTTATGTCATATGCCAACTCTAAGTATTGCATGACTGCAAAGTGAAATAAATGATAGATGTTTTTTTTATCATTCTTAAAACAGAAAGAAATATGAAAAGTGTGACCATACATATGCATCCAACCTCCATACTTTGTGCCACCAACCTTTGCTGAGATAACAGCACCAAGACTTTTGAGGCATAACTCCACCAGCTTTGCACATAAAGTTACAGAATTGTATTTACCCCATTCATTTTTTCAATACACTCGAAGCTCAGCCTAATTGGATGGAGAACAGCAAACCTGATGTCTTGCTGCAGATTTCGGTTTGTGTTTAGGTCTCTGGGCCATTCAAACGCATGAATACAGTTTGCTGAACTCGAAACCATTTGGTTATTCCTGTGCTGTTTATTAGGCTTGTTGTGCTGCTGGAGGGTGAACTTCAACCAAAGTTTCAAGTATTTTGCAGCCTCTGACACGGTTTCTTCCAAAAATGCCCTAGCTTCATCCATCTTCACATCAAAGCGGAAGAAAAGCATCCCTATGACATTATGGTACCAACACCATCACTGCGTGGTAAGTGTGTTTGGGGTGCCCAGCAGTGTTAGGTTTTTGCCACACATGGTGTAGGCCCAAAAGCTTATTATTTTCTTCATCTGACCAGAGGCAATTGGTTAGACTGAAAAGTGCATTATAAATAAATTTGCCTTGCCAAAAGAGGGCTAAATACAGCTGTGTACGAAACCTTTGAGACTTGAAATCTCTGCACTATTTTGTGTTGGTCTGTGATCTAAAACCTCAATTAAATGCAATTGATGTTGTGGTTGTAATGCGACAAAATGTGTATGGATATTTTACGAAGACACTGTAGGTCTGATTTAGTGTCCCAAACTGTGAGAGTTGTTTTGGGAAAATCACAGTTTGGTTTAGTCATTTTTAGGACATAAGTACTTTAATTTATAAAAATGTGGTAGTATAACTCCAACTTCTAGTTTTATAAAATTCTTAGCATAAAGCTTTGGGAATTTTCTCAATAAACCTTACTTTCTGAAGCTGATATATGCGAATGTGCATTTTGTGTCAACAACTTACTTCACGATTTCATGTTACATTAATAACTTCTTGCTATGTAGTAATTATTATTTTTAAACTGTAAAATAGTTTGTCATTACTCATACAAACCACTGCTAAGAATTAGAAAAGAAATGTGTTCATTAAAACCTTCACAAGAGGCTAAATCCTATTAAATTAAAATTTTCTATTAAGAATAATGCTAATTTTTTTGTGTATTTTTTATGCATAAGCAATTTATCTACGCCCGTCTTGTTGTAAAAGGATCCTGTCCTCAGTACGTGTTACCCGTTAGTGCTTCAACTATTTGGTGGTTTTAACATCAATTAAAATCCCAGCACCACTTGCTGAGCTGCGCTCTGCACTGTCACATCGCGTTGTGTGATCTTCCATGGAGATGAGCAACGACAAAAAGCACCAAAGTGTTTCTCTGCAACACACACACACACACACACACACACACACACACACATGCACGCGCGCAGGAACAGAAACACAAGCTCTCTCACATTCTTGCTGTATATAAAAGATGCAGACGTGTCCCTAACATACAGCCATTATAACAAATGTGCTTGTGTACACAGAGTTAAATCAAAGCCTCACACATGCCTGCATAAGCAAACACAATCACAAGATAATACGATTTGGCAGAGGAATCAAATGAGAATTTTTATTAGATAAAACAAAGAAGAGAGAAAGAGTTGTGTGAGAGAACTCATCCATGTTCATGGTTTTTCCGCGTCCCTCTGTGCTAAAACATTGCACAGCAAACAGGATGCAGCCAATGGCTCTACTCAGTGGCACTTCGTGTTATCCCAGAGCGTCGGCCTGTCTCTAATCAGCTCTGACAAACCAAATACCTCTTGAGAGTTTACGCTGCTTGGTTTGACTTGTCAGTTGACTTCCAATTACAAAGCAGATTGCACAGCATTAAGGTCCCTTGCTTTAACAGTCATAAATAGTCACAATAGCTTGGTTTAAAAAAAGCTCTAAAGATGATCTGGTACAGCTATTTGATACCCAGCAATAATTTGAGCTTTAAGCTGTGCACTGTTTGTGTGAGCATGTTTTACACACCATAAAGCTGACAATAAAGCTTGTCACCATCTTGGCTTTTTGTGTGTGCTCAGTGATGCTGACTATGTGCGCTCACTGGTGCGTTCACATACCCTTGCATGACAGCTAAAGTAGCTCCGTCTAACAGCCCTGATGTTCCTACCATTTGCCTTCAGGGTTTTCTTTCTCATTCACCCTCTTCCTCACTGACTTTTAAAGTGTTTTTTTTTTTTTTGCTTTTCTCCCCCAGGAACCATGACCAATAAAGCCTGGCCTTAGAGAGAGCAAGGCCAATGATCTCAGTGTGCATTTAGACTTTTGGTCAATTTATACGGGATCCAGTTGTGGCTCTACTGATGTTCTGGATGGGATCATTTTAAAGTGCTCCACTACAGATGAGTGGTGAAATGATAAAAAGTTTCATAAAATAGAACATAGGGACTAAGAAACATTAACAGATTCACTACCAAGGTCACATAGAATAAAAACGCAATGAATGGCATCAGAAACTATCAAAACTACATGAGTTCTGTTTCTATAGAAAACATTTTAAGATTGATCAACTGGGTCTTTCTCCCGTTTCAAAGTAAATCCCAGATTATTTTTCAAGATATGGATGTTATTTTCAATTCTACAAGGAAAAAGCTAGATTGGATCTTTGTCTTAACTGTGAGAATACATATTTCCCTTGGAAAGTGACCTACTTTTGTAGCAGCTGATCTTTCTTGACAACTTTCCGGAAATACAATCTCCCACTAACATGTAATGACTATGTTCACATGGATAGAAATTTAATGACGTGCACTGATCAGGAATAACATTGTGACTGCTTACAAGGGAACTGAATAATACTGACTGTCTCTCCCTCGTGGCACTTGTTAGTAAGTGCTTTGAATTAGGCAGCAAGTGAACATCTTGTCTGATAAGTTTATGTAGCAGGGAAACATGGGTATTGAACTAGTTTGACAAGGGCCAGATTGTGATGGCTGGACAACTGGGTCAGAACATCTTCAAAACTGTAGCTATTGTGGGGGTTTCCAGGTCTGCTATAGTCAGTATCTAGCTAAAGTAGTCCGAGGGAGAAATAGTGGTGAACCACCACCAAGGTTATGGACAGCCATGGCTCAGTGATGTGCAGATGTGCAGAGGGCTGGGTCATAAGGTGTAATCTATCACATGAGCAACTGTATAGCTCATATTGCAGAAAAAGTCAATGCTGGCTCTGATGGAAGGATTTTATAATACACAATGTGTCAGTGTGCTGCATGTGGGGCTTCACGGCATCAGAGAAGTCAGGTTGCCGCTGCTGACCTCCGTCCACTGCTCATAGCTCTAACAAAGGACACATGAACATTGGAACAGGAGCACAAAGTTATGGGAGAAGGTGACCTGGTTTGTTGAATCACTATTTTTCTTTTATATCACATGCATCATGGGATACTTACCTAGGCACGGGGATGTTGTACAGGAAGAAGGCCAGCCACCGGGCTGACAACCACATAGCCTACTACATAAGACTTATTTCAGTCCAGAAACATAAAGCCTTGGAACTAATATTGTCTGATGGCTGTGGCCTCATTTAGCATTATGAAGAGCGTTGGTTCATCAAAGCCAAATTGGTTCAGGATTGGTTTTACTGTCATTGCAAGATACATTGTAATGAAATGTGTCCTCTGCATGTAATTCATCCTGTTTAGAGAGCAGTGGCCTCTCCACGAAGCAGGGACCAAAGGTGTTTTAATACAATCCTCTTGGTCATCTTCATATGGTAAGGTGAGGGTGACTAGCCTGAAGTGATTTTGCTCCCTTGGGTGCACAGTTTCGGGAGCTGGAACGATGCAAGTCTTCTGCAGGCAGGTACCTTCTCCAGACTGCAGTACATTGTCAAGCTAGTCTGCACACTCCCTGAGAAACATGGGGCTGAAAAGGTCGAGACCAGCTGCCTCACAAGTCTTAATCTTTCTCAGCTCTCTCTTTACCTGTTCAGATGGGATGAGGAGTGCATGAGTGGAGGAGGGTAAGGCCACCTGAAAAAGGAGGAGGGTGGAGAAACGCACAACCAAAGATGTCAGAACACAGAAGAAGGGGGTGGTGTGTAGCAACAGGTCATAGTTTTGGTGGTGATGGGGAGGAAAGGCCAGGTGTAGAATCAAATCTGTCTAAACACAGATTCAGTACATTTGCCAAGTGTCTCCAGCGTCAGGCCACCTCCACCTGTCCACCGTGGCCAGAGGTGGTCTTTAGGCTTCTCCACACCTCTCTCCTGTTGTTCTGTTGCAGGCATTCTTTCAGGTTCCTCCTGTAGCTGTCCTTGCCTCTTGTGATTACCACCTTGGACAGTCTGGACCCCTTTCAGTTACCCCCAGCCCCTAATCTGAAAACCTGCTTCTTCTTGTTTAGCGGTGTCTTAAGATCAGGGGTGACCCAGGGTTTATTACTGGAGGAAAACCGTACTCTCCTGGTAAGCGCCGTGTTCTCCAAAAAGATCCTTATATAGACTGTGACACAGATGGTGATGACGCTCTTCAGAGTCAGTAAACTTGAAGCAGTCCTTTAAAGCCAGACTGACTTCATCAGTCCATTTCTTCACATACCTCTTAATGGTTGGTTGATTATTCACCATGGGTATGTAGTCAGGAGTGGAGATAGGCCAGGTTGTGATCAGAGCAGCTCAGAGGGGGGAGGGGAGCTATATACATCCTTGATGTTTGCTTACAGTAAGTTCAGTACTGTGACAGTTCTGTGACAGTGGCAATCACATGGACAGTTACACACAATTAAAGCAATGAGAAAAAAATAATTGTGCATAAGGTAACATGTAAATATCGATCAAACAAGGACAATGTACAAATAGTGTATCTTTTATTGTTTTATTTTGTTTCTACATTTTATTCCAACTTGCTTTTATTCTGTTTTATTTCCTATATTTTAATCATGTAAAGCACTTTACATTGTTTTTTTTCTGAAATGTGTTATATAAATAAATTTGCCTTGCCTTGCATTGCCTTGATGCCTCAAGGAAACAGCCATGTAGTTCAGCTGCATTTTACATCACATTTTCCCACAAAACTGCAAGACAGTGGAGCTTGAGGGGGTTGGGGGGTTGGGGTGTGGCTAGTTTTCTTACCAAACGCTCTAACGATAAGTTAAGACCACCCCCCACCCCCCTTTGGAACAGATAAAAAGACATAGCCTAAAAATGTTTGCTTCATGGACTGACATTTATATTGAATGACATCTCAACTCGAACATTTGACATTGTCACCCTGATTTAACGTCAGTGAGTCAAACATATTTAAAACTTTCCCAAGTGAAGCTTTTGACTGCCAACCCATGAATAAATTAGAGCTGCACGTAAGGATTCAAAAATACATAACCCCATTAGCTGAGTAAATGGCTAAATACCTTTACCTTATTATGTTTTTCCCCACAAATGCACCTATTCCCAATTCATTTTCCCTTCTATTAGTTTTACTCATTTCTATTTTCAACTACAATGAGAAATGCCTGAATAATGCAATGAGACATTGAACTGCTTTATACAACAATAGCAATGGCACGCTATTTGGATGCCTCCCTGATCTTAAACTCCTGAACCAAATGGCTGACTTCCCTTTTCAGCATGCCATTCAGCTCTTCAGAGACCTGCTAATGAGCCATTCATTTAATTTAGGTGTGTCGGAGAAGGGGTGCATTTCAAAGTTGCAGAATAGTAACTCTTGAAGACTGGGTCCCTGAGTTAAAGGTGCATAGCCACATTATTTCATTATTTTTATTTATATGTCAGTAGCTCACTCTGGTTGCATACAAAGTGTTTATAAAAGATTATCACGTCCTGTTGGCATATTAGTTATTATTGTGGCGTTCTACGCTTTGTTTTTGCTCAGTTTGTTAGTAAATAAAGCCTTATGTGTTTATTTTTAATAACAGAGGAAGTACAACACTGCACATGTGCAGCAGGAGATAAAATGAGGAAGCAGCTAATGGCTATTAGCATCTCCCAGTGAAACAATGAAGAAATTAAGAAAAATGATTCCAAGAGGGAAAAGACTGGAATGCAGCGGCACATTTTTGAAGTGTCCCAGAAGCGGCGCCGCTAGCCACTTCTTTATAATACATGGCTGTTCTATTTTTGCAGCGCTGCCTCCATGTCAATCTA
The DNA here is from genome assembly GCA_037039145.1 of Fundulus diaphanus. NCBI lineage: Eukaryota > Metazoa > Chordata > Actinopteri > Cyprinodontiformes > Fundulidae > Fundulus > Fundulus diaphanus. The sequence continues at coordinate 27,991,944 of CM073123.1, forward strand.
GAACTGAGCGGATCGTTCAGGCAGGAAGTCAGTTGTTGAAAAGCAAAGAGGATCCGGTCAAGTTTACAAGTAAAAGACCACATGTGCAGACTTTAGATCACAACATTAATATGTCATTACCTGCGGCTCCAGCACCAATCCACCAGCGGATCTCGTTTGATACTTGACTACATGGACGACAATTTAAATTTTATTTAAAGCCTACAAGTACATTACTATCGTGCAATGATGAAATTCTCGCGTGATCCGAGTCAAATCATTCCCAGTGGAAAGGGTGCCTGGCAGAAAGCGCGGCACTCCCGCCCCGTGGCGCTCCCGCCCTGCGAAACTTCCGCGATGCTTCCATGTTCAATGGACTCCCGGGTTAAGGGTCTTGTTCAGGGACCTATAGTAGCAGTCTATGGAGTTCAAACTGGGTACTTGCATCCTTCTCAGAATGCAAGTGCGTTGTTCAAACCAATAGGCCACCACTCCCCCCGTATAAATACACTTACCAGCAGGGTCTCTCACTTGCCCACCAAAAAACCCGTGGCCACCCCAGAGACATCACAGTTAACAATGATTGCCGTCAGGCTGAAATGGATCAGTTTGGGTGGGGGCGTAAGCTGATGTTTAATAATGCACATGGATTTTTGGCCAGCTAGTGTCCAGTTCCACATGACATCCTTTCTGAGCAGTCAGCGCAGGGCAGCCATTGAGTTGGAGTATTTGGGCATGAATTTGAGGTAGTAGGTGGCCACTCCCAGGAAGAAAAACAGCTGGGATGCGGGCGTTGGAATCGGAAGTCAAATCCCTGGTTTGTACACCAAAACTTGGCAAATAAAGTTGATTCTCATTCTGATCTGCAAAAAGCAAAGACCCTCTACCTCCACTGTCCAGAACATGGTGACTGGACTGAGGAGGTCCTCAAAGTGCTCCTTCTACTGCCCAACAATGTCCTCAGTGCAGGTCCCCAGTTCCTCTCCCTGTCATGATCTTGGCACTAGTGCTGGTCTGATTCACCATCTGACACACCTGTGCAGCTCCGCCCTGTTCTCATCATCCTTCACCTGATCCACCTGCACGTCTGCCTATATAACCAGCTGTCTGACCAGTAACTAGTGCCAGATTATTATGAGCCACCGTTGAGTCTAATCCAGCATTCTGTATCCTGTCAACCCGCCTGCCTGTTACCTTACCTGTTTTGCCTCCTTATTCTCTGAGCCGGCCTTACCCTTATCAGACCTGATTGCTTGCCTGTTACCTGACCAGTTTCTGTGCCCTGAATCTGCCCCCAGACTCTGACTTGGATTTTCCCTGGATCTCGGATCACCTGGCTCTGACCCGGAACCTGCCCTCGGACTTCGGACTCTGGTTAACCCCCTTGATTTTCCTGCCTGTCTCTGCTGTCACGGTTCTGACCCTTTGCCTGCATTTTAACCACAGAGCTCCTGCTAGTCAAAGGAGAAACAACCTGAGATTAGGGAATCACCAGCATCATTCCCCAACTACTGGAGCCTGCCCTCACCTTCCCAGCCTGTTCCCGGATTGTGAGAAGGTTAGTGACCATAAAATCAGTGACTGTTTCACCCCGCAATATCTCCCTCTGGTCACTAACCCGTTCTCTCCACTTCCAGTGGTTCCTGCTCCCGACGTGGGCGATTCACCCACGACCTGCAGCAGTTTACTCCTCAAATAAACTGTCTTTTAACGCTATCTGTTGAATTCTGGGTCCTCTGGTTCTGGTCATTACACTCCCAATGCAAACACAGTTTGGAATGGTCCCTGTGTCCTTTTTCTGAGGGTTTTATAGGACTTCCTATAGGCAAACCATAAGTCTCTCTCCATATTATCTCCAAATTGCTCCCATGCCCAAGCATTACCTTCTGCTCTCACAGAAGCTACAGTCCTTTTGACCACCTTTGCTACCTATCAGCTGCTTCAAGAGTCCCAATCAGACTCCAGAGCCTCACTTGGGTCTTTACTACAACAGCCAGGACAAATTCCCTGAATGGATTATAAAATATATGAAGGCAATAGATGTATAAATTATATCATCTCCACATGCACTGAATTCTGGCACTGAACTGGCAAGCCTACTGCAAAACCTAAAAAGCAGAGCTAACATGACTAATAAAATTATCATAAACTTTCAGTTTAAAGCCTATTTAAAACTATCAGGTTCTAAACACACCAGCTTTTCCTGTAAACGCATATCCGTACACTGTGCAGCTATCTGTCTGTGAGAAGCTGCAGACAGATGTTGCCCTAGGAAATCAGCATAATCGCACACAAATGGAGGAAAGCCGTGTCGAATTTCACACATATTGTTGGTGCTTACGGCTACTTCATCCCAGCCTCTGACCCTTCAGAAACCAGACACGGCTGTTGTGGTACAACTATATAGCAACAATGGCACTCTTACTAAATCAAAAGCAGATTTGGTCTTTACAGATCATGAGCAAAATAAGGAAAGTTAATGACAAATACAGATGAGATCCAGAGGGGAAACTCGTTTCCCAGTTTGCAAGCTCGAAAGATTTTGTTTGATGCATCTTTCTAATTTGTCCTGCAGAATTCTTAAATCAAAATCAGATGAAAGAAAAAAAGGACGCTATCTGCAGAATGTGTTAACCAAAGACTAGCCAGGAATACTATCAGGCAAAAGGAAGAGCTCAGGAACCTTTCAAAACATTCCTCCTAATCCCTTTTTACAGGTCTGTGCTCGAGAATCAAGAACATCACAACAAACAAAGAGGAGGAGAGGAGATAAACAAACTGAACACTGGTGAAACTGGCACTTTTTAAAAGAGCGTAGCCGGCAAATTAGTTTTGGGGTCAGACCGCGGCTCTGTTCCATTGTCTGCCTCGACACCAGTTCGTCATGCTCCTGTGGGAAAAATCAAACAAAACAACACAAGCGTAACAGGGGAAGATCAGTCGAGGTTTCAGTTAATCCTCATGATGGCCATTGTAGCAGCCATGGATGGGTAGCCATGAGGGTGTTTAGTAAAGGAAGTGACTGAGACTTTAGGAAGAGATTGGCTACATTAGTCTCAAAGCCATGTGGGCGTTTCAATTAGCACTGATGGAATATTTCCTTTGTTTTGCCTGTGTGGTTCTGCCACTTAACTTTGAATTTTCATAATTCTGCTGTCAAAATTAGCTGTAATACTATAAAAGTATTTGCAGTAGCTGTTTAGTTGCCAGATAAACAATTACAGGTCTCGCTGCGTTTTACAGCAAAATGTGTGTGTCTGCTATTTTTTATTTCCTTTGAAGGCAGATCTGCATTTGCTCTACATGGTGTACGTAAACACCTTTTTCAGTTTGTCATTCACTCTCTAATCTGCCTAACCCTCGCACACATACACAATGTGTACTGTTCCTCTATCTTTATGCACATCCAGTGTAAAGCCGAAGTCTGTTATTTCTGCCACTGTGGTGTGGACAGACGGGACAACTAGGGATTGGAGATGACAAGCACCCTTTATTACTGGATCAAGTGCTGTTTTTGCAATTGCTGAGGGTTTACCTAAGCGTGCTGAAACAGACTTCTCTATTCAGAAACGTTTCAACTCACACTGGCTGCACAGTGTCTGTTGGCCCCAGACTAAGCAACACTTCTAAATGAACCTGAAAAACTGTATTGTTGGTATTTGTAAAAAAATAAATAAATAAATAAATAAATCAGTAAGATTCACACACATACCTGTTTTTAGATTTTTGTCAGTGAGAAAAGAACTGCATAGTCTTCACCAGCTATCACATCCAATCTCTACATTTTCTTTACCTGGGGAAAAAAAATATGATTTTCTGTTTGATTTGAAAGAAACTGATCTTAGCTGAGATCGGTGTAGCTCTGATTATCTGCCACAGGACTGAAATAAGGGTCAGTCAAAAACAGAAATGTAGCCACAAATGGGTTAAAGCTTGTCTTTTAATGTTTTTTACAGAAAGCCACCAGATTTAGCTTCTTAAAGGAAATGAACAACGGTCGTTTGGATGGAACCAATCTCCACATGCCATGGCATTAGGAAAAACCAAAAACGTCGGTCATGTTTTTTTAATTAGTTGATTCCCTATTTGGTCTATTGATACTGAAATTAATATATTTTTCAACTTTGCAGTCCAAATGTCATGGTGTTTGAGGGAAATAGGCATTGCTGGAAGCAGGGCTTGGAATACTGTGAGGATGATGGATATAAGAGGGAGGCTCACTGCTGTCGGAGATCGTGAGAGTCCAGGAGACTGCTCAGTTTAGCAGACCGGCGCTGGAAAAACAGAAAGGAAAGAGTTTGATATATGTTGACTTTCCAGAGCAGCAACTTACAAATATTTCCGTGACATCCATCATATAATCAATCGATTAATGGAAGAATCTGATATACATAATCTACACCAGATTTTTCTGTTAGAATGTCCGTACTTAAATCTACAATAGGAGCAGTGCCTCCTCTTTCCTCCATCAGAACTATGCATCCCCACATATACATCAAACCATCAACTGCATATAAAGAATTTCTTGTTCACACATACTCACCACTCACTTCAGTAAATGCTCTCATTCAATTGCTTAAAGACACAAATCGCTGATCAGCCATCACCCGGCAGCAACTAAAGGCATTTAAGGATCTGGACAAGCTGAGGATGACTCTCTGAGGTTCAAATTGATTGTTAAACTAGAGGTAGAAAGGAGACTGTAGTGGCCACTTATAGTGACCACTCATTATGACTTCATAAATGTGGTTATACCCTCTGAATCTAGGGATGGCTCTCTCTGCCCCCCCCCCCCCCCCAGCTCCGCTCCGTCTTTCAGACTGTACCTTGACCTCTGCCCTCTCTCTGCTTTCTGCTCTTTTGGCGCTAAGCTTAAGTATTTCTGTAAAAGAAAAGGTGTTTCCCCCCTTACACTAGCTAGCGGATGCTATACTTTAAAATCACAATTATAATCGCATTGCTTCTTACCAGGCTCTGGATGGGCATCATTCCTCTGCAATTCCATTCCTAGACCTGTTCCTGACTCATCCTCAGTTTTTAAAAAATATTTACTCATAAAATCCCTCAAGCCTTAGGTGTCATCTTCTCTTTTTCTCTTCTCTTTTCTTTTCTGTGCACCTGTGATTCTTAGTTTGCAGCGGAACGAACTTTCAAAGTTGCAGCCAGCCGTCAAACCATTTTATGTTGGGGTAGGGGGAGTTCTAATGGCCCCTTATTTAAAGAAAACATATTACATGTACCTTATGCAGATATATATGTATATATTTAGTTACTCTAATATTAAATATTTTTCACACAAATATTTTCTGAAAATTTACTTCTGCCTGTATTTTAATGGTCAGGGTGTCAGTTTTGGGCCCCCCCTCTGTCCTGGGCCTGGGACAATGGACCCGTTTGTCCCCCACTGTCAGTGGGTGTGCATGCAGCAGCCTGTGATCTACTTTACTGTGCGGTATGTTGCCAGGACGTCCTGACCCTACAACACATAGTAATAGCAGCATAGAAGATCCTAGGTGCCCCTTTCCCTGACAACAGCTTCCCCTCTGGACATCCATCCATCCATCCATCCATCCATCCATCCATCCATCCATCCATCCATCCATCCATCCATCAATCCATCCATCCATCCATCCATCCATCCATCCATCCATCCATCCATCCATCCATCCATCCATCCATCCATCCATCCATCCATCCATCCATCCATCTCACAGTTCCTCCCTTCAGCCCACTGCAAAGAAGTTGGAGGCTGAGAAGGCTAAAGAACCCGGCTAAAGAACAGCTTCATTCATCAGGCTTTGGGGAAGCTCAACTGTCCCTCCCTGCCCAAATAAACTTTGGACTTTCACCCACCTGCCTCCCTCTGAACTAATAAGATCCTGTCTTCTCCAGGGGTCTCCCGTGTATGAAACAACTGCACTTCACAGACACTTGGACTTAAAAGCACAAACAAGTCAGGCAGCGCATCAACTACTCCTCATTCACTTCATCTACCTCTTTGCATTGTGATGCCTCTGCCTATTTTATTCCCTGTGTGAATTTTAGATGTTGGTTGTAGCAGCATGGGCCTGTGAGGATATGGACAGCCGTTTCATTCAAAATTAAATAAATAAAGGCTGTTATTAATAAATTATTAACAGATATTACATCAAGTAAGTAAATGTCCCCATGAAATAAAAGAAAATATGTATCTCAGTTATCCATCAAAACAGCAAACAGGTTTAAATCAGAGGCAATCGGACCTTGGCTCAGTTTTTCTGAAAACATTTCGACACCTAGGAGTCTTTGTCAGTTCTGGTGGCTTGCACTTGAGCAACCAGTAGTTGAAGTCGAAGTGAGCAATGTCGCTTAACAAAATCAATACATTTAAATCAATCATATAAATTTTTTTTTATCTTTGCCTTATGCAGCGTGTTAGCTGACGCTAGTTGCCGGCTCAGTTGCGCTTCCTTCGGGTGTGGGAATGAAATCCTACTTGAGTTAAATTCACTCTACAAAGCTCTGTCCAGACCTACCAAACAGAGAACACTCTGCCCCCTCACTTGAACATAAGAACATGAAATATACAGACCCTGAAATAAAAACAGGCTTAAAAAAAATAAAAGTCCCTGGAATATGTGAAGTAGCTTTACTGTCACAAAATAAAACATCATTATGAAATAAAGAATTGTTGAAATCTTGAAATACATAAATAAAAGCATAAATAAATCTTGAATTAAATACAAACACATACATTTTGAATTTAAGAAATAAATAATAAAAGAAAAGAAAATCTTGAAATAACTTGACAAACTAAAGCTAAAAATGTATTTTGTAAATATAGATTTCTTTTATTTCATGGGGCCATCATTTATTTGATGAAACATGTAATAATAATTTCATTCAATCATTTTGAATGAAACGGCTCTCCATATCAGGATAGACAGTTTAATTTGGCTGGACGTCTGGCATATATAGTAAATTGACAATACAGCTGACTGGTTCAGCCCAGCGGGTCAGTAAAAGAGGGAGGCAGACTAGGAGCCAGCCATCCACTCAGGGATGAGAAGAGTTTGAACCTTGCTAAGTCCACACAATCTTGTGCTTAGGCTACGGTTGTGGCTGTTGTGCCGGGAGCAAGCGGCTGCTGCGTACCTGCAATCTCGCTGACGATAATACAACGTGGCAGCCCCGAGGGCAGAGCCTATGCAACTTTCTCAGCCCTCTTAGAGTAATTGGTGACCCCTGAACCTGCCCTTCGTATAAAAGGAGGAATGGGGAGGCAAGTAGAGGAGGGGTGAGACAGGACAAGGATTTGTCAAGCCAGACACTCCAAAAAGGGGAGACGAGGCTATACAGCTGAAAATAAGACCACAGTAAGGAGAAAAGGAAAATCAAGAAGACATGAGCCAGGAGGAAAAGGTTAATCTCTTTAACTGTGGATAGTTTGAAAGTTCATATAACTCTGCCTTGTAGTTGTGTACTGTATTTATATTAAAAAGATGGAAGAAACTGATGACATCATGTCTGTTTATAAAGTTTACTTTTAAAATAAAATGACCATGTTTCTTTTGAAGATATCTGCAAAACTCATGACCGCATCACGCTATACAATACACTGTGTGCCCAACGTTTCTGTGGTTTAGCTCATCGTTAGAGAGAAGGAAACGGCAGAATGGAGTGGATAAAAACAAAAAATAGAAAAATGAAATCAGCATGACTTTATCAGCTGGGTTGTAGATGATTGTTTCAGAAAAATAGCCCTGGCATTTACACCACAGAAGAGAGAAGTCCGGGAGCAAGATGAAATTGGTACAAATAAAGCCCAATTTTCTGGTATACTTTGCAACAAACAGAACATTTAAGGACAATTTCAATACTGCAGTTTGTGACAGTACAAACAGTATGTAAAATTGTGTATGCTTTATTTTACCACATAGTTACTGGATTCAGATGCTACCATCAATTAGGGTTAACTGGCTTTTATCCATGAGCATTTTCTAAAGTAAATTTCCATGCTACATTTACCTATGAGACCTTTTTATATATTGACTTAGTAAAAACCAAAAATACGTTTTGTGTTTGCTCGGCGGTTTTGTTTATGGGAAAAAGGATGATCGTTGGTTCAGATTTTAAGTTCAATAAATAGGTCAGTGCAAGAGTCAAGCCTAGTTTTTATCATCTGAGACTTATTGGTAGAGGCAAGGATGATCTTCCTCATGATACCCCTGACAGGGTTATTCATGCTTTTATTATTTCTAGACTGGACTGGAGCAACTCCCTCTATAGTGGGACCAGTCTCTTCTTCGCCGTCTTCAGCTGCTTAAAAATGCAGCCGCCTGTCTGCTAACGGGGAAGACTGAATATATCTCCCTGATTTTGTGTTTCCTCTACTGGCTGCCCGTTTATTTTATAATTCACTTTTACTTTCACTTTTATATAACTCACTTTTAGTTTTTCACTGTATCAATTGTCTGGAACCTCTTTACCTTATCAAGCTTTTACGTCCCCACATCTCCACGGCAGGATGCCAAGACCAAAAGCTCTTAGTTATTCCAAGGATTGGGTCGTGATCAGGGGAGACGGAGCATTTTCAGCCCCAGATCCTTGGCTCTGGAACATTGTCTCTCTTTCTGTGAGGCTTGCAGGAACTTCAAATGCATTCTATTGCTTATTGTTTTTTAGATAGACAGACGGACGGACGGACGGACGGTACACTTTATTGTCCTCACGGGGAAATTTGTCTTGGACATCGTACGCTAAATAAAGATGAATATTTACTATTCACCTGTACAGCACTTTGGTGTCCTTTTGTTTTTTAAAGCACTTTATCAATAAATTAATGGTGAATGCATGATGATGTAATATGCCTAAACATTGAGCTGCTAAGTATTGTGGGAAAATTAAAGAGTAGTGAAAGTAAATGCTAACCAAGCAGCATCCGTGTCTCAGTTCTGGCTTAGCTCAATAGTTGCACCACAAATCGTCTTAACACAAATAAACATCCTGCGAGCACACATAAAGATGTAAACCATCCACCCCGTTATCCTCAGAACGAACATTAAAGATGGGCGAATTAAAGGCCGAGTTAACACAAAGCCACATTAGCAGCAAAAAGATGTGTGGTAGCTGTTCCATGCTGAAAGCTGTGTGGCTAAGGGCCATGTTTCTCAGTACTTACTTTACTCAGTCTTATTATTTAGCTAATAAACCCCTGATCCCTCCCGTCCCATCCCTGTTAGATTCATAGTTCTAAAAGACAGAGATTAGGAGCATCCTTTATGTAAATGTCACCACTGCAATGGCTTCTAAAGGAGACCTCTTGCAGTTTGTTTGCATAAGCATGTGTCGGTAAATTATCAGATAAAATGACAATGGTGTCCAAAAAGACTGTATACTGTCACTTGTTTTAAAAGTGTCAAAGTTGTATGTTGTGGCTAGAAACACACAAATAAAATCTTTACATATCATTGAAAGAGAGTTAGACCTTTTATGAGCTAATGATACTCATTCGTATTTTGCTCAGAATGTACCTCAAAGCAATTAGATTTAACGTTTGTTTGGGTTTTATTTCTTTACTTAACTAATAACCATTAACATATACGTGTGTGATCACTAACTATTGATTCTATAAGACCAATTTAATGATTCTCTCTTTAATTGTAATTCCTCTCTCCGCTCTATAACCTCTATTTATGTGTTTAAGAAGGCCTTTGCTCAACATCTTCAATATATTTGTAACTGTTTTTGACAGTAGAAATGTAGTGTTTGGATTGTTTGGATTAATATTAGACTGATATAAATTTTTTGCTATTATTAATGAGACTGATATTGAGTTTTACAACATAAATACAATTGTAGTTGCTGTAACCAACTGCTAAATTATCATTTACTAACACTTTATACATTGTTTAATTTTTAAAAGGCAAAAAAAAAGATTCTACTGAAGAAAACAAAACAATGCCCTACATTGTTTACACAACACTATTGTGGATCTACAAAGGAAAACTACATAAAAAGCAATATTCCTAACAGATAACTACAATCTGGACACAAGCTGTCGCATATCTACAGATAAACTTTGTCTTGTTTGGAAATTGTCTTTAGCACTGCGATGAATCTTTACCAATATGTAGGAAGCAATTCATTATTTCATCAAAAGGCTTTACTCTGTTTTACAGGGAGTGAACTTTAGTTGGTTTCAAGTGCATTCATTACTTCGACCTTGTCTGTGTGGGTTTTCTATGCAGTATGAATCCATTTGTCTCCACTGATGGAAAATAATTGCAAAGCAAACAAATCATCTCTGCCACATTGAGCAGGCGTCTACTCCTGGGGCATAGCAGCTAGATAGCTGCAGGAAAGAAAGACAGACTGACACAGAGATGGACATGGAAGAAGGGAAGCAAAGTCAAAGAGAAGGATCGAGGAGGTTCAGAGTAAAGTGGTGTGGCATTATATATGCAGAGTGTTAAAAAGTGTTATGTTAGAGAAACTGACGCGGGCAGATTGAAAGTGAATACATAGTATACTGGGGAGACCAGAGAAAAGGAGATAGTCTGAGGCTTTGGTGGAAGTTCGCCGGATGGAAACTCACTTCAGGAACATAAGGAGGAGATATCTGGGAACACATTGGAACAGAGATAATAATAGCATGATGCAAAAAATGGCTTTTCAAACAAAACCTACAAATGCAGTATGCATGTTTAGGTCTTTCTGGCTCTAATTGGAAGCAGGATTTTGTTTATATTGCAACAAACTGAAATAAAAAACCTGAAAATTAGATATTGTTCAAACATAGACAAACATTGAAGGAGCTTATATTAAAAAAATATCCATCAAAACTATTTTAACAAAACATTTGAATAGAATGCTTAATCTTTTGATACATTCTGTCATTCTATAGCAAACAGACTCTGTTCAAGGCTTTCATTGCTGCTGTGGGAACCAATAGCTTAGGTCAAAAGACTGTTTGTCTTCATATTTTTACCTATCAGTGGATATCAGTGGTTATTGAAATCATCAAGCTGAAGAAGGAGCCCTTTAAGACTTAGGTGTCTCTGAGGAATCATTAAACAGCTAATGTGCATTAGGTGGCCAGAAAGACTGCAACTTATGGCATGGTTGGAATTTGGAGAGGCCATGGAGAAGAGCTCTTTGTTGGGATCAATGATGCTCTGGCAAACATATTAATGACACATAAAAGACAGGGCCCAGTCCTAAGCTGCATTTAGCTTAAGGAGGAGCTGCAGACTAGACCGAGGATATGGTTGAGTGTTGGACTCATGAAGGATCCCCTCAGTCTCTGCTCTCTGTCCACCACTTGTGATGGCAGAATGTGCAGACTCAGGGAAAGACGAATCCATCACTGTGGCCGAGGTCACTGAGGTAGTTAAACATCCCCCTGGGGCAACGCATCAGCAGTAGACAAGGTTCACTCTGAAATACTTAAGGCCCTGGACATTGTGAGGTCTGCCATGGTTAAAAACTCTCTTCAGTGTTGCATGGAGATCTGGGGCAATAACTGCAGTGACACAAAGGGGCTGTGGTCCCAATTTATTTGTATAAAAAGGGAGCAGAGAGGGTTTTTCTTCCAACTATCAACGGATCACACTTCCTAGCTTAATTGAGAACATTCACTCAAGCCTTATTGGAAAAGGAAGCTCCCAGTGGTCGTTAAACTTTAGATTTAGAAGGAGCAGTGTGGCCCCCGTTACAGTCATAGAACCGCGTTGTCATAGTTTAAGTTCTGTTTTAGTTTCTGTTTTAGTCATTATTTGAGTATTATTTCTGTGCAGTTCATGTGTTTTCTCAGTTCTGTTGGGATCTCGTTACTGATGTCGGCTCTGATTACTTACTCCTCACACCTGCTCATCTCCACCCCTGCTGCAATTAGTTCTACATGCTTCACCTGTATCTACCACTACTTAACCAGCTCTCAGACCCGACATCAGTGCCAGATCCTCTCATGAGCTTACTTGGTGAGTTGTATCCAGTGGTTTTTTCTATCTGTCGATTCTGACCTTATTTGCTTTGTGGATTCTGAGCCAGCCTGACTCTGTACCTGTTTTTCCCTGCTTGTTTGGATTGCCTGCTTGTTTTTGTCTTGACCGGACCGGTGTTTTGGATTCCCTGAGTTTTGCTTTGTTCCTGCCTGTTCTTGGTTCAGCTCTCTCGTGTACCGACCGAAACTGTTTACTGTGCTCACTGAGCCTGCCTGTCCCTTTTTCTGCCAGTCTGAGGTTAATAAATCCTCCTTTTATCCACTCCTGTAGTCGGTCTGAATTCTGGGTCCATCCGTCCCCGTTCATTCCTGAGTTGCTGAGAGGGCTTTGAAACTTTGATTGTTCAGTCCATGCTTGATTTGAGGATCTAGAGAAGACTCATGACGCTGTGGCCTAAAGAAATTTCATTGAGGGTTGGGTGGGTACTGTGGGAGTATACTACACTGGGATTGCTTTCACGGGATTTCTAGCATGCATCACTTAATGGCTAAAATGTGAGTTTAGCTAGGGTACCTATTGTAGTCCTGCATAGCTGCCCCTTGTTGCCAGTCCAGTTTGTGATCTCTCAGTCATGGAAGGGAAGGTATCTGGTTTCATAAATATATGTTGGTGTCTTTGGCATGGATGGGGTCGGGTGCCCCATTTCTACTAGTACCAACTAAGAGCAGTTTCCTACTGGTCGACTCAATTTTTCAGCTTTTCCAATTGTGACTGCTCCACATAACCGTTACTATTTTTAGTATCCACTTTGTTGGGGTTCCAAGCACAGCGAGTCAGCCCGAAGACGCAACATCAGAAGATTGTTGGTAGCTGATTTGCTAGGGGTTGCAGTCACTGTTTGCCTAACTAGAACGACTTCCAAACAAGAATCAGAGCCACCATATTAAAACACACACACACAGTTGGCTGTTGTTGATTATTAGTTCCACGTCACACGTAATAAGTGTGTATTACAAATAATTAAGTAATAATAATTAGATAATTCTAATAATAATTAGAAAGAAAAAAAACCTCCACAGAGCATGAAAAACTTTACGCGTCTGACTCTTGGTGCTGCCTTGCTATGTCAACCAACCCCTATTTGCTATGGTGCTCAGTTGTAATGGAAAAACACCTGTGTAGAACTGAATCAAGCCAACCGAATTGAATCAATGTGTCATCTTAGAAAAAGGGTATTATTGTCTGATTAGTGATGGCAGGATGGAGTGGGGTTGGAGATCAGGCATTTGTCTGCAGTAAACGAGGCCATTGCTCCTGCCTGTTGTGCTGAAAAGAAAGCTAATTTACTGGCCCATTTAAGTTCCAACCTTCACCTATGGTCATGAGACGCTGTATAAGCTTCTTTCACAAAATACTTAAACCTTGAATTTAGACCCCTTCTGGACATCTTTTAAAAGGACCCAGTAGGCAAGGAGGTTTGAGGTTGACATGTGAGCCACCCAGCAAGGCACCGGCAGAAGTCACGGTTAACTTATATAATGGTTAAGCTGGCTTCTAGACCCAACAGTTTGATTGTCATCGTCATCGTTTCCACAAACTAGACACCGAAATGTGCTGAGACAGACCATATTACTGAACCTTAGTCATGGATAAATAGTGGTGGTAAAAGAGTAGTTGTAAGAGTCAAACTGGTGCTAACAAAAATGTACTATTTACTAGATAGTCACAATGTTTTTTTCTCTATTCTAGGTATTTAAACACAGAAAGAACACATGTATTAATTTTACACTACTACGTCTGTTTAATAAAAGAGCAAATGTGCTAAATGCAGATAGTTTATTCCTGCAATGCTTACTACGCTTAGTATGCACAGCAGCCATATTGTATGCATTTGGGGATCTCTGGGGACTTATAGGTTTCCAGGTGACTGTTCTGAGATTTTTTTTCTTGCGACTTAAAGATTCCAACTTTTCAATACAAACTGAACACACCATTAAAGGTATAGTGAACGATTTTCCTTCGGCTTCAGGATTTGAGGGGATCATTTTATCTATTGGTTATCCCACATGTCAATCTTTCTGATGTCCTTACCTAATGGCAAGGTGCGTGATCATTCCTTGCTAGTTTCTCTTTTAATGCGCTGTCTGAAGTGAAAACTAATTTAGTCCAGAACCAAGCAAAACCTAAATCGTTACACGCTTTGCCTTTGTGGTGCTAAAAAACCCAAGAAAGGTGCTTTCATGGGTAATGTCTGAATGTTCTCTTTATTGGCGAGTTTTAGGTGCAACATAAACTTTACTGTGGAGTCAGTTAAACTATCTGCTTGCTAGATGAGTGCTGTGTAAATTCGTAGGATACTTTTTATCATTTAAGTGTGATGTCTGTTAGTTCAGGATGACTGTGGCTACAGACTCTTTCATAAAGTTTTACCATCCAGACCCTAACTTTTGAATTATTGCTCTTTGTTGTGGGAGATTCATGTAATGTTAAAAATGTAAGTCATATGGAAATTATCACATTATAGCACCTTGGAAAATATGTATAAAATGTCCTGTAAGTAAACAGCTTTTCTGGAGACGGGTGACCTGAAGATGCCATTCCTACCTGTAGTTTGGAGCTTTTTTCCCCCCGTCTTTACCTGGATTGTGGAAAGATAAACTGAGGTGCTCAACCAGCCTGTCGATGGGCACAAGTTTTGGCTAGGAGCTAATTTTTTGTAATGTGGTTTCTTAACGAATGAAGATCAATGCAGGCCTGCCTTAATTAAGTCCTATTTTTAAGAGTGGGTAAAAGAGCTGGCCCTCTGTCTCATATCATATTTACCTTTTACTCATCATTCACCTTATTGGTGGCAATGTTACTGTGAGATTGATTGCGTTTGCTTCCCTTAGTTAGATGGTAAATGTTACAGAAAATCAGTTTATTTTGGTGCTACTTGTATGTAGCAAGTTATATTTTTTGAAGTGACTGGTTTGTAGAGTAGCACATTTCTTAGTCTTTTTTTTCCTCTGATCTGAGGCACACACTACAGACTTGTTCGACATGTTGTGGCTTAGGAGATGCATCCACACTAAGGGAAACTGGATTACTCCTGCAATCAGTGGATTTTCCCCCATAGATTTCATACAGACGACGAATCAAGATGAATGTGGGACCTAAACTAAAAGCAACCGCTGAAAACCGTGTTGCAGTTCGACGAGTACCATTCAACAAAGAAACACCTTCAGACTGGGACTACTAGCACTGATAAGAGCAGATCAGGTATGACTTTTTGCTGAAAAACTAATTACTAACTTATGGTTCATGATTGGTAATAATTCATTAGTGCAAGAGATCATAATCTTTCCATCTCTGACCTTCTTTTCCATCTCAATCTAGAAGAGAAAATTGCCACTTAGGGATGGTCAAATACACAATTAATGAGCTCTCAGTGATTTGAAAGCATAGAAAGCTCCAGATCAATATTGAATGGAAATAGTTGTTTACCTCTTTTTTTAGTCCAAAACTATTTTATTGATGTTTATTGTATGTATAATCAGAGGCCGTTTCTTCAGCTAATCCTCTCAATCTTTAAAAGATGAGGGTGCAGCTATGAATACATTATCGTGATAGATTTTTTTGGTATTTCTCTGCCAGAGACCATGTGTAGGAATGCGGATCTGGATGTCGGGAACACTAATCAGGCAAAGCGTCATGTTTTGTAGGGAACAGATAGATATGAAGTCATGAGTTGAGCAATGACAAAGGTTTCTAGAATCTTTGAGCAACTTTTTTAAAAGTCAATTTATAAATTACAAAATTATTCAGTCACATTTATTTAGCAGGCGTTGTTAATATTAATTTTAGTTCCAGACATTTAGGTAAAAACAATAGTGTGTGATCATAATCCCCTCCTACCCCCACTCACCCAACACCTTCTTTTATATGTGAAATATCTGATCAAATGATTGATAGGGTGGAAGGACTCACCTGGGATACGTTGTGATCTGTAACATATAGTGTGTTGGTGTGAGGAGCGAATTACATATTTTTATTGCTTTATATTGGTATGAGTTGCATTATGTTTTGCTTGGATGGTCCATTACAGAACAATAGAGTCACATGTTATTCTGCAAATCAATTCCCTTAAAATTGCAGTGACTTAGAGAGTGAAGCCAGCAGTTTAGGCAATATTACTGTGAGAACAAGAACTGCTGATTTACCATCAATACATCCAGTAACCGCAGCGCGTTGCATCACCGAAGCATCCTTTAAACATAAACAAAGCTCTGAAATTCAAAGAAATAGTATTTTCCTGAGGTTTCACTCAGCAATGTCTGGATTCAGGAACCGATATGTCGATCCTCGTGTGAAGGGGGGCCCAGGGAAAACTTACAGGGAATGGAAAACATAAACCAAGAGCAAAACAAAGCATTAAAACTGATCTCGGCTCTCCACTTAGCTCATGAAGTGGGTTGACGCTCAGTTTTGGATTTTCGAAACAACAGACACAATTTGCTGAATATTATAGCAAATTTTTAGGTTGTGTTAGAAACTTTCATGTTTTCACTGATTCAACAGTTGCACTGCTTCCGATGCTTGGCAAATGAAATGACCACCACATAAATACAAATAACAACTTAACGAACTGAGACCTGTTGTGTCTCTTACCCAAAAGACCTCCTAAGTATTATTAGTATGTGTAAATCACAGCAAACTCGTTTTTTTGTGATCCAGGTAAGAGTGCAAGGATACAGTTGCAGGTCTTTTTATACTCCTCTCTGTAACGTCAGTCTGACTATTAGACAATTATAATCATAAAACAATTATAACTCTATCCACGCAGATAAACGTACGTTCTAAACAATGAGCTTTTCAATTGACGTTGAAGCACAACTTGTCATTATTTATTCTCTGTCTCCCTCTGGTGGCCAATTTCAGACATATCAAGAATCTCAAAGCTCGAACGACTCGGGATGACATAAAATGTGTCAGGTTTCTTTTTGTTTGTTTCATATTTATGTTTATTCATAAAGCCCTGGAACAAGAATCAAAGCAGACCATTTTACTGTTCACACAGTGATGGCACAGAACTGCTTCTACTGAAAGCTTTAAATGTAGTGCAGAAGATCTATAGTGGTCCAAAAGGTTTTCCATGTGTCGCTGTTGCCCTTTAGCTACAATACAAAAGATGACGATAACAAATGAAAAATAAATGTGAATTTAGAAAATTATAATAGAAACATTGCCCAACCTGACTTTTAAACTGGAATATTTCACACAGCTGCTTATTGAATATGGAAATAATACCCTATTAAGTGCATGTTTCTACTTATAATTAATAGGATTTACAAAGGACAACTGTGCTACCCCCATACTGTTTGTTTTATATTGCTTTTTTCAAACTAACTTAAATGCAGCTGCAGAAAAATATTGCCAAAAAAATGTTCTCGAACGCTGTTTCCAATCCTTTCAAAGGGCACGGGTGTTTGTTGGGCCAGCCTATACATTTTTCAGCAGCCAGTTTGGAGACGAGATGCCAGCCTGGGAGAAGTAAGTCCACCACCAGGGTTTCTCCTGCCGCTCTATTCCTTCCTCGGTGACATCGGGCTCGCCATGAGGCTCGAACTGGTTATAGGGGTCAAATCGATCCCAGCTGTCAACCGTGGGGAAGAGGTGGTCATCTATATCTGGCTCCATGGGGACCTGCACATGTGATGATGGAGAGGTCAGGTGATTAAAAATATATCATGTCGTTTCAGTCAAGAGTTTGCATACATATAACTGATACGTCAAGGTAATGTTTTCAATTTTAATTTAGCAGTGAATATTTGTATAGGAAAAAGGAAGCTTGGGGTGCACACCCTTAAACTGGAACTTGGTGAAAAGTGTATATAAAAGCCTAAAATAGAAATGTAGAAACTGTCTAATTCTTATAGAATGCAGAATCTTATTCTTTTTCTTTTTTTTTGGTAGAACCAAAGTCTTTGTGTAATTTTGTAACAACTTTGACTATCTTGTTCTCTTAAAAGTATGGCTGTTTCCACCGGTTTTTGACCTTAAAGAGCGTCCTTAGAAATTTATGACAATGGAAAACTTTCCTCTTTGTGGGGCAGTTGGTGTGGTACTCATGGCGGGTTTATTCTTTGGGGAGTCATTGTGTTTTTCCTGAATATCAAAACTAAGTACCTTAGAGCTGAAGGTAAAAAAATGTGTCATTTTTCCAAATAGAGGCTGTAAATGTGCCAAAGTTTTCATAAAAGTTTTGCGAAACTGTGCGATTGGCCGATAAATAGTTAATTCCTGCAACTTTCACTATGTTTTGTATGTGCGGCAGCCACGTTGGATATTAAGCTCTGATTTTCCAAGTCAAGATTCCAACTACTTCAGTTGTCCTCTTGCTGTATTTTCAAACGACTACTTGGAAAATCTGACCCCCAACTCCAAATAGAGTGTAGATTTGGCATTGCATTTGCAAACCTTTGGATGAAACAGTGGACAATAAAATACGAAGTATTGAACAATGAAGCCAAGAATTCAAACCTTCTCCAAGACAAAGTCGACCCGTCCAGCCTTGCTCATTGTATGAGGCAGATAAACCCTCTTGCTGACCCTTGAGTAACCTTTGGCCGTAGCTGTCAGGATGTGAGTTCCCGCATTCAGCAGTCTCCAATAATCTCCATCCTCCGCTGGAAGTGAGTTATGGTGAAGATCATTAAATAAATATGGCTAAATAGTGAAAGCCAACAATTTTTTTTTTTCACAAGCAGACAAGAAAATATATACAACTTCGGATTTGTGCTTTTACCTGTAGTGACATCTTTTCTGATCCCCCTGACGGAGACAGTTGCACCTTTTATGCCATTTCCATTTTTGTCCTTCACAACACCCTTAATTCCTCGGTGGACCTGCCCAGAGAGCAAGAGCACAATCGTCACCTAATTCCCTCACAACCAAGCATGTTTGATCATAACATCTCCAAACCAAACAATCACCTTTCCAGCAGACACTTACAGACTCAAGAAAGCTGAGCAGAGCTTCTTTGTTCCTTTTCCATTCTGGGTAAAGCTCGGCCTCCGAGGGGAATTTGTCGCAGCCTAGCTCCACTGTGATCTCCATGCAGTTTGTGTGTAAGTAATTGAAATCAGACATACCTGCAGGGGGACAAACGTATCGTACAGGTGTTCCGTCGAGCAGGGGGGATGTCATGAAAAATGTACGTGTTGCAACTTTGAAGGGATCTCACCGCCAGCAAAGCTGTACCACAGTGCACCGTTGATAATGCCTCTGGTGCGATAAAAAGAGGCCCCACACCTGTCTGTGTCGTTGTTTGACATGGTGGCGTGGGCATCGGCATAGGTGCGAGCCAGCTGCTTGAAGATCTGAACGCGGGAAGATCATCAGTAGCGTGAAAGCCGAGGTAAAGTGGCGATAAAAGTGTTTATTTGTGATTCCCCACCTGTTCGTCCGGAGTGGGTGAAAACATCCTCTCCTCATGTGGGTGTCTGGAGAAGTCGAAGGGGTAGGAGACCACCAGCTCCCCTCCATGGAGGCTGGCAGACTGAACAAATGGCAGCGACCTAATCCACTTCATTACTGCGTAGGTCTCTGGCGCCACCTGCAGTTCGAAAATCGAAACTACGTGATTCGGAACCCAGGTTTGGTGTTGAGGCGGTTAACGGTGAAAAGTTGTTTCCCTTTCCCTCTACCTTCCCAAACCAGTAGGCGTCAGGGATCGGGATGTGATCTATGCGGTAGTGCCTGCTACGGCGGTTCCGGTAGAAGATGGAGGTGAGGTCAGGAAAGTTTCGGTTCAGGTCAAGGTTCTGGGCGTTGGCCCGGCCGGTTGTCCATCCGTTCAGCAGGTGACCCTAAACGATTTTAAAGTCAAACAATTTGAGTTATTATAACGTGTGAATTCAGGCGTGACGTGGATAATAACTGTGGCAACGAGTCAAGACAAGTAGCAACAGTAGTTATGTGAGGAAAATGAAATGACATTAGTCAGAATTTGAACAAGATGAATGTTAATTATATAATGATTGTTATATTCTATTGTTAACAGGAAGACAAGACCATGTATCCATTACAACTAAGAGGGAAAGAAAACAAGAAGCCATTATTTAAGGCTAAAGGCAAAAAATAAACAATTTCCCTTTTCTCAAAAAAAGGGGATTTTCTTTTGCATTGTTACATATTTATAGTTTTCAGCCACTGCTAATTTCTCTGTATGTATCTTTATATTTTTCTTTACAAATGCCATATTTTTTCTGTAATCATTTTTCGTTGCCTTGATCAATGAGTCCCCGGGTCTTTTGAAGTTCAGTTTATAGATCTTTACCAAATCATTTTTACTGGAGCATTTATTTTCCTCTTTGTCTAGACACTTAACTTTGACCCGTAAGTTAATATTTAAAAGAGTAATATTAGCTTAAAAAAACACACATACAGATCACCTAGTTTAAATTGTCTAAGGTCCATTGTTAAAAGTAGCCTGGCACAGAAACTATTTATTTTATGATCATGTTGGTTCCAATTCAGGACAGTGGCATTCAGGAGAGACGTCTCCTCATGCAATGTGAGTACAATCTTCTGGATAACACATTATCCACTTAGATGCTTTGCTTACGGACATCTGATGAACTACTGAATCTGCAGCTTACCTTAAAAAAAAGACTCAACTTCTAAATAAATCAAATCAAGATACACGTCTCGCATTGTGCTACATTTGGGACCACCTTAAAGCTCTAATTATTTCGACTCCTACAATACCAATCTGTCCTTTGTGAGATAGGAGGAAACCCAAACAGTGCAGGAAAAAAGTAACTATAAGGTCTAAATATTTCTATATCATGAACAGTATTCGAAGGTAATATCCTTGGACTTGGCAGAGAAAAAGTTGGGACCTGATAAAGGCCCAGAGATGTGTCAACCCCTAGTTGATTAACTGCCTGTCAAGTTGTCAGCCAAGGGCTCTTTTGGGAATCCTGTTGCTGCTGAAATTCTTTTTATGGCATACCTAACTGTTGTATTTGGCTTTTTTGTGGACCTCAACAGAAAAAAAATACATGGGGGAAAAAAATTGTGGAAAAATGTACCAGTAAAAGAAATGATCTTAAGATAATAGAATTGATTCTGACAGATTGAATTTGTTTTTGCTTTTTTTGTTTGATTTATAGGTCTGTGTTGAGTGGCTTAACAGAGAAAAGGAAAAAGAGCGCTAAATAGTTGGGTGCTTCTGCTAGAGTGAAAAAAGGTATAAAATGAGGAAAGAGTCCATACAAAAATGTGGAAATACTGGAGGACCATTGATCAAGGCCACTTTAAAAGATTGCACAAATTCTGGTTCTTTGAAAACAAAAATATGAAGAACCTCTGTTGCAAAGCTCTATCTGCTGCCATAGACATGCACAAATATAGAAACAGTTTCCTCTTCTATATTCCAGATGTTGACCAGAAAGCAAAACTTTCCCATTTAAAGCATATACTTCTAGAATGCCCGTCAAAAATGCGATATATGTCTAAACATACATTTCTAACAGTTCTTCTAAATCATAATTTCACTCATGGCCTATCAACCAATATAAATGCTGTAAATTCAATTAATACTCCTGCTAACCATGCAATGTGAGGTCCAGTTCAAACCAAAACTGAATAAACCCCTTTATTACCAAACAGTAACTTTAATCTGACCCGATTCTAGTTATAAATACACACACCGTGACATGCACATGATCCGTTCACTAAAGAATGTCCATGCAGATGTTAGAGGCGAATGATTAGGTCTGATGCATGAGTGAATGTGCAGAGCGTAAGAGAAGCACATTAAGTGTTGGTGCCCATAGCAGAGACATGCAACTTTCCCAGAGCCAGCTAAAGAGTTCAACCTGTTTGAAGAAATTCCCTAACTCTGTCTGAATCTGATTCCCTTGGGTACATTTTATTTGTCCCTATATCCTGACATCCTCAGTTGATCACTTGAGACCGGGAGTTTGGGACTGGGATCTATCCCTAATAGGATAGTCAGCCTTTTGAACACATAGCAGGCAGAAGCTTGCGTTCTTCCACCTCCAAAAGCAAAAACTAAAGAAACACAGCAGACAAGCAGGAAGGAGAATGGATATTGGTGGTTTGTCCTTCGTTTTGTTAACAATATTTACTTCCTGGTTGGAGAGCTCCGGGTCACTGCTATCCTCTACCTCTGAGGCGGCCAGCTCATAACCGTCAGGGTTCATGGAGGCCAGAATGTGAATGCGAGTGTTGTTAACGATGGACTGAATTCGCTGGTTTCCCAGGATGTACTCGGAGCACAGGTACTGCGCCAAGTAGATGAGCAGCTGTCGGCCTAGCACCTCATTGCCATGCATGTTGCCCACCAACTTAATCTCCGGCTCAACTACAAAAAACGAGCAAAACAGGGGGAAAAAACAGTTATAGCTGTTGCAATGCAACACACAGTAAAACATGAGGCATAAATATTATTGAGAAAACGGATGTGACCAACTTGGGCATAATTTATTTATAAATCCTGAAAATTACTCTAACCATCATCTCTATAAGACTTCCTGTAGTAAGGACGGATCAACCGTATCAGTCATGACAGATCATCAGTTCAGTTCCCGTTCACATGCAAGAGATGCTCCTTTAGAATCCATTAGCACATCAACAGTGCTCAGACAGAAAAAGTATTTACACCGAGTAAATTATTCTGCTTTTGCTTTTGTGTCACAACTTCTTGTTTCACATACTCAAAACAAACTTGAATGTCAGACAAGGATCACCCTAATGAACACAAAAAGTAGGTTTCAAATGATGAATCAAAAAATGACTTAAACAGAAACTGAGAACATGAATAATGCTGCGTTCACATGGAACGCCATTTGAACGTCAAAAGGGGCCTGAACATTGAAGTCAGACGCGCGTCTATAGCGTCAAAACACTAGACGAGCCTCTGAGCTTAGTGTGGACAGACACGCATTGGGAAGAGCTACCCTGTACTTTTCCTCTGCCGGTCTCTTTTGTACTATGGCAGATGCAATCGAGAGATTGGTTTGGCTTTAATTGCTGAATAAAACCATAGAATGTCGCCGGGCGCCTCTGCGCCATGTCTGGATTCACCAGATAAACTGCAACAGTAAGTTTGTCTTCCATTGTCTTCACTTTCCCGGGTTCTTCCTGGTTTTTGCGTCCCATGATGAAATAAGTCACTAAGTCACAAAGCTGAACTTCTCTGATTGGTTCACGCAACGCATCAACCTTCAAAAGTTCAGATTTCCCAACTCCTGCTTGTGCCGCTTGAAATCACATAATGTGAAACGGGCTGCTGGACCTCTCGACGCCCCGAGATACACGTCCGCCATGGACTTTGCATGAAAACCTGATACCCCCGATGATCAAATTGCGTCCAGTCTGATTGCAGCTAAAAGACATCTATGTGAATTTAAGAACGGTAAATGGCTCCCCAAAGCGCTCTATACGACATCAGTCATTATCACATTCACACCCTGACGGTGGTGAGCTATGCTAGTAGCCACAGCTGCCTTGGGGCAGACTGACAGAAGCAAGGCTGCCATACATCAGCACCACCGGGCCCTCTGACCACCGCCAGCAGGCAATTCGGGTGAAGTGTCTTGCCCAAGGACGCAGCGACTGAGACCGGATCGAACCGGCAACTCGCCAATTGCAGGACGAAGTCGCAAGTTGCTACAACAAAGTAATTTCTATTGATCTGTCTGTAAAGGGTTGAAAAGTCAAATTTTTTAGCCTTGGGAACCAAATAAACCGCAGTGATGCACAAATGGAAACACATGGAACACTGTTGCCCCTTCCCAGAAGTTACTCAGAAACAATCTAAAATAAAAGAAGGTTTTGGAGCAGCCTAGTCAAAATCTGGACTTAAATCGAGTTATGTTTGCATTACCTTAAACAGGCCGTTCATGTACAAAGACGGTTACATGTGGCTGAATTAGAACAGTTCTGCAAATATGAGTGGGGGGAATTACTTTTTTACATAGGACACAGCTGGTTTGACTAGCTTTTCCCCTGTAATAAATAAAATCTTCACTTGAAAATTGCATTTCATATTTACACTGTTTTTTTTCTGTGATTAAAAAAATGCAAAAATAGAAGAATACTGTAATGAAGGTTGGGAGAGTATGATGCTTTTCACTCACGCAGCTCATGCTGTCCAGGGTTGTCAGTGAACTCAATGACCAACAGATCTCTGCCTTCAGTGCTTCGTCCGATGCTGTAGACATGAGAGATGTGGGAGCATTTGGCTGCTGTTCTCTTCAGTAAGCTGTACATCTGGGCATTAGAG
This sequence comes from Fundulus diaphanus, assembly GCA_037039145.1. Taxonomy (NCBI): domain Eukaryota; kingdom Metazoa; phylum Chordata; class Actinopteri; order Cyprinodontiformes; family Fundulidae; genus Fundulus; species Fundulus diaphanus. The sequence continues at coordinate 28,016,145 of CM073123.1, forward strand.
GCGTAGGTGAACTGGATCATGGTGCTCGGTTCTTCAGGAGAGAGACTGGACAACGCCACCTCCTGTCTGGCTGGAGGAGTGAATCATGGGAATACGCGGAAGAAGAGAGGGCTGGTTGTGTTTATTTTAAACCTGACGCCGCTATCATGCAACCAAATTGCACAAGACACTCATGTTTACCTTTCAGTCCGGCTAGCGGGTCAAAGCAGCCCTCCTCGTTACCAGCAAAGAAGCGGTCACAATCCAGGAAGTAGGGCCAGGCCATCTCGATGGCCTCAAAGGCGTGCATGCAGTCTTTCCTCAATGCCTCGCATGTGCTGCGGCATGGTTTGATAATCTTGTTATCCCGACAGGGTGAGGCCAGCACCGAACACCCTACAAGACGGATCTCGGGGGAGCACTCACCATTCAGGAGACCATGGATGACACTCAGGAGGAGATACTCTGCCCCTGACTCAGCTTCAGTATGACTCCGGTGACCAAGGATGTTAGGGTATATGGTTCTGTAGATATGGAGGATAAGAATGCTGAGACGTTATCAATTTCTCACATTCTTTTTGGAGGAATCTTGGACCTTTTTTTTGTCACACAGCCTTGCTTCAGGTCATTGAAGCTTCCAGACATTTGTCTCTGCAGAGCTCTCTAAATCTCCTACTGAGCATTTAGGTCAGGATAGGGTCTAGAATTTGACTAGGCCATTGCGCTCTTTTCTTGTTGTCTCACTCTACTTTAGATTTGATGGTGGTTTTGAGTTAATTGTCCTGTTAAGCAAACATCTGAGCTAAGCATTAACATCATCACACATGATCTCTGATTAGACCTTAATATCGTTTGGAATACAGAAGAGCTATTGCTTCAGTCAGTGATTGCAAGGTTACCTGGGGTTAAAAAAAGAAGCTCAAATCAGCTCCACTCTTAGGAAGACTGACAACTGTCATGTCTCCTACTTGTGAAAATGTCTTCTTAGTGTAAAATGATTGAAGTGCCTTACTAAAATCTACGACTCACGTTGAGTACTCCAGGTCATTACAGTAGCCCAAGTTCAGTGCTGTGCAGGTAGCTGTTGGGAGATATTAACAATAAAGAAAGTAATTTTATTACAAACAAAAAACATCAATAACCTTCTGATGACACAAGATAGAACATTGTCTTTCTTATCGAGACTACATGTACACATTGATCTGATAATTATTTGATAATCATTCAATTAACATGCAATTGAAGCTCCAATGCAGTAATACGACATAACGCTTCTGGAGCAGTACAAAACAGTACAAGAAGAACCCCTTTAAAAAGTGATGTGGCCCTTTGCTTCAGAAGTAATAAAAAATAATAAGAATTTTATCCAAAAAATTTGCTGATTATCTTGAAGCGACACTGAGTAGTTGAACCAGTTTGATAATGCAGCCACAAAGGGCAGCTCCAGTTCAAAAACACCAGACTTCAGTGAAGTCACATTCTTCACAGGTGAGAACTGTACAAACTTCACTCTCCTGTATTTTATTTACTCAACTCTATGTGGCAGAAAGAGAAACTGAGCATGCGCGTACATGTTTCCTCGTGTGCGCTGCTGCTGCTGCTGCTGCTGCATCTTCCTGTGGGGAGAATCGACAGGAAAGAAAAAAAATAGCAGTGAGTCCAAAACTCAACGCTAGAGGGAGACATCTTCAAGCGCTTTACGTGAACTGAACTAGAAAGTGAGTTAACAATTTAAACATGCGGTTAAAAACTGAAACGCGTCAGAGGTTCCAACTTTATATGTCCAGATATTTACCTTAAAATAGACTAAACAGCAATGAAAAAAATAATGAGTAGATTATAACAACCAGTTAGCTCTACTTCAATAGATTAGCAGCAGATCGCAAATATTTCCCTAAAGACAGGCTTAAATAAGTGTTGGTTTCTGTATAGAAATACTGAACCATCCAGTGTGCTCAATCAGAAGATTTCCTGACTTCTTCATTCATCCCCAGAACAACTATACATTCCAGCCTCTGATTACTATACGTGAAGCAAACTTGTGTGCGGCCATTGTTTTCTCTCGGTGATCTCTTACCTAAAAACTCGTCTCCTGGATGGCACGGCCGCTGCGGGGCGCACAGGCAACTCCAGGCCAGGAAAAACACCAGCGCCAAAACTTCCAGAGCCATGCTGCGTTTCGGGGGAGAAGCTTGTGTGATGTGGCAGTGAGATCGGTCGAAGCTGCTGCTTTCCCTTCTTCTTCTAAGCTCCTTGATAATTACCACCCACAGCCCAGAGCTCCGTCCTTTGTCTGCTGCGCTGAGAGCATCCCCGACCCGAGCTGGGGACTCTCTCAGCGCAGCGCCGATCATATTTCACCCAGTGTGTGTGTGTGTGTGCGTGTGTGTGTGTGTGTGTGTGTGTGTGTGTGTGTGTGTGTGTGTGTGTGTGTGTGTGTGTGTGTGTGTGTGTGTGTGTGTGCGTGTGTGTGTGTGTGTGCTTGCCGCTGAGTGAGACCTTTTTGTGCATTTTACTAGTAAAGTGAGGACTTTGATGTAAAGTGAGGACTTTTTTTTGGTCCTTACTTTTTTGGGGGGCTAGGGGTTAGATTTCGGACTAAGGTGTCAATTAGGTTTAGGTTAGGGTTAGGGGTGTAATGGTTAGGGTCAGGGTTTGGTCATAGAAAGGGTTTGAAGTCAGTAGAGGTCAAGGAAATGTCATCATGTTGTATTTTGTGTGTGTTTGTGTGTGTCTTGGCCTAGTAGGGAAAGGAAGAGAGAGCGTGGCTTGTGTGGTTACCATACAGCTGATATTTAATGCTTGTTTTGTACAAACTTAACGAAACCTCCCGAGACTTCTAATTTAAACCAGGAGGAGCCCACCCTCCTTCATCATTAGTGTGTGCTTACTTATTATGCTTTTGTTTTCCCCAAAACAATATGCCATTACGTGGAGCTATACCAACCAGCAGGAGGTTCTGGACGTTTCCAATAAGATGAACGTAAGGTTCAGAGAAGAAGAAACTAAACCTGCGTACAGTGATCCCCACGTACAATTATTACAGCAGATGAAACACACACAAAAAAACAAAACACACCCTTAAGACTAAAAGTATTCATACTTCATGTTATTGCCATTTAACTGAAAAGAATGTTTCTGATAAGAAATGAAAAAGGCAAAAAAGTTTCAATTTTGAAAAGAAATAAAAATGCTTATGTACACGTTGAAAATAAATCACGCCCTTCTCAATAATCAGTGGTAAAATCTTTATTGACATAACAGCAAGCAAACTCTTCCTATAATTGCTCACCAGATCTTTATGTTTCCAATGATATTTTGATGATTTATGGTAAAAATCGTAAGTGGCTTCTACCTGTATAGCTCTTTAACTAATCTGACGACCCCAAAGCGCTTAGCATTACAATCAGTCATTCACCCATTCACACCCTGATGGTGGTGAGCTATGTTAGTAGCCACAGCTGCCCTGGAGCAGACTGACAGAGGTGACAAACATCAGACCACTGCCAGCAGGCAATTTGGGTGAAGTGTCTTGCCCAAGGACACAACGACTGAGACGATTGGAGCGTGGGATCGAACCGGCAAGCCTCCAAATGCAGGACGAACTCTCTAACTCCTGTGCTTCCATGCCATCACCCTAATGTATTGCTCCCTCTACAGATTCTCCATCAGATTCAAGTCAGGGTACTGGCTGGGCCGCTACAAAATATTGAAATGACTTCTACTCAGAAGAGCCATATTGATAAAATTGAAATTTCACTTTAAACTTCAGTCTGAATGTGTGGTGAATAATATTGGGCTTCATGGTATCTCTCCATAAAGCGTATATTCGTGGCACCAGCTGAACATTTTGTCCTCAAAATTGATGTGTAAGTGTGAAGATTTGAGCGAGGATTGACAAGCGGCAAACTGTGAAGACCAGAGGACTTTGTCAGAACATCCACCTGTGTTGGGATGCTCCTGGTCTACAGTGGTCAGTATCAGCCCAGGCTTCCAACATGAACACGGGGAACAAATGCTGACCTGTGTTTAACAGTCAAGCTAACACTTTAGCTCAAACTGTTGAAGAGGTTAATGCAGGTGCTGATGGAAGGATGTCAAGATGCACAGGACATCACTGTTTGTTGTACATGAGAATGCATAAATGCAGAAAAGTCATGGAGCAAATGCTGACCCCTGTCCTCAACTAAGAGCACCGTCATGGACCGTAGGGCAGTGGAAGGAGGTGGCCTGGTCTGATGAATCACATCTTTAACATCCAGTGGACAGTCTGATTTATATGCATATTTGAGAAACACATGATCCAAGCAATGCGGTATGGGAAGCAGGCAGAAATCACGTGTCTTGCCACTCATGTGGATATTACTTTGACCTCTGACCTACATCAGATTGCGTTTTTCAAAACCATGTACACCCTTTCACACAAACAGTATTCTTTGTTGGCTGCGGCCTCACTCAGCATGGAAGTGCATCTTGCTGCAAAGCAGAAAGGGTTGGAGAATAGTTTGGGTAGTAAATCAATCAGCTGTGGGTGTTGGCCTCTAAAATTCCCTAATTTCAACCCAATGGAATATCTGTGGGAGGTTCCTTCAAACACTAAACCTCCAGGGACACTGGTCAGGCAGTCCTTTGTCCAAATGTAGCATAAACAAAATGTTGAAAGTCAGGACTGGTTAGCCCAGTCAATCAACCTTTCACTTTTTGTGCTGTTTAGACAAATGGAGGCATCAACTTTTCTTTTCTCTCATCCAAATTCTACACTAGTTTCACTTTTGCATATGATTATGATGATAACTGGTGCTCAATCAGCGGGAGAAAGCCTGTGTCTGATGAGATCATGCATGACTCAGCGTGTCCCTGTGTGCATGTGGGGGTATTTAAATTGTGTTCTTGTCGTTATATAATATCTTCACGCATATTTATTTGCATTTTTTCTGCACGACATTAGCAGTTCAATAACACAAGGCATAGCAAACAGGCTTTAATTGGAGGCAACCAGACTTTGGCTCAGTTCTTTCTGAAAACGTTTCAACACCTGAGTCCAGGAGTCGAAACGTTCCAAGACATAATGTCAACTGTAACATCTCTCAAACAATGTCAAACAAAAATTCATTGTTACATTAGTCCAGAAACATGTGAAGACAGGGATACACATGATGTCTTAGTTTTCATGTGGTGTTCCATCTTAGCAGCGCTCACAACCAGCAGTGTTAGAGTCCGAAAAGCAATTGGTACACTCCGAGAGTTACTTCACCACTCTACCAGCGGACAGTGCTGTCCAGCTCTGGGTTCAAGTGACCTCCCTCAACTAAGCCTCGACTTCTTTCCATCTTCTGGCCCCACTCCAAACACTAACTTCTGGCCTTCCTGGACAAGGGATAGAAGAACTGTCCTGCTCACACTCGTAAATCAGTAGAATTCATGTTATCCTCTCAGGGAAGTTTGCATCTGTTGTGTCCCACATGCTGCTAGTGCTGTGGGCAGACAGGAAGTACTGGTCCTTTCTCACAACGCGGCGGATGACGCTCACCAGGACCTTCCTGTACTGGTGTCGAAGAAGACAGTAGACAAATGGGTCGCTTGATGCCTTGACATAGACTAAGCATTTGGTAGCAATGCCCCAATGTCGGGGGATGCACACCGAGGGCAGCAATTCTACAAGCCTGCAAGAAGAGGACAGGGAGAGTGAGACACTAATGCTGGCTAATATGGGTTATTTACAATATAAACAATCATATAAACACTAAGAAATCCTTCTCCTCTGTGCTTCCTGTGGGGTGTGGGTGGGGGGTCCATCCAGAGAAATGGGGGCTTTAGGGAGTCTTTACAACATATTAAAGATTGTTGATGATGGATATTTTTTATGACCCTAACAAGGGTGTAGGGGGAATTCTTTTTTATTATTAAAGAAAACTTTTTGAATTATTTAAGGGGGTAAACATCAACAAAGAGTTAGTGGTAATTTTTTTAAATGCGTTGCAAAACTACACAGGCCATTTTTTTGTGTATCTATTTACAATGGGGTTGAAGAGATCTGACTTAAATAAAAAAAAATCTGAGTTAAATGGAAGCTTTGTTATTCATCAGAATGGAAGATTTAATTATTTATTCATATAGAAATAACATTTTATTTTATTTTTATTTTTATTTTATTTTTGCCCAGTCCTCACAACATTTTGGGATGCAATACTATATTACCAAACAAAACAGCCTTTTCTATATATTCAAATAAAACGTTTATTCTGTTAAACTGACAAGAACTCTTTAGATGGAGGAATCTTGGAATTTAATGATAATATTCAACCATGCAGCTCCACGGCGGGATGTTACCTCGTTATGACATACGGTGAAAAGCAGATGACGAAGGAACCAATGAAGACGCAGATCTTCTTAGCGGCTCGCTGCCTTCTCTTCCTTTGTTGAGCCAGACACTTCTCCTTCACACTGACAGACAGAAACAGAGACACCTCACTGAATGACTGACATCAATGGACGTAAAATTCACGGACGGATTTTTCACGCGTTTCTCCCCTCCATCGTACCCCACCTGGGGTGAAGATCCACCAGCAGAAGCAGGCTCTGCACTGTGATGACATCTATCCTCTTGCAGTGCGACCTGGCCACTTTCAGAACTTTCAGGTAGGCGAAGCAAAGGACGAAGAGGCAGAGCGCAAAGCTGCCGCAGTGGAGCAGCGCCGTGAAGGCGGCATAGGCGCTCCGCTGCGACGCCTGCTCCGCATCCAGGTGCAGCGTGCAGGAGGCGTACGTGGGGCTGTACGCCCCCCAGTCCATCGTCAGCTGGGTCAGAGAGAAAGTGAGGGAGTGGAGCCAGGAGTAAGCCACGATCACAAAAGCGTCCCTGTAGCGCATCTTACTGGAATACCTGAGAGGGAAAACCACCGCCACCCACCTGTCCACGCTGAGCGCGGCCATGCTTAGCATGGCGTTGCAGGTGATGAAAGTCTCGGCAAAACTGACAACGCGACACAGTTGGTCCCTGAGGGGGTTTGCGTTGCTGGCCACCCCCAGAAAAGTGGCAGGCATGTTGATTAGAGCGAGGAGGATGTTGGAGATGGAGAGATTCAGGACGAAGATCCCTGGAACGTGGGATCGTAACTCTGCGCTCTGGGCAAAACATAACAGCACCGAAAAGTTCGTTAAGAGCGTGACCACTGCCGAAACCACGATGGATCCCTCCAGGAGGAACTGCGGGATGCTCATCTCCTGCAGCTACGTGTTAGTTGCATCGGTGGGAGGGATGCTGTGGAGGGTCCTCCACGCGCTCAGCTCCTGCCCACCTCCAGCTGTGGCAAAGCAGCCCTGCCACATCCCAAACGCCCGCACACGCAGGAAGCTGTCCAGTGCTGAAATGTCCAAATAAGGGTTTCCTGTCATTTAAGTTCCATGACAAACAAATCATTCTAGCTGTGCATTTACAGGACTGCTGGCAAAAGGCTCCTTAATCCCCACAGTGATAACAGCTGCCGGACCCGGAGTGAAAAACTGTGCAGATGAGATTACAAACAAATCTTTTTGTGCTTATTCCCGCTCATGCGTACTACCCGGCGCCTCCTTCCTCCTCGGAAATACCGTGCGCAAGACACGTGCAGCCGGTGGATGGCTCATGTGACATTTGAACAATATTCATGCAAGTAAAAGTAAAAAAAAAAAAAAAAAAAAAAAAAAAGATAGATGGGGAGGTCATGGAGTGTGCACGCCAATTCTACGGAAGAAAATTTGCTGAACAGTAGCAGCACAAGTGGTTAGACGTTTATTCAAAGAACCTTTATTGTATCAATTTGTTCCAGGCAGCTCAAGTGCCACTCTAGTACTTGTCCCACAGTTCAATAACCATATTCTATGGCATTATTGTTATATAAACAACTTTAAAATGTCCTATTATTTTGAAAAGTTCATGATATTTTGGCGTGCAATGATAGGTTTGGTTTGGCTATGAATGACTATTAAGTGCCAAAGGCAATTATTAAAGAAGTTAGTAATTTTATTATAAAATCACCAAATTGGGGGGTATCACCCGATGATCAGGAAATAATAGCTAAACAGTTTGGTAAATAAAGTGGATTCTGATTCTGATGAGTGGGGTAAAAAAAAATCTCTCACTTCCTTTTACTAACTTATTTTAGTTACTCTATTTTAAATCACCCAACTGACACCTCTTTGGGTAGAAAAAGGGTTGTACTGGTGTGTGTGTGTGTGTGTGTGTGTGTGTGTGTGTGTGTGTGTGTGTGTGTGTGTGTGTGTGTGTGTGTGTGTGTGTGTGTGTGTGTGTGTCTTTTCCTCCCATAATCACACACTTTTGCTCGCAGGCATGATAGTACTGCATTGCTTTTAATCTTTTCAGCTCCCCTTGTGCGTTTGTTTTTCTTTCAGTCTGAAATAATTTCATCTTTATCAGTTTCCAGAAGATCACGTCCACAGTTAATTTCTCTTTAATGTACCACTCTTTTTCCCCCCTTTGTCATTCTGCCATGTCCAGTAGGGCTGCTGCCACTGAGCATGTATGTGTTATGACTGCATTGTTATGAAGGAAACCCACCCTGTAGTTGCAGAGAAGGAAAGGGAGTGAGATGGGGAAAAAGGTAGAGATGTGATACCCCTTATCCAGAGGGTTCCCTCTGAATGATCACGTGCTTTGCTCAGGGTTCCTCAGGCTGCGGAGGCTGTTATGTCAGCAGTGAAATAAGTGACTCAAGCCAGAGATGCTTGAGAGCTCCTGTTTGCAGACAAGAAGTCCACCGTGCTCCCCTCTGAGCCACTATACCTCAGGCTGTATGAATAGTGTATGCTATGAGTATGAGTGCTATTACATAACGGCTCAGTTCCCACAGTTGCCAGCATCTATACATTTTACTTTCTTCTTGAACTGTATAACAGTTTTAGTCTGTGTTGATGAATAAGGAGTTTTCTGACTATTATAAACAAAACAAAAAAACAACTAAACAATTATTCTGCCTGTGTCTTCTGCATAGCTGACCCTCTTTGACAGCTTTTCACTGTTAGGATCAGATTTTTCTTTTCAAATAGCTCAGAGCAGGGGATTTTGAGTAGATAGCATCCTCCTGCATTAAAAAAAAAAAAAAAAAACAGAGGAGATATGTGAATATTTTTCTGATTGCAATGAAATGTGGTGTTTATGTTTTTTTGGACCTGCAGGTTTTGGGGTAGAGCAACAGAAAAATAACACAGAGACAGAAACAAGGACTCAAAGAGACGCTCACATGTTCAGAAACTCTCTCTGGCAGAGCAGCCTGCAGGCGAGCTGGCTGCTCCTCCAACCAAAGATCCCTCAGCGCTAATTTGCAGTGACCAACCTATAAAAACAATTTCACCGTGGTTAAAAACCTCTTGTGCTATTGAAGTATTGGAGTGGTTCCCGCCATGGCTGAGGCAAAAAATCTCATAAAGCTCTAAATTTAAACTTAGTAAGGCAAACTTTGGAACAAGTCAGACAGCCCTTGTCTTCCCTCTTTTGTCACAAACATAGTAACGGTTCTGGCGGAGAGAAGCTGTGCCTTATTTTACTATTAGTTCAGGCTGCTGTGTGATCCTGATATTTATCCCGCCGGATTATTTTATCCTTGCATATTTATTTTCTATTATTTATGTTTTTATTTATATTGATTTTATTGGTTACCATGTCTTGTGTCAATGTTGCCAACAAGACATGGGGCATGGCACAGGGGGACGGGGACTAAAGCCCCCTCTTGCAGGCATTTCTTGACCGGTCCAAACACAAACTGGGCCAAATTGAGTAGGGTGGGTGGAAATGGGGCTTTTCATCCATGATGTCTTTCACTGTCTCTTACTGTATCTCCCTGTTTTATTTCACTCACTGGAGTCACTGGAATTATCATCCATCCATCCATCCATCCATCCATCCATCCATCCATCCATCCATCCATCCATCCATTCATCCCTTGATCAACTGACAATTCTAATCAAAAGGCATTCACTCAGCAGTATATTTAGTAATGAAAATGATACATTTTTAGACTGTATGCCGTTCCTAGTCTAAACATTTAAAATAAAATACCCTGATAAAAGCTACTGGTTGAAAGAACCACCAAATAAATCATGTCTCACTTCAAGTTTTTATGGGACAAAATGCATTCTAATAATATCTCTTTTCTTTAAATTTTTAATGTCAGCACAAACATCAAGAGCTGAGGTAAACACTTGACTGGCAGCTGGTCCTGCAGTGGAGTTGCTGTTGTCCTAGATTATAAAGAGCAGCTTGATGTTGATTTTCTTTGTTGTTCTTTTATGTTTTCCTTGCTGACTCCCAGACTGGTAGAGACCATATGTTTTCTCTTCTCCTCGAAGATCACCATTCCAATGTTCTTTGTTTTTTATTATTTCAAATGTGTCTTTCAGACGCTCCTATCAGTCCAGTCAAAGACACTTGGTGTCATTTGTTTGAGAAATATTAAACTGACACTATCCAGTATATCACCTAATAGTTAATTAGGCTGGTTCATGTCCTGCCAGCTCCTTCCAAAGCCGCACGCCACACTGTGCCATCACCACCGACTTCAGAGACTCACAGCAGCAGAATATGTTAGAGTGATCAGGTGCTACTTTTATTATTCATAAAACAGGGAGCCTCTGCTAAATAATGCAGAGTGCGGGTCTGAGCTTGAATTCCTTTATTCAACTCTACAGATGCGTAATAATGATTTTTGACATGCTTATCGAATAATGAATTTATCTTTAAAACATAGGCTTGGGAAAATCTTTTCAGCTGTACACAGGAGGTCATTGGTAGACATACTGAATAACAGTGGTCCCAGGTCTGATCCTTCAGGGTCTCCAATTGTACAGGAAGCATATGAGGACATAAATCCATCAGTACAAAGACACAGGGTACGATTAGACAGAACATTTGATGGGTCATAGTTCACACTGTAAAGGAGGTCTACCAACTCAGCTCAGCTCCACCAGTTCTGACAGGAGGAGTTTCAGCAAACATTTGGAAGAACCCTGCGGTAAAAATACCAAAAAATGTTTCATCTGAGTCGTTCAGTTCAAAAGATAATCCTGAAAATTACTAAGAAAAAGTGTGCAAACTTCAAAATTAGGAGAAAGTTAGTTAAAAATACCTTCTTTTTTTTTTAAATCCGTCATCCTTTTTTCTATGATTTAGCCAATAAAAGGAATGTGTTTAATCCTAATTGCTTCAAAACATGAACATTTTGTCTGAATTAATGTCAGGCAGAGAGAAAAATCAGATTTTGTGTCTTATTAGGCAGTGTGTGTTGACATCTGGCTTCAGCATTTGTTCATTAGTAGTGCATCATAACTTAAAGTTGTTTACCAGCTTGGTAAGAGCAGCCGCTATCCTCATTAAGCGATTGAGCCAACTTTATAGCTGCAACACGAGGCAATTACCCTGTTCCTTCAAGCACCAAGGCCGACGGACACACATAACACACCCACACGAAATTCATCGCCACATGCACTAGCAGTCATACTGCCAATGTGAGCACACACTTCCGCCCACGCAGAGGTCACAAGATATGAAAAATGTGGCTGTTTTATTCAAGATTCACAGACACGGTTGTGTAAGAAAAAGGAGGACATGGGGTAAAATACAGCAGGCTGGAAACATCGAAAAAGACAAAGGCCTGTGCGTTGGCTCTCTGCCAGAAGTAGCAAATGTTTGCTGGTTTTAGTCATCACTTTGAGCCTTGCAAAATCATTTTTGGCCCCAGTCTGCACTGCAACCACGCAGAATATGGCTGTATTTACACAGTTATTAGACTGATAAGGCTTGTTTACTCAGTCTTAACATGTGGACTCCAACCTATCAACTCGTATCCAAAAATAATTACCCTTTAAGAGGAAGTGTTGGTTGTAATTTAGAGTTTTGTTGGATTATGTCAGGATTTGGCAAGCAGGAGTCTTGATGAAGTTCAGGACTTGATGGAATGAAAAGACTTTTTTTTTTTAGTAAAGCTGTTTAGCATATCTTGATATTCAGCCTCCTGATCCTAAAAAACCTTCAAACTAGTTTCTCGACAGCTACGTGACCACTCTGGTCCTTCATTTCTAGTTAAATTGAGTCTTTTTCCTATTTTTCCAAAATAATGCATCACAAAAGAATGAACAGGAACCATGCTAAAGTGAGCAACAGGGGCATTTGACTAGATA